>JBAMBS010000451.1:0-665422 GCA_037044455.1 Zygothrica quintamaculata | reverse complement strand
TTTACTTAGGGTGTTATAAAAAACACACCAACACACACACATATACACACATGCTTAGAGGCAGCACCACAGCAACTGTAAACAAAAAAAACAACAATGAAAAGCAGCCACAACAGGGACAATGACAGCTGCTAAGCATGAACATATTACCCTAGGGGCTTGCTAAATTATACGCTTGTAAAATATTGCTGCTGTTTTTTATACCCTATGATCATAAAGCAGTGAAAGGGCTAAAGTTAGTTAATGCCTATATTGATGGCTGAAAGTTTTTATAAATGCAGCAACAACAAATTGTATCAAGGGAACTCTTTAAAAGAGACCCCAAAGGGCGTAGCATAAATGCATTTTTCTATGCGATTTAAATTCAAAAGATTTCTATCGTTGCAAGCTTAAAAAATAATTTTAGTTGCTTAAATATTAAATATATATTGGTATTACAGGGTATGTTTAAGTATTTAGTTAGCATGAGAAGGCACATTTTAACTTCTTTAAGTGTATCTTAAGCCCAGCCGCAAGGGCCACACGACGTATGCGTAATGTTAGCGCACCCGCAAAGGCTTATATGTTTGTTGTGTGAAATAATTTTTGTTTGTGCAAATGAATACAAAGCTGTACGTATTTGCATAAACATATAATTGTAGGGATAAAGAACGCACAGATCTACACTTGATTGATGTAGCATTAATTAGTATTATCCTTGGGTCTAAGCCAAATCATGTTACGCAGTCGTTAACTGTAGTTAAATGTGACGTTCTTATTATTATACTTTTTTCTTTTTTTATTTTTGGGCAACTGTTTTGAGCAGTCAACATGAGAGCATAAGATTAATTATTATTTACCATACACACAACAAAGCATATAAACACCTACACACATATATATATATATAATATGTATCTGAATTATGTGTAATTAATTTAGCATAATTTTATGCATGCGCTCGACGTCTAATCATTCAATTAATAATATTTTCATGAGATTCTAATTAACATTTTCTTATGTTCATCGTATTGACAGCCATTGGCAGTGCCACTGAACTGTCTGCAAATATTTACTATAATACATAATTTGTTTTTTTTGCATTTGTGTGAATGAACGAATGAATGACTGAATGAATTGAAGTGAATGGCACAAAAAAGAAAAGATTTTTAATAATGCTCAAGCGACCTACTTGGTTGGATGCCAATTGTTTGCATACTTTGAGCCTTTATCAATGCCTTTGGGGCTTTTGTATTATTTTGCGGTATTTTATTGCTCCTAACTTCACACCTTTCTAACCGTGTCTAGCCGTAGGCATGCACCAACACACACACACACACACACACACACAAACACCCAAATAAACCCACATATTTGCTTGTGTGTGAGTGTTGTTTGTAAAAGTTTTTTACACAGCTTAATGATGTTGCCAAGTTTTACCTTTAGAATTATACCTGTCGATAGACTTCCGGCACTCTAAATGAAACATGAGTGAATATGATTTATATGCTCTTAAGTTGTCCTTTTTGTACACATTTCCTGTGCTACTTACACTTATGCATCTTCATTGATTACCTGAGCTGTTTGCCATATGTAAAGCCTTTGCACAGCGTCAAAATTTCATGCTACTTGAAGCTATTTACAGCACATTTAACCTGATAACGTCAAGTAAATTCTGCAGTACCGCAAATAATCAGTAAACCACATTCTTGTTACCTATAGAGATTGATAAAGATATTGCGTAACGACCACGTACACGCTCAAAGCAAAATCAACGAAACAATGTCCTTATAATGATATGGGTTGCTGCCTTTCTTCCTATTATTTTCAATAGGTAATCCATGGTACATGGATATATAATATACAATATATATATGTATATATACATTAAAGCATTATCTGCTTTGTACCTATATATATATTTTGAATGCGTAATACGTTATTGTTGTTGTTGTTTACTTTACCAGCAACCAAAAAAAAAAAAAAGAAAAAGAAAAAAATATCTGCATAATTTGCCAGGATACAACAAATCTGACAACAAAAGAGAAATAATTTAATTTTGCACTGTTATCGAGCATATCGAATCGATTACTTTTTATGTTTTACCTAGAGGGCAAAATAATGATAATATTATATAAACAATATATTTGACAAGCTGTAACAAAATACATGCATTGATTGCCTTGCCTAACCAAATTCTAAAGTTTTTTTTTTACTGTGTATATCCTGTAAACACACACAACTAAGTGTGGGGCATACCGAGATGTACCAAAAGAGGAAAGCATCATTGTACTTCCGTAATCTTTTTCTAAATTATATTAAAAAAGTAACCCATAAGTTACCTACAGGATATGCTCCAAGTCAAGTTCTATCTCTTGGATAAAAAATTCATAAGGATATGCTCCATTTTCTTCTTTTATTGTTTCGTTCACAAAATGCGCAGCTGATGGTATGATAAACTTCTTTGTTAAAAACATTTGCACTCGATATCTGATATCGGATATGGAAACAAAGTGTGAAGCTGCAATTTAATTTTAAGTAGATTTTCATAAGCTTTTTAATATATAAAAAGGATTCTTGGAAAAGTTGTTATTACGTCTCTCATTAGCTTTACATATATTGCGCAGTAAATTCATGGAAATTGTTTTATGATTAACAAAAGTTTTACTTACGTCTCAGGTGAGGTATTTAGTTTCTTTCAGTGTATTATACGTACACGCTTTAGGCAGCTGCAAACTAGAGTTTTGGTATCTTGGTTACAGACATGTAGAATACCAATTTCAGTTCTCTGTGTTGCATTTAACAATTCCGTAGTTAGTTATAAAAGATGGGAGGAATACACAAAAGGATATATGCTCACAATACTATCAAAAGATATATGTATCTTTAAATAGTTTATATTTATGTTTCCATCAATCACAAAGTTAAACAATAATTTGTATGGACCTATTAGTGTGTATACGATGCCATAAGGTCCTTCGTATAGCATTCGCTGTAAATGTATGTATACCTTGAATGGGTTGTACCGAAGGATATAAAGGAGTGTATTGGTTTCGCAATTTTTAAAAGCGAGAGAATACTGATGCGTAAGCCTTCGACTGTTAGCATATGCTTGTGTTTGTCTTTTACGGATGGGTTGTTGCCTATACAAGGCCCAAGGAAAGAGGCATAGAAGATGAAATTCATGCATAATTAATCATGTTGTGACGCGGTTCCTGTTGGTTCCTGCTGTTCGTCAACTGTGTTTGTCAGTGGAAAAGTTCCGTTATATTTATCATGTAACTGATACTTATGTATCCTGTCGCGTTTCCTCTGACTAAGTCGCTATGTCACCATACCAATTCGAAAATTTTAAAAAATCTTTTCTTTGACACAAAAACCTACACCATGGAGGGAATGCTGTTGACAAGTAGGTGCTGTTCTAGCACGTTTTGCCAAAATAATTGTTGACGTAAATCACGAAAAAGAAAACCCTCTTTTAGAGCGACAGAAAGAGAGAGAGAGAGAGAGTTAGAGTAAGGAATAAAAATATATACAAATGTATGCAAAGGACTTGAACGGGAACCTGTTAAAACAAATTGCCTTTTAATGGCTACTGAAATTTATTTTTTCTCTGTTTGTGATGCGGGAATTCACTACGAGTATGGAATATCATACTAGATTTATTTTTGACAGTACGCAAACTTGGGCTTGTTGATGTCACATAATTGAAATAAATTCGTCGACCATATCGTTTTGGTTTGTGAACCTCACAACGGATGCCTATTGATGGCAATTTTTGTTTTCCTTTTGGTTTAATTCTCTTTTGGAGTACGCGTAAAAGCTTTGCCATGGAAACGGTTTTTAATGAAACGATTCACAAATTGTACAATTAATGGGAATGTTGTGTATGCATGCTAAAAGCATTTCATTGTATGTATATAAAATTTAAAAAATGTTGTTTTTAATTTCAATCAAAAGGAATTTTTACACAAATAATTTAAATGCCATGCACGTAGTTTTGAATTCTTCCTTTGTAAGTGAAAAGAACAAGTGGGGCGCTAGAAATATTAAAGTTTTTATCAAGTAAAATAATAATATTTCATTGCTGCTTATTAAAACTTAACGTTTTTTTTAAATAAAATATTTTATATATATTATTATTTAATTTTAATGCAATATTAAAAATTAAATTCAAATTTACGCGCTATAATTGCAGTACAAGCAATTATCGGTCTATCGATATGTTATTTAAAATGCGCATAAGTATCGATACTAACATAACAGCTGAGGGCTGCGTGTGTGTACAATACAATATGGCGTTGTTGTATAAAATTTATTAAATTACTGACGCGTTTGCTTGCAAATTGCGAATAAAAAGTAAATTTAATATTAAATAAGTGCATAAAAATAATAAATAAATAAAAACCCGAAAACTGCAAAGTTTCAAGTGCTAAAATAGAGAAAAACAATTGGAAAAATTTGTTTGTTTGCTTGTGATTGAATTTGTAGGGGCCGGCGTTCTCCTAAGGCGCCAAACAAACACGAAGTAAAAAAGAAAATAAAGAATTTGAGTATGGAAGAAGAAATAAGGCCTGCGGCTGCCACAAATGGAGTGGCAATAAATGATGTGGAAATTGAGGCAGCTGCGAATGAGTTGAAGGCCACCAACCCTGTTGGTACAACGACAGCGCACGGCGTAGATACTGGCGATATTATTGTTTACATGGCAGAGGTGCGCAGTGTGGGAAGGTGTTAGATAACAAACAGAAATAAACATATTTAACATTTTCTAGGGTGAAACGTCAGCTCCAATCGAACCGCAACAGGAACAAGAGCAAACGCAGGCACAGGAACAAGAACAGGCGCGGGAGCAGGAGGAGGTCGATGAAGAAATGGGTGAGGCGGAATATCTTGAAGATGATGGCGAGGAGGAATTAACAGAAGCAGAAGAAGAAGCAGTTGATATAAACAATACAAAAAAAGAGCAGCAGGCAGAAACAGCTACTGCTGCTGCTGAAGAAGCGCCGGTAACAGCTGATAAATCAAATGTTTCAGAGAGAACGGAAAATGAGACACCGGCAGCGCAATCAGTAGGAGAAGAAGTATTGGATGGTGAAGAGAATGAACAGGACGAGGAGCAAGAGCAGGAAGTCGAGGAAGAACTTGAGGAAGAGGAAGATGAAGAAGAAGAAGAGGAAGAAGTCATTACAGGTGACGACGCACAAGAATTGCCTAAAGCTACAGACAACTCCACTGCGCAGGCAGATATTACTGCACGTTCCGGTGCGGAAAAACAAGGAGAAACTGTTGACGAGAATCAGTGTCGTGTCTGCACTAGTAAGGAGCAGTTAGTCAGCCTTTTTACGAAGACAAAAGATGCCATTACACCAGCTGATATGCTAATGCTAATTTGCCCGGCTGTATCCATAGCAGCCAAGGACTTTATGCCCCAATTCATATGTAACACTTGCCTTGAGAGCCTCAGGAGTGCCATACAGTTGAGAACACAACTGGAAAATACTGAAAGGGATCTACGTAAGCGTTTGTCACGCAGTAAGAACAAGGTTCGACGACCACGGGGCTACGTGGTTATCGATGCTCCCGTCTCCGACTCTGCCAGCGAAGACGAAGAGGAGCTAAACGATGATGCGGAATTTAAGGTGTCCGATGTCGGTGGCTCCACAAGCCCCGATACTGATTCAGGCGATACGGACATAAGTGAAAAACGTAAACCTGGTAGGCGACGTACCCGCAAGAAGAACAAAAAACGTTCAGCCGGCTCAAACAACAGCTACGAGGAGGAATACCATAAAAAGAAGAGTCGCCTAACACCAACCAATTCAACTGCTGCGCAAGGACCCTTCGAGTGTGACCAGTGCGACCAAAGTTTTCCGCGCAAACAATCCTACATAATGCATCGCAAGACCCATGATGCACGCGAAGAGTTCCATTGCCAAATATGTGACAAGAAATTCAAGGTGCGGGGCGCCTTTAAGACACACATGGAACGCCACGAGACAGAACGTGCTCTATTCCGTTGCGAGCTATGCCCGCAGGTTTTCAAGCTACGTGCAGAGCTCAAGCGGCATATGGCTTTTCGACATGATGAACACGGTGTCATCTATGAATGTAAACGCTGTCAACGCACCTTCCTTACACAGACGCGCTTGCAGCGTCATCAGAGCACAAGTTGTATACGTAATACGGAAACAAAAGTCAAACGAGCCATCGATAATACACCAAGTCAAGGACGAGATCTATTCAAATCTGTGGCTCCACTAACTACTACCTACTGGAGTGATAGCTTCTCCGATTAACTATCTTAATTAATGATTTATAATGAAATCATAATAATATCAAGGATTATAATTACTATTCTATAAGCGGCAGCAAATGCTTTGCATTCAAGTTTTAATATAAGTTTAAAAATCAAAATATGAATACAAAATCAATAGACATTATATTTACCATAAATGTTACGACAAGAATCAGAATATATATCTACAAATATATATATATGCCTATATATAAATATATATACTCGTAAATTATTAACTTTTCTTTTGGAAAACTTTAGTATGAAGAGATTAAGCTTTTTTGCTAAGGAAATAATCTTGTTATCAGGCTATGGGAACAATTTCCTTTTTCAGTTGATTGGTGGTTTTTATGTGTGTGTGTGTGTGTGTGTGTGTATGTCGTTCTCGTCGTGCTGCTGTGTATGCGTGAGTCTTGTATATGTAGTTCATTTTGTGTATTCTTATGTTGTTACTTCTCTGACATAAAGCTGACATATTTGTGGCATGTAGTATAAATGGCTTATATATAGACACATATACATACACACAGAGTCACGCACACATATATACAAGATGTTGCAGGCTGCTTTGATAAGAAGAAAGAAAACAAGCGAAATTAGATATGCAATTAATGGGAGTAACTTTGCTTCTCTTCCGTAAAACTTCATTTGTATTCCTAACTTGTTTTATTATACTCTTGCAGCAACTGTTATTACTTTTGTCACGACAAGTTGGCTATATCTGAGCTATATATACAATATATATATACGATCTGTGCTATATTTAGCAAGAATTGTTAAACTTTTATTGATGATATTTATATTTAGCTTCGAATTTATAAGTTGAGCAAACAGCTGCTGCCGTTTACTTAATCAAAATAAGGTTCTTGTCTCTTTGGAAGTTTAAGCCTTTACATATAACTCTAAGATAACTTAATGTAACTTTAATTACGCTTAATTGAATAATTTGAAGTTGAGAAAATCCTTTTTTTAATCCTTTTCGTCGGTTTGTTGCCTTTTGTTATCAGTTTATCACTCGAAAATAATCTGTAAGGATATAGCAACTTCGTCATGCTGAAGATAAATATTCTTGTGCAGTTATTAAATAGCTTAACCATGTGCTGTTAAGCTCCGAATAACCACAAGAGTTTATAATTGTTTTTAATTTGGCCCATATTTTATGGCACTGGCTTAAGCCTGGGGCAGAAATTCGAGGGGTTTAAGGGAGCAAAGTTCAAACAAATTTTTGCTTAACTTTTTAATGTGACTTTTTTCGGTTGTTTGTTGATTGTCCTTTGATTGCGTTTGTTACCCTAACACATACTGAGGGTTAAATTTCGACCCTAAAAACATATTCCTGCTGCTACTCTCCCCGCTATGCCTACACTCCACTTCAGCTTTATTGGCTTAAATTAGCTTAAATTCAAAATATATGAAGTCAAATTTATAATATTGAAACAAATGTTATTAGACATTTAGCTGCAGCGTATGAAAATGTGTTGGTTCATTTAATATCCTTTTTGATTTGATATGGACAACTAAAAACTGCAGCAAATTGCACATAAAGAGCTGTTATTAACTGCATTGCAGCTCTGTTATAATAATAATAATAATAATAACAGTAATGTTGTTGCGTAATGTGCGTAATCACAATGTTAACTTGATGTTTGGTTCCCTTTTGCAGCCTTAGTTTTTCCCCCATAGTTGCCATAAGTATTTAACTGCCGGGATTATGTGCTTCAAGTGGCAACAACTATGTGACTGCAACAGCAGCAAAATCTTGCATTTATATACATATATATAATATGGGGCTAGAACGTAAATTGGCAGTAACAGTTTGAGCTTCAGTTTCTGTTTCAGTAAGAAGTTAAGACTTAAGAGAATGTTGTTTCTTTGAAATGCTGACAAGAACTTGTTGTACATATTTATTTACAATAAACAAAAAGCAAAAGGATAATCGTGACATGCTCCGAGGGTTCAAGAAAATACCATTTAATTTTTGTATTTTTTTCTTTTTTTTTTGTTTTTAAAATTTCAAGTCGAATAAGTGTGGAAATGTTAAAAAGGATGATATAAAGTTTTGCTTTGTGTTTTTTTTTTTATTATTTTGTTTTGTTTTGTTGTGTTTTGCACGTGTGTTGACTGTTTATTTCCACCAGCTGGAATTGCTCGTTATTTTAGCTCGTTCTGCTTCTGCTGCCTCTGCTGCCTCTGATGGTGGTGCTGGTTGTTGCTACTGTGTCTGCTGTTTCTTAGAAATGATGAATTGAATGGTAGCTGGGCAGGTGATAGGACACCGAGGAGATGGGATGATGGGAAATGAGCGGTGCGTGTGCAATGAGCGGTGCATGTGAAATTAATGGTGCATGGTGTACGATTGTTGGTGCGGCAACATAATGCGAATGGGTTACCAAGGGAGCATGGTAACCCAATCCCAACGACAGACCACGTTTGGCCTTGACTGAGGATTCCGCTTGCTGTTGCTCCTGTTCAACGGGTGCGGCCAGGATACAGGCAGCGCTGGCAATAAGCAAAAATAACTGCAAATATTTCCAAGAAATACAATTTTCTCATTAGCACAGAATTTTCCATACATCCATAAATTTCCATTGCATGCAATAAGAAAATAGAAACAAGCAGGAGTATAAAAAAATGAAAAGTATTTAAACAGTTTAAAAATACTTGAAAACAAGTTTGACATTTACTAATGGCTAAGTAACTTGGCTAAAAACTGAAACTTTTTCCTTTTTTTATAAACTAATTAATAATGGTTTTTTCAAGTTTTAGCAAAGTAATTGAAACTTTTAAGCTATTATATTTTCCACTTTACATAAACTTTTGTTATATATGAAAACTTACAGCGAATTTCATATTGATAAGATTATATATATATATATATATTTTTACTATATCTTAAAAGGATAAATTTGTGTTCTTTTTTTTGTCGTTTTTTAAGCACAACACTGCACTGTGTCTAAGTTTGAACTAAAGACATTTGTAGCCAGAATCTGTTTATATACAAAAATTTATATCAAAATGTGATTTTTGTTGTTGTTGCATGTGCGTAAAACTGCTAGAAACTCACTCAAAACTAAGTCAGACGCACTCATTAGGCAAAAACTATTTAGGCAGTTAGAAAAGAAGCAAAAAAAAAGAACGCAAAAAGCATAAGAAAAACGAATACTTGAAAAACTACACGAAAAATCAAAGAAAACCTCTATCAAAAAAGTAAAAAAAAAGTATAAAAAAAATAACACGCACTTTGGCTGTAAATATGCCCACATCAAGTCAAAAAATTGTTGCAAACTTGTTGCAACTATAGTTTACTGTATTAAAAATGAGTGTGTATGCCTGTGTGTGTGTGTGTGTTTATGGGTGTAGTTGTAGCCTGTCAGTTGACTGACAGTCTGTCAGTCGCTTTAAGTAAAATTCTATTTTTGTTTCTTCTAGTTAATTCGGAAAAACTATTTGGTTTTCATTACACGAACAACACAATTCACTCACAATTTGAGTGTCAACTGAGGTCGAAACGCATGAAATTGAATTAATTAATTAATTTGTAATGTATACGAGTTTTACGTTATATTTGTAAATAATATGTGTATAAGTATGTATATATGTATGTCTGCATATGATAAGTGTGTATATATATGAATACATAATTAATATTCACATTAATATTTAATAAGGATTGTAATTGGTGTTGACACAAGGCAAAATCACAACAGCAAATGGCACTCAATTCTGCTGCAAATATTAAAAATGCAGTATATACCTTTAAAGTATATTAAATTTAATGCTTTAACAAGGATATCAAGGATTCATCAGCAACAGCTGCTGTCAACAGAGAGATTTACCTTAAGTTTATTGCCTTCGTAAGCAACTTTCAGCAGCAAAACTCAGTTTGACTTGCTTAATCCTAAAATAAAGTTGCTTTAAAGTTAAAAATAATATATACAAAATGGCATAAATTAGGCTTTCCCTTAAATTGGCTTACAAACTTTGGCATTGACTTAATATTTCTTACTTTTAGTTTAAGTTTTATCTCTAACTTTGCATTTTTTTCATATATATAGTATATTTATTGCAGTTATTATTATGAACAAAGAACATAATTTATAAATTTCTGTTATGCTTAAAACTTTAATTTTTCATTCATAATATTTTCCATTTGTTTATTTTGAATTTCTTTTTTTTTTTTTTGTATTTCTTAAAGGCAATTTGTTGCCTTCTTCTGGGACATTGAAACATTTTGCTTTGGCAACTGGCAGCGAAGCGAATGAAACCACTTGATGAATTTGCTCAATCAATTCAAATTCGAATTCAAATTCAAATACAAATTCAAATTGAAGTTGTATTGAAATATTGTGCCAGACGATATTATCTGTAAAATTTATACAAAAGCCATTTAACTCTGCAATTGACAATTGTCAGCTAACAGCTGGCAGTTGGCAGCAAGAGAAAATCAATATGAAATCATTTGGTTTGTAAACAAATTGACATAAATTTGCCTTTGGGCCAATGATTCAACAGTCGGAATTGGCACTTACATAATATATGTTTATGTTTATGTTTATATATAAAATATAATATACTTTTTTAGTTCACATACTAAACACATTTAAGTTTAATTAGAATTTAATGTATAGAATAATTAAGGCAACAGGAAAGTATCTTAAGGATACAACTGTGTGCAAGTTGCTCTAATAGTCAGGTTATTGTTTTGCCTCAGCATGAAGTGTTGCAATAAAAAAGTTGTTATATGTCTATCTCTGTATGTGTATGTGTGTGTGTGCGTGTGCGTGTGAATTGCCGTAACGGAACATTAATTAACAACATTATGGTTTAATGGCAAAAAGAAATCCGTCTGGCGCTTATCTAAAGTTATCAGTTGACGCCAATTCGCTGCTGCGCTATGCCATTATGGCTTTATGTATGTATGTGTGTGTGTGTGTGTGTGTGTGTGTGTGTATTTGTGTGTATGTATGTGTGTATATATCTTATTCGCTTATGTAACAACACCTGTTTTACCACATCCTGACAGCATCTTTCAGCCAAAAAAACATGTTATTTCTTTTTGCGATGAAGACAACCAAAATAAATATTACGGAAATTGAATAAATTTTCTTTTATTTTTGTCTGTTGAGAACCAAAATATAGGAAATTGAAATATTTTCTTAAATTGCTGCTACAATTTAATATAAATATGTCTATATAAATATATATATAAATACAGTCAAAACTCAATACTTGCACGCAATGACGCAATTTGTTTTTGTGCAAGTTTCAAACTTGTTGTAAGTTAAAATGTAAATTTAATGTAACATTTTCCCAGCATATTTATTATTTTATGTAACTGATTTTTGTAAATATTTTTTTTTTTATGTAGCTAGCAATATTTTTTTTAGCCGATTGTTGTTATTTTAACACAATTAGTTCATTTTTTTTAACTGTTGATTTTTATTAAATTCTTTGGGTTTTGTTTTGATTTTCTTTTTCAGTTCTGTTTTATTTTGTGTATTTTTACTGCATTAAATAATTTTTGTTGAACTTTATTTAAAGTTTTTTTTTGTTTTTTTTAATTTTTTAAATAGTTTTTTTTTTTTGTTAAGGTCAGTTAATCGTTTGGCTTTAGCTGTTATATAAACTCAAGGATTACTTAATTTATGTTAAACGAAACATGGATTGGATTTGTGCAAATGAATTTAAAATGCGAAAGAAAATTACTTTTGGCACCCACAAAAAATTTAAAAAAATTCCATTTCAATTGAATTTTCTTATGCCACACTAATTATTATAGTATTTTCCATTTGTATAATAAATTTTATAGAGATCAGAGAGTCAATACGTAGATTATATATGAAATTCTTGCACCTTTTCTGCGTGGCAGTGGTAGTAGCTTCGATTAGCTACAGTAGCATAGGTAAAGGTTTATTTCAAGTCGAATATAACCATTCTGGCTATTTTTCTCTTAAAGTTGATAGAATTGTACAACGATTACACAACATGTAAAATTAAACTCTGTTTACAAATTATTTAATAAATAATAATTGTCATTTGAAATGATAAATTTTTTTTTGTTTTTCCCTTAGACTTTGCTTTGGGTTCTGGACGTATCCATCAAAGTCAAAATTATTGACAAGACAACTGTCAATGACTGACTGGAATTTATGTTTTATTTAGGCCCACTTTTAGTGGCAATTGCCAGTTGCCAGTTGCTGAACTGTTGGCGTTGCCAATCGCTCTGTATATCATTCAGTCAGTCAGTCAGTCAGAGAGTTGGAATGTCAATTAGTCAGCACTTGAGTAAAATGTTAAAAGAAATTGCGTAATATTGAACAGGATTTGCTTTTTATTATTCCATTATTAATATTATTACTTTTATTATTAACATTAATATTATTTTTATTGAACCTCTGGAGCCATTAGCCATATGCAACACCTTCGTTGACATGTTATACATTTGGGCGATTTGATTTGATTTGCCAACTGAGAAACTTGACTGATTTATGTGTCTCATTCGTATATATATATATATATATATATATATAAGAACGAGTATCTTTATCGTCACATAAAAACTTTTCAATGTTGTTGCTATTGATTTTGTATTTACACTTCACCTCCTGCTTCTATACATGCATCCATCTCCTTCTCAAACCTCTCTTTCCCACTCTATCACTTGGCCAATTAACCGATACGCCCAGCAAATTGGCAACGTCAACAGGTGTGCTCCATTTTATTATAGGGTATTCAAATGGATATTATAACTTTTTTTATAGACTATGTAATGACTTATATTACATATAAATATATGAATATATATGAACATATGAATATATATGTATATTATATTAAGTTTTATCCTTGAGCATTGAAATTTAAATAAATTGAACTCAAGCCGAGCGAAAAATGAAATCGTTAATGAAACTTTTGTGGCTGGTGTTCAAGGTAATTTCAGTATGGCAAAGAGTGAATTGTATTGCCAATAACGGATTAAAAAAAAAACATTCAAAAGTTATAATAACATATTCGTCGGCAGTTTGATGAAGTTATATGCATATAGAAGCAGCAACAGCTACAGCAACAGCAGCAGCATCAGCAGCTATTTCCATTGCTCCATTGATTTTCACTTAAGCAAAAATATGTTTGATTGATACCAGAGTTATTTTATATATTATATATACTATGGATACTTAAGATGAAGATATTATATGCATATACTATAATAGATACTTTGAATCCAATTGATATCAGAGACTTTACACACGGATAGAGTATTAATAGTTCGTTATGATGCAATAAAAAACGTAAAATTCTCGTTAATATTTTTTCACATTAAAAATTTCCATTAATTATTGCTGAATTATGTTGGCCAGTTTAACTAGAAATGCTGCTGCAATTGCTACAGTTGTAGCTGTAGCTGTTGCTGTTGCTATTGCTGTTGTAGTTGTTGTAGTTGTTATTGCAGCTGTACAGTGCAGTGCAACAACTGTTGTTGATTTCAATGTGGTTTGACATTTAAATTTAAATTCAGTTCAATGAAGTCACACTCAAAGAAGGAGCTATATAATTCATTTGACAGTTGCACAATCAACACTTTCATGCAACATAAGCATGCAACATCTGCAATTTTTTTTTTTTAAGAGACAACTTCAAAAATTTATATTGTGGCTTTTCAAATGTTGCAATTCATATCAGCAACAACTGCTGTTGTTGTCAACTAAAACTAACAATTTTTAACTTTTAAAAGTTACCAACTAACTTTTCTTGACTATAACACAGATTGAAACTAACATTTTTGCTGTTGTTGTTTTAGGCCAAGTTTACTGCAGCTTGCAACCATGGCAATAGCTACAACGAGTACAATCTGTGCACAAGCTACCAGAGTCAATGAAGCAAAGAAGAGTTTATCAAGTTGAATTTCCCTCAGTGAAACATTAAAAAACAATTGTTAGTTGTTTAGCAATTCAAGACTAATTGGCTTAAAGCTATTACTGGTTTTATTTTTATTACCAAAAAGGAGTTTTGGGTATACTAATGCGTTGTTAATTGCATCCCTTGGGGCACACCTTTTGGTTTTTACCTCAATTTGTTAATCGCTTTGATAAACATCTGTCACAAATAGTTTAAGTAGTTAGTATTGATTGCTTATCCACTAATCAATAATATATGAAATCTGTTTATAGGATTTAGTCAGCATGATTTAAGGCACAATACAAGGATTAAGGCAAAGTAAAGTTGGAAAAAAAAAGGATTTGTATTGAACATGCAAGAAATAATCATGGCACACGCCCATGTGGAACCACAAACACCTCTAAATGAGACGTTGCTCAAGGATTTTGATCTAACAAACAATGATATACAGGACTTTGTGAAACTCCTGTTCGAATACAACAAGCAAAGGAATCAATCGTTGCAGGATGAGTGTCCTGGCTACTGTCAAGGTGATATCTATAAGTGGTTACGTGCATACAATGGCATTCACGGCTATGTCTCTTTACTGGTAAGTCCTTGGTTGAGATAAAGCTGATTATATAACTTCCTGTCATTGCTTAGTATCCTTAGCAAATATTTTCACTTAGGGCAACCACTTTACTAATTATCCTAATGTTCTGCGTGTCGCCAGAACCAACGCAATTTTTCACTTTAAAATGGGTTGGCTTATGGCCGTGCCAGAGGTAAAGAGTAGGGATTTGTCTTAGAGTAAAAGTGTGGGTTTATACTGGGAAAATAAATGAAAAGCCTTCAGCTTGTCAAAGAATGTCAACCCTTTAAATTGTATTTACTTCTTTTGTTCCTTGATGAATTACTTCTAGCTACTAACCCTCCGAACACCTTTGAACTTTGAGTTCTTTAATACTTAAGGCAAACCAACTAAATCAAATTACTTTTAATTCTATTTCTGTTTCTTAAGAAACTGTAGAAACTCCAAAAATAACGTTAATTATAAAAAAAAAAACAATTTTTTTTTATTTTGTTTGCCTTAAAAAAGAGTTAAGCAATTAGATCTCTTATGACAGATTTAACATTTAATGTATCTTAAAGCTGATTCATTAGGTCCGCGGGAAACCAGACAAAGTAAAACATTTCCCGGACAGCAAAAGGAGTTGAAGTTTTATTTTGCAGCAGCACAGGAATAAAGCTTCTTAAATTCATTAATTCAAAATTATAGAAAATGTTTTAATGAAACTTAATTAGACTTTTTGAAAGAGGAAGCTATATATAAAATGTGATGTGTCTATAGTTCTTGTAGGTTGTTTAGAGGGGCAGATTCACAGGACTTAACTTCTTCATATATGTGCATTCTATCTGCATTGCATTTGATTCTAATATGCAGTAAAATGTATCTATATATTATATAGACATACTTTTGCATAGATCAAGTACACCCCATTATTGCTTCATTGCTAATAATAAAGAACTATTAAGGAAGTGTCAAGTTGATGCTTTTACAGCTCAAGCAAATGACTTTTATTAATTAAAATTTACATGGAATCAAACTGCTTTCAGAGTATTTTCATGGAAAAGTAAAATTGTTTTTACCTTCAAAGAAAGCAACTTGAGAGAATAATAAAATCAAAAAGGATACAGTTGCTATTGTTATAACAGCTTATAATAATCTGGCAAAAACTACAAAAAGAAAATGTTTTCAATTTATTATAAATTTTTTGTATAGTTTAAAATAATAATTTAAGCATTTATATTGATACTCTACAATCCTTTTTGCAAGATAAATATCTAAATATATTTTAAATAAAACTTAAGTTTTTAATTCTAAACATAAATATTAAATAAAGAGTACATTTTAAATGTGTATCGGTCGAATAGAGTATAAAATAATAGTCATTAATAGAGTATATAATAAATGTATGTTATAACTTAAATATAGCCAATTTGTAAGCTTGCTTTAAAGAGTATAAATCAACATAGTGAAAATTGCTGAAGAAAGCATAAAGAAAGTAAAACATATAAAACTCATCGCATGTCCATCATGTTGAGGTCCAACCGAGTCAAGTCTGTTGAAGCATATGAATAAAACATTGCCCTAGTTAGATTGATATGGGTTTTTATTTTATGTTTTTAAGGAAACTCTTTCACTTCTTTGGCACTGGCACTGTCATTGGAATTATCATAGGGATTAGGGGTTAGTTTTGGGGTTGAGGTTGGGGTTTGGGTATCAGATTGGATTTGGGTTTGAGTTTGGGTTACAGTTTTGGTTTCATAGTGTCTAGCACTTTGTTTACAGCTATTGTTGTTGTTGTTGTTATGGCTATTGTTTGGGTGTTGTTATTATTCATTTTCATTTTGAGTTTCATTTTGATTTTGATTTTATTTTTGGTTCTTTCTTTCACAGATTTGCATATTTGGCACAATAGCCAATATATTGAATATAATGGTCTTGACCAGAAAGGAAATGGCCAAGGCGCCCATAAACAACATACTTAAATGGCTTGCAGTTGCTGATATGTTTGTTATGCTTGAGTATATACCCTATACAACATATCAATATATCTATATGAAACCAGGTAAGTTCAATTTATACTATTCCAAGCATATCTAATACTATATCATATGTTTTTTTGCAGGTGAAAAGGACTTAAGCTATACTTGGGCTGTATTTCTATTGGTACACATGCATTTCACACAGATTTTACATACAATTTCAATTGGTTTAACGGTCACACTGGCTGTGTGGCGTTATGTAGCTATTAGGTGAGTGCCACATTCAAATAATGCTGACAGAATCATTGCATGCTACACTTGTACATTGGCTTCCTTTCTTCTGAATCTTTGCTAAGTGGCGCTTTACCTATGATTAACAAGTCGGCGTTTTGTGGCTTTTCTCTTTTTCTTTCTGTTTTTTTTTATTTGTTTTTTTTTTGCTCTTTTCTGTTCTTTTCTGTTTTCTGCTATATAGCAAACTGTTTCCATCTCTTATCCGCAGGCATCCAAATGGCAGTTGTGCCAACTTTTTATTAGCACATTCCAGAGAAGCGATTCTCTTTCCCTTCATCATCTCACCCATCGTCTGTCTGCCCACGTACTTTGTATTCAAGGTACGTAAGACACACGAGGTGGATACCAAGGAGCATGCTGCTATGTATCATGTTTATTTTGATACAGATTCAATGCTCTTCAGGTGAGCATCTAATCCTCTAGCATCTAATCTCTTATTCTATACTAATTTACGCATATTTTTATTCTATTTAGATTCAACTTCTGGATACATTCCGTTATTATAAAACTATTGCCCTGTTGCATTTTGACAGTTATAAGTTTGGTGTTAATGCATGTGCTGTGTGAGGCCTCCAGACGTCGCCTTAAGCTCAAGGACTATGATATGACCACCAAGTATGCCATACAGCTTAATCTTAATGAAACCAAGTCCAGACGGTAAGCATTCTCTAACAAATTTTGCTCACCATTATTTTAACTCTATTTCATTCTTTCAGTCCACCTCGTTGTGATCGTCGCAATGATCGCACCACTCTGCTGCTTGTGGCTGTGCTTATACTATTCCTGGTCACAGAGTTTCCACAAGGACTCTTGGGTCTGCTCTCTGGTGTGCTGGAAAAATGTTTCTTTGCCCATTGCTATGCACCATTTGGTGAACTTATGGATCTATTGGCACTGATCAATGCTGCCGTTGGCTTTGTGCTCTATGGCCTCATGTCCAAACAGTTCCGCACCACCTTCAGATCCTTGTTCTTTAAACGTCACTTTGGCAGCAGCGAAATGACACGTCTCACACGTGTCACCACCACCTGTGTATAGAAGCGTCAGCAGAGGCCTTGATTGGCAGAAACCATGCTGGATTGAGTTCATCTTAAAGATGAGCCCATAACAGCAATTTCTTCACCAAACAAAACAAAAGAAAAAAATTAAAAAACGAAAAAAACTTTTAAAAAGTTAAACTGAATCTGTGAGGTGGTTATATAAGGTATACCAGTTATGCTTTAAATTATAGGGTATACAAAAGTGTATGCTGAATGCTGTGACAAGGCAAAAGGTGAGCCAATATTTTGTAGAGTTTGTAGAAAGTTTCAAGTGCCATTTCCAATTTAACAGACACATAAATTGAGCAAATTTCATTTACGAAATATACAAAAATATATAAAAAACTATATTTAACTGTTCCTTAGACTTATGTATAGAATATTCATATATATTCATATATATAAATAAGTTGCTGATACAAAAATATATGCATACAAATATATGATTGTATAACTATAGCTATAAATGAACTTATAAGTCATCTGAGATATGCATAAAGGAAACAAAACAAAAACGCCAGCGTTTATTTATGAGTAATCTATATATAATAATTAAGTAAATATATGAATTAATTATTTAGAATTAAGTTATAAGAATTAATGTAAAATTTATGTTAAAATAAACGTTTCTGATAAGAGAACATTATAAGCCAGAGAGCCCCTGCGCTTAATTGTTCTCTTTTCCCTTGAATATTGCCTAAAACTTTATATAAATCTAAGCACATAAATTATATATATGTATAAATATATAATATATATACTATATCTGTTATATTAAAGTTAACTATATAATTTAAAATTTATATTTGAGTGCTGCTAATGGCTTTTTGTCATTGGCTTACATTTGTTTAAATTTAAAGCCGCTTGAAACTGATTTTCAAATGACTTTAAACCAACAAACAAACATACAACAAACATAAAGAGAAATAAGTTTAAATAAATGTTTGATGTGCGTTTATTAACTTTACTTAACTTTAGTTTAGTTTAGTACAGTTTAGTTTCGTTAAGTTTTGATTTTTGTTCAGTTTTCACTGACCACAGCATTTACTTCCAGCGGTAGCTCATCCTGTTCGCCATTTGAAGCTACCACAGCACCGCCTGCAGCATTTTCAACATCTGCCAGTAAACCATGGTTGTGGCTTGAGATGCGCAAAAGGGATTTTAGTTTGGTTGCCTGGAATTTAAACTGTGAAAGGGAAAGCTTTTTAGCATTGAATGCATGAAATATATACATATTTATTGGCTAGGATATATCCTATAGGAATCACTCGCCAATCGTATGTACATCAACACTTCATTTCACACATACACTAACACTAACTAACACGCACACAAACTTACATTTAATCCTAATTGATTGAGTGGCATATATACTCGAGGGAAAAGTCTTTTCGCCACATTATAACACCATTAACTAACACATATTCATATTCATACATATATAACATTCTCTAAATCTTCTTGCCAAACTCCGTTTTGTTTTATCTCAGCGCTGTTCCTATATGGGTATACAAATCGCTCCAGGCGTATAACAGATTCTCTATCAAAATGTTATGGAATTTTAGTTGTGAAACTTTTCATTTTATAATTTCTTATTCTACCAGAAACATTTGTTATTGTGCTGTATTGTACATATAAAACAACTGTTATACTCGGTATTATTTAACTGTTATACATGATGTTATACTAAAAAAGCTAAAATTTCATTCAAAACTTGTTATTCAGTTGTTAAATAACTGTTATACAACTGTTATACAACTGTTATACAACTGATATACATCTATTATAAATCTGTTATGTATCTTCTATAGTCCACAAGCCATTACATAACTATAAGACACATTCGCATTCACATTTTACATATGAAAATTTAATACCATCGTACGGCCAATTAAAAGTTGAATTTTACTTAAATTTTAGGGCTTTAATTTAAAAAGTTTTTGAAAACAAAAGCGGGAATTTTAATTATATGTAAAATTTGAAGCTACAAAAATGCGTCAAAAAAAAATAGGATAAAAAAACGAATTGAAAGTTTCATAATTTCAAGTTGAAAGTTGCTTCTTTCTTGCTTGGGGTCAATTTAAACATTGGCAACAGCAAACAGCCATTGGGCACGTTGGTATAAAGGACGACTTACTTCTGTTGGTAGTAGCAGGTCCTGTGAGTGGCTTAAGAATCGATTATATTGTTCAGCAGCCAATGCCAAGCGTCCAGTTTCATAACAAAATAGCGCAAAATTTAGAAATATCAAAGGATTTCGCTGGGTGGTACCCTGCTGATCATTGCCCAATTTGCAGGAGCGTTCCAATGCCACAAAGGCATTCTCGAAATCATCCAATTTGCGTAAACATACTAAAGATAAGATTGTATAGATTGTTTACCCTTGTGTGTGTGTGTGTATGTGTAGATATAAGTGAAAATTTTTTTAAGTACTTACAGCCAAGAAGCATATAACATTCGGCATTGTCCTTGCGCAGGTTTATGGCGGCGGCTAGCGTGTGAAAGGCGCTGGCATATTGCTCAGCTGCTTTCAGCAAGCAGGTCAGCATTTGGGTAAATAATAATAACAGTATAACAAAAACAATACACACGCACATACACACACACATATATATATATATATATAGATACACCACAATAAAGGCTACAATCCTAAACAATAAACTTGAGCATCTCATGTCTTCTAAGCAGCTAGACACTAAGGCAACCAACCTAAGGGCCAGTGGCGTTGTTAGTTATAAAACAGTCAAGGGGATTTTTAAATAGCTTAAGCCTACTATAGTTTGCTTAAAGCTTGTCTAATCCCCTTACCTGGCTACGTCGTTGCATTTGGTCTTAGAGCCCCATGAAATTAACAGTCCTTGGAATTTCTTAGCTTTAAAAATGTTTTTTGTTTCTCTGTTTTCTTTGGTTTTTTTTTAATATTTATGAAAAGCGCGCCGCAAGCCAATTTTCCAGCTTTTCTCTCATGATTTTGCTTATGCTTTTCTTTCATTTTTTTTTTCTATTCTGCACACTTTCCGGCATCAGTAAACTTTATTGTCCTGGGCTGCCGTTGCTGCTCTTTAGAAATTATCATATATAAACTAAAGGCTAAGAGCTAGTCAAGTCTGTTGGAAACTTAAAGATTTTTTAAACAAAAACAATTTAATTTTTTTCTTCTATCAAAAGCCACAATAAATCAATTATAGTTTCGCAATATAATTTTCGGTTAAAATGAAAATTCCTGTTAATTTTCTATTGCTTTTTATCGACTTTTTATAGAGTTTGTTACCTTGCACCAAGCCTGGACGCCTTCAGCGCTTTGTGCAATCAACACAATCAAATTCCTCCCTCTGCCCCTGCCACTTCCCTTTCTATAGAAATTCGTTTAAGCTTGAAATTTAATAGAAATTTTGTATGCCGTTAACACTTACAGGCAATATAAATAAGGCTCAAATTGTAGAGCGCATTGTAGTTGAGCGGCGAAAGCCAAACCGATTTGCGTAACGATGAAACAGCCTAAAGCATATTTAGATTAGTCTTTAGCCAGTTTATATCATATATATGTATGTTGTTGTACTTACCACAATGAACTTTTGTTTTTTAAAGAAACAAAGCCCAATATTATTCCAGAGTTCAGCAATTTGAGGCTCAGCATCTGCGATTTGACTGTAATTGCATAAGGCAGCATCAACATCGTTACGTGACTACCAAATGCCATAGAATTATTAAACAAAGGGTGCAAATTTTTTTTGTTTATGCTTCAGTTGTTACCTGCAATATGGCGCCCATGGCAAGTAATCCTTTGGGCGTGCACTTCCTTTCAATGTTGACGACTTCCGTCAAGCGATCGTGGGCCTTTTGTGTTTCATTGATTTTCAAATATAAAACGCTTATTTCGGTAAGCACTTCTGAGTTCTCTGGTGTTAGGCTAAACGAATTTAGATTTAATTAATTTAAAAAGTGGGTGTGAGTCGGTCTAACTTACTGTAAACACGCCTCCAGCACTTCAATTGCCTTCTGATAATCCTTACTCTTGCGATACAATTCCGCCAGACGCACATAACTCTCAAGCTTTCGGCCGGTTTGCACTGCCAGCTCAAAGTACTCTCTTGCCTCGTCCTGCTGCTGTCGTGCCAGTTCCAGTTTGGGCTGTGTCATTGCCGCCCTAAAGAGCAACTCTCCCAAATAATGATAGATTTCATGATCCTTGCGTGGACTGTGCTGTGCTGCCTCACGAAAGACGCTTAAAGCCTGTCCATAGCGTCCCATATTATAGCTATCGAGTAGATCAATTTAAATGAATTGTGTTTAGGCCTGGCTAAGTAAAATCAATAACGTTAATTGGCTTATAGCTTATGGCTTACAGTGTGCGTCCAATTTCCTTGTACGTCTCAATGTTCTTGGAGTTAAGTTCAACGGCTTTTTGCAGATTGCGCAGCGCCTCAATGTTATTGCCATCTTCGCGTTCAATTAGACCCTGCCCAGAAGGGTTGTCCATAGCAGACAAATTGTTTAATTAATGCCTCGGGTATAATCAATCTTACATATATCCCTTAACCCCTCATCCCTTACTCAATTTACCTTAACAAAATATAAATACTCCGCATTTAAATGATGATTCAATTCACGTTCAATCAGTCGACGGCAAAGCGCAAATTCCCGACGTGTAAAATATATGTGTAAGAGCCAATCAATGTTGGCATCTGATGGCATTTTGGGCTCTAATTAAACAAATATATTGCCCCACAGCAACACAGCAATACAGCAGCAACAGAAACATGAAAAGGGGCAAATGGAAATTGGTAAAAATGTATCAGTTGTAAACACTTTGCACCCTTAATTACTACCCACCTGACTTGACCACCTCCAATGAGGGCAGAAGTATAACTGTTCCATTGCATTCTATCTGCTCAGTGCCAGCCTCGTACATTGAATTACTGTTATTACTGTTATTTTTACTCTTCTATACACAAAAAAAAAGATGAAAAAACGACACAACAAACAAAACAAAACCCGAAAGCTCTTTTAAAAAGTCACAAGTTGGGACAAACGGAGAAGTATATGTAAGATTTGTTTACCACCTGTTGGTTGCCATGGTTATTTCAGTTGCCTGGCAGGGGCAGTATTACTTTCCACAAGGGTTGCCAATCCATTCAAAATCAAAAATAAAACTGAACAAAAGTTTAAGAAAGCTTATAAAGGAGGCGACCGAAAAGGATAATTTAGACAACTCCTCGTTAATCTTTAGTTTTTACTCCTGGGTCGGGCTTAATGGTTTAACCTTTTATACATCAATTTAATATTGGTTCATATATATACATAAAATTTTTAATAATTTTCAAAATGTAATAAGGATTTTACAATTTTAATGTAATTTTTCAATAGCTCCTAGTTGTTGCTGGTCTTAGGGCGTATCATCATAACAGCTTTCTTCAATGAATATTCATAGCCCTTGAAATCTTTCCAATTTACACCAACTGAGTGCTTTTTATCATTATATCTTCCAGTTAAATGGCTGCAAAAAATTAAAATATTCTATTATATGATTAAATGTTCATTTATTTATAATTACCTTCGATGACATTCACTGTACCACCATCCACCAGAGTAATGAACCGCACAGTTTTCACTATCCTTATTGTCATTATCCTTATCAATAGTTGTAAAATTTTGATTATAATGATACCGAAGAGAATCTCCAGCGTTTCCGCTGGCTGTTCCCAATGTGTGCAATTTATATAGATCCTTTTCATCTCCGATTGCAAAACTGTCATACAACTCGTATGCTTCTTCACCTTCATTGTCCTCAAGGATAACAAGCAACTCCTGTTCTTTATCTGCTGTCAGTGCATGTATCTTATCTAGTCCAAGGATGAAATCCCCATTTAAGTCTCCGAATCCTTCCTTGTACTCATTCCATGTACGATTAAAGTCAACGCCTCCTTTCACACGTTGCAAAATGATCGTCCAATTGCCTCCTCTAGTTGTGGCATCGCAAAGGACACTAAATGATTTATTACTATAGCTGGGGACGAGAATCTCGTAGATTCCATCTTTCCGAGAGACTGCAGTGGCCTCAGCACAGCTACGAGATATTTTGGGAATCTCCTTGATTTCGGTTGTCTCGCAATTGGATGTTCTTTCAGTAGACTTGCAATAGAGACCTATTTTGAGAATTCTTAAAATTTCATCAAGTGTCTTTCTCTGTGCATCTTGATTCTTCTTTGCTTCTTTTTGCTCTTTATTAACTGCGGAATGTTCCGATCTGTTTATTGTTCAGATTTAAGCTTTACTTTTATATTCAAGTCTTGATCCTTAAGGCACTAAAGACACTCACCTCAATTCGGCTAGTTGCACCTCGATAGAACCCAATGTTTTTGGCAAACTAATGACTGGAATTTCACTACAATTAGCTATATATATAAATATATTTAACAGAAAGAAATTCCAAAATATTTTCCTTAACATTTTTACGACTGAACTCAACTGAAAATTTGCAAAAACTAATTCGAAAGTAAAAAATTCGGAATTTATATAGAATATTAAGGCATGTATATATATGTGTATATATATTTATAAATATAAAAAGATAAAATTGTTTCTTTTCCAAGTCCGTTATGTTATTTTTTTAATTTATAATTGATATGTGATAACTTAATATTTATATGTATGTTAATAATCTTAATGTAATAAAACACACTTTAATGGGGATAAGTAGCTTATAGAACTGTATGTACATTGAAGAAGGAAATATTATCGGTATACCATATATATATGTATGTATGGCATATGACATATGTGTTATCAACGTTAATGGCCCCTTTATCTTTGAAGAAAGGGAACAAGTAAGCTGTAGTCGGGCATAAAGTCACAGACACACAGTTCTTCACTCACTGTAAGCTGTTATGCGCAACTTTTAAACAAATAAATATAAATATAAGTAAACTTCTAAACCTATGCTTTATTTTATAATAATCATTGAAATACAACGTATTTGTATATAACTCATGATTGCTTAAAAGGCAATATCGTATATATGCAAAAACATTTGTGCATTACAGGTTTTGCATACAAGCGATATATACTGTATTATGTCTACAAAAGAGAAATTCGATAGCAGACATTTTTGATTATATTGCCCAACTCTTATTTTCATGCTCTGATTTTGGGTATAAACATATAAAAGAAAGCATCTTTAACCCTATAAAGTAATTCTAATTAACATCATTAGACAAATCGATTTAGCAGTCTCAATCTGCTGCTATTCCGTCAGCTGCTAGCGAACCAGATTTGTAGATGCTTGGTTTACAGTGCATGTACAACTGTATTTTTTTGTGCTTCTAACCTTTAAACTGTACTAAACTGTAGCTTATGCTTTGGACAACACAATTAATTTTGAAATTTCATATCTATGATGCATTCAGCATTATGCTATATGCTTTATATATGTACATATGTATATGTATATGTATATAAATACATATTTATAAGTACAGTATAGTACTCTAAGTGAATCCATCATATAATTAATGGACCATTATTTGCCATTGCCAAAGCTTACCACATGCTCATGGCTTGATGCAACTTTAACTAAATATCTCAATACAAATTCCTGGCAAGGATGCATGTTGTGATTACAATTCAGTTGGATTTAATATTGAATATTAATATCCTTGTGTTTATGGACACACAAAGTGCTGCAACTGTATACAAACACAGTTTGAATATGCATTGAATATGCTGCAAGCTTGTTGCCAATTTGTGCAATGTGCAGCATCAACTTGCATCATTCTTGCCAAATGTTTTTAACTTTATGTTGTTCTTACTATTCTTTAAAGCTTATATAAAGGCCAAAAAAGTTTAAGTTTTTAATTGAAAATGAAAGTTAAAAAGGATTTTCAGACTTTCTGTTTTTGTTTTTCTTTTGACATAATCTGAAATTGCTCTCTGAGTTGATGCTTAATATAAGCCTAATGCGCTTGATAATGTTTCTTATGTGCCTTTAATACAGTTTCAGAACAATATCATATATTTAGAATCATATATCAAACTTCTTAAGGATGTCAAATCCATTTATGGAGTCAAAGCAAAATCTATTGTTTTTAACAGAAATTTCTGCTTTAAGCCAGTTTAAGTTTTAATTTTGGTTAATCCTTTTTGGCTCTTATTGAAATTGGAAACCTTCGTTAAAGTCCAAAAATGGAAAAAATTAAATGAATTTGTCAAAATTAATGAATTCACGTGTTTTGCTTTAAGCCATATAAATATAACAATTATGCGGCTGTGACCAAAGTTGTCATTTTGGCCAAATGCATTGCAATGGCTTTAAGCTGCCAGCCAAAATGCCAAAATGCCATAATGCCAAAATGCCGACCTCTTTGGCAATCAATTGAAATGCAATAAAATCAACCTATAAAAGTAATAGACAAGGTAAAATTAACTAACAATTAAGTCACAATTTTTTGGTAGGAAAATCTGACAGAAATTTTAATAGAAAAACTTTTAAAAAACAAGTTTTAATACTAATTGCCTTAAAACTTAATCCTGCTCCTTCATTAATTTTGCTCTTTCGCTCTCTAGTCTGTCCCTCTCTAACTACTGCTGTTGTTGTTGGTGTTGCTGCTGCTGCTGCTGCTAGCTGCTAGCTGCATCTAATCACTCAATTTGAAATCTAACACCAACGCCCATGTTTATAAGTGGCTCAGGTGGTTTGACTTCCATTTGTGTATTGCAGCCAGATGATCGTGATCTACATTCATAATGTGTTTACTCACAACCAAAAATCATTCATTCAACATTCAAACCAAATGAATGCAATAAATCGCTTTTATATATCGTACAAGATCATAGATTTTATAAAGCTTAATTGCGGCCGCTATCAAAGTGTTTACGTTTTTGATTTTTGGTTTTGTTCGTTGTTGGTTTTGGTAAAACGGTAAAAAGCCGATACCACTTGCCATTTACCAGTTGGCACTTGGCACTTGGCACTTGCAACTTGCAACTTGTTGCCAGCTGTCCAAAGTGGCAAATCTTGAACGTGATTCGACTACGTTTATCGCTAGGAAATCAAAATCTTAAAACAAAAATACCAACATGATCCATATGTTACGCTTTATGCTATAAATGGATTGGATTAGTTTCTTTATCCGGTACCTCAAAGTTAACTTATTCGCCCCCCCCTTTTTGGTATCTTTTTACAGTGTGTTAAATGATCTTAAACAATATCTAACAAATTATGTTAATAAGCAACAAAGCAAATAAGAATTTTACCTTTATTAATATATAAATGTAGTCAAATTTTATTATTATTAATATTTATTTAAATTATCTCGACTGCCACGCCTTAAACTCTCAATGACTTTTCCTTTTCATTATTTCATTTCTCATATTTTCAAGCAATTTGCTTATTGCACTGCTTGCAATTGATATCATCCAACACTTCTTGCTTAGCAGTGTTACTGCTTGCTTTGCTGTTACTGTTTGATGTAGAGGTTGATTACTTAGCTAAATATTGACGGCAACTTAACATTATACAGTTTAGGTGTAACTGCTCTGTGCTTAGTAACGCCATCTATGCGCCACTTGCCACATCTACAATTTCTATGCTATGCGTAAAAGCGCTAAATTTAAAATAAATTTAAAGAAATAGTAGAAAATGTATTAAAATTAAAAGAAATAAATTCAAAAGTAGTTAATAACACTGAACAGCTGTCAATAGATTCAAATTGTTTAACTTAAAACTTACTTTTAATGAGCATTAACCCAAGTTAATTGTTTCCTGTTTGTATATTTCTTTTGGCTTGATTAAGTTGTAAGACAATAAATAATAAAGAGAAAGGGGTGTGCGTGTGTGTGTGTGTATGTCAGCAATTGTGTTTTTTTGTTGTGTGTTTTGTGTTGTGTGTTGTGTGTTGTGGGGCAGGTTGCAATTACGCACATGCCTGGAACAACGCATGCGTGACATATTTAAGATGTTTGTGCGACGTTTGTTTTGCCTTTTGGCCACGCTTGCCACTTAAAGCCAAACAAAATAGCTGCTAAATGATTTACGGCCCATCTTGTTGGTTTCTTGTTGCCATTAGCAAAGAGATGAGGGTTTTGGTCTGTGTCTAGGCCTTGCTTATACCACTACGAATGAGATCTGGCTTGGACTTGATCTTCAGCTTGAGCCAGGATCACTTTTAGTTTCTCAATGAAGTGCGGGTAGCGGGTACAGCACGAGGCAGAGGCAGAGGCAGAGGCAGAGACTGAGACTGAGGCAGAGGCGTTGCAACTTTCGAGTGCACCAAGGTGTTGGTCAATATGCGTTTATGGGTAAAAGGGGTAGGGACTCTGGTATATAGAGTATAACCAGTTTTTTGCAACTGCGCAGTTTCTGTGGGTTTTGGCTGTTGCTGTTGCTGTTGCCATTTGGGCTGCTTTTTTCCCTTTTTATTTATTTTTTTGGGCGCTAAAAAGGAAAATCAGCCCAAGTTCCAACAAGATTTGAAGACGCCTGTTGCCTGTTGTAATTGTTGCTATTGCTATTGTTGTTGTTGTTGTTGTTGTTGCAGCCGTCACCCAGATTATCAGGGAAACTGGAGTAACCAGTTTTTGCGTGCTGTATGTTGTGGCATGCAACCTAAATATAGAATTATATATACTCTCTCGTCCCATACAATATCCGACGTAGGATCTGTGCGGCCAACAGCTAACAGCCAGCAGCAACTTGTAAGTTGTTTTCCATCCTTTTTTTTTTTCATTTATTTATTTTTTATTTTTTTTTTTTATTTGTGGAACAACCCAAAGACAACAAATTAGCACAGAAATTGGCCGAAACATGTTGCCAAAATGTCTACTAAAAATGCTAAAAATTTAATGGCAACATAAAAAAAAAAGAAGAAAATAAATTTTCAAATGAGCAAAGAAAATGCGCAAAATAAATGCAAATAAAATTGAATAACAAAAAATAATCAGAAGAAAAATTTTTGCGACACGCGGAACAAAAAAAATTGAATTTTAGTTTTTGGCGCTGTTTTTGTATTTTCGTTATTATCTTATCAGTTGACAGACACAAACACACACACGCACACGCACACGCACACCCATACATACATTTCGCTTCTCGCACTCTCGCTTGCACGCCCTCTCTCTCTCTCTCTCTCAGTCTCTCTCTCTCTCTCTATCCGTTTTCACCTTTCGTTTACCTGTTGATTTGTTGTGTGTTGCACGACGCTCACGCGAGAGCAACGCTCACAAGTGCCAAGCGACCTATCTCCATGTGTCTGTGTGTGTGTGTGTGTGTATGAGTGGGTGAGTGTGTTTGTCACTGGCACTAACTTCAATGCTGAGATCTTTCGCCTTCGCCTTCGCCATCGCCATCGACATCGACATTCGTTTGAAAGCAACGATCGCGCGCGGTTGTCTTCTCGCTTTGCCAGTCGCGTTTTTTACTCCAATTCCAGCATCGAAGAACAGAAAAACGTCTTTAAAAAGACAACAAAAATAAAACGTATAAAAAACGAAACATAACGAAAGAATTTCTAAACTGTGAGTTAAACATAAAGTGTCTTAAGTATATATATATATATTATATATATATATATATATATATATATAAATGAATTCATATTTATTTATAATTTACCAACTCAATTGCCAAATACAATGAAAATTAATTGAATTAAAGGAGATTATTATTCATATTCGAATTGATTCAATTCGATTTGAATTGTAATGAAACCGGCTATAAAAGTCGGGCAGCATGATTCATAAAGATCGCGTTTAAGCCATGGCCAAAAATATGTTGACTCACAGCAGCCAAAATATTTATTAAAATAATTAATAAATTATTTCTCACTCTCTGTCTCTCTGTGTGTGTGTGTGTGTGTGTGTTTAAACAATATTATTGATTTTCATATAACACAAAAAAAAAGAAAAGAAAAAAATTAAAACAAAAATAAACATAACTTGGCAAAAAGTAAAAGTGTAAAGCTAAAAATAAAATTGTGGCCAAAATGCGAAAGAGTTAACAGAAATAATTGGTTTTTTGCTTTTAAAGATTTCATTAACTGTTTTCATATCAAACATGCATTTAATTGCCAACTTATCTGCCAACATTTTAGCTAAACTTAATTACAACTTCTCGGCTAAAAAAAAAGCCCAAAAAAGTCGCAAAAACATGCCAAATATCTATCGATAATATTGCCTTATCGATAATAATATCTTTTCATATATATAGATTTCTAGTGTTATTTTTATTGTTATTTATTGATTGATTTACGCTGCAAATTGTTGTTGTTGTTATTGCTGTTGTTGTTGTTGTTTTTGTTATTGCTGTTGTTGTTGTTGTTGATGTTGTTGTTGTTCCTTTAGGCTTTTGTTTGTCTGCATGAAACATGATTTAATTAAAAAATCTGAAATGGGTTTTACTGCGCCCTGAAGTTTATTATATTTATACATATATATATATATATTGGATATACATATATTTGATACATATATATATATATATATATATATATATTTATATATATATATATATATTTTTTGCATTTATTTTCCTTTTGTTTTGTTGCTTTGTTTGCATTTGTTGTTACTCAAATCGCTTCAGTTTTTTATGCCACATGATAGCAGCACATATCAGAAATATATATATATATATATATATAGAATATACTATATATATTTATAGCATATAAATTTGCATTATTTTTTGTATAACTGCCTCGCATTATTGGAGTTAAATTCCAATTGGAATGTCTGATAAATTTTGTATGTTCCGCGCGCTGTTCGAGTGATTCAATTGACCTCAGCATAAGCTTGTTCTTTGACATGTTCAATGATAGATAGTTTACTGTAGACGTTGAAGCTTTTAATTACATTTATCTCTTAACAGCTCAGATAGAGATATAAGTAGTTAAAGAGTGAGGGAGGGTGGAGAAGCAGAGGGGGAGGGAACTGTTAACTATGTTGTAGATAGTGCAAAAAAAAAAAAACAGTTGCCGTAGTCAAAGCAAAATGATGTCATATGAGATTTATACCCAAAAGATAACTTTAATAATTATAACTTAAACAATTACCTTGAACTCTTGTCTTAGTCTTCATTTATTTAGCTGCTTATCTTAACTGTTTAATTTGTTAACTTGTTATGTATTCGCTAGTTACCTTTGTTAGTCTTTAAATGTTTTCTATAGAAATTTAGTTTTATAATTTTTCTTCCTTTTGCCAAATGCTTTTCCAAAGTGCTTATCATTTGACCTGATTACCTCATCATAGCAGCGAGTTCTATTTAGCCAAATGTGTAGAAAAACAATTTTCTAAATGGAAAATTGGAAATTATTTTGCCTGCTACCTGAATAACATATGGAAATACTCAGAAATATTTAAACATATAGCTGAAGGCCTATAGAAGCCATGCTAAGTAAATATAAGCTAGTCTATTAGCTTAAACTTTATGCTAACCAATAAATAAATAAATAAAATATATATGTTATTCTTTTATTACTTTCAATTTGTGCTGGTCTTAGGGCGTATCATCACAACAGCTTTCTTAAATGAATAGTAATAGCCCTTGAATTCGGTCCAATTTACACCCACTCCGTCCCTTTTATCGTTATATCTTCCCGTTAAATGGCTATAAGGAATTGAAATTTTTTATTATTTGAATAAATATTCATTTTCTTATAATTACCTATGATGACATCCATTATACCACCATCCACCAGAGTAACTAGCCGCACAGTTTTCATTAACCATATTATCATTATCCTTATCAAAAGTTGTAAACTTTTGATTATAATGATACCGAAGAGAATCTCCAGCGTTTCCGCTGGCTGTTCCCAATGTGTGCAATTTATATAGATCATTTTCATCTCCGATCGCAAAACTGTCATACAACTCGTATGCTTCTTCACCTTCATTGTCCTCAAGGATAACAAGCAACTCCTGTTCTTTATCTGCTGTCAGTGCATGTATCTTATCTAGTCCAAGGATGAAATCCCCATTTAAGTCTCCGAATCCTTCCTTGTACTCATTCCATGTACGATTAAAGTCAACGCCTCCATTCACACGTTGCAAAATGATCGTCCAATTGCCTCCTCTAGTTGTGGCATCGCAAAGGACATCAAATTTTTTATTACTATAGCTGGGGTCGAGAATCTCGTAGATTCCATCTATCCGAGAGACTGCAGTGGCGTCAGCACAGTTCCAACTGTCAAATTTGTAATTTAGTCGTAATTTGAGAATGCTTAAAATTTCATCAAGTGCCTTTGTCTGTGATTCCTGACTCTTCTTTGCTTCTACTTGCTCTTTATTAAGTGCGGAATGTTCCGATCTGTTTAGTGTTCAGATTTAAGTTTCAGTTTTATATTCAAGTCTTGATCCTTAAGGCACAAAAGACACTCACCTTATTTCGGCTAGTTGCACCTTGATAGAAGCCAATGCTCTCGGCAAACTAATGACTTGAACTTCACTAGAATCAGCTATATATATATATATATTTAGCAGAAAGAAATTCCAAAATATTTTCCTTAACATTTTTACGACTGAACTCAACCGAAAATAATTAAAAACTAAGTCGACAGTATAAAATTCGCAATTTATATAGAATATTATTGCATGTATATAATTGTGTATATATATTTAGCCCCTTTGCCTTTTTGTAAAAAAAGAGCAAAGCGGAGCTATTGGAAATGTGCAAAATCCAAAAGTATGTAACACATAGAAATAATCATCGGAGACCCCATAAAGTATATATATTCTGAATCAGGACGACAAGACGAGTTCATCTAGCCCTGTCCGTCTGTCTGTCTGTCCGTCTGTCCGTCTGTCCGTCTGTATGAACGCCTGTTTCTCAGAGACTATAAGAGCTAGAGCAACCAAACTTAAAATCTAGATTCGTTATGTTCGTAGGTTATACGAGTTTGTTTTTGATTTTTGAATTTCCTCCCCTCACCCCCGCAAATCGAAAAAAACGATTATTAAGCACAATTTTCAACCGATCAAATTTATTTTTGGTACACATCATAATTAGACCATTCTTGATCGATGTTGTAAGTCTGGGTAAGATTGATCAAAAATCTCGGAAGTTATAGATCATCAAAAGTGGCGTTATGGGCCCCGGGGGGGTAATGTAGTGCGCGCAAAATAAGAGCTAGAGCAACGAAATTTGGAACGTAGATTTGTTATGTTCGTACGCTATACAAGTTTGTTTTTGATTTTTAAATTTCCTCCCCTGACCCCCGCAAATCGAAAAAAACGATTATAAGGTACAATTTTTAACCGATAAGATTTATTTTTCACACACATATTAAGTAGACCATTCTTCATCTACTTTGTGAGTTTCGTTAAAATTGAACAATAAACACGGAAGTTATACAACATTAAGTACCGTGATATAGAGCGTGGGGGGTTAAAAGGTGCGCGCAATGGCTAAGTACGTGCAGAACTGTGTGTATGTATGAGTATGTGTGTGTATGGCTGTATTTGTAGGCAAAGGGGCTCTCGTAGTCGGGTACACTCGACTACAGACTTCTTACTTGTTTTAAATATAGAAAACGATAAAAATGTTTTTTTTTCCAAATCCGTTATGTTATTTTATTAATATATAACGGATGTTTGATATCTTCTTAAAATTTATATAATGTTAATGTTATAAAACCAACTTTAATGGGGATAAGTAGCTTATAGAACTTTACGTATATTGAAGAAGGAATTATTTTCGATCACACAAAGGGTTTATGTATATAGTGTATAGATATATATAAATGAATATTCTTGGTCTGCATTACCAATAGATTTCATCCAATTCGATCCAACTATATATCTGCTTTTCCATGTGTTCCGAATTTTATATTTTAAGCACAAAACTGTTTTCTTTTTGAGGTCATGTGTAAGTGGTAAAGGGCTTCTCGTTGTCGAGTACATCCGACTGCAATATTCTTTCAATACTTTAATACTTCCTCAATACTTGAGCCAAATGCGATTAATAAGAGAATCTTTCAAGCTGCAACCACATTATATTATCGACATATTGACACATTCACACAGGAAACAAGTAAGAAATCTATAGTAGTGTGTGCCCGATTACGTGAACCCCTTTGCCAAAATACATACACAATTCTACACGTACTTCAAGCCATTGCACGCGCCTTTTAGCAAAGCTTTCGTATTGTTTATCCAATCCTAACGAAATTCACAACTTTAATCAAGAATAGTCATATTATTATGTGTGCCAAAAAGAAATTTGATCGGTTGAAAATTGTGCTAAGTAATTGTTTTTTTTCGATCTGCGGGGGTCAAACTCCTATAGCGTATGAAAATAACGAATTTAGATTTTAAATTTGGTTGCTATAGTCTCTGAGGAAAAGGCGTTCATAAAGACGGACGGATGGATCAAAAATATATATACTTTATAGGGTCTCAAATGATTATTTCTACCTGTTACATACTTTTCGATATTGCACATTTCCAAAGGGTCTAATAATAACTTAAATAATTACATTGAACTCTTGTCTTAGACTTCATTTATTTAGCTGCATATCTTAACTGCTTAACATGTTAACTTGTTAAGAATTCGCTACCTTTGTTGGTGTCTTAACGTTTAAATGTTTTTCCAAAGTGTTTATCATTTGACCTGATTACCTCATCAACGCAACGAGTTCTATTTAGCCAAATGTGTACAGAAACAATTTTCTAAATGGAAAATTTAAGCATTCATTTTTCTGAATATATATATGTAAGATTTATTGTACCACCTGTTGGTTGCCATGGCTATTTCAGTAGCCGGGCAGCTTAACAAAGCTATGAAGGAGGCGATCCAAAAGGATAATTTAGATAACTCCTCGTTAGGCTTTACTTTACAATTTTAATGTAATTTTTCAATAACTCCTAGTTGTTGCTGGTCTTAGGGCGTATCATCATAACAGATTTATTCAATGAATATTTATAGCCCTTGAAATCTTTCCAATTTACACCAACTGAGTGCTTTTTATCATTATGTCTTCCAGTTATATGGCTGCAAAAAATTAAAATATTCTATTATATGATTAAATGTTCATTTATTTATAATTACCTATGATGACAATTATTGTACCACCATCCACCAAAGAAACGAGCCGCACAGTTTTCACTACCCCTTTTATCATTATCCTTATCAATAGTTGTAAACTTTTGATTATAATGATACCGAAAGGAATCTCCAGCGTTTCCGCTGGCTGTTCCCAATGTGTGCAATTTATATAGATCATTTTCATCTCCGATCGCAAAACTGTCATACAACTCGTATGCTTCTTCACCTTCATTGTCCTCAAGGATAACAAGCAACTCCTGTTCTTTATCTGCTGTCAGTGCATGTATCTTATCTAGTCCAAGGATGAAATCCCCATTTAAGTCTCCGAATCCTTCCTTGTACTCATTCCATGTACGATTAAAGTCAACGCTTCCATTCACACGTTGCAAAATGATCGTCCAATTGCCTCCTCTAGTTGTGGCATCGCACAGGACATTGAATGCTGTATTACTATAGCTGGGAAGAACAATCTCGTAGATTCCATCTTTCCGAGAGACTGCAGTGGCCTCAGCACAGTTCCGACTGTCAAATTTGCAATTTAGTCGTAATTTGAGAATGCTTAAAATTTCATCAAGTGCCTTTGTCTGTGATTCCTGACTCTTCTTTGCTTCTACTTGCTCTTTATTAAGTGCGGAATGTTCCGATCTGTTTAGTGTTCAGATTTAAGTTTCAGTTTTATATTCAAGTCTTGATCCTTAAGGCACAAAAGACACTCACCTTATTTCGGCTAGTTGCACCTTGATAGAAGCCAATGCTCTCGGCAAACTAATGACTTGAACTTCACTAGAATCAGCTATATATATATATATATTTAGCAGAAAGAAATTCCAAAATATTTTCCTTAACATTTTTACGACTGAACTTAACCGAAAATAATTAAAAACTAAGTCGACAGTATAAAATTCGCAATTTATATAGAATATTATTGTATGTATATAATTGTGTATATATATTTTTAAATATAGAAAACGATAAAAATGTTTTTGTTATCCCCTTTGCCTTTTGGAAACGGAAAAAGGGAGCTAATGGAATTGTGCAAAATCGAAAAGCATGCAACAGGTTGAAATAATCATTTGAAACCCCTTTAAGTATGTATAGAATTAATAACCTAAACAATTACCTTGAACTCTTGTCTTAGACTTCATTTATTTAGCTGCTTATCTTAACTGTTTAATTTGTTAACTCGTTATGTATTCGCTAGTTAACTTTGTTATTCTTTAAACGCTTTCTATAGAAATTTATTTTTATAATATTTATTCCTTTTGCCAAATGCTTTTGCAAAGAGCTTATCATTTGACCTGATTACCTCATCATCGCAGCGAGTTGTATCTAGCCAAATGTGTAGAAAAATAATTTTCTAAATGGAAAATTGAATTGATTTTGTCTGATACCTGAAAAACATATGGAAAGATCAAACGCAATTAACTTAAAAAAAATCAGCAATAACAAAATGCAAAACAATTAGTAGAATAACAAAATAAATTTATAACAAACGACCGCAACAAACAGCAACAACAACAACAACAACAACAACAACAATAATAATAACAGCCAAAATTAGAAGAAGAAGAAAAAGTAAAAAAAAAAAACATATTCAGACAGACATTGGCAGCCGCAGCGAACGTCACTGCCTACGTCGCTGCCAACGTCGCTAGTTGGCGCAATTTTTTGTAGCTTTTTCTGCTTTCGGTTTCTGTGTCGTGAGTACTTAGGCCAGAGGGGTGTCTGCAGCAGTAAGGGGGGTGTATTAGCTGACAAAGTCTGCGGGTAGACGTATGCTACATATAGCGGCCATATAGTTGGGCGAAAATAATAATAATAAAAAGTAGAAAAAAAATACTAAAAAGGGGAGAGCAGCAGGAGAACCTCTCACGCTGTCACACGGCCTGCAGGCAGCGTCACTGGCTGCTGCGTCAACGTCAACGCTGGCAGCGACGCAGCTGCCACTTGCTAGAAAAAAAGATTTTTATTTGTATTTTGTTTTTGTTGCTGTTGCCGTTGCTCTTGTTGTTTTTGTTTTTGTTTTTGTTTTTGTTTTTATTTCAGTTCGAAAAACATTTTTCAGTTCAGAACAAGAATCATTTTTCGTTTTCGGTTTTGGTTTCGGTTTTTTGCTTTAGTTGAGAGAAAATCGTCGCTTAGTTAACGTCGCCCCAGAAAATAATAAGAAAATAAGAAAGAAAGAAAAAGAAACCTCGCAATAAAACAATCGAATCAATTAACCAATTCATCAGCGAAAATAAAAACGTGTGTATATATATATATATATAAATATTATTTTAATTTCAATTCACATATATATATATATAATATAATAAAGCATAATCAATAACTGACAAATATCAGCAATAAAAGCTGATATCAATTTCAATACAATTTATGCATAAAAAAGTCACTTTAAAAATAAGTTAAAACTATTTTAATAAATCAAACTTACTCTTTCTCTCTCCCTCTCACACACACACACACACACACACACACAATCTCACTCTGTCAACCAACCCCCCTTTAACCCTTACTTTCTCCCTCTCTCTCTCTCTCTGTCTCTCTTTCCCACCTTGAGGCCCTTCTACAGTGCTCGAGTGTTAAATTTGTATTGAAAATTTAATGTGTTAAAATCGTATAGAAAACCCTTACGAAACGACCGAAAAAAAAAAACTTGTGCACAAAGAAAAACTAAAGTTTAAAAATAATAGCAACAACAACAACGAAGACAATAACAATACGATCTTTATTATATATAAATATATATATATATATATATATATATATAAATATATATTTTCTTTTGGCACCAAACAAACAACAGCAACAAATATTTTCTGGATTTAAGCAACTAGTAAAAACATATTTGTAGGCACTTTGTATTAGTTTTGGCCAGAACTCTGATACAGAGACATCTTAAAGACGGACAGTAGCCGCAACACCAACAATAACAACAATAGCAACATTAACAGCAACAGCTACAGCAGCAGCAGCAGCAGCAGCAGCACCAGCAGCAACAGCAGCAGGCAGAAATCAGATAAAATATATATTCAAAAAATTTTTAGAAACTTTTCAAGGTGAGTTTATTTTTAGTGTCTTCGAAATGGCTGCGCGCAAATCTTACCGAATCTTCTCATACATATATATATATATATATATATATATATATATGTATAATACTCTCAGTGCTGTGTCTGCTCTGCATAGATACAATATCTGGCAGATACATATCCGTTGAAATGTGTTTGTCGCCTTGCATTTAGCAGCTTTCTTGCTGCTGTTGTTGTTGCTGTTGTTGTTGTTGTTGTTGTTGTTGTGTATGGTTTTGGGCCATAATTTCTTTGGCATTTATTTTGTAATATTTTAAATAGACATTTTCTATATTAGCTAAATGGGCGCCAACAAGATATTAATGTATCTCTAGGTCAGCCTGAAATGTATCTATCTATCACTAGCTAGAAGAATTCTTTTTGACTGTGCTGTACACAGCTTACACTTCTCTGCCCCCTTTTACTCTCTATCTATCTCTTATTCATTCTCTGTCTCTCTCTCTCGCTTCGTATGGTTCGTGAGCAATTGCTCTTTTCTTTTCATTTTCATTTTGGGGTTTTTTTCATTCTTCTTATACGTTTTCTGCTTGATCTATTTTCAGCCAACATTCAGTCAGCCAATTCTTAACTTCCCCTTCCCTCGCACACATTTGATTTCTGCAATGGCTCACATTGCGTATACGCAATGCTCGTTTTGTCGCTACTTCTTCTTCTACTCAATACAATACTCATACGTAATACACAAATAATTTTTGTTTTCCATTTTTCCATTTATTCCTCCATTTAACATTTTCCATTTTCCATTTTCCATTTACCATTTTGCCAAAGACCACCAAGGCTGACTGGCAGACAAGTGATGTAACGCCTTCACCTCTGCCTGTGCCTCTGCCTCTGCCTCTGCCACCATCTCTGCCTCCATCTACACTTCCACCTCCACCTCCACCTCCACCTCCATCTTTGCCTTCAATCTGCCAGCTTCTTTCATTTCCGCCTACACTTCTGGCTTATACAATGTTTATATTTGCAATATTTAAGAGTTTTTTTTTTTCATTTTTCATTTCTTTACCCAACGTCAATATCTTCATTTTCCTTTGGCATTTTTCCCACTTTTCGTTTGTATACACTTTTCTCCCCTCAATTTTCTTTATCAGTTCTAAAAGTTTAATGAACTTACATTAGTTTTTTAGATCTATTGTTAACCTTTTTATGATATTTGATATCAGTTTGTTTTTGTCACAAAAATACTTTTAGCTGTTTACCGAATCGTTTCCATAACTGATAAGCTAACATGCGATTATATATATATGAACTTCGGAATACTGATTCATTAACTTATAAATGTTATTGATAACTTTTCACTCGTTGAGTTCATTCTATGATTCAGAGCAACTCATTTTAGTAGCCAAATGCAATTGCTAAAGATTATTCCTATATATATATATATATATATATAACTATATTCTTATATATAGAATGTATATATGGAACTGTGAATGGTTTGCTTTGTGTAAATCTTTTTATATATATATTTTTATCAGTTGGGTGTAATTAATTAGAAGCCCCTAAGACGTTGAAAATGTGACGTCAGCTGTGGCTTAAGTGGGCAGCACTTGAAAATTGCAATAAAAAAGCGACTGCAAATCAAGTCATAAATTACGCGTCAAACAGCAGGCGACTGTCACTACGCACTACGTATGAGTGGAGGGGGGTAGAGAGAAGAGGGCTGGGAATAGGAATTGGTTGGAGCTGGGGAGCTGTTGAAATACAAAACTGCTGGGGAGTGCCTAATGAGAGCAGAAAAAAGCGCCACGCAGCGCTCATTAGAAACGTATTTATACTGGCGACGAATGACCGACTGATTTACCCCCTGCCCCCTTTTCCCACAATCCATTTCTTAACCCCTTTTAATGCTATACCCTATACCTATAACATGCAATGCAGCTATTCCCATTACCATACCCCACACATTCCTCACCCTTCCCAAAGAGAAACATCTCTGCATCTCTGTGCCGATGTTGTTCCTCTTGTGCGTGACAATATTTCATGGCTTTAAAACATTTGTTGAATGAGAAATGTAAAAAACAAAAACAAACAAAAAGCACAAGAAATAAATAGAAAATACATATATATATATATATATATATATTTATATATATGTATATATATAAATATATAGAAAAAAAATTGGAACAAGATTGTAACATGCTCTAAAAATTTCCAAGGAGCTTTGCGTATATTTTAATTATTGCTAAAGCAGAATGTGAATATGCATGAATATAATGCGATTCAGATGTACAAACATAAGAACAAGCTGTAAGCCAATAGGCAATACACGACTAGTAAATACCCTCTACCAGATACTTAGGCAGTTAGACATAGAAATTAGTATAACTTTCAGAAGAAAAGTTTACAGAACTTACACAGAATTTTGCAAATGATTTGGCTCTATCAAGAGTATTAGAAACTAGTTAAATACTCTTGCTAATCAAGTATATATATATATGAATAATAAAAATAAACTATAACTATATCTATTTCTTTATGCTAATATACCCGTTTTGTTATACTTTTAATGAGTGTTTTGGTATAAAAATCATTTCGCAAGAATTTAACCTTCATAAACTGTCATGGTAGATTGCCTACTGCTGTTCTCCCACTCTCTCGCTCTCTCTCTTGCTCTTTTATATATTTCTACCTCTTTTTTATTTGCTTTGCTCATTTCCTCAACTAATGTGCTGATGTTGGCATATTTCATTTTTGAGTCTCGCCTGTATTCTTCCCATTGCTTCTGTGTCATTCAAAACAACTGAGAAGATTGCAAGCAACACCAGAAAGAACCATAATTAAATAACTTTTAAGTGCATATGATAAAAGGGGGTTCAAGAAGAGTGTTAAAAGGGTGGGGGAGGGAGGGGGATCAGAACTGCTACTGTTGTGGTTTGTATAGATCATTATCAAAGTGCATACAGGGTGTGCACAGTAAAAGGCCTTTAAAGCATCTTTAATGCTTTTTTTTCTTTCAATGTGTCAGATGCATTCTTAATACAGTTATGATTTCAGTTAACTGATTGACATTTTGAGGTAAATACTTTTGGTTATCGCTTAAAATCTTTTTCTTTGGGTTTTTGTAAATTGTTTTCGAATCATTTTATTCACTTATTCACTTTCTTATACGCAACTTCCGAACTCGAATTGGGTTAACCAGCGGCACACTTTTTGCCAAAACTGGCTACAAAATTTTATTATAAAGTGAGCAGAGAGCAAGGCACAGGAAGGGACAGGCAGAAGTTGTGGCTGAAACAAGTCTTACACAATTTAAGCTTGAAAATTTAACTAAAAAATAATCACGTCGCATTCGTCTCGCAATTATATAACAATCACACACAAAGCGTTAAAAATAAAACCGCCCACAAAATGACACAAAAATCGCAAAAATAAAAATAATAAAAATAAAGCGAAGAAGTGCAGATAAAGTTGCTTACCAATACTATATAAAAATCTCTACCAACCCACCGCCCCCCAACCTCTTCCATTTCCCTTTCACTGTAAACCAACAAGCAGCCCTCCCCTTGCTTTACCTCTCATCCTAACTCGTTGCTAAAGTCGTTTGCTCTGCACCACAAACGTGACTGGCAAACAATTTTTGTGCCTCAACCGCAGAAGACCCATTGAGATTGGGTTAAGTGTCTCAGTCTGCTTGGCTAACGGATGTACTGACTAGTTGACTAGTTGACTAACTGACTGAATGACTAACTGACTGAGTAACTGTCTGGTTGGTTGCTTGATTGGTTGGTAAAACCCGCATAAGCAACAGCAGTGCAAACAGTTCCGATTTTCTTGTTGTTGGACAATTAACAGAATAGTTAAAATATATATGAAAGAAGTAACAACAACAAACCTTATGATTATTAATAAAAACTTTTTTTTATATTATTATTATTATTGTTGTTATATGCATTATATAAAAGTAGATTTGTAGCAATTTTCATGCTGCGTCTGCCTATAATTCGAAACGTGATTTTACTTTTTTCTCTTTTTTTGATTTTTAAATGATAAAAAAAAACTATTTTCAACTTAATTAAGTTAAACTTTGACGCATTAATTAAATGTTGAAATTATAATTTTGATTTATCTGAATGATAATCATTAGATAGCTTTATCTAAGCAGATATTAAAGGTATTATCTAAGTAGAGTTAAAGTTTGAGAGTAGATCGAGTGGAAGAAGGAGAAAGATGTCAGTGGGTATAGTATGGGATAACTAAACAAAATTGTTATTAAAGCTTAATATAAGAACAGTTTATATAAACTATAAAAAGGGTTTTTAATTAGGTTTGAACACAACATGAACAGCTTGGCTGGAAGTCGAATTTGACACCCTCTCGCCGACTAGCCTAAAATTTGTGGTTCTAAATTTGTTTGCCTCTTTGTAAGACGCTAAAGTGTTTGATATGTGCCTCTAAGGCAACACAAACAGACATAAAATTTACTAAGGAAAGACTTGAAAATATTGTCGATATATATTATATATATGACTGTATAGTTTATATGACTAATAACCAACTCGAACCTATAGGCTAGCAGTAATATTTAGGCAATTTCTGTATAATTCAATTGAAAACTGCTGAAACAGTTAGTAATAGCAGCTAATAGATTGTTATAAATAACTTTACAGCTGATTATACAGTTATATATGTATATAGTATACTATATAGTATGCTATATAGTATGATAAGATTACACAATCCAAATTAGAATCAGCCTTAGCATTTTGTATTTTGGTTTATTTTGGCTGCTGCTTTGATTATAGACAAGTTTATAGACATGCTATTGGACAAGTTTACATGACGCAAATAATCAAAAGAAGAAATGTTTGTTTTTACAATATTTTACTAGATTTTCATATATTTTCCAAAGAATTTCCCACTATTATTATGAGTATTATGTGAATTATGCAGTGTATACAAACATTTTTCTATAAAAAGAATTTTTTTTTTGTATAAATAAATAAAAAGAGATTATCTAAAAATAGTTGCTATTGTTAGCTTAACTATGATTATATAGTATTATTAAATATATAAACTGATTAATTTGCACTATTTTAGTTTGTATAAACAATATTTGGTATTTCCTTTTGTAGTTGCTTTTGGCCTTTGCCAAGTTTACTTGATACATATTTTTTTATTTTTTGTTTTTGATTTCTTTTTGAAAGAAATTCTATTTATTTCTTCTGTTTTTCTGTTGAATTTTCAATGGTTTTTCCTTAGGTATTTGTTGTTTGTTAGTACGTCAATGCCAAAGTCACATATCATATTTGATTGTCACATTTTCTGCTTTATGCTGATTTTCCACTTTGACATACAACAAAAGTGAAAAGCGATGAAAAATCTCAATGAAAATTGCTAACGTTGTTGGCCTTAACGAAACTGTACAATTTGCCCTTAGCCTTGCCACCCTCTTGGCTAAGACAGGGACACGGACAGGGGGAGGCGTGGCTGAAGGCCAGTACGGAAATTAGGCGAAACGTTAAATCGGACAGAGTCTATATATATATATATATATATACTATATCTATAGCTGCATATAGTTGGCATAAATTGTATGAAATGTGCCAGGGAAATATCTTTCAATGAAATTTCAAATACCTTTTATACATATAGATATATATATATATATTTATATAGTTTTATATATAGAGTGACTGCTGGGCCTAAACGTTACCAAAATAAATAATAATATTTTTAATAATAATTATTATTATAATTTGCACACGACATGCCAAAAGCGTCGCCACAAATCCATGAGGAAAATTTTTGGATGAACAATTTTTGGACTAGAAATTGCGTGGGCGTTTTAAGATTTTCGTTTTTGTTTTTTTCTTTTTTTGTTTTTGTGTTTTGGTTATTCTTTTTTTAACTTTTTATGTGACAAACATATTAAGGCAGCTGCAAATTCCATATGAATAATTGCGTTTAAATAATGCCACTTGATGTGTGCACATAAATTTCAGAGAGAGAGAGAGACAAAATTCTAGCAGCAATTCAAGTCAAATGCAACATTATATAATTGTTGAATTAAATTGAATTTATTTGGCAGAATAGAAGAAGAACAACAGGCAAACTACAAGATATAACATAAGAAACAAAACAACTATTAAAGATACAAGATACAAATGAGAAAAGTGCCCAAAAATGACAAAAGCAACAGCCGCCTTTGACACTTGAAATAGTTTTATTCTTGGTTGAAAAATATGTTTTTAAGCAGACCAAAAACACACAGCATGGAATAAGAAGAGGGTGGGGTTGGTATTAATGGGAGAACTGTTAGTGCTGTGGGGGTGTGAGAGAAATTTTGGGGGCGTTTGCTGCCAGCTACTGACACTTGTCTTCGTCCATTTAACAAAGTGACAAATTGAAAGCGCTGCCAGCTTTAACAACACAAAACAAAATGTTTGTTGAGCAACAAGACTAGAGATGTATCCGACTATATACATACTCAATAAATATTGTAGATTATGGGAAAAGAGTCAGTTAGCCAAGACTTTGATTGTTTATAAGAATTATTCAATGCCTTTTGATTTGCCTTAAACTTGGGGCAATTTGTTGCGACTCTTTGGCAAAGCTTGCACAGAGTCTAAGGTATGCCCAACTTCACACGATTTTGTTAAGGAATATATCTTTAAATTACTATACTTGCAGTTCACAGTATATAACAATTATTATATATAATATTCCTTTTGCTTTTTCACATGCAATTCTTCACTTTAGCTATGCAAGTTTTGCATGCAATTTGTGACTATAGCTTCAACTTACACTTGAATTCCCTACGGATCAGCTTGCTATATATATATTACGACACTTCTGTGTATAAGCTATCAGTTGGCGCAATCGATAGCTTGTTTTGATTATGATTAATTTGTGTGTATCTAAAAGATACTTGGCATACGCAACTGTGCTCTGTGTATGCTCTGTGGTTTATGCATAGGGCATGTGGCATAAAGCATGGGGCATGGGGCATGGGGCATGGGGCATGGGGGCATGGTTAACAAATTCATTTAAGTGTTTTCACTGTTGCCATTACAAATTTGCCAGAGCCGCCGTTTTGCCGTGTGTAAAAGCCAGCACTTTGTCAACTTAATTGCTGCACTTTGTAAACTGTCAGAGCATCGACAACGAGCTGTGGCACAGGAATAGAGAGCGGAGCCACAGTAGTTGCTGGAGTAGAAAGGAGGTTGCAGCAGGACGACTTGTATAGGACACCCACTTGAAGGTCTTGTCATTGCCTCTATAAGTATATGTGCATGTGTCTCTCTTTCACTGTTTGTGTATGTGTGTGTGTGTGTGTGTTGGTTGTGTCTGTCTCTTGTTTGGCAGCCGCCTTGGCCATTTTGTATGTAGGACTTGGTTGTATGCAACAAGTGCCAGGCCGCAGTTACAGCCACAGCAGCGGCAGCAGCCTCTTGCCATAAATCAAATGTAGGCCTAAAAATTGTCAATTTTAGATTGAGAATTATGGCTGGTATTATGTGGCTATAATATAAGTGACACATGCTCTAAAGCCTGCACTGAGAGAAAACAATTGAAAGTTTAAGCTGTGTGAAGCAATTGTTTCATTTAGTTAGTAAACTAGAAATTTCGCTCAGTGCATTGATTGGCCAGTGGAACCCTTTATCTGCAACGCTCAATCTGTGGCCTGTCATAGGCTTTCGACTCGCATTAAATAAAACTAGTTAAGCCCTAGCTCAGGCTTAGCCTCACGTTCAGCCAGTTGCAGCCAGTCCCAGTCAGTCCCTGTCGACCAGGCTCAGATACAACCAATTAGCATCAAGTTGTGAGTTGCCAACTGTCATTTAGGTTTTGAGCAAGAAAGGGAACCTTTTTATCTTGGCCAACTCAGCGTTGAATTGCAATTGCATTTTGGTTAATCGCATTTTGTTGTATGCCATTAAAGCCACAAATTATGCACAAAAGGTAATTAAAAATAGTTTTAAATTAATTGCATTTATTTATGTGTTAAATCAAATGACAAAATGTATTCAACTCTGCCTCATTCCCCGCCACCCAACACAAAACAGACTCACCACACAGATAATCAATGTATGCTCTCTCTCTCTCTATCTCTTTTGTATTTATACATATATATTTATATATATATGTATACATATATCTCTCTCTCTCTCCTATTCTATCTCTTTGTTTAACTTTCTGTTATATTATAGATAAGTTTTGTGTTAAATTTTACAATGGTTTACTTTTGAGTATGGGAAGTAGTAGGAAAGTTTGAGGTTATGTTCTATGGCAAAAGTATTAACTATAGCTTTAACTGTTATATCATATTGTATCGCCATAAGGCATGTTAGGTGAAGTAGCAGTGAACCAGGTGGCAACGCTTGTTCGAGCAAGAAATAGAAGCATAAAAGCTGCAAGTTGCTTGAGTGGAAATTGCAGCAGATTCAAAAGTTGCGCTGAATATCTTCTGGAGTACGACTAGCTATAGTGTATATAATGTTGCCTAAATCTTGTATATCCATAAGAATTACATTATATATAACATTTTCTCTCTATTTATTAGTTTGAAGTTAACTTCTGAATTTTTATATAGTCTGTATAAGCTGGTTGACTTTGCATTGAATTCTGTTTAGGCAGAGATCTAAAGGCAAATTAGAAGGTAGAAAACAGTGTGTTAAAGTTGCAACATTTTGTTGCATGCCCATTAAATACACATTATGCATAAAAAATAAGTAAAATTAACACAGCAAAAAGGATATACACAAACACAGCAGAAAAAAGAAAGGATAAACCACATTTATGCGGCTAATTAAATAAATTCTCTGATAATTACGCTTTATTAGCTCAAAACGGCACAAAAAAAATGAGACAAAACTAATATAGCAATAACTATAGCAATGACAGATTTTAAATACTATGTATATATATATCCTTTTGGCTTATATATAATTGTTGTCATTGTTAAATTGTGTGGTTTAAGCAATGACATCAAGTTTAATTTATGGGATTTGTTTGTGTTGTTTTTATTGTTGATTTTGTTTTGCCTTTTTTTTTCTTTTGATTGTTTTTATATAATATATTTAATTACTCTTTCTCATTTTTATTTTTATTTCGTTTTGCTCTCCGCTGCTCCTCTTTTGCATCTCTTTCTGTTGCTGTTACTGTTTTCTTTTGCATAATTCTGCACAAAATTTATTAAATTGTAAATAATTTTTATTATGCGATTTTATTGTGACATTAATCGTGACAAAAAGCAGGCTGAACTCACACACAGACACATAAAAACAAACACATATAGTATACAAAATCAAGTATATATATATACTATATACATATATATATATCGGCAGTATAAATGATTCAGTTTTGCGTTTTTAATGCATTAACTTATCGCCAAGCGATTTGTAAACAAGCTGAAAACAATAAAAACTTGCATATAAAATTCAATTAAACACTCGCTGAACAATGCCAAAAAATGAGATAGAAATTTACCCAACTAGTAAATACCCTGTATACAGTTTAAGAGCTTACAATACAAAGTCATATATAGAAATATATAGAAATTGTAATCAGTTATATATAACTTCTTATAAAGGCCTGACTGAGCAGTGTTTAGCATAAAGTTGCATGCAATAATTTAACTTAGAAAAGGTTTATATATGCATATAAACGTACAACAGTTGCTTAACAAAAGTATATCTTTTCCAATTATATTAATTACTATGATACTTGCTGTTATACAATTCCCAATAAACCTATGAAACCCACCTTAGGTTAGGTCCAGCGGCAACTGCTGCTGCTAAACAAAGGCAAAATTTGTTATTGAAGCGCATAAACAATATACAAATTTTTGTTTAATATTTTTTTGTGCATTGTTTGCTGTAATTTCATTATATAGCTTACATGTAGTATATATATTATATATATATAATATACATACTAATTTATGCTATTGAATTACAGCTTCAATTTTTAATAGTTCTTCTTGCAGTATAAATATAATTTACGTTAAATTTAAATTTTCTTTTGATGTGAAAAACAAACAACAAATTTGGTTTATAAAATAAATAAAATATTAAAATATAAAATTTATGAACTTAAAGTGCATTAAACATTATACATATGTATTAATATATATGTATATATATTTATATATATAAATATGAAATTTGCATTTTAATTTCAAATTCAATGCACAAAAATTAATCAATTTTTGAACTGCACTTTTCACTCCCAAATGTGATTTGCATTTGATAGGATAATTAGAATTCTACTCTTCTGGCCACATAAATTACAGGAAAATCAATATAAATACATATACCTAATAAATATGTATATTATATATATGTATATATTTACTTTTATATGTTTAATCAGCAGTTGTATCTATATACAATATTAATTTACATAATGTTGCTGTATATTTATATTTTGCAATATAATATTTGCGATTGGTTGCAGCAATATGCAATTTTTTTTTAATATATAACATAATTCTTGATTTTCTATATACTTTATTATATATATACTATAAGATTTTTAGCTACATCAGCCACTTGTTGTTGCAACTTCCACTTCAAAGAGCAAAGAAATTAATGCTCTTTAGCAGCAACTTGCAGCAACAAGTTGCCAGCAGATATTCATAATATTTGTATTATATTCAAATCCAACACTTAATTAGTTGCAAAAACCTTTTTAAATGCAACTTTTTCAGTAATTTTACCCACTCTCTGCGTACCTCAAAGTTTTTTTTGCTTTAGTTTGCAGTTTATGAGTTGAATGAGTTTTGAGTTTAAAATTATTATCTGAGGATTTACTGCATTAACAAGTAAGAAATCTGTAGTCGAGTTTACCCGACTACGAGAACCCCTTTACCTACATGCAGTCACACACACACAAATACACACAGCTCTACACGCACTTTGATAATTAACTCAACTCCTCGTTAAGCTCTAGTTTTTACTCCTTGCCCATGTCTATGCTTTAAGCTTTCATACATCAATTGTATATTGCATATAATATAATATTTAATAATTTTTCTTTTTAAATATTATAAGGACTTTACAATTTAAATGTAAATTTTTTATAACTTCTAGTTTTTGCTGAACTTAGGGCGTATCATCATAACAGCTTTCTTCAATGAATATTCAAAGCCCTTCAAAATGTTCCAATTTACACCCATTGAGTGCGTTTTATCATTATATCTTCCCGTTAAATGGCTGCAAAAAAGAAAATTTTTTTATTATTTCAATAAATGTTCATATATTTATAATTACCTTTCATGACAATTATTGTACCACCATCCACCAGAGTATTGAACCGCACAGTTTTCACTATCCAAATTGTCATTATCTTTATCAATAGTTGTAAAATTTTGATTATAATGATACCGAAGGGAATCTCCAGCGATTTATTAACATCCATTTTTTTAAATTTCTTTTATGTGAATGTTTATGTTAAGAACTCAGATTAATGGGGATAGGTATATAGATAGGTTATAGATACATATATATAAATTAATATTCTTGGTAAGCATTACTAATCGATTTTATTGATTCCGATCAAGAATATATATACGTTATGGGTTCTCATATGAATATTTTTACCCTGTTGCATACTTTTTGGTTTTGCATTTTTCCATTAGCTTCCAGTTAGCATTTTTTAAAGACAAAGTGGTTAATGGCGGGTGGGGGGGGAGGTAATGTAAATGTCATAGCAGTTTGTGCAACTTCAAAGGGTAGACATAATATTACAGTCTGGTAATGAAGTTATCACACGCTTGCCTGGGTTTGAGAGGCTAGTGTATGTTCGATACAGAATATTGGGTTTGAGTTAACAACTAAAGATACTTTTCTGTCTCTGGATCATCAATGGCAGTCAGCTGTGTGTGAAAGTGTAACGACCACCTGTGCATTTACTGCTGGCAAGCACTGTGTGACTGTATGACAAGTCAAGGCGAACAGCGTGTGGCCAATGCATTGGCCAGGTGCAGATTTGACAGAGAGCAAAAGCTTTGGATGATACAGAAACTCTATGAATGTTCAACTAAGTGACTATATATATATATATATATATATATATATATAAATATATATGAATGTGTATGTGTGTGTTCCATGGTGCTGCAAATTGGCGCATTCAATGTCACTTGCATTCTTTTGGCATCGCATTTGAGCGTTTTTGTCGTGGCGCTGCAGTTGACAGAACACTTGAAAGCGCCAAGAAGCAAAATAATCACATACACACACACACAAAAAAAAACACGCATACACACCAATACACATACACATGCATAAACACAGAGAGTGAGTGAAACTAAAACAACAACAAATAAAAAGGCATCCAGAGGAAAAAGCAAGTGTCACTTTTGTCAGCTCTCGGGAGTTAAGCAAAACGACAAAAAAATGAATGCAAAATGCAAAGTCAAACATTACGTATACGCCGCATTCGACGCGACGCTAAAAACTAAAAACTAAAAACTGCTGCTGGTGCCGCAACAACAACAAGAAACAACAACAACAACAACAAAACTTTACGAATACTCAAGTGTTTTGATGCACTGACAGATGCAGAATGCTTTCATATGTGTTGTGTATTTGTATGCGTGTGTGTGTGTGTGTTCTGTATGTGTATGTTTGTTGTTGCAGTTGAGTGAAAAAGTTTTGCGTGTTTTTTTCAGCGCTTGATAAGCGCCGCCACAGAGCAATACAGCCAAAAAAAAGAGGGAAAAAAATATTCGTCGAGCCGTTGAGTTACGCCCATTTAGCACGCGCATTGCATTAGACAGACTGAAGAGCAACGGCAGCCAGTGAAAGGAATGGTCTAGGTTAGCTTGGTTTAGTTTGGTTTGGAGCCCAGTGGGAAGCATTGGCATTCAGTCATGTCCTGTCCCAGTGCAACATATAGCGATCCACAGGCACGCACACACACACATATGACGTCACGTGCCTGTCACGTTACGTCGCATCAACGAATGCCTCGGCAAATGGGCAAGCAAGAAAAACATTCTCACACACACACACACACACACACACACGCAAACAGCAAAAACGAAAACTAAAATATAAAATACTGCAAAAAAATACAAAAAAAAAATATACTAAAAATCACTCGACGCTCGGCACAACTTCAGATTCACTCTAGCCCAAGTTTAGTTTTCGACTAAGCCAACAAAGCAGCGTTAAAAGTGAAAGACTATCTAAAGAAAATACCGAAGCTAAAATACCCTATATAAGTGCTGGTATAAGCTGTTGGGTTAGATGTGGTCTTTAGTCAAGTGATAGAAGCATAATTAGAGCTGGATTTGTCTTCAACTTAAGCCTTAGTCTGTACAACTTTCTGCTAAGGCAGACACTACACACATTTGATGTATATCTCGATATACCCTTTATATTGTAGGGTATGTGTAAAGTGTGTAGAAAAATATATGAAGCTGGAAAAAAAAAAATAACGCAGCACAGTTTGAAGTGTACGTGAAATTTGCATAAATGCGAAATCAACGCGTTCGCTGCTTGGCGACTGACTGGCCCCCGGGAGTAAAGAGATCCAAACACTACACTCACACATATGTGTGTGTGTATGTGTGTGTGTGTATGTACCATTTGCATGGCTTGTTATAACATGACAGCCTCGTTGGCGGCTGCTGCTGCGTTTTTCCCTAATTTCCCCTTGGCAGTTAGTGGGTGAATGTCGCCGCTTTGACGCGCCAGAGGACAGACACAGCAGGCAGACAAAGGGAGTGTGAGTGAGAGATATATGGAGAGATAGTTAGATGGATAGAGAGGCGGCAAAGTAAAACTTCACTTTTGTTTGGCCCAAAAAGCTAACACAATAAAAACAACAACAACAGCCAGAAGCAACAGCAACAGCAGCAACAGCAGCAACAGCAACAGCCAGCAGCAAGTAAATAAACCAAATAAACTTTGAAGTAGTTTTGCTGCTTCTTAAGGTTGTGCTCAATGCGGCCTGGCCACTTGATGTGTATGTGTGTATGTTTGTTGCATAGTTCCATAGTTCCAGAGCTGCGCCCTGTGCCTTTGGTGCCTTTTGCTTATGCCCCATATCCCTAGTTGCCCCAATGCAATAGTGCCAGAGCTCTTGTTGCACTTGGAGAGATCTGCCTAGATCTCGTTTACTGGCACTCTGGCAAACTCTTGCTTGCTGCTTGCTGCTTGCTGGTTGCTGGTTGCGTGTTGCCACAGGCTCTCGAGTGGCTTTTAATGAGCTGTTGCATATGCAGTTTATTAATGTGTTGAAAACGACAAACAACAGCAACAACAACAACAAAAATAATAACGAAATACAACGTCCGACTCTGTTTTTCTTTTATTGTTATTGTTATATATGTTATTGTTGTTGTTGCCACTGTGGCGTGCCAGACGAAAGTTTGTCTAACTTTGAATTTGTTTAAGGCCATAAATAATTGAAAGCCCTCTGGCAGCTGCATCACTTGCAATGCAATTAGTGTGCCTCATTAGTGTATGCCCCCCCGCTCGACTTAAGCTTAGAATATCAATTAAAAAAACTATTTATATATATATATAGATATAAATACTATAAATACTATATATATATAACTGTATAATATATGTTTATATCATTAATAATATTCCATAGAACTTGTACAATTAAATATTTTTTTCATAAAAAGAAAACTTATTGTCAGCTCTGAGCTATGGGCCAAAACTCTAGGCTAAAACATAAATCATAAATTAATTTAATATTTTATTATTAGAACAATTGATAAGCTGTACAATTTCCAGTTAGTTAAAGCTAACATTTCCGTAATATTGTTAGCAAACATTTTGCTGACACGATTTCTATGCAATTTATACGCCATTTACGTTGAATGTTTTGTGCTTTATCTTTGACAGGCAGAAAATCAACTCGACGCTATTTTGACTCAGTTAATATACTATATTATCTATGCTCTCACTTACTTTTATAGTCTGTCTCTGTGTCTGTCTCTGTCTGCTCTGTATCTGATATCTAAACGCCCAAATGTAATCAACGAAATCGAACAGAAAAAAATAAAACTAGCATAAAATCTACAAATAAACATAAGAAAAAGGCACAAGAATTTTGGTATACTATATAAGATACCCTGTATTTACTATATGAGAAGTATTGTTAAACTTATATTTTCCTTTAAATCAATGCATTATTGTTAGCAGCTAATATATCCTTAGTTTATAGAGTATTTATTTACAGGGTATGCAAAATTGTTGTGCTCCATTATTTACAAAGATTTTGAGCAGCGTGCGAAATACCCAAAACCGAATTGCTGTATCCAGTTGCCTTTGCCACTCTGTGTGCCCCTACCCTTCCCTTTCTTAGAGGTTCACGTCTCATCAGCAATGTGGCTGCCACCCGCTGCCACCCGCTGCCACCCGCTGCCACCCGCATGACATCATCAGCATTAAAAGAGGCAACGATCCGCGGTGGACAGTCGATGCTTGAGTTTTTGTTGTTGTTTTTTTTTTGGATTTGGTTTTGGTTTCGGGTTTTTTGGTTTGCGTTGGTTTCACTTGGTTTCTGAGGTTTCGGACTGATTGCGTTGGCCTCTATACTCTTTGGCTGGCTTCTTGTTGCTGTTGTTGTTGTTGTTGCTCGATTAGAGGCTGGTCGGTCGTTCGGTCGTTCGGTCATTCGCTTTATACGGGTCAACAAAACAAAAGAGAATCGGAGATGAATTTGTATGAAGAAGTCGTTTAAACAAAAATGTTTGCGTCAGAAATCAATTTTAAGCTTGTTTTGTTGTACTCCTCTTATCCACTATTCTTTTCCCCTCCCCCATTTCCTCGCCGACTTGCCTTTAATTTTTGTTGACCAACTGAACTAACTCTTCGGCAAGCATTTTGCAGCATTTTTCAGCATTTTGCAGCATTTCATTCAATTCAATTCCATTCGCATTTGAATTCTTCTATTGTTGGCAGTAAGCTGCATGCTCGTAAAATGCATTCTATAAGAAATTATTTAAATATTTTTGCGCAAAAGCAAAGGCAAAAGCCACGCCCAAAAAACCAAAAACCAAAAAAAAAATAACCAAAAATTATATGCACATATGCCAATGCCATAAATCTCCAAAAGTACCGCATGCAAATTGATTTGTTGCACTCGCTGAATCAAATGAAATGCAACGGCAGTTGTGCCTCGGCTGATTGGGTGGCACGAGTTATGTTTGGGGTATAGCAATAAGCCAGGAGCGGCATGCGGTTAAAGGCGCCCAAAATGCTATATACAATTGCAATTCTATTTTCAACTTAAATATTTAGTGTTGCATTACTGCTGCCGCTCCTGACCTATACCAATATACCAATATACCAATATACCAATACAAATAACAAGCCGAACAACTTCAATAACAACAATAATAACACCAAACACAACACCAACAATAATCACCATACAAAATCAGCAAGCATTGCCTGACGTATGAACAGCTCCTCCCAAACTCTTTGGCAGCCATTCGAACAGCTTCACCGACTCGTTCCGACTGCATATAAATAAATTTTAATTTGCCAATTGTGTGTAAAACTTATTAGCGATAAGTTTTGTCGCTTGTATACATATACATATACACATATATGTGTGTGTGTGTGTGTGTCTGTATGTGAATAAATATATCTAGATATATGCTATATATGGGCATGAGCTTTAGCTGTTTATTTTGTTAAATGTCGGATTGTGTCTGGCTATAGTCGTATATCGCATCAGGAAATAAAGTACGTGTAATCGTATACATGACTGATATATATATATATATATATATATATAAATATGTAAACTGGCATTTGGTTATTAGTCATAAAACTGGATACGGATTGGGTATAAGTTTATTTATGATATTAGCGAATTGCACAGCAAGTTGACAGCCTGTTGGGCAGGGGCAGTGCCTGAGCTTTATGTGTATAGGTTCAATTTGACCCAATAAAAGGTTTTATTTATAACGAAAATACTGAGTAAGACATTGATAAAATGTACCATATTCAAAAGGTACAATACATTCCATTGACTGTACCCAATAATCAAATTCTTTTACAATTTGCCTTGGAAATGCATAAAATTCGAGAGAAAGCAATTAGATGCAGACACAAGTTGAAATTTGGCACATTTTGCCTGTTTTAAGCCAGTATTTATTTAACCGTTATATATATATTTTTGAGTGTATTTTGTAGTATCTTATTCCATTAACTGTGGCAACAGCTTCTCACACAATGAAACTGAAATTTTGTTATGAAATTTGTACTTTTAGTCTCAGGTTTTAAGCCTTTTATGGCACGTGGATTATTTGAGTTTTGACCCACATTCCATTGTTGATTTTATGATTATATATACTAAGACATTATATATATATACTGTACCCAAATACTACGCTCTCTTTCCCTCCATCTCTCTCTCTCTCTCTCACACAATTGTATCTAATGGCTTGTTCTACTATTAATAGTCAGAGACGTTTTCCATATGGTTTTTAAGGCCAACTTTAAGCCCATTTGAACTGAATTCTAATACCAGTAATTAGCCAACACACTCACACTCGCACACACACTCGCAAATGGTGTGAATCTAAGTTCTATTCAGGTGACTTCTATGTACGTTTTGTGGAGGCGTTTATAGCTTCTGTCAGGTACTTTGGGGCAAGGTATTTTTTGGCTTTTCACATTTATTTAATATTTTAATTAAATTATTTTTTGTGCATGTTGCATACGTTGCTGGGCGTCTAATGGGGCAACTTCACATTGCTCGTATGACTATATGCAAATGTTGTCGTGTTATGGCCCAAGTCAAGGCTTACACACACACACACACATACATATGTATATACAGAGATTCTTGCATACATGTTGTGGACTTGAGGATCGAGCTGGTGCCATTACCACCCGCACTTAACGTTAATTAAACTGCTGTGTGTGCTAAAATGTGTCTCTGTCTCTGTGTGTCTCTGTGTGTGTGTGTATGTGTGTGCTAATGTCTGTATATGTATGTTAGCCTGGAGCCAGGCATATCCTGCAAGTAGCCGTAGACTCGTTGCCGTGTCCTTGTCCTTTGTAGCTGGCAGCTGCTGTCGTTTTAATAGCTTAATGTAGTTACTTCCACTTTGAGTGTCTTCCTTCTGCCTTCTGCCATGCCACACTGAGAACCATGAGCCGAGAGCTGAGAGCTGGCATTAGGTGTAGCTGTATGTGTATCTGTATGGTGTCTTTGCTAATAAAAAACACAACACTCAGCAAAATTGTTATGCAGCAAACTAAATCAACACAAACGCACATACACCTCTATATATATACATATATATATACACATATATATGTATGCAGATGTGGCACTGTGCACACACACACACACACACACACACACATAGAAATTATAAGGCAGCCATGACGACTATAACCAGAAAGAAAAACTCATGTAAGCCACACTTACATGCAACTGGCCCCCGTTTCATGTGCACTCAATGCGTGCACTTTTTGCAGACACTGTAATACAGCACTTCCAGAGTGTGCTATGTGTATGTGTGTCTTCATGTGTGTTTGTGTGTGTAAACTGTGTAAAAAGGCGATATCTAACAAAGTTTAACTCGTTTTATATTTTTTTCTTTTTTTTTTCTAACCACATTCAAAGCCAAGCAATGGGGTATAAGTGGCTATAGAGTAACGGTATAAATATATGAATAGAAACGAGTATATACCATGTCGACTACCTTTGGAGTTGCATCCTTTAACTGGTGCGTGGCATTAGGCAAAAGTATATGTTGGCAGTTTGGCACCAGCGAAGTCCTTTTTGCATGCAAGAATGCGCCACGAGCTGCAGCTGCAGCTGCTACAGAGATCAGGCACAACGTTGTACCAATACGTATACGTAATGTGTGGAAGCTGTGGCAAAGGATTAGCATGTTGCATGTTGTATGCGCATGCATACATGCTTGAATAATGTCTTTATTAGTGGTAAACCAAAAGGAGTTGCCACTACATATTCTTTTCGTATATATTTCTTACACTTTTATGCTGATTGCATATACATTAATTAGTTTGCTACGTGATATGCGGCAATGTTGCATGTATTATTTATAGTTTTTTGTATTTGTTCTACCTTATACTTAAAGTACGTGTTGCTTTTATTTGATTTCAGTTAAATTTACAACTAGTATAAACATAAATTCCGGCTCGGTGCAATACGAAAAAAAATGGCCCAACCACAATTGCTGCAAATCAAATTGTCACGTTTCGATGCCCAACCCTGGGGCTTCCGCCTTCAGGGCGGTGTGGACTTTGCCCAGCCGTTGCTAGTCCAAAAGGTAAGTGCTGTTAACTGTTAATAGTAGATCTAGTATTGCCACTAATTGCTTTAATTTAAATGGCTTTTATATGAGTTTAAATCAAATTTCAACAACAACAATTTGAATACAGATTTTTACCTCTTTCAGTTTTGACTAATTGGTTAAAACAATTGGTAAATGGAATTTTTATGTACTTCAAAATTGGCATAAAAATGCTATAAGAGAGAAGGAGAAGGGGGAGCAGTTTAGTTTAACAGTTAATTTATTTATAAATTTAAACGCTGATTTTATTATTGTTTTTAACTTTTTTGGATTTTTATACGAATATTTTAAAGCTTTTTATTTCATATTTATTTATTTTCTTTTTGTTTTTTTTTTTCTTTTGGTTTTGGGTTTTTTTTTTGTTAAAAATAAATTTGTAGCGATTTGTTTTTTGCCGCACGCTTTTTGCGCACGTTACGCGAAAAGTTTTAGCGTACATTTTCCAACAGTATTTCCTTTTGGTTGCCATTTTCATATTTTATGTGCTGCTCACACATACATATACACAGATAATTGTATATATATGTACATGTTCAGAGTGTTAAATCCAACAAATTGTTAAACATTCATAAATTATTTCGAATAATTTTACATTTCTAGCGACACGCAAAATTTAGTTAATAATTTCAAAAGTTTTTATTTAATTTTTTTGCTCAAAAAAAAAAAAAAGATTTAGTTATATTTATACATTATCCATATATTATATACTATATATATATATGTATCAGTATTGGCATTTTTATAGCTGTCCGAGATTTAATATTTATGTTTTATGCTTTTCATATATAGAAATTTGAATTATGAGCTCGATTATGTCCCTGGCTTATGCAATTGGGTCAGACTGCTGACAGATGACCACAAATGCTGCATTAAGCTTTTAAGTGTTTCACTAAAAATAAATTGAAACATTTTATGGTTTCAACTCTTTTACTCTTTTTTTTTCTATACAATTAACCAAGCCACAAATATATATATGTCAAAGTCTTGTCGCTTATTGAAAACTCTTTTTCAATTTTCAGTCAAATTTTCTACACAAATTTCAGGCATTTACTTTAAAGGTTTCATATGCTTTGATTCTAGTCCAAGTAATAAAGTATTTAAGTGTTAATCTCACGCCTTTTGACTTTGTAGTGAATTCATTTGTTGCAAGTCGAATTACTGCAATTTGTGTGCACTCCTTTCTGCACTCATGCGTGCCTCCCACGTTGAATCATGCACCCACTTTACCCCATATACTATCAGAATTGTTGTGCTTGACCAGATGCCATGACGAACTGTTTCCATATATATATATATATATAAATATATATATATCGTTAACAAGCCAAGGCTTGTTCATGTCAAACATGATTCAGTCCACTGATAAGAGCATTCTGTTTGATATAAGACCAGTTTGAAATATTTTTTTTAAATGCAATTTATTTATTTAAATGAGTTGAGAATTTAAGAAATATATTTATATATATATATAGATATTATTATGGATTCTCTATATATATATATTATTTGTTGATTTTTACTTATCTCATTGGGGCAGCCACAACAAAGCCTTGGTAATTGTTTAAGCGTGACAGCATTTGCCAATGTGTAAATATTTTATTATGCCACACGGAATTTATTTCGTTGACATTTTCAAACGGCACCAAAAAACAACAAATTTCTGTTTACTTTGGCATTACAAATGAGTTCAGCTGCTAATGGCACCAAAGTGGGTGGTTGGGTGGGTGATTGGTTTGTCTATTTTATAATGGCTGATACATATATATATATATATATATATATTAAGCAGTTTGAGAGAGAGAACTCAAACTAAACTGTAAATTCAATAGAAATGCGCAATTTCTATTTAAACAGCCGCTCATTCAGTTGATTTATGTCATGGCATGACACATTGGCAATGAGTAGAAAATTCTGTCTAAAATCGATTTCATTTCAAAGTACTCAAGTTTGACACTATTTTGTATGAATAGCTGACTGAATGAATGAATGAATGCATGATTAATATTTAATATTAATATTTAATATTAATATTTAATTAGGCATACATCAGCTTGTTAACAATGTATTTTTGACAAAAAAAAAGAGAGAAACAAAACTGAATTCAATTGTAAATGCAACATGGCAATATCCCGCAGAGAGAAAGCCATTAGCAGTTAGTTGCTTTTATTTGACCAATTTAGCGGGCCAACAACCAGCGACATGTAAAAGAGCCAAAAACAAAAAATATCAAAAATTAATAGTTATAGTTATTTGTGGTTATGTTATAGACTAGGACATATGCTATAACATAACACAGCCATAACATTTTATATACTTATGTTAATTGCTTTCTAACAGAGTTATTGATAGGGCTGTGGGTGGGGTGTAAGTTGTATTAAGTTTTTATCGATAAATTGTTAATTTTGCAGTAATTAATTGGCAAAGTTTTTTTTTATCTTTTTGTACAATTAAATTTATGAAAAAATTAATTAATAATTTTATATATTTGCATAGTGCAACATACCCTTTTAATTTCTTTTTTTTAGTATTTATAATTTATGCTATAAATCTCGCAGCATAAATTGCATAACAATTTAAATTGTTTGTGCGTTGAGATAGAAAATATTTATAGTTAAACAAGGGAAAACAAAGTATAAACAAAAATTTTTAGCCTAGCCGCAAAACAGATTTAAATGCAATCCCAAAGCTGCAATCAACAATTCCCTGATTCCCCGATTCCCTGACTCTCTTGGTTTGCCTGGTTTGCCTGGTTTGCCTGGTTTGCTCGGCTTGCCTGGTTACCTCTAATCCTCAGCACTGGGTTTGTTTATACTGTCTGATTCCAGCTTCACACTTAGTCCAAAAGGTGTCTGCCAGCTGCTGTTGGAGCTGAGCTGCCTGCTGGCTGTACTCGGAATGTCTGAATCTTGAATGCATCCATCAGCTCCACAGCTTGGCGCCTTCTGAACACTTCAAGCTCAATTGAATTTAGAATGGGGTATACTTGAGTCAGCCAGCTGTAGCATCAGCATCAGCAGTAGCAGCTGTTGCCAGTACGTGTGTCCTAGGCTCTTAATGAGGTAGCCTGGTTGTCTGGTTGCAAGTGTTGATGATGATTATGATGATGCAGCTTTGAGTGGCAGCTGAGCAGAAGTGAGCATTACCACTTAAACTTCTACTCCATGCCTAGTTGTCTACCTATCATTTCACCTTGACAACAAATCAGCCCACAAATAATGTCAACTTATGTTGCACAAGCAAATTGTTTGTCTAATTGCAGCTTTAGTTGGCTTATTTAAAGTGGCAGCTTTGTGATCAGCTGTAGCCAGGTTTAAATTTTGGGCACTCATTAAGCAAAATGAACTGAAATTGGCCATTGATTGGAGAGGAGTATAAAGAGAAGCAGCTACTCAGCTGCTTAAATCGGATTAATTTATGATTTCTCGCTGGAGTTCTTATTGGCCATGTCGAAGGGCAAATGAAGTCCTTGCGGTAGCCACTGTTAAAAGGACTTTCCTTGTTTTTCGTGTGTGTTTTCTTTTGTTCTTCTCGTTGTTGGTTAAGCTTTATTCTACCGGATTTTTCGTGGCTCACACACACACACAGATACAAAGGCCACAGAATACTACGACAGACAGACAGTTACTCACACTCTCACATATCGTCACGTTTATATTTCATTATCAAGTGCAGGGTCGGACGGGCATAAAAAACGTCGCACAAAGGCCAAAATCAACAGAGCCAAGAGTCCAGAGAGCAGAATAAAAGCGAAAGCCAAGCACAGCCAGGCCAGCATAGGGCAGCTCAACGCGCTCTGGCTGACTTCATCTGTACAAATAATGGAGCCAAATAAGTAATACAAAAGCGTAAATTCGGCTTAGTACAAATTTCCTGGCCAACGAGGCAGCAACTGGCCACAAACAAAACAAGAAAAACTGAAACCAAAAAAATATATATACATATATATATATATATGTATGTATATAGCTGGTAAAACCAAATTTCAACGAGTTGTTTGGCTGAAAGGATGCAGCGTCGGCTATTAGCCAACTTAAAGTCTAGACACGCTGCTAACCTGGCTACTAACAAGCTACTGTCGGCATCCAAGGCAACAGACGAGCAGGCAATACCCCAAGTTATACATGCTCTAACCATCATCCAAATGCAACTCCTACCACATGTGCCTCCCTCCGCTCCCCTCCCCACTACTACTAATGCTTAGGTCGCTCGCATTTATTCAAACTCTCTGTGTATTCTCTGCATGCAAATCTGTTTTGCGTGTTTTTATTTGTTTTGTCGTTGTTTTTGCACAACTTTCCAGCTCCAGTTTTCGCCTCTGACACTGCCTGTGTCTCATTCTCACCCCGGGTCTTGGCCATTAATTATTTGACTCCTGTCTGGCTGCGTTTGTGTCTGCTTTGGTATTTGTCTTTGGCTCAAACTATGAAAATTCATAATTTTCCAACTCACTTTTTATGCCCAGCACCCAGCACCAAGCACCAACCATAGAATAAAGCAAAGACTTTACGAGTTTACGACTTTACGATACTACACAGTATCGTTATAAAAAAAAATATAATAGCCTTATTCATTTTTTGCTCATACGCAATTCTTTGAGAAAATTTAGAATTTCATTTGAATTTAGCATGCGAATAGTTTAAACAAAACATTTAATATAAATATTTGTTTAGCAGACAAAAAGCAAGCGGCAAATAACATAGCAAATGTTATTAACAGCAGCATTATAAGTTTAACATAACATAACAATGTTAACAGCAGCTTCGCTCTTGCAGACTTAACATAAGAGCAGATCTTCTTTACATAACAGCTGCATAGCAATGAGAGCTTAAAGAGAGCTTCAGTCGTTCGATGCTTTGCTGTGATCAGCTTTGCAAATTGTCACGTGTTATTTTTTCTTTTTTTTCTGTGTGTGTGAAAAAGTGTTAATATAATTGTATTATTGTGTGTTTAGTTATTATACAAATGGGAAATATAACTGTATTAATACAGGGTATGTATATTTTTGTATACCTTTAGCTGTTGCTTGAAGTGTTTTATTCTTTCTTTGTTCACACCAGGCTTTGTGTAAGTGCTGCCGCGTTTCTGTCTTTGATTTATGACGCCTGCTGCTGGCTGCCGGCGTAACAATAGAAAATTATGCACCTCAGAATTTTTTGGCTTTGCCTCTGGCTTTGGCTTTGGCTTTGGCTTTGGCTTTGGCTTTAGATTTGTGTAATTGAATCTGTGTTGAAAGCGTGGCGGTTGTTCTGGCAACGACTGTTCATTGAGTGTGTATTGAGGTATGTATTGAATGAATTGTATTGAATTGTGTTTTGATTGAAGTTGCATTTTTCTTGGCGCACCGCAGTCAATACACAAGCGCCATGATAAGCGGTGTGCGGGTGTCGGTGTGTTGGATAGCGGATAGCGTATAGCAAGACACGAGCTACCGCAGTGTAACATATGTGACATGTGTGACGTCACAATTGCAATGTCAAGTCTTTGGTCTGTGGCTGCGGTCGCCCTCAATTTAGTTGGACATTTTATTAATTGCACAACAACAGCAGCAGCCGCAGCACCAACGAATTACACAATCAGAGAACATGACACTCATTGTTCAATCAATTTTGAATCAGTTTTCACTGACCACACACACACACATACACACACAAACGATATACACAAATACATTGCCATGTAAATTGCATTTTGCGCACTTTGCCTTCAGGTTCAGAATTTGCATAGTTGTTGAAAATTTGTATTGTGGTTTTTTTGATTTTCTAAATAGTGGCATTCAACCATGACAAATGCCAAGTACAGTGCCAAAGAGGCCTCTTAACCAAACGAATAAGTGTATATATATATAATCCATTCAAGGAAGTAGCACTTCAATCTGACCACAAAATTCTACTCAGGCCATACAGCCAACGAGTGGCCTCGAAATTGTTTCTATGCTTTCTCTACTCATGGATATAAATTGGCATTCTCAGGTGCAAATTGAAGAGTTTCAATATTGAGATAGGTTACTTCAAGTAGCTTCAGCTATAGCTGCTGCCCTTTAAAGCGTTAATTGAATCAAGAGCAGGTGATAATTTGAATGACTGGACATTGATGCAATGCCAGACTTCCTGTGATTCATCATTGACCAGCTCTGTTGTCAGCGTTCAGTCACAAAGGCGTAATTGATAAACTTAATGCTAGAGTATGGGCCAAAAAAAAAAAAATAAAAGTAAGAAAAGGATAACCCAACCAAGAACAGACTGAATGGATATATATATATATATGCTTCAGAGATTCCAGTTTACAGATCCCAGATCCCAGCTACAGACAGTGATTAAGTGTCTCTGCATTGCGTTTGATTGATTATCAATTTTTACCGCTTGCCGGCTGCCAGTTGAAAGTTGCCAGTTGTTGCTGCCGCTGCTGTTGCTGTTGCTGCTGTTGCTGCTGTTGCTGTTGCTGCTGCTGCTGATGTTTGTGTTGGTTTTGTGCTTTAAGCTGTCTGACAATGCAATTGCATTTAAAACGTGTGGGGAAATGGATTCAACAATTTCATCAGCTACCACTGCAAGCCATAAACGTTGGCTTGGTTTCCGCTTCCGCCCACCAGTCACTAAAGAAGGAAACAAGAATCAACCAGCACCATGCACACATACATATATATATTATATTGAGAACAGTAGAACAGAGTATCGCTTCCGCTTTGTTTTATGCCTGACCAGCAGCAGCAGCAGCAGCTGCAGAAGGAGCTGATGTCTAGAGATGAGCTTAAGTCGTGTCGTAACACGAGTGCTTAACATGTCTCTAAAAGACTTATCTAAGCTTTCCAGCAAAAGGAAACACCCTAAACGTAAACACGCGCTCAGCTCTAACTCAAACCTAATCAGGTAGTTGCCCAACACACACACACTTATGGTATTCGTATCGCTATTCGATTGCACTTCATTGCACAATTGCTGCGGGCTGGCAAACTCAGATCCAGCTCCAGCTTCAGACTAAGACTCAGTTCACTTTTGTTCAGTTCTTGATTCTAGAGCACGTCTTATTTAGATTTATCCTGTTGCTACGCCTCACTTCAATTGTACACATTACATGTGTGTGTGTGTGTGTGCTTCCTTTACTCTTTTCCTCTCTCTCCCTCTCTCTTTATATATCTATATATATATATATGTTTAATACCTTATTGAATATCTTGTGGCCTGGGCCGGAAATTGTACTAATGTCTGTTGTATCGTCGTGTTCCAGCCGAGTTGCTTGGCTCCTTGGCTGTGTGGCCCACATGCAAAAGTCACATAAATTCTTTTATGTTCTTTTCCTTTTTTTCTTTTTTGCACATTTTCTTTTTGTTGGTGTGTTGGTGTGTGTGTGTGTGTCCTCATCTAATCCTTGTGCTTCGCATATTTTTCTCAATTGTTGCCTGTTACACATAAGAAAATATCCTTTAACGCAGTTAGCTGAAGCTGTGGCTCCTTTTGCTGTTACTCCTTCTGCTTCTGCTTTTACTTCTTCTTGCCCTTGTGCTTGTGCTTCTTCAGCTTAGTTTGGCTTTCGCCTTTCTTCGCTATCTGCAGTCGTTTGTTGTCCTTCCTTTTAAGTTGCATGTCAGTGCACATAAATCCTTCAGTTGAAAATGCTTGCTTCACTGCACCCAAAATATATATATATATATATATATATAAACACACACTCATACACACATACACACATACTGATTCTCATACTCAGATGCACGCTTGAGTTACGAGCGCTGATAGCAAGAGATGCAACAGCAACAACAGCAGCAGCAGCAGCAGCTGCCAGCGGGGATTTGAAGGAGAAGCAAAAATTATTGGCCAAGCTCAACTCAACTCAACCTTAACTCGCTGCATTATGTGTGCCATAAATATTTATAAGTTCTAAGCGTAAAATGCGCACACCAAAACCTGCAAACTGCAAACGTTTTGTAAACGTTAAAGCGCTTAACTTGGCCAAAAGACTCACCCAACTAAACAGTCATTCAGCCAACCAGCCATACAGCTAGCCAGCTAGTCAAGAGGCTCTCTTGACCGGACAGCACAGACAGTACAGACAGCACAGACAGTACAGACACAGACAACACTCTATACAGTCCGAAGTTTTACCAATCGTTGAGCTCTCCATTAGTCAGCTAATGGCAGCAGGCTGAAGAGTTTATTGTTGTTGTTGTTGTTGTTGTGGTTGTGGTTGTTGTTGCCCCTTCTACTAGCTTGCTACCTGATGCATGTTGCATGATTCAGTTTCTGTTTCAATTTTTTTACCTGCCAGTTAATCGGGTATTGTCTTTGTTTTCCCAATCAAAATTGATACAAAAGTGTCGATGAGTCATGCCACAAATATTCCATATAAGTTCAGGCTTGCTTTAAGGTTTTCTTCGTATTGTTATATAACTGTATAAATATCATTTTCAAGATCTTTTCGATAACTCTCAGCTGTACCCGAAAAGACCTTCAAGCTGTTGTCTTTTTTAGCTTAATATCCAACAAATATTATAGCTTATGAAATTTTTGGTTTTTTTAGCTGAGAAATCAGTTTAATCTTTACAAATATATTATCCTTATATGCGGCTTTTCCTACTCATTGAACTCATCTCGTTCTTGTGCAAAGAGGGAGGGGGGGGAGAGGGGCGTTGATTTAATTGTTGCTTAGTAGATTTTCACAGGCTCGGAAACGCGACTAACAACGGTAACTAAGCGGAAACGGAAATTGTGTGTACGCTTATCTCTCTCTCTCTCTGTATAAGTGTGTATGTGTGCGTGCTGTGTGTGTGTGTGTGTGTGTGTGTGTTTGGCGTGTGGCTGCGTACGCTTAAAGGATATTTTCAGCGCAAATTGCGTGCTGCGGCGTAATCGAAATAAATTATGAGCCCAACTTACGCTGCGGCCAGTGCCGGAGTTGATAGCAAACTCCTGTGGGGCATTATGTGGATATCCGGCTTTGAGCCAGCTGGCCCGGACACGGCAGTGCTTTTAGTGCCTTAACGTGTGCTTGACCCTGAATCCCCGCATATATCTCTCTATCTGTATATAGTCCTTGTTGGCCTACAGGAAACTTATGGCTCTTGTTTGTTCGTTTGTTTCATTGTTTGTTCTTTGGCTACACGTTTGCCCTGCGGCTTTCCGTTTTGATTTCGATTTTTTTTTGTTTGTTGTTTTTGTTGCTTTTGTTGTGTTTGTTTTAACGCCATAACAGAGACATACAAAGGATTAAGCAAGCAAATTACTTTACTGAACAATTAGCGAACGGTTAAAGAACTGATTTAGTTTTCAAGGACACTTTATGTGGCAATACAGCAACCGCTCAAAACTCATACAAATAAGCCTAGTTAAGAGCTCTCTTTTAAGAGCTTTCTTTTTTTTTCTCATATAGATTTATTTATCATTTACCTACCATTTGGCTTAAAGTTCGATACTCACAGCTGTTTCAAGTGCTGCCACTTTCAACTAACTGTTTTACGGTTTTACTATAAATAGCTGCTGCCCTTCAGTCAATGATATAGTTATTATTGTCTCTGTGTGTATGTGTGTGTGTGTGTGTGTGTGTGTGTGTGTGTGTGTGTGTGTGTGTGTGTGTGTGTGTGTGTGTGTGTGTGTAGTAAACAGCATGTGTCATAAACAAACCCATATCTGAGTATGTCAGTTGTTTATATAATCATCATTATTATTCTGATATTTATATTATTTTTCACTTTTTTCTCTCTCTCTCTCTCTCGCTCTCCCTTTCTCTTTCTTTCTCTTTTTTTTAGTTTATTTTCTTTTTATAGCATTTATCGGGCCAGCGGGCACGTATTAGTTATAACGATATGTCATTGATTCTCAGTTAACGTAGACATAGACAGACGTCAGAGCTGGCGGTAGGTTGAGGGACGCTTTTGGCCGCCCTCTTACAGTCATTATGCACTCTGGCCTTGTCCTTCTCTTTGTCCTGCTTGTTCTTTCTCTTCTTCTTCAGCTTTACTTAAATGCTATCCTTGTCCTTGTCCTTGTCCTCGTTGCCGTTGTCGTCGACGTCGTCAAGCGCCTTTGGGCCATGATATATTATGGCCTGTCGCCTGTCTTGTTTATTTGCGTTATTTAGCAAAACGTGGCAACAGCAGTTGCTCGTGGCTGTTGGCTGTTGGTTGTTGGTTGTTGGTTGTTGGCTGTTGGCTGTTGGGTCTTTGGCGCATTTTTATTGTTATGACGCATATTTTGTTACGCCGGAAATTGAGACATTTTTTTTGTTATACAATTTTTTTTTTATATTTCTTCTATTTTTTTTTTCTGTTTTATTTTTTTGTGATTTATTGTATTGGCCTCAGTCGGTCGCATGCATTTCAAATTGATTGAATATTTAGCAAAACGTCTTTTCCCATTGCCTTCTAAATTGTTTACAGTCTGTGCGCCGCCTTTCCGCCTCTCCGCCTTGCCACATTTTCGCATTTTTACAACCAGCCGTCAATCGATTCCGACAGATATCCAAAAAGGAAAAAAAATAGAAAAATAGAAGAGAGAAAAAAAAATACGTCAATTTCGTTAATCAACACGAACGACTTAATCCAAATTGAATGAACTCGACGCCAAAGCGGATCAGCCGCGTTGTAAAAATAAGAAGAAAGAGAAAAAAAAAAACAAAATATGTATAGAGAATATGTATAGAAACAGGGAATGAGGGAAACTGCTAAAACTGAAAATTGGTAAAAGAGAGAAAAAAATGGAATGAAGAAAAAATTTACACATTTTTCGCATTTTTATGCTACCAAACAGTTTGCCAATAGTCGATGATGACTACCAACATCAGCAGCGGTGGCAATGGCAGTGGCTGTGGCAGTGGCTGAGGCTGTGGCAGTGGCAATGGCAGTGGTTGTGGCAGTGGCAGTGGCTGTGGCATTCAATAGCAACAGGCCAAATCGGCTCAAGGCTCAGGTGAACTCTACTACATCTCCAGCTCTAATACTCTTAGTTCACTCCCAAGTGGGTGGGCCTAAAGGCCTAAAAAGCGAAAATTGAAAAACGCAGCAGCAGCAGCATCAACAGCAGCAGCAGCAGCTGCCAGAGCCATAATAAAGCCTAAGCCAAAAGTCCGCAAAAAATATATATATAAAGGCGAAAAAAAGGTGCGAGTGAGTCAATTGAGACTATCGAAGGGCAGACAGGCATGCTCTATGCGTATGTGTGCGGCTGTGTGTGTGTGTGTGTGTGTGTGGGGAGGCGTGGCATTTGGCATAGCCTGGGATCAGCCACGCTTGAGGTGATAATGTAATAAGCACTTTTTATGACCCGACAGGATTTAGACCTAAAAATTCCATCCACATATAACGGACTTCAACTAACATTTTGCCATTGTATGTATGTATGTGTGTGTGTGTGTGTGTGTGTGTGTGTTCCCTTCCATCTGCCAAAGTTGGCAGCAGCTTCATGTTCGAGTTAAGTCCATAGCAAATTCCAAAATGTACTCTATGCCATATTCCTACTGCTTCTTCCATTATGTTTGTGAGTTTGTTTGTTGTTTTTTCTCGCTCTCTCTTTCTCTCTATCTCTATCTCTTTGGTTTTTTGTTTAGACGCAAGGATTTAGTTTGTGCCTAAAGTTTTTTTTTGTTTGTGGTCCAGTGAGCATATTGTTTTGGGCCAACAGCCAGTTGTGAAACAATGGGCTTACTAATTGGTGGTAGCCTTCAATGTTGTCAGCAGTTGGCAGTGAACTCAACACTCCTTGTGTCCTTTGTGTCCTTTTCTCCCAACGAAATAAGAGCAAAATATGCACAACTCTAACTGAAATTTGTTTTATGTCCCATACAGATAGGTTGTATAAGCCATGTGCCAGCATTTCTTTTAGGCCAACATGAGCTGCACAGCTCTTTAAAGCCTTGTATACAATATAATAATAAAGGACTCCACTTTCAGCATAGAGGTTGATGCTGTCATTAATATAAAATATAAATATAAAGAGTAAATGGAAAATTACCTTGCGATGTCATTTGCCATTAAAAGTGGAGGAAAAAAGGTACAAAAGAGAGAAAAAAAAAAGAAAAAAGGAAAACCTTGAGTGTGCCCATCAAATTGAAAAATGTCAATGATAGAGAATGGAAAATCACAGAACAATAACAGGGATAGCAGAGGGGAGGGAGAGAGGCGGCATGTCAATTGAAAATGGAAATGGAAAAGGTAAAGGATGTAAGTTAAAGTAGTATATGTAGGATAGGTAGAAAAGGTAGCGTGTAGAGTGTAGAGAGTGGGGAAGCAGCGGGAAAGGTAATGCAATAGGTAAAGTGTGCCGCCCACGTTTATGGGACGGTTCCAAGTTGCATTGACAATCGACAAATGAGAAAAGATAATGCACAACATTAATCTTGCTACCAGCAATTTGTCAGCCAGTTGCCAATGCTTGGACAGAACAGAACGCTGCTATATATAGGACATTTAGACATGAGACATGGAACATGGGCATGAGATAGGACAAAAACAAGTTTAAGTTCCATTTGGAGTACGAGTTTTGTGTTTCGGTTTCGGAAAGATGCCAAATGCAGTTTAAATATTGTGGCCAGCAAATGGAACAATCAGTGGCACATACAAAGGGGTTTTACTATACCCTTGACCCCCTTTTGTTTACTGATTAAATAGCTGCTACCTAAGCCACTGTAAAGTTGCACGTTGCGTTGTCTTCCTAGCCTGCTGGCACTTTGCTTTCTATCCATTTCTCTCTCTCTCTTTTTCCTTCCTTGTCTCTGTGTGTGTCACTGGTTTTTGTCTCTGTCTGTTCTAAACGTTGCTTTCATCAATTAATTTACAATTTGCTAGCTATCCACATTTTCACATTTCCACCAATTCATCCCTACACTCCCCTCCCCCACCCCCCCCCCCCCCCCAAGCACTCTCTTCATTCTCATTCACATCTCGTAGATTCATTGATGGTCAGCGCGTGGGCTTGGCATAGATTTTTTTTTCTGTGCTGCTGGCCCACTAATGGGAATGTCCTTGTGCACTGTGCATTGGGTCGACGACAGCGTCGTCGTGCATCCTGAAGCATGCATCCTTACTAGCAGCCGTAAATTGCATTGGTTGCCCAACTTGTTGAAAGGTTGAAGCTAGCAGCAAGCTGCAAGTAGCAAGAAAATGGGTGCTGAGTGTGCAACTTAAATGCTTTTCAGTGTTTTTCCCACTGCATTCTACAATCGGCTGCCATTAAACTGAGGGCAACGCAGGATATTTGTACAGCGTACATACAGAGTGAATAGCTGCTAGGCGAGCGGGAAGGGGAGGGGCGGTGGCAACTACAAGTAGCATTCTACTAGTCAATGGTGGAGTCAACATTTAATGCTCACAATTTAGCTTTTAATTAGATCGGCAAATTTGTTTTCGAAACCATTTTGTGTGCCCCAACGCAACGCATACAAATTACCCAAAACGTTGCGCCACAATATCTCTCTCTCTCTCTCTTTCTCGCTCTATATAGTAGTATATATATATATATATATCCTTGATTCCACAGTTCGTAAATTGTATAGTATATCCGTGGCTAAACCCTAAGGGGAGCTGCTTTGGTTTTGTACCACTTTGTACTGTTTGCCACGTTGCATGGAATTAGAGTGCTTACGGTTTTTCATTTTAATTGTTTTTTATGGCAAACGAAGTGTTTTCCGTTTCTTTCAATTGTATTTTCTTTTCTCAATTTTCATTTTCTCGTGCTGATTTATTTATTTCTATTTGCCGTTTTTATTTTTACCTAAAAACCCCTAGCAGACCTGCTGCTCTGTTCTTATTCTTCTTCTAGTTCTGTATTCCCTCTCTATTTACAGCTACCCCTTCTTATGTTGCTGCCACAGCTGCCTCAGCTGCCTCAGCTGCCACTGCCAGTGTCTGCGTGCCATGCTCTAGTTTTCTATTTTCGCTGTCCGCCGTAATGGCAACCTTAATCACGTAATGATTTTGAGTGAGTGAGCGGCGCGGGTGTCCGATTCTTGGCCAACATTGTTGTTGTTGCTGTTGTGCTTCCTCTTTCCTTTTTTTATTGTACTCTTTGTTGTTGTTGTTGCTGTTGTTGTTGTTTTACAATTGGCACAAATCTTTTTCTCAACGTTAATGGCTAAATGTTTTTGCGCTAATTGAAATTACATTTCTTCAACTTAAATATTTAATTGAGAGCTGAGCAATAGAGAAGGAAAAACCCCATTGAAAGACATGGCCAAAACTGAAGCAATGAGTGGACCTATTGCAAAAACAGCAAGTAGAAAAGGAAAGTAGGAAAATAAAAGGTAGCTGAAAAAGGTTTTTAGAACAACAAATGCCCATTAACACATAATGCATACTGAAACTGGCAGAAAATCTTTCACATTTCAAACTAAATTTAGTTCGTGCTACTAACTGATTGAGTACAGTTAAACAATTTCAACTAACTGGTACAGTTATTGCTTTAATTTTCATTTAGACTTTATGTGTTTATAAAGTGTTTTATTAATTACTTCGTTATGCCTACTCTTCTTCACACTTTTCTCTCTTTGTCGTCGCTTCCTTTGTCAACCAAATTCGTATAGAGTTGAATCAGTTATTGAAATGTTTGTCTCTGCCACATTCGGTTGCTTAGCAAAGCAAATTTTATTATGGCCATGTGCCTGTATTGTTGCAGTTCAAATTTTTGGCATCTGCATTGCCGTATACCACAAGGGGCAAGCAACATCTATTGATATCAACGGCAACGTCAGCGGGTTCTTTGTCTTTCATGTGGGTATTTCCCAGGGGAGACGCGTCAGTGCAGTGCAACAATTGCAACAGAGTGTAGCAAGTTGCAATTGCAACTGTTCAGTTCGTAGTTCTTCAGTTGACAATGCGACTTTGAGTCGTCTCCAATATCCCCAGTGTCCCCAATGGGACAATGGATTGAACATAGTCCAAGTGAAAATGCCGCTTACAATTTGTGCTTAGAAATTCGCAACACGAAAGCGTCGCCAAATCCTAATTGCATTTGCCTGATTGCAGCACTGGATAACTGCAGCAGCAATGCTGCTTCTCGGTATAAGTTGAATTTCATATATATATATCTGTATATATATCTGTATACATACAATACAGAAGCCTATAGCACATATATGCCTATAGCATTGAATTGAATGATGCTGCTGCTGATTCATTAAAGAGGGTTTTGTGTGGGAGAGAGAGAGGAGAGCAGGGAATGCAGATGTAGATAGAGATGGAGATGGATATGAAGGTGGAGACCTATTGGCTTATGACAGCGAACATGTAAATGCCATTTACAGTTTCTGTTGCCGTTGTTGCTGTTGCTGTTGCTGTTGCTGTGTGTTTCGGCATTGTCTTGTCAGCGTTCATATCAGCAACGTACCGGAGAAGGTTTTGCTCTGTCTTTGCCTCAATTGAAATTCCATTTAATGTAATTTGAGTGCCATCATTCATGTCCATTCGTCTGTCTATCTGTCTGTCTGTCTCTACGTCTGTCCCGTCTGTCTGTTGCTGTATGCCACCCTCCAGATAAGAGACACAAAGACAGACAGCGAGGCGGCTCAGAGAATTCTGAGACTGCAGCTGAGATTGCGTTTAAACGATTTCATGGACTGTCAGAAATTCGTTTACACGCTGCCCGTTGATTGATGGATCTCTTTTAATGGACGCATTGTATAGCTACATACCATACACACATACATACACACGTATATGTATATATAGTCATATATGAAGTAATGAAGCTGTAGAACTATTTTCATAGCATATGAAAGCTGATGCTGCTGCTGCTGATGTTGTTTCTATTGCTATTACTGCAGCACTAAATGAAAACATCAAACAGAAATTTTGGAAAATTGCTGGGAAAAAGCAGAAAACGTGGGGAGTTGAAAGAGTTGCAAGAGGATCTATATAGAGGGAGAGTAGGGCAAGTGATATGCAACCGACATTTCCTGCTGTGGCAAGCATCGAAAATAGGAGTTTATTTTGGCTTAGAGCAGCTCGAGGCTGACCCAATTTCTAGCCCACTGACACAGTAAATTCCCCGACAACCAACCAACAACAAACAAACAAACAAGCAAACAGTTCAACCATTCTGTCAGACATTAGTTGCAGATACAAATGCGTTGCAGTTGCAGGTTGCAGATACTTTTATTGTTGTTGTTGTTGTTATGCTCGGGATTCAACATTTCGACACGTACAAAACGAATGCGTCGAACGAATGAATCTTTTTCCCATCTCTATGTCTGTCTTTCTCTCTCTCTCTCTTTCTCGCATGTCTCTGCTTTAGACCTCTGGGCACGAAAATGTAAACAATGAGCCACATGTCTGTCTGTCTGTGTGCATGTGCATGTATGTGTGTGTGTGTGTTTGATGTTGGAAAAACTCAGCTGCTCAGGTAGGCTCTAGATTTTCCAACAGACACGCACATGTGGCATACAACAACAACAACAACAGCAGCAGCAGCAGGGGCAGGGGCAGAGGCTGAGGCTGAGGCTGTGGTAATTGCTTTAGTTTTCCAACTATTTTTTTGCACTGGCACTTCGAGCATTTCCCACACCCTTCGTCCTGAGAACATCTAATTACCCAATTCCATGAATAAACTTGTGGCACATGTGCCCTGAATACCAGGATATGCCATTTCAGTGTGTGTCCTTGATGGTTATTTTAAGTGCAATCTCATTAGCTCTGCGGGTCACAGCATCTGTGTAGTCAGTCAATGATGCTCAACTGGCATATCCTCTACACTTAAGAAAACCATATATTGTTCTTAAAGGGTTAAGCATAACCCATGCATGTTGAAGTGTTGCAATGCAGCTGGATTTTCCTTGCAGCAGAATTAGTTACTGTTTAAAGGCTTAAAGTGTAAATCTAATCTCATTCTTTGCTTATTAGAATTGTGAATGTGTATGAGAATGAGAATGGGAGTGTAGAATGAAGAATGGAGAGTGAGAATGAGAATGAGAAGAAAAAGGCAAAATGATAATAATAATTTATGCATGCTTTTGACACAATACACAAAGGGTTAACTGGCGCCACAGGAGCCTATGGCAGACCGCAGGCAGCGATGACAACATCAACGTCAACGTCAACGTCAGATACGACGACACTAATTAAAAATTTTTGGCTAACTCTGCCAGAGAGTGGGAGGGAGAAAGAGAGAGAGAGAGTCGCGAGTGTAGTAGCTCTAAAATCTGTCTAATTTCTACCCCAACCTTCGTTCTCTTTTACCAGTCGAAAATAAGAAAAAAAATAAAAATAATAATAACAAAACAAAAAACACGTCGAACACCTTTCAACCGTTATTTTGAACCTTTCAACCTTTTCGGCCGAGCAAGCGACGGCCACCGACCTTGTCCGCGAGCCCTTCAAATTCAGTCAGAAACAACAGTTGAAAGGGGCTGACGCCCATTGCCACCCATTGATGATGTTGTTAATGGAAAAAATCTCAACATCCTTTCAAAATACACCCAAAAAATACACACGCGCGTATATAGCCCTAACACTCTTACACCCTAACACACTCACATACATATATATACACACAGACACACACACATACAGACAAAACAATGGCGCGTAATTTGACGAAATTTACATTCCTTAATTAATCTTGTTTGCGTTGCGGCAGTTGCCTGTTGTTGACTCACTTCTCACACCTACACATTATACTACCCTATTTGCTATCTCTTTCTCCATCTCTTTCTTCCCTCGGGTGTAACTTGTTTGTGTGTCTGTGTGTGCTCTGTGTGTCTGTGTTTTTGCAGTCACCCAAGCGCTTTGGCAATATTTACAGCCTGCTACCACAGCTCTGCACTCCGCACTCCGCACTCCGCACTCCGCACTCCGCAGCCCGCACCCTGCACCCTCAAACGTCACCCAACTTAACCCAGCCACTACCCCCCTTTGGGTGCTACCCTCCCTTGACAACTAACACCCCGCAGCAGCAACGCTAATGACTTTCAACGCACAAGATGCTGGAAACACTTTCGGCTTTGGTGCGAGCTTACTTGGTGTTAAAGAGAATGGGGCGGGGGGGAAGGCACTGGGCGTGGCTGCTGCCAACCTACGCTTACCTAACGCTTGACACTTTAGCGCATCTTGTGTCTTATTAACCCATATCCTGCTGGTATCCTGTGTCGCAGCCATTTTGCCTAATGAACCCTTCTCACAGGTACAAGCAATGTGCACTGTGCTCTCTCTTCCCCCCCCCCCCCCTTCCCAAACCATCTCTTCTCTCTTCTTTTCTAGCTGTGTTTATGCTGCTTAAATGCCTTCTGGGCTCTAGCTAGGTATCATCATGTGGGCCAGGACACGATTCCCTGACACGACCTCGACTCGGTTTAATCAACAAATTTAATACACAGACATGTGACATTTATTTAAACTTAACTTCTGCAATTGCGAACAAGCGAACAAACTAATCGCAACACCAACAACAACAGCAACAACAACAGCAACAACAACAACAACAACAAATAGGATTCTAACTAAATTAAGTGTTTCAGCAATTGCTGCTTAAAGTTTTTCAAGTGTTTTCTACACTCAGCGAAAAGAAACTTTTGAATTTCAACTCAAACTAATTTGCAGTTGGAAATTGAACAAAGGGAAAGCTAACTATAGCATTTCTTGCAGTGTATTTGGGTTATTCCATGCCCATTTCGATTTCCGCAACAATTTCTCACATTTTGCCTATCCATTTGCCCTCTCTTTCCCTCTCTCTCTCTATCTGTCTCTCTCTCTCTCTCTCTCTCTGACAGCGATCAGTTTTCAGCCAACGCCCGAGGCAATTGTCATTTTTCAGCAGCCAGCAAATAGTTATTCATGAGCTGAGATCTGCCATACTATATAGTATATATATATATATATATATGATTTATCCTATATGATATATGATGCTTGATATATGCAAGGAGGTGTTGCTGCCAGTTGGTGTGCAAGCGAAATATGAGTATGCCACACATGCGCTGCTGTTGCTGTTGCTGCTGCAGCATGTCTGATAATGCAGCGAGATAAATGAGTTGCAGTTGCCGCTGGCCACATGGAAGCTGCTGTCCGCAGCGCCCACGCAGCGCATTAGATGACCACAGGCTGCTGTTGGCTACATGTTGCATGTTGCATGTTGCATATTGCTTGCTATCACATGACAGGCTCGACTCCAGTCAACGCTCTAACTGTGTCCATGTGATGCTATGTGTCCATGTCCATGTACATGTCCATATTCATATGCTGCCTGCCTGTCCATGTACATGTCTACTGTCTACTGTCTACTGTCTACTGTCTCCTGTCTTCTGTCTCTTGTCTGTTGTATGTTGCATGTTGTCTATGCCTGTCTGTCGCTGTCCATGTAGCTTTGGCTTTCATTCATTAGTTGCGCACAAATTTCCGCTGGCATTGGCTACAATAATTTCATTGTGCAAAGTTTTTCCATTACTAGCTATGAATATGCAACATTTATATAAATTGCCACGTTTATTGCAATACGTGTGTATCTATATATGTATATGTGTGTGTGTGTGTGTGTGTGTGTGTGAGTGTGTAAACTGCGTCTGTCATTTTACCAAAAAGAAAAAGAGAAAGAGAAATATGAAATAAAATAAAAGCAACTTGCAACTTGTTTTCTGCCGCCCAGTGAACAACGCTTTGTGCCACGTTGATTGCAATCATAATTTATAAATGTTGCCGACAGTTTGCGTGCTCTGAAATGTGCTTGTTGTTGTTGTTGTTGTTGTTGTTGCTAGTACTGTTGTAGTTGTTGTAGTTATTGCTGCTGTGCTTGTGGTTATTGTGGTGCCCTGTCAATGGCGCTAGAATTGGACTTTGTGCAACTTCTCCGGTTGCTGCTGCTGCTGCTGTTTCCTGTTACTTCATTTTTTGTGTAACACTTCGTGCAGCTACAGTGTTTTATGAGGGGTATATAAGCGTCGTATACCCTAACTTTTATGCTATCTATATATATATATATATATATATATATGTATTCCTAGAACTTTATTGCCATATAAAAACTTCTGCCAAACGAGCAGCAAACTGCCATAAAAGTTGTTTTAAGAGCTACTTTTACAGGGTATCTGCTAGTTGAGCTTGAGCTATGTTCTGTCAAGGATTTTGGCAATAAATACTTAGTTTTTGTAATGCTTTACGCCTGACGCTCATCCTGTGACTCATTCAGGCGTAATCTCATAAAAGGTTTCCTTTACAACTTAAGGATTTAAAACTTGAGCTTAAAATTTAAAGAAGAAGATACACTTGTGTTGAGCTTAAAACAACAACAAAATTGTATTAGAAATTGTCAAGTGTTTAAGTTAGTAACAGCATTAAGTCTAAAATAAACTTTAAACTTAAGTTTTAACTGCATTTCAAACAGTTGAAATTAAGCAGCAAACAGCAAACATTTTATTTGCTTTGCCGCATTAACAGCTCGACGAGTTTTCTGATTGTTTTTGGTTTGCCAGTGAAATTTTATAGACTTTAGACAAAGTGTGGAAAAAAGGAAAGAAGTCAGGGGGGGGGGGAAGGAGGAGAAGAAGAAGAAGTACCACTTCATTTGCCAAGTCTAGAGAGTTGCAACAAATTTGTTCTTGTCTTTATTTTACTTTTATTTTGTTGCGTGTGTTGCTGTTGCTGCTGCTGCTGCTGTTGCTGCTGCTGCTGCTTGTTGCCCAGCTTTGCAGCAGTTTTTGGTCAAGTGCTGCGGCCGCCATTTGTTGTGGTTGAAAACCGCAGCGGCTTTTGGTTGATTTAGAGGTTTATTCTTTACAGTATTTCCTCTTTTTTTTTGCATTGTTGTTTGCCGGCTAAATAGAGATAGCAAGAGCAAGAGTGAGAGAGAGAGAGAGAGATAAGCAATGCTGGGTGGGTGTACAACTAGCGGCACATGGGGCGTATGAGTGATGGCCATGCATATTCATATACATTGAGATTCATTGTATTTGCGCTGCATTTCCGCAGCATTTTCTATGAGTTTCTCATGTTTAACTGTATCTCTGGCTCAGAGCTCTCTCTCTCTCTCTCTCTCTTTCTCTTAGCACTCGCAGCACTCAGCTTTTAGTTCGCTTGAGCTCTTGAGCGTTGTTCGTTGTTCTACTTACTGTTATATTTTCGCATTTTGTTTGCCAGACAATTCGGTTTCTGTTTTTTATGGCACTAGCGCTATGCATACACTATTGAAGAGGAGCAGCAGCAGTAGGAGAATGGGGAAGGGGGAAGGGGGGAGAGGGTTAGTCAAGTTAAGAGTTAAGATAAACAATGTGAATGTGTTTTGTATACAAAATGGAATAAAACCACAATTTTCTACACTACTCTACTCCCTCTCACTCTCTCTGTCTCTTTTTCTGTGTTGCTTTATCTGTTGTTGATTGGGTTTGTGTGTGTGCGGTGTGTGTGTGTGTTTGTTGGCTTTAAACTGATTTATTTTCAATTAAACAACTTCATAACTTGGCTAACAACTTGCCAAGTCAGCTCTCTGGCTACAGCTACAGCTACAGTTGGCCCTCAGGATAGGCCTGGCAAAAGTTGGCTGGCTTTGCCTTTTGTTTTGGCCTAAATTTACGCCACAAATTCAATTTATTTTAGATACACCTAATCCACAAAAGCAAACTTGATTTATCAACATAAATATTTTGCATGCTATACACACACACACACGTCTCACACCTCAAAATGTCTCCCTTGAGTGCATAGTTTTTGCCACTTGGTTTGCTTTTTGTTATTTTATACCTTGCCCAAAAAGGATATAACTCGTTTTCAAGGATATGCTACATTTATGCAATTCTTCTAACAAATACATATACATACATATATTTGTTTATGTATGTGTGTGTGTGTGTGTTTATTAAAGTAGGCGTTAGTTTGTTGTTGTTCTTGTGCCTTAATTAATTGCATTTAAAAGCCTCAACAGAGCATCAACTAGTCGTCTCTGCATTATATTATTCTAGTGCAACTGCTAACTGCCAGCTGCAAATGCAATTTTGATGCACTCGAATGGATTAGTTGACTTGATTACGAGCTTTATGTATGCAGCTATTAAATTTAATTTCGTATATGGATTTACGAGCACTTTTCAGGCCAAAAATCCTACAGCCATTGTCTACTCTGTCTTGACCTGGCCAAATAAATTGAGCCTCTTCAGTTTTAAGTTTGAGTTTGAATTTGTGGTAATTTTCGTGGTAATACGAGAAATAGTTTTAAGCTCAGTTAAGTTAAGATACGATATATATGAGAATATATATATGTGTGTGTGTGAATATTTATAATAGCCAAAAATGTGCTGCAAAGTAAATGCTAAATTCTAAATGCTAAATAGTACATGCCACAGAGTAAATGCTAAAATAATGCTGTTAAAATATTTTCACAACATTTGCTGCTGCTGCAAGTTGTAAATGAAATTCCCAACCAGCTGAAGCTAAACTTGGTAGCTGCAGAGAGCTTGGGGACAACAGGACGACAGGATAGCTTGTATCCTGCTCCTATATAAATCATCATTTGCTGCTGCTCGCACATGTAATGCGCTCACTGGCCACATTATTGTGTTGGCTCCTCTCCAAATAGAGGACAAAAAGTAAAACCCTAAAAAATAAGGCAGCCAAGCAGCAGGAGCCTGTGGGAACTAGAGCACACACACACACACACACACATACATATGCATATATATGCTGCTAATAGTAATGCCTGACATGTTTTGGCCAAGTTTTATGGTAATTCACTTTGCCCCACACACATACTAAGCTGCCATAGAGTTGCCTGTACAATTCGTGGCTTTTTCTGGGTGCGACAATCTCCGACACGATCCGACCCTCAACCGCGATACACACTCATAAGTCATTCAAAAACAAATGCCTTGTCAATTGGCGGCCAGCCACAAATGCTATAAAGCTGACAAATGTCTAACAAGCGCACCGCACAATCGCAAACCCACCCTGTGCACCACCCAACCACCGCAATACTGCAAAGAATAGAATAGCTCCATAGACAGACAAGCAAATAGATGGACAAAGTTAGAGGCGTCGTACGGGGAGAAGTAGGGCAGGGCTTGGTTCATGTTGATCACAGGTACTCATAAAACTGTCCAAATGTCAATATACCAATGCCACACACACACACACACACACACACATACACACACAACTATAGTCTAGTCCAAGCTCTTCAATGTGACATGCAATTTGTTAGCAAATACAGAGAAAAAAAAACAAAAATTCTGATTCTATTTGAAGTTTCGCAGTTTTTATGCTCTATATAAATCAAATGCTATGATATATGGATACGCTTTTTATAGAGTAGACAAAGCGCAACTTGAGCTAAAAATAAAAAAGAAATCATTTAAACTGGTGCCAAATTGATGCAAATGCAATGCAATTGCATTAGTACTAATGCAACTCTTGAACTATTTGGTGGAAAAAGGTGCAAGTCAAGTGCCAAAGACTTGACTTGCTGCAATTTAAATGTGAAATATTTAAGAGTTGCTATATATACTATACTCTATATTGTAGGGTATCAGCAAGTTGTATAAAATCAATAAAAAAACACAGCACACAAAAAAACAAAGAAAGAGACAAACAAACAGGCGACGGCTCATACTTTGATTTTGTCTGTAAAAGCATTATTTGTCGCTGACTGTGGCTGGAACACCTCGGCACGACCAATTTCAATTTTCGACAGTGACAACAACAACAACAACAACAACAATAACATACAACATACAACAACACAAGTAACAAGAAAATGAACATGTCAACAGCAACCATTGAAAGCACGCGCGAATTTTGCTTGAATTTTCGTTGCTGTCGTTTGGCCGCTTGGTTGATTCTCGTTCTGCTGCTCGTTCTGATCCTGTTCTTGGTCCTGTTACTTGTATTAGTATTGGTACTATATGTGTGTGTTGGCATTGAAGCATTTGGCTTGTTGTTGCTGATAGAAATGACTGTTGGTTGGGTGGGGGGTTAAGGGGAACTGTCGGCTTTTTGGGTTTTCGGTTTTTGGTTTTTTTTTCTGGGTTGCCACATTTTTAGCAACTTTGTAAATATTACAAAATTTAGGTGTCTCGCTTGGCGAACATGCCAATGAAATATTTATGCAGACCTCTCCACACATGTGTGTGTTATGCATGTATATATATATGCCTACATGTGTGTGTGTGTGTGTGTTGTATCGTGTAAATATAAACCGGCCATAGAGAGACAGAGAGAGAGAGAGAGAGACCGCGGACTGGCAGCCTGATAAACAGACAATTTGCCAAAGTGGATACGTGCATGGCGCGTATAACATGGTAGAGGGGGTAGCTATAGTGGCAGGGCCGACTGTGGTGCACACCTGAGCCACAGCACGTGGCATGGGACACGAGTCGAGTTGAGCCTAGACAAGCAACAAACAAGTGCAACAGGAGGCAGTCAGACTCGTGCCTAATAATTGAGGTTTCGCATCTGTTTTGTATGTTGTGAAATTAAGTTGCTGCCAGCTGTTGATTTAAACTTAAATTTAAGGTGACCATTCTACCAGAATTCAAATTAAGCAACAGCAAATGTGGCTGCCACAAGTCTTAAGTGTATACGAACTCTCGTTTTATGCTTTATTGCAGTATGTAGAGAATATGCTATAGTTTGCTTACAGTAATCTCTGTCTCTATATATATATATATATATATATATATGCATATATGCATATATGTATATGTATTGGTTTGAAGTGGCAACTATAAAGTGTAAGGGATTAAAATGTTTCTTGCAACATAGCAAAACATAATCCTCTGCCTTTGATAACTTTTCGTGATAAACAAATTATTGTTGTACTATATACTACTATAGTACTATAGCAGTGCCACACCCACTTTTAGTTGATACGCCCACGTTATAGCAAGTTGCTATTGCATTTTTTATGCACACAGCTCTGTATATATGGTGAAAATGTTGAATGCAGCATTTTCTGTTAGAATTTTTTTTACGATTTTAATCGTCGGGAAATTTATGGCTTTCGCTGCGCACAATTTCCCAGCAGACGCGACTGCAAATAAATAAATGAAAACACACACACACACACACAGAACACACACATAGAAAACAACGCCTATAAACTAAACTTGCCCGTTGGCTGTTATTGTAGTTGTTGTTGTTGTTGTTATAAAATAAACAAGTCAAAAGCAAAAAGAAAAAACAAAAAACAAAACAAAAAAATAATAATAAAAGTGGCCGAAAATGCGGCCACTGGACGATTTGCATGCGGATTGATATTTTTGTTAGTGGCAAAAGGGAGTGGGCAGGGGTAAAGAGGGGGAAGCGCGGTAAGGCTTTAGGTATAATGCTTGCAGGCAGCACATAATAAATTCATTTACTTTTGGCTTTGACTGCTTTGTTGTGCCTCGGCCAGCAGCAGCAGCTCAGCGTTTTGGCCATTTGCAGCTTTTTGATTTATGTGAGCACAGACAAAATTGAATTGCCAACTGGCAATTGGCAATTGGCAATAGAAAAGTGGCAATAGACAATTGGCAATTGGCTGTTGACAAGTTTAGATCTAAGTGAAGTGGAAGTGCTATATATTCTATTTGTAATGTAACATTGTTCTTGATTTGTGTTAACCTTTGATATCTTCCTTACTTACACTCACACTCTCTCTCTCTCTCTCTTTCTCTGTGTCTGTTGCAGGTTAATGCGGGCAGTCTTTCGGAACAAGCTGGTCTGCAGCCAGGTGATGCGGTCATTAAGATCAACGATGTTGATGTCTTCAATTTTCGCCACAAGGATGCCCAGGATGTTGTGGTGCGCTCTGGCAATAACTTTGTCATCACAGTGCAGCGGTAAGTAGTGCACTCAATTGTGGTTCCAAACCCCATTATCACTCTATTTTGATATGACATTAAACTCTGCAACTTGTACACTCAACAGCGGCGGCTCTACCTGGCGCCCACATGTAACGCCCACCGGCAACATCCCCCAGGCTAATTCACCTTATTTGCAGACAGTGACGAAAACTTCTCTGGCTCATCATCAAACGGATAGCCAGCACATTGGCTGTGGTTACAACAACTCGGCGCGTCCATTTGTAAGTTAATTTCAAATATAATACACACACACACACACATACACACTTACGTATCTACATATGAATAGAGCAGATGATATAGCATACATTTGTGGGCAACTACAATCATTTATAAAATTCATAAACTGTTGCCTGGTTGACCAAAAACTTGAAATGTTAAAAGTTTTTAAAGGGCAGCACATGCACCGTACCCTATCCTGCCATGCCCTGCCCTAACCTACTACAGTTTTTGTTATCACACCTCAACTCCCCTCCCCCACATCCAAAGTAACCAACAACAATTCTGACGCTGACATGCTGATGACCAATGATGTTGATAGTTAGTCTCCTGGGATAGTGCTACATCTGCAGCTTGGAGCTGGGGTGCTGCTTTGGTGATATACATGTATGCGTGTGTGTGTGTGTGTTTGTTGTGGCTTTTCATATTCATTCATTTCATTTTCGGTTGGGGTTTTAGGAACTTGTCTGTTTTCTATGAGTTGACAACATTTGCATTTATACGATGTCTGTCCTTCCCACCATCCGTCCGACCGTCTATCTCTATATCTTTCTCAGCTCAACTTCTACCCCTCTCTCTCTCTCTCTCTCTCTCCCTCTCTCTCTCTCCCTGTTCATCTAACTGTTTGACTGTTTGTGCGTAGTTTTGAAAAGTGTCAGAATGAGTAATGAATATGAGTGCTAGGATTATTTGCTGGCAAGAATTAATGTGCAAAGGGCTGATACACAAACATACAATATTCACACCCACAAACCATTCTCACACCCATTTACACACATGTGCCATGCATAATAATATCAATGTTCCTTCCTCTCTCTCTGTGCATGTGTGTGTATCTGTGTGATATGCATACATTTGCGTATATTTTATTGTTATGAATTTGTATAATAATAATAATAATATGACAGAGAGTAGATAGGACCCAAAACAGAAATTGATTTTATGTATTTGTGTATCTTTTGGTAAAATTTCATTTTCATAATTTCCATCTCTCTTTCTCTATCTCTCTCTCTTTTTGTGTTATGCTTATCTATTTTCAACCATTTTCCATCTCAGGCTAACGGCGGCGGCGATGGTGGCGTGAAGAGCATCGTCAATAAACAATACAACACCCCGGTTGGCATTTACAGCGATGAATCTATTGCGGAAACGCTTTCTGCCCAGGCTGAGGTCCTGGCTGGCGGTGTCCTTGGGTAAGTTTTCAACAACTTCATATAATTCCCCAATCCCCAATCTCTACTTCCCCTATACCAGTCTTGAACAGTGGCCAATGCTTGTTGCAAAAAATTGACACGAAAACAACAAAACATCAGCGAAACTTTTCAGTTTGACCAATTGACTCTCAGCTGCTCTTTCCTTATAACTTAACCTGATCCGGTCTATAGCATTTTCCAAGAAAATGTACCTAATGTATCAGTTTTCCATTTAATGCATTAACTGCCTCAATAATGAATGTAACCTAAGACTTCCTGTTCTAACGTTTTAAATGAGTTATTAACATTTTGATCTGGTCTTAAGGACACTTTTCTAACATAATTAACCTAGGTCAATGAGAGTTTCCGTTACGCCTGTTCGACGTGCAAAACTCTTCAGCTATTTATAAGGCTCAGCAAGAAAAAGAGCGGAAAAAAGAACCTAGATTTTTCTATATATATATATATATACAACTGTCTGGTATGCTGTGCCGCAGCCGTGACAGCGAATGCCACAAAACTTTTACTTTAAAATTTGTTTTTACTTATTTCCGAGCTACGGTTGCTACGGGTTTTTCTTTTTATTGCCTCTGCTACGGCACCAATTCCGTCTACGTCTCTGTCTTCAGCAACGGCTGCAGCTTGAAATAAATATGAAAGAGCAAAAATAAAAAAAAATAAAAATAAAAGGAAAGGAAAAAAGGTGGTGGCACGAACGACCATGTTGCCGCCTAAGCGTCTAACGCTGAGTGCAATTCCGGCAAATGATAGCAGGTCGGTCGGTCGGTTATATGCCTTCCATATTCAACCAGCTTCAAGTCTACCCGCTCCTTGAGCTGCTTTGGCCAAGTGTTATCCATGTTTTGCCAGTTGTCGAGCTGGGGCCCTTCTTTTTCAAACGCACGCGTGGGACTTGCACGCTTTTTGCACTTAATTTCTTTGGGGGATCTTTTTTTAGTTGTTTTGTTTTGCTTTCTCTTTTTTTTATATATTTTATTTTGTTTTGTTTCGTTTTCTTGTTATTGTACTTGTTGTGTTTGTGCGTTGTCGTTGAGCCGCCTTTGGCGGCGGTTAACGTGGCGTATGCGCAACAATGTTTGCCGCACATAGCACTCATTTGTCATTTTTCATTGCATACTTTTGCGCGCCGTGCGTTCTGTGCATTCGCAGCTAAAAGTATGCAGCATGAGCCACTAAATTTAGCACGTTTCCCATTCAATCTCTCCATTTTCATTTTGCTCTCCACAAATACAGTAACTTATGTCTTCTATCTCTTTCTCTTCATTGCAGCGTTAACTTCAAGAAGAACGAAAAGGAATACCAGGCAGATCGCTCGGAGGTATTGAAATTCCTGCGCGAGGAAGAGACTGGACAATCGACACCAGGTAAATATGAGGCCAACTATGAACTGGCCCGTTTGATACTCATACTAAATGAAGGTGTCAATCCCTTTGCCTCTGACAATTTGGCCGATTAGTTGGGTGCATAAACAGTTAATAGTAAACAGTAGCAATAGCAGCAGCAGCAGTTAGTTGAAGGTGTTGTATTACGCATACGCCATGTGGGTCTATCTGATTACAGAATTGGGCAGTTTGCCAACCAAAACACAACTGGCACACACTCACTCTCGTTCTGTGTGTGTGTGTGTTTGGCCTTTGTTTTATAAATAAGCAGTCAGATTACAGCAGCGTTTAAGTTGTTTCTTATTTTTTTAAAACGCTCAACGGAGACCTTGAAATGGGTTTTATAGCAGGTTTATGTTTTGTTTTGATCACCCCCTTTACACATTGTCGGCTTTTGCTTTTGTAAATACTCAATACTTATTTAATATTTTGTTCTTTTTTTATTATTTATTTATTTATTTGTATTTTTTATTTATTTATTTGTTTATTTTGCATTACTTTCTGTTCAATGTGTGCCACACACGCAAAGACAAACAAAAAGAAATGGATTTTCGTTTTCTTTATCTCAAAACAAATTTCTAAAAGAAACTCTCCCTCCCTCCCCTCAAAAAATAAACAAAACCCAACACAAAATTCAATTCATATATCATTACTTTATCTTTAAAATTAATATATAGTTATTAGTTAAAGTATTATTATACAGTTAAAGCAATTTTCTATCTATATAATTGGCACTCTATGGAAATCCCTTTAAATTGTTGCCTTAAAGTTCATTTAGAATAATGATTTGTTTACCTTTTTCTGTCTATGTTTAACTCATGTTTGTATTTCGACTCTTTTTCATACAATGTGTAATACACACACACACACACACGCAAACACAAACACGAATGCGACAACAATAAACAACCAATACAAAATGGCTGCTCATCAAACACTTTTAACAGTATTCAGCAACAACAACAACTATGAGCATGATGCACCCCAACAACAGCAACAGCAATACCAACAGCAACAGCAACAGCAACACCAACACCAACATCAACATCAACACTATCCACAACAACAACAACAACAACAACAACAACAACAGCAACAATACGCCAACAACAACGGCACCACACGCCATGTTAGCGCCCCTGTCAATACACCAAAGCCCCCAAGCACCGGCGGACTACCAACTGGTCAGAACATTTGCACTGAATGTGAACGTCTCATTACGTAAGTGTGCTCCCAAAATATCATTAAAATGATAATTTTCATTTGTCTATTACACATTGAGTCATTCAATAACAGTAATAACATTAACACTAACATTAACATTAACAGTAACATTAACATTAACAGTAGCATTAACATTTACATAGACATTAACATGAGTAGCAACAAATGATGTTAGAGCTGCAAACTCATGGGTAAAATTGAGTTTCTACGGCAAATTCGAGTTGACTTTAGTTGAATATGAAAGTTGGTTAGGAGTTGAAATAGTTGAGAGTGAGATAGAGAGGAGAGAAAGAGGAAGAGCTCCTGGGCGGGTTACACCTAATATTGATATGACTTGTCAAAGGGTTTTTCGCCGCATAAACTGATTGAACTTTTGTGCTGTCTATGACAATGCTTGTTGGTCTGCTGCCACAGAGCCGCACAGTCCGGCTAACTTCTATTGGACGCAAAGTCATGCGATTGGCGGCAATGAGCGACGCACGCCGCTGCCACATAGCCAATTTCAGTCGCCATCCCAGGCAGCAGCAGGACATCAGGATGAGCGCATCGGTACCAATTTGCTGCAAAATACATTGGCGCCAACGGCCACACACAGGCCCAGTCTGCCAGTGGCAAAGACACAACAACAGCAGCAGGATGATGCTGCTGCACAACAACAACAACAACAGGAGCAAGCCGATCCACGCATCATTGTTATGCCCATATGCCCAGCGCTACAGGGACCCGAATACAAGGCGGATATGGATGCGGCTGCAGCGGCATTGGCCACTGATGCTGGTGGTGTGCGCACATTGTCCGCCAGCGGACATCCGGCATGTCAATTGTGCGGCGTGGGCATTGTGTAAGGATTTGTTCCATGTTCAATGATAATTCATGCTCCGCCACTGCTCTGTGTCTGTATCTGTATATAACTCTCTGTGTTTCTCTGTATGTATATGTGAGTGTGTGTGTGTGTGTGTACGAGTGTGTGTGTGTGCACGCATTTTAATTTGCTTTTATTTCGAAGTCAATTGTTTAAATTTATTCAGAGTCGCACATTATTATGCAGAAGCCTCCAACACCTGCGTCCAAACGCAGCACCAAAAACCGCATCAGTCCTTTGCTGCTTGATGCCTGTTGGGCGAGTGCAGATGGTGTTACAGGCAACACAACATCATCATGGGAATATCATTATCAGCATCATCATTATCGTCATCATCATTTGTATTAATTTGTATGCCAATTTAATTGGCTGCCATTGACGACTCATGAGCTTAATTTGATAATTCATTATGGTCCTTAAATAATCTATATATATATTCAATAATCTCTACACTAATAGCATTCAATATCCTTATAAACGTATTTAACTCATTATCGATACTACTCTATATACATATATAACTTCTTTATCGATTGTAACTAATGATTTTGTTTTGTTCCTTCAGCGGTGTCTTTGTGCGCATTAAGGATAAGAACTTGCATGTTGAATGCTTCAAGTGTGCCACTTGCGGCACATCCCTGAAGAACCAGGGCTACTACAACTTCAACAACAAGCTCTACTGCGACATCCATGCCAAGCAGGCTGCGATACAGCATCCACCAGCTGGCACCGAGGGCTATGTGCCAGTGCCCATTAGGCCGTAAGTATAAGCCAAAATATTCTGACCAAATATAAATATCCTATAGGCAAAACTTCTATAGAAGAAACTAAACGTAGTTAGAAATAAATGAGAAATCAGAACAGAAAGCAAATTTAGAATAGCACTAATTGACTAAAGAACAGCTGTATTTAGGCTAGTTTTTAATGAAGAACATATATATATATATATATATAGAGTTCCTTTCAGAGGATATTGCAGAGCTTTAACAAAGTTTCCATTTGACGTTGGCAAATTTGTGTGTTGATCAAATCGAATGAGTCACTTTTACAAGCGCAATTGAACAGGTTGAGAGATGCATATTTATATATATGTATGAATATGAATAAAATTTGAATAAATTCATATATATATATATCTATAGATATATATTTGCTGAGGGAATAAAGCAAAACACATTTGACATTTTGGCGTAAAACCAGCAGCCAGCAAAGGGACAGCTGAAGAGTAAAGAGTAGTAGTAGATGCCTGAGAGCAATTGCAGATGCAGGTGCAATACAGACAGTAGAAGCGAGAGGGGAACAAGGGATCAAGGCTTGAATATATAGCATATAGTATTATTTGCTTGGTTGGTGGTCAGTTGCAGCGTCCAATTCCAATTGAATGGCACTTTTTGCATCTGCCGCGGACATGCAAACTGACAACTGATTGCTGACGTGTCAGCAACCAAAAATTTTTATTAAATGAAATTGCACTCAAATCGTATATACATATATATATATGTATATATCTATCTATATATATGTATGTATATAGTTTGGTTTGATGGCAGAGGTGTGTCAACATTTGTATTCGTTAGTTTTTGGGATTTATTTAAGGCTGGCGAGTTTTATTTGCCGTCTGGCCAAATGCACAAATCGCACTTAATTAAAGGGCTCAAATGCTCTTGGCCAAAAGCTTTCAGCATACAGACACTTGCCTCTGGGGGCAATTAGAATGAATTGAATATATTTTGGTTAATCAACTTTATACAACTTTGTCTCATTTGCTAATCTCTCTCTCTCTCTCTCTCTCTTATAATAGAAACACCAAGCTGAGTGCCAGCACAATTTCATCGGCCTTGAACTCCCATGGCTATGGCAATGGCTACTCGAATGGCAGCTCCACGCCCACTCCGGCGCCGGTAAGTAAAAGTCTATGCTTAAACCAGTTAAATATCCTTTGTGTGTGTGTGTGTGCCTTGGCATGCTTCTAAACACACACACACACACTTACAGTACACACACACACAGAAACACACACATAAATGCATAAAGTAAATGGTTTGAGCCAAAGTAAAATGTAAAAGTAAAAACGTGGCAAGAAACGAGAAGCAAACATAAAAAAAAATTATATTTTCTTTTTCCCTGCTGCTGCTAAAAGTAGTTGCAACAGAAGTTGCTATAACAAGTCTTTCTCTTCCCTCCCCCCCCCACCCCATCCCCTAGAACGTTTTCTCTTCTTATATATATTTTATCATGTTGTACACCTGCTTTTTACTTCTGTTTTACTCCTTTTACACATTCTTGTTCTTCTGCTTTGTTTTTACAATCAATTTTATCATATTGCTGGCAAAATGTTTGCATAAATTTCATACCAACTTATACGCTTCGAGCCATTCGAGTCTCCAGTCCATATGCTAAAATCATGCTAAAAATCATCTGGCCAAAAGAAACTCAAAAGAAAGAAAAAATTTGCAACGTAATGCAGAAACTTTCAAGGCAACCCCTAAAAAAGAAAATACAAAACAAGAAAGAAAAACCACAAAAAAAAAACAAAAGAACTTTAAACATTTTACTCCCCCCCCCTTCTCTCACACACCCTACCCGCTTTCGCGCTCTCTTTTTGTGTGTTTTTTGAAGCAAATTTTTCCAGCAAGAGACGCTTTGCCATTGTTTACTTTACTTCTCTATTTTTGGCCAAAAGCGTTGCAAAAACTTTGATGCATTTGTGTGTTGTTATTGTTATATTTTATATATATATATCTCTGTTTATATATGTGTGTGTGTACTCACTTTGTCTGTGTGTGTGTGTATCTGATATGCATGCAATTATTATTACAATTATTATATTCCTTTTTTTGCTTTGTTTTTTTTTTGTTAACTTGTTTTTTTGTGTGGCTTTGATTTGATTCTGATTGTTAACCTAAATGAGTTGCACAGCAAAAAGTGAAATACAGTAAAGCTTCAATTAAATGGCTAAACAGAATCACAGTTAAAACTAGTTAATTAGTGCAAATAAATGAAGTCTTTCCATCAATCCAAAGCAAGCGCTGAACTCATTTCCCTTAGGCCTTGAGCAGCTGCAAAGAACAGCTTCTACTGGCAGCTATAATTACAGTAAGACTTCGACCAGAAACTATAAATTATATTTAAACTTAGTTAACAATAGCTTAATATAAGTATTTAGCTTAGTTTTCCCTAACAGTATTCATAGTTTGAACACTTATTTCCCCCCTGTTTGCAGAGCATTTCCTTCTACCAACTACTACACATAGTATCCATCTTAGTCAAGCTATACTATACCTCTCTCTCTCTCTCTCTCTCTACTATGCTGTCATAAGTTAGTTGTACTCAATTGACATTGGCTTTTGGCTAAATTTGCCATTTAGCAGTATTCCGTTTCGATTTTGTACCAATTGCCATAGCATAAGGTCTGTTTCAAAGTATTTTTGCAAATTTACTCATTGCTTGGTATTTGCTTAACAATCAATGAATATGTTTTGCTCTAGACTTTAGTTGTATGTTTGCCAAAGTGTCACAACAACAGCAGCAACTGCAAGAATATTAACTGCAACGGCAGCAGCATACAACTGCAACAGCAACATGCAACTGCAGCATCAGCAATTGTCAATTGAAATTAGGACTGTGTTGCTCACCCACAAAACGAGCGTCTATATGTTTATATATAGAAATAGAATAGAATAGAATAGAATAGAAGGAAAGAAAAGTGATGGTAAGGGAAGGTATGGGGAAAAGTAGGGTTAAAAAGCTTCAAGTAAATGTGGTTTATAGTAATTCAGAACATTTTGTGGATTCAAGCAAAGTATTTTGGCAAATTGGCAAAAGCAAAAGCAACAGCAACAGCAACAGCAACAGCAACAGTGACAATTGCAATTGTTGCTGCGGTTGTTTCTGCTGTTGCTGCTGTTGCTGCTGCTGCCAGCGCATTTCTTCGAAATGTGCAATGGCTGGCTAAATGGCTAAATGCTAAATATATGCGCTAGAATATTGTGCCAAGCGGTACTTTTTTTTGTTTTTATTTTTTATATAAATTTCCTCTTTTTTTTTAAAATGTTTTATTTTTATTTTTATGCTGTGGCTATAAAAAACACACAGCTGCAATTGCAGCGACAACCGCAGCAACAGCCGCAACTGCAGCCGTTGCCGTCGCCACCTCAGTGGAATTTGTTTCAGTTTGCGTCTTCGACTTGGTGCCCGCGGCACGCAGTCAGCGCGAATACTGCTTGATTGCAGTTCTTCGACTAAAGCTAAATCGAATAGTTATTACTTTTTGGATTATTATTAATATATAATACTTTTCCGCATACCCCTCTACGCCCTTTAAGCGTTACGAAACGAAGTGTCAACGCGTTGAAAAGTGTGCCACAAATTGTGTCAGTTCAATATAAAAAAAGTTCTGCAATTCTTCAGCAAGTGTTGCATAACATGTGATCACTGCATTCAATCCTACTATACATATATCTATATATATATATATATATATATAGGGCTAACATTTTGGATTATTTATCATTCTTATGAAGGACTCTTTCAGCATTAGTTTTAGTCCTTTGAGTGTTGCTTACTTAAGCCATAGTATTGACCTTGACCTATTAGTTATTTTTAGTGCATTGCTCATACGCCACGTTAACAATCAGTTGCGAATAGTTGAATCAACACACACACTACACTACACACTACACACACACTACAGACACACACACACACACATGCAGACAAGTCAAAGCCACACATTTTGCTGTTGCATTTTAATTAACTGCCTTTCATTAACTGTGCATCAATTTACATGCTTGTCGCCTGCTCGCCCGCCCGACCGCTCGCCCTGCCCATTAACACGCGTTCGTATTAACACATTAGTCCGAGCCAATGCCAGAGCCTGTACTGGAGTATAGTAACAGCAACAGCAACAGCAACAGCAACAGCAACATCAACGCCAGCATCAACTGCAACAGCAGCAACGAGTTGCCCCTGCCACCGCCACCATCACCCACACAGCTGTTGCAATACGAGACAGAGGAGTTGTACGCCCAAAACCAAAACCAGACACAAACCTCAACCCAAAACTCCAGTCTCAGTCCCACACTCATCCGCAGTCGCAGTCCCAACCAGGCACACCACCAACAACAACAGCAACAACAACAACAACAACAACTACCAACACACACAACCTTGCAACAGCAGCAGCAACAGGCCAACAGTAAACACACACGCACAAACAGCAGCCTGTCATCAATTTCGAGCAACTCCTCAAACACATCCTCATCGGGTGTGGGTGGCAGCGCTGCGCTGAGCCCCAGTCTTGTGGCATCCAGCGCATCGACACTCTCCCTGGACATGGAGCATTCGCCAATGCATTCGCGTCAGGCCTCTGGCTCCTGCACATCCCTCGATGTGGGTGTGGCACATTGTCAGCTTGATAATTATACGTTGGCAATGGCAATGCCATCCCCACCACCGCCGCCACCACCACCAATGCCAACAGCAGTACCACCAACACTACCACCAACACTACCAGTACCACTACCAGTGCTTGCACCACCAACTCCTTTAGCTGCTGGCGTGCCACACAGAACAACACCACAAAGATCCACACAGAATGAGAACGACATGAACACGCAGAATAAGAACCATAATGCGTATAATCAACTGTTGAAGCAGTTCTCCAGTAGGCTGCAGCCTCAGCAACAAGCCACGAACACAACAACAAACACATTTAACAGACAACAACACAACAATACGGCCAAGCCATTTGCAACAACAGCAACAGCAACAGCAACACCAACAACAACACCAACACCGACAGCATCAATTGTGCAACGGCATTTGGCAACGTTGCAGGCAACAAATGATAATCAAAAGAAATTTTATTTAAATCAGGCAACAGCAGCACCAACAGCAACACCAATAGCAACACCAATTGCAACTGCAACACCAACAGCAACTGCAACTGCAACAGCAGCAGCAGCAGCAATTCTAACAGACAACTTGGCTAAAGCTCAGTCACAGTCTGATATAATTTCAGCCAGTATGGCGGATGAGCAATCATCAACCATTTATCAACAACAACAAATGAACATCAGTAACATCAGCAACAACAACAACATCAGCGATGCCGCTGCGTATACAGTTCCGTCCATGCAGGCAGCGACAAGCGGCTCGGATCAGCCCTTCGAGTATGTCACCTTGACCGGAAATGTGATACGCAGCGTGCAGCCACCTGGTAAGGGCAACAGCGGCAGTTATCGGGTAAGTAAATCGCATGTAGCTCCCCTCTAGTATACCCCACCCCCTCTCTCTTAAGCTAGCAGCAGCTATCAGCCAACAGCTCGCAGCTCTCAGCTAGCAGCAAGCCAACTGCCGCTTAACAGAATAATATATTTCTCTCTCTTCGTTTATTTTTTTTTCAATGTTTCTTGTTAATTGTTTGTAGATTTTTTTTACTCTTTTCTTTTTCTTATCCTTTTTATTCTATATTTATAACACTTCTGTTTTTTTTTTTTTTACACACAGGTCAACCAGGGATATGCACGTCCCTATGGCGCCTCCCAGCAAGCGCCCAAGTCACCGGTGCCGGTCTCGTATCCACCACAACAACAGCAGCAGCAACAATCGCCCCGTCCCGCCGGCAATCCCTACGCCACATTGCCCAGGACCAATGTTGGACAACAAGGTAAGCCGGCTGATGATGATTATCTATCTCTCTCAGAAGGTGAATGGGTTTAATCCACTTAACAGTAACAATCTAACAGATAAAAGATACAAAAGATAAAAGATACTTTATTATTGTTTATGAGTGCGTGATATTTCTTCGATTTTAGCTGCTTACTCTTCCCTCTGTATATATCTATATATGAATAACGTTTCTTGTGGTTTAGTGAGAGGGTATAGGGTTGCCATCCAACAACAGCTGGGGCAACTCTAGTATTAAATTTATAGTGTTTTTTTTACTGTTGTGTAAAGTTTTAAAGTTTTAAAGATGATATCAAAGTTTTATATATATATATTTAATAAATTTGCCAACAATATCTCTATATATATATATATATACGTATATGTCGACTAACATTGAGAGCCAACAAATTTCGCTGCTTTACAAAATTCACTAATTAAATTGCAACAAACCCTTTGGAACACGCCTAAGCTCAAATTTGTATATATGTTGATAAGGGTATGCCTAATATGTGTGTGTGTTTAGGTCGTAATGTACAAAGGTACAATAGCTTCAACAATCAACACCAACACCACTACCAACAACAACAGCAACAACAGCAACAACAAAAGCAGCTACAACAGCTGCAACAGCAGCATCAACAGTTGCAGCAACAAAAGCAACAATATAGAAACTCATACCCATTGGGATCGAGCAATAAATACGCTAATTATGACACTCAGACTCAATCCTACAACAACAACAACTACAACAACAACAACAGCAACAACTATAGCTATAATCAAGGTAAACCAGCAAATGTTGCATTTGCCCCACAGCAACACACAGCAAATGGAAGCTGCTTGCAACGCGTAGTTCATACATAATATTCAATTTGATTTAAAACTAATTTTGTTGCTCGTTTGAGTTCGAGTTGAGTTGTTGCTTCACATAGATTGCTCCTGCTCCTTTCTGGAGAAGGATAATACAACGCTTGCTGGCAAAAAGAAAAAAGAAAAAAAAAGACAAACTGCAACTGGCAGCAGCTGCTACTCAATACCCAAGTTAATCGAGTTAATAGGAAATACACAAAAAAAGACAGGGAAACACAAAAAGAAAATAGGGAAAAACATTACGTTGACAGCTGCAATTGATGATAGGTAAAGCATTTTAAATAAGTTATAATACGGCCAGACGGGAAATTAAAACTGACAGCGGCAACAACCAAATATTTTCCACTGACTTTTCACTGCGTTACCCGCATTTTCCCCCTCCCCCATTACATTTTCAATGCCAGTGCAATGCGATTGTGACGGCGATTGCAATTGCAGTTGCTGTTGCTGTTGCAGTTGCAGTTGCAGTTGCGATTGCCATTGCACAGTTGCCACAATGCTTCCGGCACATTGCATGCTGCTACTGAAAGGTCAAAGCTGAACCCAGAGAACCCTAATACCCCCCTTGGCCCACACACGAACCTGGACCCGCAGCTCGAACCCAAACCCAAAACCGTTAACCGAAAAACCCAGCCAAAGCAAACGTACGTTACGTATACGTAATGCTACCCAAAATGAAACAATTCATGTACAACACACACACACACACACACACACACACACACATACATACATACATACATACATACACATGTAGAAAGAGAGAGCGAGGAATACGGCAGTAAAATAAATGATATAAAATGTATACGTTGCAACGTTGCAATCTCTGCGGTCGCCGAATCTCTGCCCCATTCCCTCAATACCAATGCCACTGCCTTGCTCCATACGAAATACAGAACTTTAAATGCATTGCAAATACGAAGAATGCAGAGGCACAGCATAACCAATGACACTGACTGTCATAATTAAATGTACACTATCAAACAGAGAAATGAATAAGCAACAAATGAGCACAAAATTTTGACTCAAAATTTAAATTTAAAGTGACAAGTGAAAAGTGAAAGTGAAGTGAGTCAAAGCGAAAAGTTTCTTTCAATCAATCAAAAATATATCAAATAACTACAGTATATATAGTATATATTTAAGTCCGATTTAAAGTTTGTTATATTCTTTAAGTATTCTCTTCTATTCCCTTCTATACCTTTGCTCATTTCTTTTGATTTCCAATTGTAAACGAACTGCTGGCAGTCACTGTGCTGCTCTTTTGATAAGCTGAATGCAGCCTGTTCACACCGAACTCCTTTTTTTATCATATTTCGGTACATATATATGTGTATGTGTGTGTGTGTGTGTGTGTGTGTGTGTGTTGTGTGTATGTTTGTATATCAATTACCAGTCTGCACTCTTGTTGGCTGTCATAACGGAAATGAATTAACAACAAATATGCCGAACAGCAGTTGAAACATGAAAGCAACACAAAAGCAATAAACAAAAAAAAAAAACAAAGACAAAAACAAAAGCAAAAGCATAAAAAAGAAAATAATAAAAATACTTTTAACAATGCAATTTATAAGGCAACATTTCTTTTTGTTCTTGCCTCGCTCATTTGTGCAATTAAAAATGCAATTATTGAATATCATGTATGGCATTTGTGCCACACGCCTACCGCCACACCCACACACAGACTCACACACACAAGCAAGTCATTACTCAAAGCAGCATTGATCCTTGTACAAATGTAACATAAAAAGTCCTCATGTTGTTGTGGAGTCCTTGCGTCAGAAATCAAAATCAATCTCCTAATCAAAGCGAGAATCACGCACAACCGCAGCCATCATTGAAGACTTCGGTTATACTTTGTTCGCAAAGCGGTGCTGGGTGGGGGGGTGGTGATGGGAGGTTGCGGTGAGGGCTTGGGTTTCGTTTTTGGGTTTGTTTTTAGCGGCATGCCGCCAAAAACAAGAAGCTGGCTAACAAAAGTGCGTTAAGGCAGCTGCCAAAAGCCGTGCAACACATAAAAACAAATCCACTTGGTAAATCTCATCGTAGTGGGTGGTGGGGGAGAGGAGGGGCTGGCTGGCATACAAAAAATGTGCTGGCAAACAAATGTTTGTATTACACATACACACACACACACACATACATACGCATAACGACACGCACGCACAAGCCACAAGCACACACACACACTCATACAGAGACAGACTAAGTGAGGCAAACACCCGTAGAGCCGCATAACAATGTAAACGAAGGCAGATAAATTACCAGTCATTATTATCCAAACAGGCTGACATCCTGTTTGCTCCTTGTGCTACCTCTCACTCTTCGCTCTCCTTCTCTCTCTATCTCTCTGTATCTTTTGCTCTCTAAGAGTTGTAAGCGTGCCACAGCGTCATGCATCAAATGCTTGGCATTCCTTCAAGCAGCAGCAGCAGCATTCAAGGAGGCATTGGATCAATGTCGAGTCCTTTTCTGATTTATTGCATGCATTTTGTATACCATATAAAACTATTGTTCCACATTTATCTCAGCTCTGGACAGTTCTCTCTCACTCTCTTTCTCTCTTTATATATGTAGCCAAAGCTAACCCAAACAAATTATTGAATTTTTCCCATTTTCTTTCTCTCCTTTCAACTTCTTTCTTATAGGTTATGGTTATCAATATAATCATTAAAAGAAAAATAAAAACTCACTCGTTATCCTTGTTGTTCCACTCAAAAATATTGCAAAGGGCGTGCAAAGTTTTACTTTTGGCAAAACTGATGAACATTTTGGATGCAAAATTTTGGAAAAAGAAACACAAAAAACAATCAAAAATTTATTTTTAAAATTTTTCTAACAAAAACCCAAAAAAATATTTTCATTTATTTTTGTGCATTTTATTTTGAATTAACAGAAAAAGTGTAAAATTTTCTATTAAATTGCACAATTTTGTGGCAGTTTCAATAAATTATATCTATATACTATATACTTACTCTTCTATATATCAAATATACATATATATTTACTTTCTACATAAACTTTTTTTATGTACAAAACTTATGCTAAACGCTTCAAGCCTAACCGCACTCTAAGTATATAGAGATATATGTGACTGTATCTGTATAATCTACTAATTGAAACTGTTGTCTCTAAGGCATTCTCAGAACTTTGCCCAACTTTGCATGCCATATTTTTCTATATATAACTTTCATATTTATATATATATCTATAGCTATATTTGTATAGGATTAAACTATCTGCAAGTTTTTTCATGCAACTTTTCAATTTGTTTTTCGTTTTTTTTTTTTTGGCTTCGTTCAAAATAATTTTTATTTTCTTTATCAAGCAGCAAATTGTCTGTTCTGTCTCTTTGTATGTGTGTGTATATAAAGTGTATAGAGTGTATGTGTATGTGTATGTGCGTGTGAGTGTGTGTTAGTGTTTCTGCCATTTTCAATTTCTGCAAAATTACAGGCAATATGAAATTATGCATAATAAAAAGCAATGACTACCTGTCGTCGCCAACAGACAAGGGCCGTTGCTCCATAAAAAATGGTAGTAAATATATATACACGCACACATACACACGCATATATTCCACAACAGAGTACACAACACGTTGCGTTGTCTAGCACACACACTCACGCACACACACACAGACTGAGTCTCTGTTTATTGTGTTGTGCCATGAAAATGGCTCTGAATATAAGAAATGAAATATTTATTTGCTCGTTCGTGCAAACACACTTATACACACACACACACTCCCATTACATATACATACCTCACATACAGACTCACACTCACGTGAAGCATAAAACGCTCTACATATGCAACGTTCGACTCCATATTTAATTTAATTTTTTTTGTATATTTTTTTTTAGTAGACACAAAAATATTATAGCAAAGTGATATTTTGTTTATGTTGCAAGCAAATTGTTGCAATGCGACTCTATTTTTTTTATAGATATTCTATTTATTTTTTCTATTTATTTTTATACACATTTAAACTGTTAAGCGCATTGCCTATACGCAATGTTGCACGCAACAAATAGTTGCAAATGTGACGCGAGTTTCTCTGCCAGTTGCCAGTTGCTAGTTGCCACTTGTGCTTAAAACTTCTATACACACAGCACACGCACACACACTATATACACGCACACACACACACACACACACATCTTACACACACACATTAATTACGATATATTTATTATGAAGGACTTAGCCCCTGAACTGGTTAAAGTCCTTTTAGCCAGGGGCTAACCCAATTTGTAGTTAGCCGTGTTTATTTTTTTTTTTCAAGTAGTTTTTGTTGTTGTTTTGCGTTGCCTCTTGACCGCTTTCGCTTTGCTCCGTTTCGCTTTGCTTCAGCTTCTTCTTGTTCTTCTGCTTCTTCTTCGTCTTCGTCACACACACCAACGACACCGTTAATGCCTTCACCTTCGTCTCCGCCGCCGCTTTGCTCAGTGCCAACGACTAACAAGCGAATCACTTTTATTTCTTTCTGCTCTTATATTTGCCCCAATGCAAAACAAAAAAAAAACTCACTAACAATCCGCTATCCGCAATCCGTATTCCGCTTAACGTTATCCGCTATCCGCAACACAATACGCGTTTATCCCTACTGATACGACGCGATCAACAGATGTGGAGGAGGAAGGCTTGCAGCCGCAATTTGCGGAGGAATGTTGCTATGAGGTGGACGTGGAGCTTGAGATGGCTGCCAGTCGTCGTACGCATGGTTCGAGCTTCTCCTGGCCACCGCCACAGGACGAGAGCCATACGGCACCCACAGCAGCGCCACTTTATATACCGCCGCCTGAGACGCAGCATGTGGTTGTGGCGAATCCTGTACAGGAAGTGCCTCCCTTGCCACCGGGCAGTGCCACCTCGCGTTTAGATCCACAACCACAACAGCAGCAACAACAGCAGCAGCAACAACAGCAGCAGCAACAACTACAGCAGCAGCAGCTAAAACAACCCCAGCAAACATCAGCGCCTCAATGGCAGAGCTACTCGGCGCCACAGCTGAGCAATCAGCAGCGACTGCAGCAGCCGCAAATGGAGCAGGAATCAAGCTCAGATAGCTACACTTCTACATCGACGACAACAACAACAACCTCGGAGGAGTACCAGCGCATGTATGCCGCACAGGTGCAGGCCTACCAGATGCAACAGGGCTACGAGCAGTCTGGCTCCGAGCTGGACTATCAGCTGGACTATTGCAGTACGCAGGATATGCATGAGTATGCATCGGGCAGAAGGAGTGCACAGGAGTGTGTGGATACGCTTGCAGCACCATTGAGCACCTATAAGCTGATAGATATGGTAAGGGAAGTGACGCCCAGTCCTGTTCCAGCACCTGCACCACCTGCTCCTGCACGTCATGTGGTGTTCAATGATGAGCCTGAGATCAAAGAGCTGCCACAGCAGCACACAGAGCTGGAGACAATACCTGAATTAGCTGGTGAGCTGGATCAGGCTAATGGCACAGCTGCTGTCAGAGGTTGGTCAGCTGATGATAGTCTGGATCAGGATGGTCTCATCATCGAACAACGCTGCCAGATCCTTGAGAGCCAGCGCATGTTCCAGGCAACGCCTGAGATTAAAATTGAAATAGCGCCAGTGCGTCCACGTCCAGCGCCCTCCAAGATACCCAACCCCATGCCCAAGGAGTGGATCAATCCCATGATTCGTGTGCTCACCACAGCCTCGGAGGTGCCCTTCCATTTGGTCGAGTGTCCGTTCCCCAAACCTTGTGGCGATGACTTTGAAGCAGAAGCCGCAGCAGCAGCTGCAGAGGCTGCAGCCGCCCCACCTCCTGCACCCTATACAGCACCAGCCCCTCCTCCAGCTCCACCAGCTCCTTCAGCTACTTATGGTGCCGATTTCCTTCGTGAGTCCCCACCCAAGGGCACTCGTCTTACTCAAGCAATGGCCACAGCGCCCGAGTTTGCGGTGCGCTTTGCTCCACCTGGTCCAGAGGATATACCATTACCACAGGAGACCGTTCCCTACATGCCACCACCCATGGACCTGAAACCCTATATGCGCGAAGATTACCGTCCGAAGAGCCCATTTGTGAGCGCCTTGACCACTGCACCTGAGCGTCCGTTCGAGAGTCACTTTGATCGTGACGTACCCATCCATTTGTTAGACCTGCCCACACCCAAGGAGCACCTGACCATGGCCAGTGCACTGTGCACAGCACCCGAAAGGGGCTACACTCCACTGAATCCCGAGAATGCCATGCAACGTGCCGATGAAGAGCAAAGGCAAAAAGAATTGAAAAAAACTGAATTTCAGGTGCTCGATCATGAGGAAGAACTGGGCATCCGGCCGGAGCCACCAGAATCGGTGGAGTATTTTAAGACTGCTCCACACCAGCCACGCAAATCCTCAGCATTTGCGGCTATGCAAGCATTCCAGCCGTCTCGCGAACCCCTTTCCTCCACCGTTTCTGCCTCTGCCCCAAGCACTGTGGCAAATACGCCGCGTGCCTCCATTGCCTCCATGTCAAAAGAAGTCAATGATCTTGAGTATCAGAAGTACTGCAAGGCGCAGCAGCGCAATCAGAAGCGTCTCGACTACTTTCACAAAAAGGAAGAGGAACTGCAGCAGCAGCACCAGACCCCAACACATACTTACCCCCAACAACAGCAACAACAAGAACACATTGAGAATATTTCCTCTAACTTGAAAACGATAGTTACGGCTTCCAATGCGAATGCTTCCTCTAACTCCTTTTCCACAGTCCAACAATCCACCAACAGCTCCAATTCAGCTTACGCCGCCCAATCCCAGCTCCAGCAACAGCAGATCCAGCAGCAGGCCACAGCTAACCGCTCCTCCTTATCAGCCAATACCTCCTCACATCTGACCACAGCTGTAAATAGCGCTTGCCAATTCGATGTCCAAGAACTGTTCGAGGAAACCGCTGAAGAGCTCGAGCACTCCGAGGTTCTATTCCCGCCACCATCCCCGCTCAGCCATCTGAAGGGCAAAGCCGTACAGTCCGGCCTCCACAAGGCCGATACCATACCAAAATATCAGCGCAACTGGACAGTGCTGCCCACCCAGAGTCCCATACGCACACCGGAACCACAGGAGCTGCGAGACAATGTTCCGCTTGCTTTTGTAGATGCACCCAAGCAAGCGACCAATCCCAATGTAAATCTCAATTTAAATACCAGCGGCAATCAGTCCCAGCAGCAACCACATAGCTCTGAAACTGTACATAGACCCATAGCAAAGGTTTCCACGGCTTCCTTGGGTTCAGCATCGGCACCAGCGCCAGCCCGTGGTTCGATTGCATCTATTGGCAACCCAGCGGTGCCGTCGTCGGTGCCGATTATTATTGAAGATCGTTCGGGTCCAATAACAATGGCTTTTCAATCACTAGATGAATACGATTATCCCGATCAGTCGCAGACGCAACTCCGGCCCTATACGCCCTCCTCCATGTTGACCAACAAGCCAGCTCCAATTGTGCCTTTCTACCAGACGGAGGAGAAGCTCTGCTTTGATGAATGCCCGGCCACACATGCGCGTGCCTATGATCAGCGTGCTGCATCACCCTTCCCGGATCGTGCACGCTCTCCAGCGCCAGGACCACCACCCAATCCTCTGGCAGCCATACGCGCACCACGCATGAAGGAACCAGAGTCCACACTGCTCACAGTGTCCGGCCCACGTTTGCAGGCTGGCTCCATTACCACCGGTCAGAGCTATCAGGGCCAGCTGCTGGCTCACTCGGAACAGAGCACTCAATCGGGCAGCCAGAGCTACACCCAACAGCCGGAGACAATCACCGAACGACAGATTGGCAACATGAATGTGCAACAGCGGGAACAATCCTCACTGATGCAAAAGCAACAGCAGTCACAGACCCAATCCCAGACCAAGACACAAATAGGGAACACTCAGATTGAGCGCCGACGTAAGGTAACCGAGGAGTTCGAGCATACCCAGAGTGCCAAGACCATTGAAATTCGCACAGGCTCCCAATCTCAGAGCCAAACTCAAGCTCAGTCACAGGTGCAGTCACAATCGGAGTCAACGGAACGTCGGCAGTCCTATGGACGCACGGGTTTTGTAGCCAATCAAGCACGTCGGCTGTCCGGCTTGGAGCAGGAGATCAGCAGCCTTACCAGCCAGTCGCAGGCCATCAGTGCTCGGGCTTCCACACTGGGTGAAAGCAGCTTCCCCCAGCTGCGCTCACCAACCTTTGAGGACAAGTTTCCCTTGAATCCTTCAACTGAGCCCAATCTAGGATCCACTCAACCTACAGCCACTAAGCTGCTAGGACCACCACCTGGCTTCGTGCAACAGCTGCAGATACAACAGCATACGGCACAGCAGACACACGAATCCCAACAGAAATCAGCCTTCACCGCTGGCTACAAATCTTCGATACAACAACAGCAACAGCAGCAGCAAGTGCGGACTCAAAGCTCCTATTCAAATGCAGCCACAACATCATCGCTAACATCAGCATCAGCAATTGCATCATCATCTTCATCAACATCTGCATCTACATCAGCTGCAAGATCGTCGCAAACTCATCTAACCAAAGCTTCTGCTATTACTACCACGACTAATAATCAGGCCTGTGCTGCCTTTAGGAATACTGGAGCTACTGGAGCTACCAGCAGCAGCACCAGCAACAGCAACTGCAACAACAGCAGCAGAGCTGCTCATAACATATCTGCAATGGCTAATCTGGCAATTAATAATAATAACAATTATAATAACAGTAATAATAATAATAATGTTAGTGGCCAACGGCCTAATGCTTCAATCGCAGCTCCAGCTAAGGCAGCTGCTGCCATGCCTACTGCAAATGCGCCAGCGCCTGCCAGTTTTCCGCCCAATCTAAGTGACTTAAACTCAAATATTGATGGTTCCGCAGGTGCTGGAGGTAAAAGTGGCGCCTTTGGTGCCACATCCGCTCCAAAGCGTGGTCGCGGCATACTCAACAAGGCTGCAGGACCAGGTGTGCGCATCCCATTGTGCAACAGCTGCAATGTGCAGATCAGGTGAACAGTTCAAACAAGTTATTGTTACTCTTGTTCTTTACGTTGTTTACACTCCTTGTTACATATCCTTGTGTTAAACTTAACCTAAGGACAAATATTGCATATCCCTATAAACTTGTGTTGAAGTTAACCTAAAGATAAATTTTGATTCTAAATGTTTAAGTTTGCATGTGTTTTGATAGCAGTTGATAAGTACGACAAGGTCTGTCTTAAGCATAGACCACTGTACTTTCAAGTGTTCTCCTTATTCTATACTAATCCTTCGCATGCCTTTTGTCCTTATCCTTAACCAATGTTTGTGTTTTGTTACAGTTCCCATTGCCAATTTGCCTATTAACTCGCATGCTAATAATAATGCCACCTTGCCACGCCCACAACGAGCAACTGACAATGCATCACAGCTGCAAACACAAGTACATAAGGATAGCGATACATTGGACAAGGAGACGGATGCCACAGCCATGCTAGCCGAGTCCATTGGCAAGATTAATATGGGCGAGCAGACGAATGCCTTCATGCAAGAAGCTGGTAAAATTATATCCAACATGCTGGAGGCCCGCCTTGCTGCCAATGGCAGTGCCACGCCTTCGCATGCCGGCAGCACGCTCAGTCTGCGCAGCAACAGTAGCTCCAATCTCTCCAAGAGTCCAATGATTGTGCGCAAGCGCCTGGATCTCGATGATTTCAAGCACATTGATCCCACACAGCCTGTGGCTCTACAATCTGTGATTGCTGTGCCGCCCAAACAACTACCCACAGAGTTGGGTAACCAGAAGGCACAGCCACAGGTGGCACGTGTGGAGCACACGCTGCAGGCTGAGCTGCCGGCACAGCATCCAATGAGCAAAATACTAGATATTTGTGATAGTGGCAAGGCGACGATACCAACCACAAGCAATCTGGCACAACAGGCACCAGAGCCTGTGGCCTTCAGGAACAATCTGAGACGCACTGGCGCCACACATGCCGCCGATCGTCGCTCCTATATAGAGCCCAAGCAGAGCTCTCCAACTCACCACAACAACAACAACAACAACAACAACAACAACAACAACAATGAGAGTGCCATTGGCAACAATAGTCAACAGAAGAGTGCGCCCACTTTCAGTGTCAGCGTCAAGGCATTGGGTCCTCAGGCAAATGCACAGGGTCCCATGTCCGAGGAGAACGAGAAGGCTGTAAGTCAGTTGCTCAAGGATGGTAAGCGTCCGATTTGCTGTCAGTGTAACAAGGAGATTACCTCGTAAGTAGCTTGCCTGCGCCTGCAATTGCTTCATTTAGATATGTTCTTTTTCTGTTATATAATATCCTTTATCTTTTTAACAAATTGTATACTAATATGTGATGCATTATTCAATCGTAACAGAGGACCCTTCATTACGGCTCTGGGCCGCATCTGGTGTCCCGATCATTTCATTTGCGTAAACGGCAACTGCCGTCGTCCACTGCAGGACATTGGCTTCGTTGAGGAGAAGGGCGATCTCTACTGCGAGTACTGCTTCGAGAAGTATCTGGCGCCCACCTGCAGCAAGTGCACTGGCAAGATCAAGGTAATACATACAATACAATACTAGCTTGAAGATCCTTGCTAACATTTTGTATATTAACTATAGGGTGATTGCTTGAATGCCATTGGCAAGCACTTCCATCCCGAGTGCTTCACATGCGGCCAGTGCGGCAAGATCTTTGGCAATACTCCATTCTTCCTAGAGGATGGCAATGCCTACTGCGAGGCCGATTGGAACGAGCTCTTTACCACCAAGTGCTTTGCTTGCGGCTTCCCTGTAGAAGCTGGCGATAGATGGGTTGAGGCACTTAACCACAACTATCACAGCCAATGCTTCAACTGCACTGTGAGTATTCTAATACTTATCCTTATGCATTGGCAGCATATTTAATTTTACATCCTGTTGCAGTTCTGCAAACAAAACTTGGAAGGTCAAAGTTTCTATAACAAGGGCGGACGTCCTTTCTGCAAGAACCATGCGCGCTAAATAATGCCACAGGATCATAACTCAGATCTTATATGGCACGATTATGGACTTCAGGGATTACGCACACTAACAACAACAACAACAACTACAAAAACAACAACTACAAACAATCAACAATAAAAGAAAACAACATGAAGAGAAAGAACATAGAGACAGCTCTTAACTAGGCTTGAAGCATAAAGCTGAATCAAACGTATATAGCTTATTATTGCAATTATCAAACTAATTGATGAACGTAATTATTAGAATATCCTTTTTTTGTTTTTTGACTCGTATACACACACATACACAAGCACACAGACAACCACACACACACATACATACTCGCGCAACTGTTATCCTAATTTTAAATGAATGAAACACACGACACGAAATCGAATTAACTAGCAAAATGTCTCCCAAACGCAGACAGCAGACAGGAGACACTCGGAACACACATAAAGAGCAGCAAAACTATATATGAATTAATCCGTTTATCAATTTACGATTATATTATTTATTCATCATATCATTATATCGAAATTTATAATCTATTCTATCGACGAGAACACTCTACCTAATACCACTTATAATATTATTATATATGTACTCGTATTTTCACAAAAAGTTATTTAGTTGAGAAATGAGTATTCGATGCTGTTGAACAACTACAACTAAATTAACAAAACACAAAAAAAAACCCGCGAAAGGATTTTAAATATCGGTTTAATAGTTAACAAAATTCGTGATTAAACAAAACTGCATCCTTAACGTTATCGGATCGTAGTCAGATCTGTAGGATTGCAGCTTATCAATCAGTAGATTATATCTTAATCAAATGCTTTAAATCACAAATTTATTAAGCTATAAAATTTAATTTAAATTCTAATTTAAACTTTTATGTTGTAAACTTAATCGAAACGTATCTAAAAATGAGTTTGTAAATCAGCAAATCAATAAATTTCAAACATCTTTTTCGCGTTCAAATCCGATCAATTTATCTATTTATAAGCAAATAATACATAAATTTAAATATTTGTATAAAATAGCAGTCAAACTGCAAATTTTAGTTGCTGCATAGTAACACCCAAACTGTAGCAGCATATAAAAGTATGCTACATTTTAAATACCTGCACTGGTCTGCGACTGAAATTTGCCAAGTCCCTGATCCTTAGATGACCCCCAAATTTTTGGATGCCAATCGAAGGGGACACACTCCACGATTCCAACGAGCTATGTCCTTCGAAAATGCGTAGGGATATGGCAGAGTTATAGCCTATTTTGTTCAAAGGACACCAGTTTCGCAGCAATAACTCGGCTGTTCCTGCAAGGATCTTGCCAGGACACACCTTTTTATACTCACACGGTCCAGGACAATCAATGTACATTTAAAAATTTTCGAAATTTTGCAAAAAAAAAGTCCTTTAAAGTTTTATAAGGGGGTTGTACGTAAAAATGGCTAAAAAATCACAAAATCAGCTGTAAATCGGGCAATTGAAGGACTACAAGGATGTCCTTTGGCACACAGATAGTATTTATTGTCCCGGCTTAGAATATATTTTCGGAAGGAAGAAAATCCTTTAGACGGCTGAGATATAACGATTTTTCTGTACAGAGAAAAGTCCTTATATCTCGACCGTATCCTGGCGTATCCTGGCAAGTCCTATGTCAATTGAAGCGGATTTTCGAGCACTATAATCCTGCCAAAGGACATTGGGCTCGTTCTTATATTTCTCGAGTTATCAACGATATTCTATATTTGGGTAGTTTCCTTTCGCCCAGCGACTGAAATTTACCAAGTCCCTGATCCTTAGATGACCCCCAAATTTTTGGATGCCAATCGAAGGGGACACACTCCACGATTCCAACGAGCTATGTCCTTCGAAAATGCGTAGGGATATGGCAGAGTTATAGCCTATTTTGTTCAAAGGACACCAGTTTCGCAGCAATAACTCGGCTGTTCCTGCAAGGATCTTGCCAGGACACACCTTTTTATACTCACACGGTCCAGGACAATCAATGTACATTTAAAAATTTTCGAAATTTTGCAAAAAAAAAGTCCTTCAAAGTTTTATAAGGGGGTTGTACGTAAAAATGGCTAAAAAATCACAAAATCAGCTGTAAATCGGGCAATTGAAGGACTACAAGGATGTCCTTTGGCACACAGATAGTATTTATTGTCCCGGCTTAGAATATATTTTCGGAAGGAAGAAAATCCTTTAGACGGCTGAGATATAACGATTTTTCTGTACAGAGAAAAGTCCTTATATCTCGACCGTATCCTGGCGTATCCTGGCAAGTCCTATGTCAATTGAAGCGGATTTTCGAGCACTATAATCCTGCCAAAGGACATTGGGCTCGTTCTTATATTTCTCGAGTTATCAACGATATTCTATATTTGGGTAGTTTCCTTTCGCCCAGCGACTGAAATTTACCAAGTCCCTGATCCTTAGATGACCCCCAAATTTTTGGATGCCAATCGAAGGGGACACACTCCACGATTCCAACGAGCTATGTCCTTCGAAAATGCGTAGGGATATGGCAGAGTTATAGCCTATTTTGTTCAAAGGACACCAGTTTCGCAGCAATAACTCGGCTGTTCCTGCAAGGATCTTGCCAGGACACACCTTTTTATACTCACACGGTCCAGGACAATCAATGTACATTTAAAAATTTTCGAAATTTTGCAAAAAAAAAGTCCTTCAAAGTTTTATAAGGGGGTTGTACGTAAAAATGGCTAAAAAATCACAAAATCAGCTGTAAATCGGGCAATTGAAGGACTACAAGGATGTCCTTTGGCACACAGATAGTATTTATTGTCCCGGCTTAGAATATATTTTCGGAAGGAAGAAAATCCTTTAGACGGCTGAGATATAACGATTTTTCTGTACAGAGAAAAGTCCTTATATCTCGACCGTATCCTGGCGTATCCTGGCAAGTCCTATGTCAATTGAAGCGTATTTTCGAGCACTATAATCCTGCCAAAGGACATTGGGCTCGTTCTTATATTTCTCGAGTTATCACCGATATTCTATATTTGGGTAGTTTCCTTTCGCCCAGCGACTGAAATTTGGCAAGTCCCTGATCCTTAGATGACCCCCAAATTTTTGGATGCCAATCGAAGGGGACACACTCCACGATTCCAACGAGCTATGTCCTTCAAAAATGCGTAAGGATATGGCGGAGTTATAGCTATTTTTCTGTATCCCATAGTCTATCAAAGTATGCAGCGGTTTTTTTCAACCGTAGCGGCCAATTCGATCGAAGCGAAATCCAGAATCAGCGAAATTACCAGGCGAACAGAAACCGCAGAAAGCGGCGAAACCAAAAAATTTAAATTTGAAAATTTTCCGTTAAAAATTTTCTCAGTACAAATGTTTAAAATGATATAATTCGGCCAATTTATGGACTATTTGGCTGAAATTTGGCATGCTATTAGTTTGTACAAATCTGTTTCTGAAACAGATTTTCACAGGACGAAGGATACTTTGGTCAATGTTTTATAAGGACTTCTTTTTATACAATTCTGTAGCTATAACTCCGGCAAATACTAACGTATTTTGACAATTTATATGTCAAACGAAGCGTCTTCAAAAGGACTTTGAAGACAAATGATATAAGTATGATTTAATTTATTATTAACTCCGTTTTTAACTATTTTATATGCAATTCTAAGGTAGTAGGGTTATCCTGCAAGCATATGGCTTAAAATAATCAGTTTTACTGTGCTGTGACTTACACTAATACTTTTCATACGTATTTTGTTATTCTTCCATACAAAATATACTCCACAAAAGAGAAGTCCTTGGAAAAATGACGTTTAGTTGTGTAGAATAAACATTATGTCATAATCGTTTGAAGCTTCCGGTTAGCTGCTCTCACGTAATTCGTTGACAGGAGAAATATATGCAACAGCTTTTGCTTAACGCACCCATACACACACACACACACATATATATATATCATATACACGATACACAACACGTACACACGCACAACATTTCGACAGCCAAGAGCAATTTCATGCTCAACCAATTTTTGTTGTTTTCATTTGGCATTTTTCGAGGCGATATACAAACTGTGTGGGAATCACTTTCCAGGACATTCCACTCATACTACTACAAACAGCGTAGTCTATATACTGGCCAATGGAATAAGGTGTCAATTTTTGTGTTCGCTTCACATTTTTGTGGCGCTGGGTGTTAATCGCTGTACCACTTACTAGGATGCCTGTAACGACACTGCCAAGGCCTCTAGGCCAATACAAATTTACGCTAGATTAAACAGGATATATCGACTGTGTGTACATGTATTGCTGTGCGTGTGTGTGTTTGTATAGGTTGGGGGTTATATTGGGCACACGCCCTTTTGTTGCTGAACGCTTGCAAGCGGAAAGGAAAAACAATTTTGTGGTTTTTGTGGCATTTTTCAACATTACAATTTCTTTTTTTGTTTGCAGATTTTCTTTTATATATATTTTTTTTGCTTTTTAGTTTATTTTTCGCCTTGCACATAAAACAAAGGACTTTAAGTTAGTATTAAGTATCCCTATATATGTTTATATATGTATATATATATCTGTATCCGTATCAGTATCAGTAATTTTAATAATAAGGATAACACACGCATCAGCTACAATTAATTAATAATTATTATTAAATTTTTTTATTTATTAATTCTTTAACTACTTTTAACTTTTTTTTTTATTTTTCTTCTTTTCTTTTGTTTTTATTTTCTTTTATTCTTTTATTTTATTAATTTTATGCTTGAAACGCATTCAGAATTCATTTTTCTGTTTGTTGCGCGCAAAATTTGTCACCGTAGCGTTCCGTTGCGAATTTACATACAAATCTCTCTACATTCCATGTCTATATATATATATATATATATATATATATATATAGCTAAATCTGTAGGAATTTGGTTATGTTGGGTAGGGAGCGGGAGTATTGGTTGTATTGTGGAGGGTTGGGGAGGAGTGGAGTAACTATACTAAAGGCATGCAAGAAATGCATTTGAAATTTTCTTTTGTTATTTACAATTTTAGTTTCCTTCTTCTTCAACTCATTTTCAACATTTTTTTCATACAATTTTCTTTTGCTTTTGTTTGTTTTTTTTTTTTTGGAATATTTTAATACTTTTTACTTTAGGTATATGAAATTTTGTTATAGAGATACTCGTATGCAGCGCATTTTCTATGCTTACAAAAATAAATTCAACACATTCAAGTACAACAAATATATCTTATGATCTAAATGCCGCTTACAGTAGTACATAGATATAGAGAATTATATATATATAAATGTATTTATATATATATTTATTCATTTAGGATCAGAGTTATTTAGTTTTTGTATATCGTACAAATAAATACCTTTGGGTTAACGATTCTTTAACAAAACAGCAAAAAAAAATAATAATAGTAATAATAATATTTGTATATATATATATATTTATAAGGATAAACAAAAGGATAATACCTTTAAAGAATTTTCAAATTGTGCGTCTGGTTTCACGCTTGATTTCAGTTTGGGGAGGAGTAGGTAGCAAACAGGGGGCTGCTGTAGGGCTGGCTACAAATGGGCCAGTATATCGATCTGATCGAGTGCACTGGCCTGCACAGTCGCCTGAGATGGCACCTGAGCCTGTGCCTGCGCCCTTCCAGTTGAATGAACACTGCTGCTGTTGTTGTTGCTGCTGCTGCTGCTTGTGTTGGCTTGGGATATAGTCACAATAGTCACCATGTCTTTGGCCTTAGTTGTCGCCGTCGTTGTCGATGTCGGAATTTGCGATATTCCCGTTCCTGGTCCCGCTCCCGTTGGACTACTGGCAACACTATCGTGGCTGTGGTTTTGGCTACGATTCCTCGACTCAATTTCCACAATGGCGGAGGTAAGCAATGTATTCGACTGCAGTGCACTGTAATCGGGCAATTGCTCCACCGTTAGTTCCGGCAGATCCTCATTGGCCAGCAAGCGTCCTGATGGTGCTGTCTCAATGGTTCGCTCGCTGTTCAAAGTCAATGACAAGGGTGTGGCATTGCGGGAACGATAACTCGGTGGCAAACTGTATTCAGAGCCGCCAATGCTGCTGCTGATGGTACCACCACCACCAGAGCCAATACCAGAGCGCAATGTGGTCAGCGGTGCTCTAAAATGTGTAGGAAATGAAAATGAGATTCAAATTGAGTTCAACACTATCCAAGATTAAGATGCAGTTGGGCAGGAAATGTATGCATTATTTGCACAGTGGCTGTCATGAGACAAAGTCAATGCACAAAATTTGCATGTACAGGATCACCCAACTATCTATCTATCTATATATGCATATGTATCTTTATATGTAGTTGTAGTTGAAGTTGTTGTTGTTGTTGTTTTTGTTGTTGTTGCATGTCTAAGTCTTTGTTAATTTAAATAACAAAAGGCGCTTGGGCAATTGTTGCCAGTCTGCCTGCCTGTCTGTCCTTCTGTCTGTCTCTATGGCTAACCCAAATCCTACAGAATTCACACTTCAGTCAACACAGCCAACAGCAGACACAACACACACATACAACACACACACTTAGACACATGTGTATTATATAGACATGGCAAATTGTTAAGTCAGACTCAACTTGTTGGTTGTTTTGTCTACCTTTTTTTTGTGGCTTTTCAAGTTGGTTTTAATTTTTTTTTTTGTAGCAAAAATTCAAATTTGAAAATTGTATAAAGCAATTTGAAGTATGTAAAATTGCATTTAATTGTTGCCGACAAGGAAACAGGAAACTAAACAGGCAGCAGCAAGGACGTAACCTTTGCTAACCATCTATCTAAGCCTTTTCCTACTCTCTCTCTCTCTCTCTGTGTGCCTTTATCCTTGTGTTTATCTGCATGTGTGCAGTGCCATAATAGGCAATTTTCACAGGCACTCAGCACTAGGTGGCCACGTCTTTGTTTGTTTAATTGACTTGGCTAACAGTTTGCAAGGCCAGTATCCTGGCTTAAATCCTGACATGGCTCGGCTTCGTCTGGTCTGGTCTGCTCTGCTCTGCTCTGATCTGACCTGCCTATCGCAGCTTGCCTTCTTATGCAACACACACACAAATCTCTCTCTCTCTTTCTTCAGGCATGAGTAAGTGTGTGTGTGTTTTTTATGTGCGTATGTGTAAATATTTTGTGAAAATTTCACAGATTTCTTTGTTGGTTCTTACATCATTTGAATATGCCATCAAGCACACAAGCACACACACACACAGTGTGTTAGGTAGCTGTGATTCCTTGCCAAACACTTTGCATAAGTTTTTGCTTTTTGACATACTTCTCTGTCACTTTCTATACCCTGTACACAAATCATTTGAGGCTGGATATATTGTCTGTAAAATGACCCTAAGGATCATTTAATTTATATCCTGTTTTACTAACTATTAAATTATACTAATATTTTATATAAATTCAACACGAATTTCAACTGTTTGTTGTCGGTTTTTGCTATTGCCCTAAAAAGTATGCTATGCTTTAGGCTGTGAATCCTTTACACATATGAAAAGGATTTAAAGGATGTTTGCAAAGTGTATGTGCCTATAAGATTAGGCTATAACTCAGATGCCTGCAGCATTTTCAATTGTTTTTCATTTGCCAAACGCTTTTCCTGGCCAACTAAGCGACTTATTTCAACCATTTTCCTGTTGTCTGTTGATTTTCCTCTTATGCTTGTTGGCTTTCCATTAAATGTGAAACGAAGAAAATGAGAAATTTAAGACCTTGTGTGCCATTATAAGCATATTATTTTGCCATAAATTTGCATGTACTCTCTTGTTCTTGAATAGATTCATAAGCTTATTCATGAATAATACAAGTCTATTCCTAAGTATACACTCTCTCCCTCTCCTCACTCTCAGCTCAATGGCAACTCAAACTCAACTCAATATTTTTGTAACGCAATAAAAAGTAAACTTTTCTAATTAGCAGCCATTATGTGATCAAAGCGGCAATTATCCTGCCACCACCAGTTTCATTTCAACCACACAAATCCCTCGTCCTGCTGCTCCTACTCTCTTTGTCAGAATTCTCATTACTGTGGCGTCGCCGCCTCTCGCCTCTCGCATCTCGCCTCTTGGCCCGTTGTCAGTTGGCGTCAGTGTCATTTCAATTGTTTCAATTTGCTCGTTGTTTGTCCTTTGTCCACTGGTCGACTCCTCCTCTCACACCTCCCCCAACTGCCCCCACTCATACTGTCCACTGTTTACTGTCCAATGTCTAGTGTCTACTGTCTGATGTATATTGTCTGATGTCTGTGTGGGTTATCCTCTGTGTGGCTGCTGCTGTCTACTTGGTACTTGAGTGGCCGACAATCGGATTGTTGCGTATTTAAATTGTTTGCCATTTGAGCGACAATTTGAAGGACTCGCCGCCCGCCAATTCGCTCAATTCAATTAAGTTGCAAATTCCACTACGACGCCCCTTCGGAAAATCAACCTAAAATTCAATCATTAACTATACAAAAACCGAAAAGCGTAAACCGTTAACCGAAAACCGAAAATGAAAATGAACCATTGACAGGCTTTTAAAGCTTCTTTCTTATTCTTTGCATTTCATTTCGTTTCATTTGCTTGTTTGCCGCATTAAAAAATGGCCAAAAGTTTCACTGGGCCAACCCCAAGCAATGTGTCAATGTTAGCACAAATCTCCCTTTCCATCTCTCTCTATCCTATCCATTCCCATTCATCCATCCCCTACAAAAACCGCACAAAGTCAAACCGCTGATGCTGCTTCAACTGCTTTAACTGCAACTTTCCCCCACAAACATTTACTTTCCCCTCTGGTAACGAACGCAACCCTCAACCCGCATCCCCAAACCCAAACCAATTTCTATAGCAATTCCTATTCTAACCTCAAACACATTCTGTGGCTGCAACAGCGCCAAACTTTACCAAATAACTTACGAGGGTTGCTAAAATCCATAAAGGAAAAGTAGTTGCAAAAGCGGAAACGGAAGTGGGTACTTACCTCAGCAGGCTGCCGGCATGAGATCGATAAGTAGGCGGTGGCGAATTGCCACGCACTACACCATTCTGACGATCGCGGTCCAATAGCAAAAGTCTGCAACAACAAAAAAAACACAAAACAAGTTGTAATTACTATTTAATTATTATTATTTATTATCCTGTTGTACTTGTAGTACTTAAATGCCATATGTCAGGCACACCGAGAGCTGAACACAAGCAATGCTACTACCCCAAAAGCGAAGCAAGGATACCCTGAAAAAGGCATTTTATGACTGACTCGAAAGGGTTAGGCATTTAAACAAGTCACTATCTATTATTAACTGTATAATATTCATATTAAAGCAGATCTAATTCATATATAGCTATAGCTAAGCTAAGATTAACATTTCTTTCACTTAAATTCCCACAAAACAAATCAAAACTAACTTCAAATGTTGCACATCTTTCACTTCAGTAACTGTTTTATATATACTATATATATTATATATAGATCGATGTATATATAGATATATAGCCTAACTATGCCAATATACCCTTTTCTTTAACATATTTATAGGTGGTACATTTCCAGCCAGTGCATAATTACATAATGAAATTAATTGCGCAAGGACATGCAAGCGGATGCGGTTAGCCGAGCATGTCCGCAGTTGTCCTAGCGCCCTCCACACACACTCACACATACATGCACATATGTGTGTATATGTCACACTTGTCAGTATATGAGTTATGTATATATATATAAGGAAGTTTTTACTCACCTCAGACGATACTCCTGCATGCTGGCCTGATAGGATGGCGGCGGTGGTCGATGCTGAAACTCTGGATAGAGCAGTCCATGAGGTGCACCACCGCCTCGTGTACAGGGTCGACGTCCACAGCGACCCAAATCAACGGTTGTGCCCAGTCCCAGGCAACTTTGCCCACCAGGCGCTGTCATCCGCCAAGCGGCACCACTCACAGTGACCAGCACAACGCCAACGCCTGCGACAAAAGAGAGACAAAATTAGAGAGATGGAAATGGTAATGGAGTTAAGAGTTGGCAGTTGGCAGTTGCCAGTTGTGAGTTGAGAGTTAGTCAACCTCCAATTAACTGTAAGTAGTTGTAGTTGTTGCCATTGTGATTGTGCCTCTAGTTGAGTTCGTACTGTAAAATTTAATTAGACGTCAAATGTAGCGTGGGCGTGGCACGCAATTACCAATCCACTTAAACCATAGGCCATAGCCTCACTCTCAGTCTCAGTCTTAGACTCAGCTTGAGTCTCAACTTTAGTCTTTTAACCAAAGCAGCATCCACTTTCACTTTCGTTGGATTGCAAGCAGCTTGAGGTTGAGGGGAGGCTTTCCTTTTTGACAGCTGACAGGCAGCTCCAAGAGGCACGGCCAGTGACAGAAGCAAAAGCAGTGGCAGTGGACCGTGTCATCATCAGAGAGATTTGCCACTCTGCACCACACTGATTGTCTACTATTACGACCTTTTGTCTTAACTTGGCCGCCAGCTGATTAAAGCCAAACAATGTAGATAGGCATAACCGTTTTATTAGTCAAAATTGTCGCTCATTTTCATGAGCAATTTGCGCTCGAAGAGCTTGAAAAACAACTGCAATTTGTGTCTTGTGACAACTCGCAAAAGGCAAAGACCTCTACTATATAGCCAATTATATATATATATATATATATATATATAGCTATGTTCACCTGTAACTTGATTGCCATTAAATTATGTAAAACTCAGTGTTACAACTCAACAAAAATTTTCCTTTTTTTTTTTCTTTATTTTTGGGTAATTGCCCCCAGAAAATGGCGCAATGTCACGCTTCGAGTGGCACAACTAAACGCGACGCGCAATTGATTAGACCCTCGTATACTTGTCCATAAGTAATGCACATGTTCAAAACCCTAACCCATAACCTAAGGCAAGATATACACAAACACACACAGGGAGAGTAAAAGAGAGAGAGAGAGAGAGTGCTGGGCTGTCGGAAGCGGAAAGAGTATTTTTGCACTTGGCCCTCGATTCAACGTGTATTACGTGAGTGAACAGAGTGAACTTTGTGCAGAAAGCGAATAGAAAGAGAATCAAAATGAATGAAATGAATGAATTGAGTTAAAAGCTCATGACATTATAATTACAATTTGATTGAATCAAAAGAGCTTGCAAATCATTTGCATAAATCAAATATAATTCAATTTCCACACAAGCTAAATTCATTTTACTTTTCTTTCTTTTTGTATTTTTTTTGTAAATGAAATGTGAAACTTGGAAAAGCGATTGCTTTAAATATGATATAAGAGTTTTTAGAGTGTGCAAAAGCAGAATGACATAAGACTTCAAATAAGGGAAAGTAATTTTTTTAAGTGTATTTTAAGTATTATAGAAGAAGTAGAGAGAATTATAGCAACTGCTTGAAAAGAGACAGACGAAAGCAGCAGCTGCTGAGGGAAGACAAAGAACGAAAAGAAATAGAACAAAGGAAACTGCTTTTAAGTTAAAGCAAAGATAAAGATGAAAGCTATATATATATATATAGATATGTATAGAATATATAGAAAGAATATATCTATACTACTATATATATAGCTGATCTCAAATTGCTTTGTGCATGCCACATCGTTTAACTTATCATTTGCAACTTTATGTAAGGCCTTCGTTTGTTTTTCCCTTGCGGCAATCTCAAATCCATTTAACTACTCTATTTTAGTTTTCTTTCTTTTCTTTCTTTGCTTTTACTACATTTTTATTATCATATTTGCATCATTTGTTTACTGCCATTTATCAGTTTGGTTCATTGGAAATTATGTCATGCAAAAAGAAGGTTTTCCCCCCCTAAACAAGACCTACACGCATTTCCCATCAGCCCATATTTATGTAAGTATCAATATGTATTTACACCCACTAGTCTAAATGGAGCTGTATCAATATTTACAATCTATCATTCTCTCATGTTATATATAGCTGATAAAACTCAGTTCGTAACCGGAACTAAATGCTCAGACAATATTGACATATTTTGTGTCTTTCACAAATTTGTTTGTTCTTCGAACTGGGTCAATGGGCAGACGCGCCTATAACAAAGGCGAAGGCAAGAAAGAAGATGAAAAAAACACAATAATACAACAACTATAAAAGTTGCTATAATTGTAGAAATTGCTATATGAGGCAGACACAAACTACACACACACACACACAGCACACACAACAATGGAAACAAATGTGCGACTTGTGTAAACATCGTGAAAAAACGGCGACGTTTTAATGCCATTTTTGTGGCTCATCAATTGTTCGACTTTAGCCATATATATACACACATATGTGTGTGTGTGTGCGTATGACCATATATATATAATTGTATTAATGTTCATTGTGTGAGTTATGTAATCGCCTTGAGCTGTTTCACACTGTCTTACACTATCGTACACTATGCTACACTGTGCTACACTTACCAATCATAAGAAGAGCCGCCGTCAGATGGGAATTCGGTGGTCCGGCCAGGCCTGTGGCACCCAAGGCAGCACCGCCAAGGGCACAGGCCACGCCCCCCAGTGCAACAACAGCAATAAGTGCGCGCAGCGGCGGTCCAGCAAACCATTGCCCACAGCATCCCTTGCCAGAGCGCTCCGATGGAGATCTGTAAAGAGTAAACATTTCTATTGTTAGTTTCTGCAGCAGCTGGCCAAAAAAAATTGTATATGCCAAGAGATTTTTACAAAGAAAATAGAAAATTTTCCAAATAGAAATTTCTGCGCACAGGTTTTTCCGTTTTGCCAAGAAGCAGGTGGGTAGCAGCAGCAGCAAGGACACTAGGAATAGGAGTTCTGGTTCTGGTTAAAAACTAAGAACCAGCTGCCAGCTGTTTTGTTTTGTGGCGCGTGCAAATTGGCAGTGGCAAAGCAAAAGTAAAAGGCAACAAAAGGTCCTGCCAGAGTGTGGCATGGCAAAGGCAACGCAACACAAGGCGATTGTTATAATGTTTTTGATTTATGAGCTGAAAGACCAAAATTTGCGCACCGAACACAATAAAACAAGCAGACGACCAGATGATGACGATGTAGATGAAGATGAGGATGACGATGAGGATGACGATGGCAATGACGATGACTATGGCGATGGCGATGGCGATGACGATGGCGATGAGGTTAAGGATGAGGTTGAAGATGCGGATGTGAATGCGGATATGGATGGCCAAGAAGTATAGAATATTTTGCGCATTTGCCAGGCCAGACACACACACACACACACACACACACCCATACATACATACAGTTGGACAAAAAAGGAGCAAGGACAATTTATGCGACGCAGACGCTACAGGAGCACAAGCATTAAAGGAAGCAGGCGGCGACTTCGCACAGTGGGATGCAAAGGCTAAATACCTGCTAGAAATCTTATACTTTCTGTGTGCAATATGTTAAAGTATGAACTGATAAGTTGAAAGCATAAATTGGATTGAGTAATTCTATATATATATGCATATCCATATCTATATCTATATATTTCATTCAACTATCTGTAGAATAGATTTAATTTGTGTTATTGTTCCATAGTGCCAGACTGACGACAAGGATGACATCGCGTGTGCGTAAATTCATTAGGACACAGATACACAGATACGATTATAGACGCAGACATAAAGGCAGTGCAGAAGGGGGTGGGAGGCGAGTCGACTCGTTTAAGGATGCGGACACTAGCAACGTTTTCTTTATGGCCACAAAGTCTACTCACTTTATGTGTGTGTGTGTGTGTGTGTGTGTGTTGACAACCCCTTTTGAAGTGGAGAAAGGGAGATAGAGGTTGAGATTGCGAAATAGATGGAGCTGTAGCTGGAGGTGAAGCAGGGGAAGGTGTAGCAGTTGGGGTAAGGGTGAACACTGAACTCTCGGGGCTTGCCAAACAATTAGACGCCGAAATATTTATAGGCAAGCAGCTGTGTTTCCACTCCAACCCCAAAAGCAATTCTCCAACAAGCACCCAACTCCAACATATATCCCTCCCCTCAATTCAAACTCACCCCCCTCTCTTATAGTAGTCCTGTGGGACATTGCCCACTTTTGTGTCATCGAAGCAATTTAAGGAACCGAATGATAAATTGTTGCAAAATTACGTGCATAAAAAGGCAACAACGGGGCAATGTGGCAACAACGGGGATACGTGGCAAGTGGCAAGCGGTAAGCGGCAAGTGGCAACAACGGAACGAGTCTATGGCCGGAAATTTATGTTTAATAATTTGATGTTGTCGCCTGAGGATTTCGAGGATTTTTATGACGGCCCATTAAATGTACACAACTCACTTGATGCAATACAAAAGAGAGGACTACGTTTTTAACAGTGTTCAAAATGTAACTTCCCCTACTCCCCCCCCCCCCCCTCTCCATACAAGCTGTCAGCCAGCTTAACCCAAATCTCTCTCCTATCACCTACCTCTCTCTGTCTCTGCCTCTGTCTGTGTCTGTCTCGCTTTGGTTCTTTTATTCTAGGAGTTGCAAGAGTTCAGCGCAAGTTCAGAGGCTGCGGCAACTTCTGTTTCATCTGTTGACATGTCGTGTCATGTCATGATAAATAAAAGATCTTTTTTTCTTTCTTTACTTTTTGCTGCTATTTTCGTTTCTCTCTACTCATTTTCGGCGCATCCATCAGCCTCACTCTCTGCGTGTTTCTCGACGGAAATGAGTACGCAAAATGTGTGCAAAAGGTGAAACCCCATTCAAAAAATGAAAAAAAAAATAAAGTAAAGAAAAGAGAAAACAAAAATCACAAACAGAAAAAGGGAAATGGACAAATTTCAAAATAGATTCTTAACAATTATAAAGAATGCTTTTCTCTCCCTGTCTCTCTCTTTCTAACCGGTTCTCAATGAAACCCTAACAAATTCCGATTAATTTCTCTGGCTCAAATGGGGATAAAAAAACTGTCGCTGGATTTCCCTCAAAAAGCAAAGGAAGTTCTCACATTGCCACAACTTCCCCTTGCACTTCCTTCTTTCAAAGACTCCCTCTTTCGCTTTATAGCTATAGTTTCTGCCTCTAATTGGAACTCTATGATAATATCATTAACAGTTACAATTATAGATCTTTTAATTTTATTACTTTTAAGCAATTAAAAGTTTGCAGTTTTTCGCCAGGAGAGCAAAACTAAAAAGGAAAATCATAATTTGAGATCTTTTTGAGGAGGTTTTTCACCATCATAAAGAAAATGCATAAATTTTATGGACTGTGTGGCAAGCGTTCAGCTAAGAGCTCAAATATTGTAGATCTATAAAAGTTTTTGCTTAATTGCTGCAGGTTTAACGACCGCTTGGACCAATATAAAGTAGATGTTGCTCTTATAATAGCAACTGTTGTTGCCGTGTTGTTATTGTAGCTGTTGCTGTTGGTGTTGTTGCTTCCATTCGGCTTGACAACTTCAGTTACAGTTGTCAAAGTGAATTGAAAGTTTGCTTTAAATTTGCGCCTAGGGAAATGTAGTTGTTATTGTGTGGGAGGAGAGGGGTGAAAAAAGGGTGTAACCTGAGGCAGCAGGTGGTCAGGGGTGAGCAGGGGGGAAACTATAAAATTGCTTAATCAATTGAAAATTGTGCAGTCGCTTGTAAATGTCACGCTGCGAGCCGGAAAAGCTGCCATTTAAATGAAAACTGTTGCCAGGAAAATTATAAAAAAAAATCGTAGAGAAAAAATAAAGAAAAAAATGGAAAGTTTTTTTCTCTATCTCTCTCTCTCTCTCTCTGTCGCTCATTTATATTTTGTATTGTGTGAAAAGTGTGTCAATGTTGGCAAATTACAAATTGCAAATTGCAATTAATTAATTAAAAATGGAAATTGCAGCTGTTGTTGCTTTTGCCACCAAACGTTAATGTTAATGCGAATGTTAATGTTAATGATAATGTTAATGCTGTTTAACTGACCGACTGTGACTGTGACTGTGACTGCGAATGTGACTGTGAGTGTTGGAAGTGACTCAATGACTAACTGACTGAATTGATTGACTGCTCAACTATTGTAGCTCACACTTTATCTGCCTGCCTGCCTCCCTGCCTGCCTGCTTGTCTGTCTATCCGTCTGTCTGTGTGTCTGTTTGGCTGTCTGTCAGCTGCTTTAACATATACGCTTAACTTTTTGATATACTTGTTTTGCTAAGCTGCCCCTGAACTACTTTTTTAAGTAGACATTAAAAACACAACAACAACAACCATAACAACCATAACAACATCAGACAGACAGACACAGACTTGTAGACCGATAGACTGGCATACGCTTAGAACAGTAGTAGAGTAGACAAGCTGTTCTACAGTACAGTTCTATAAGTAGCTTCCATACTCATTAAAGCATATTCAAGTACAAGTCGTAGCTTTTACTTCTATGGCAAAATGGCAATTGGCAAATGCGCAATTAAATGATTGCACAAGTGGCAAGTTTCACCTGCAATTAGCGTCTGTTTGATGCACCCCCCCGAAAGCTGCCCCTTAATTGAGTCTTCCATTTCAGGTGTGTTGCATTCAATTGCAATTGTATCTGTATCTATAGCTCAAAGTATAGCTACTATATGTTCAATGTAGAAGTTCGATTCTGTGACTTGCTGTGATATTAATTTGAAGTTAATCAATCACTTCAATGTTGCTTTTGGTGTTGGTGCTGCAGCAACAATAACAACAACAACGACAGCGGCTTCTTTGTGTCTGTCTTGGTTCATGTGTCTGCAGGTCGTTGCCACCTCAACATGGGGGCACCCTGCAATTTTAGTACTCTTTACAATTTCACATACACACACATACACACACACACACATACATGCACACGCATACATAGAGAAAATCATTCACAAATATGAAAATCAAAAAATATTACTAAAAGTACTCGAACTTAGAACTTGTGACTTTGCGTGTGGCAAAGCAAAATGTATAGAAGGAAGTGTAGAAGGTAAGCGGTGGGGTAAAGTGGAAATACATAAAAAAGAGAAGCTGTGTTAAAGGGGCGGGGCTGAAGTAGGCTGCTGTGGAGCTGAAGCTGTGGGAATCGAACAACATGCAGCAGACTCGTTATTGATGAAACTTTTTTACCACATCAAAGGGAATGACAACAATTCCATAATGATATTGAAATACTTATTTGTGGCAGAGATCTATGCATGAACCTTACGAATCACCTAACTGAACGAACTGATGAAGAGGTAGAAGAGAGGCGCAAAAGAGCAGAAAAGCAGGGGCCAAGTAGGGGAAGTAGCAGCTGAAGAGCGTTTAATATAGCAAAGATTAAGTACGTTGGAATTGCTTTAAAAACTTTAAATACAAATTGGATAAGTTCCATTAGGTATGAGAATATATATAGGTAATACACACTAGAACTATTTGAAGATATAGTAATTTGATTTAGATTAAAGAAGTATATATAATATATAGCTAAATGAGACTTTTGTGTGTTGAGCTGCTGCAATATTTTATAGGTTGAGTCGTACTTAAGGCGACGTTTGAGCGCCTCGAAAGAAACCTATATATATCTGATATTTGTATATATGATATAGCTTAATAAACTGTATAATCTGTAGAATATCTATATATCATATTTTAGGACAAGCATTTAAATATTTTATACAAAAGTGACAATAATAGAACATCTTTAACTTTGACTCTTCACTCTTTTGCTTAAAACTGATTTCTCTTTCGGGGCGTAGCGTATATCCTTATAAATATATATTCTTATATAACCTTTTCTCCTTTATAAAGTGCACCTTATAAATCAGATAAATTCGCTGCATTTTTGTGCTCTTTGGAGACCATATTAAATGCTTGGAACTGGAGCAAAGTTTGCTTTGGACGTCAGTTTGGCTGCTCCAGAAATCAGCAACTGGCGTATAATTAACAAGTCTAAAAGCAAAAGTGGCTAACAAAGGTGGCAACAAATGAAGAAGCAACAACAAAATAAAATGAGGAAAAACTAAATATGAAAACTTTACCACGTACAAAAAACCAAATGAAGAAGACAGGGGTGGTAGAAGGAGGGTGATGGGAGGGGCCCAGCAATGAGGTGCAAACAGAAACTAATTAAATAAAGCGAAAAATGAATTTGCACGAGCTTCGTTTTTGTTTTGGTTTTTTTTCTTCTGTTTTCTACTTCTTCCTTACTCTAATAAATTAACATAATTATTTTTTATTTTTATTTATTACTATTTACATCTTTCTGCTGTTGCTTTTGCTTTCTACTTCTTTCCATTTTATTGCATAATTCGCTCAAGAAAAAAAAAAAAAACTAAAATGAGGCAATCAAACGCCGCTGCAACGCCTCACAAAACATATTTAGATTTACATATATATATATATATATAAATATATATGTGTATAATTAGTATAAAATATGGATAGATATAAGAAAAAACAATTGGCACATTTTCTTGGCCAAAAGCAGCAAAAGAATATAGCAAAGCAAAGAAGAGAAAATAAAAGGTTAGCGTGGAAAAAAAAAGCATGAAAAATAGCAAATTAAATAAAGATTTTTCACAAGAGCTGCCCAAACAGAGCAGCCCACAGATGGATTGCTGGATAGCTGGATGGATGGATGGATAGATTGTTGGATTGTTGGTTGCTTGAATGAATGGACACAACTTGAGTTTGGGGCCACTGACAAAGCGTTTTCTATTTGTACAAAATACCCATTACAAATGGCCAAAGCAAAGAGCATATAAAGGCTATACCAAAGTTTTTTTTTGGCAGTTGGCAAAAATCAGGCATAATATATATATATATATATATATGTATAACTGAAGCAACAGCTAAAGCCTTAAGTAACTGCATTCAGTATAACTCAATTAAAAGCAATTCAATTCGCCTGTAATTTCAATTTAGTTTCAATATAAATTTACAGAGTATGCCTTAGTCGTTTAAGCGTGATAGAAAATCCTATTAACTTGTTTTGTTTCGCCCATGTTTGGCTGTAGCTCACAGCACATAGTGTTAGAGTCAAAGTCAGAGTCAGTTTTAGAGACCCCCAAAAAGCCAGTTGGAAGTGGAGCTTAGCTGCTTTTTTCAGTTGGCTTTAGTATTAGGATCGCTTCACTAAGTTGTAAGTGGGCGCTTATAGCGCCGCGGCCAAAGCCAAGCCCCCCTTACCCTTACCAAAAAAAAACAACTCATTTTCAACTTTCAATCAAAGTCTAAAACTCCCCTCTCCTGCACTCCATCCCCTTTCAACCTACTGAATGGATGAAAAAACAACCAAAACCCGAGCTCAAATCCAAACTGTAGGCATAATTACAAAGAGCTTTTCAACTTTACCGCAGATTCTGATTTGTAATGGAACTTGTTGTTGTTGTTCTAGTTGTTGTTGTTGTTGTTGTTGTTGTTGTTGCTGCTGTTGTTTTACCTGTTCTTTTTTTCTACTTTATGTTTTTGCTTTTGTTTTTAAATCATTTTTCAGGCTTTTGTTATTTGGCATGAAATTAAGACACTTTGATTTCATTATAATACTCTCAGCTCTAAGCCAAATTTCATTGTGCTTAAGCCTGGTCTTAACTTTTGGCCAACATAATAATAAGTTATTAACAAATCAGTAGGATAATAATTAAAGTACTAACAACAAAAACTAAACTTCTTAATTATGTTATGTTTCCTGTTCGTTTTCTTGTCGCAAGTCAGAGAGAATCTTTGGTTGAAGCTGCTAACTCATAGGTAAAGGGCTTAAATGTTCTATTAAATTTGATGACAGCTTTAAAAACTACAAAGATAATGACATAAATAAATGAAGAAGAAGAGTGCATACACACATGTGTGTTGTGTAAATATAATTGTGTGTGTGTGTGTGTCCAGAACCCTAACCAACTATGGACAATACTTTACTTCTAAGTATCCGTCTATCATTCATTCAATGTTTTTTATGTGTCTTTGCTTTTGTGTCTTTCTACAGCTCTCTCTCTCTCTCTCTCTCTCTGTTTTTCTCTCTCTGTTTATTGCTGTCTTTGTGTATTGGTAAGCATAAAATGAAAACCAGTAGCTTAATGTGAGAGAGCGAGAGGGAAGAGCAAAGAGTTTCCTCTACTTCAATCCTCATTTAAGTCTTCGTACATGACATTCACCCAGCATTAAAATCGCAGTTGTTCTTGCTGCTTGCTTTTGTTGTTGTTGCTGTTGCTGTTGTTGCATATAAAAATGAAAGCAAACAGACATCTATAAAATATCCAAGCAAAAGAGACAAAGTCACGTTGGCTTTGTCTGTCGCTTAAAGAGCGGCTAAGATATTAGAGTAAAAGTAACAATTTCACACATAGAAACAGAACATAGAAACTTCTGACCTACTAAACTGACTGAAGACTTTACACACACACACACACACTTACAGCAAGTGTGAAAGAGACAGAGACAATGTGTGTGTGTGTGCGTGGTGAACAGGGTGTTTCATTTAACACAGTAAACTAAAACTGAAAACACTTTGACGCTTGACTGACGCCCAAAAGCAAAGAGTTGAGTTTAGTTTTAGTTCAAGTTTCTGCTGAATTTGGAGCTGGAGCTGGAGCTGGAGCTGCAGCTAGAGGGAGGAGCTCAAGGGGTAGGTGGTGCTGAAGCTTGTAGCTTGAAGCTTGAAGTTAAAATTGCAGTCGACTGGCTTTTAGGGCCTTCACGCCTTACAGTTTATACTCAAATTAAAGTACCGGTGGGCGTAACGCATGTACACGACTCTGATATGGCACAGAAAGTGAGGGGCAGACAGTGGGACAGATAGTGGGGCAGATAGTGGGACAGACAGTGGAAAATGGACAGACAATTCTCGTATAAAGTTGAGTTGTTAATGTTGCTGTTAATGTTGGCTCTGTTAAGTGCTTATAGCCCAATGACACCAGCTGTTACCACGAAATGATTCCAAAGTAAACTTATATATGCTTTGTTTGCCTTCAGCTGCCAGATTAATCCTTGGCTTAAAGGCAATTGCTGCTGCTCAGCTCAACCAAGTGTTGAGCTTAATCATACTTAAGCTTTAGTTAGTTGAGCTTTAAGCTCTAAGTATATATAGCTGCTCAAGCTATATCTTATCTAAGGCCACTTTCAGCTGCTGCCATTGCCACTTAAACACTTTCCAGTTCTACCATATTCAGCTGCCAGTTGCCAGTTGCCTCGTTGTATGTTGCATGCTGCCAGTTGCAAGTTGGCCAAGTGGCATGTTGTCTATGTGACAAGGTGCCGTAGAGTCTCGCACTCACTCTCTGCCTCTCTCTCTCACTCTCTCTGTCTCTTGGCCTGGTCGTGAACTCGCTCGTAAGTGAGCTTAATGTGCGCGTAAAAGATTATATGGTAAAGTTGGCGCTGTCCATCGATGTGGGATATGAAATCGCTGCTATAAATGCAGACAAAGTTTTGCCAGCAGCAACAGCAATAATAACAGCAACAGCAACAGCAGTGAACGCGTTTATTGCCAATTTTTGAATGCATTAAATGAAATCGTTGCAACTGCCAACAAAATGATGACGCCCACACAAATCCAACTGCAACTACTCTCGCACACGCAAAGAGTAGGGAAAGGAAGGAGTGGGTTGGAGTGGTAAGGTAAGGGGAAAGTTGTTGCTGGCATATATAGGGCAGCATGCCAAGTGTAAAGTGTGGCAATGCAGACGTAAAGCCTGCAACCAGCTGGCCTCAAGAACGCATATAAATAAATGCATATAAGTATCGGATATATATATATAATATGGGTATATATATATATATATATATATATATATATAAAGAGAGAGAGAAAGAGAGACAGTCAGAGGGGGAGAAATGACACCCACACATATTAGAGTCCAGAAACAAGTGCCAAACAGCGTAACGACAATTGGAAATGGAACTAGGACTGCCACTAGCAGAGGCACAGGCATTGGGATTGGGATGTTGACAGCAGCAACAGCAACAGTAACAGCAGCAGCAACAACAACAACAAGAATAACAACAACATTTGCCTTAGGTTTGAGGCATTTCTAATTTCAGATCCGTTTCTAATTTCTGGCTTTCATGTGGCACACAGTCAGCAGCGTTGGCAACCGCGTTGGCTGCCAAGCATCCGGGTTGGCAATTACTTTAACATGCTGCCAATGCGACAGCAGCAGCAGCAGCAGCAGCAACACCAACACCAATACCAACAGTAACAGCAATAGCAATAGTAATAGCAACAGCAGCAACAGCAGCAACAGCCGCAGCAGCAGCTACCACAGACGCAGTCAGCATTCGAAAGAACCGCAGCCAATGTGGCGCGTACACATACAAGTACAAACACACACATACACATAGATATATGCACGCTTAAGTGGCTGCGTCATTAGGCTCCAAACGCTGCTGCTGCTGTTGCTGTTGCTGCTGTCATGTTGCAAGCGACACATACAAAGTAACAACAGTGGCACTCAGCAGTCATGCAACGCCCTATGTTTTACTCAGTAAAACTATCTGTATCTGTATCTCTTGCCATATATCCGCATCTCTGAATGTATATGTATATATATGTGTGTGTGTGTGTGTGTGTGTGTGCGCACATAAATTAAATTCTTAAATTGCTCGTTAGCTCATCATGAAGTTGGTTCATTCATTCATGCAGTTGTCGTTGTCGTTGTCGTCTACGAAGACGTCGCCGCCGATGCTGCCATCGCTGAAGCTGACGCTGACAGCGTTTCACTCGCAGTTCGAGTCTATGATGGGCAACAATAACAATAATCATGCCGCCAGCGACAACAACATAAACAACAGCAACAACAACAACAATAATTTACAATATTACGTTCTTAATGTTGTTGTTGTTGTTATTATTGTTGTTGCTCTTGGCCATTATGTAGGTCATTTCAATTTGTTGTTGTCGCTTGCTGCTGCTGTTGCTGCTGTGGCCTGCCTTTGTTTTTCTATAGTGTTGTTGTTGTTGTTATTTTTATACTGTTCAGTGGATCATAGACCCATCTTTCCACTAAAGTTGCCCCCTTGTGTCGTGCACACACACACACAAGCACACACAAACACACACAGAGTGATTTCACTTGAATTCTATGCGCTTTTAATATCGCGCGTTGGCATCTTCAAGTGATTTAATTTAGCACCAAATGGATTTTCTGTGGCATTCTCTTTTGGGGCATGCTTCAAATATTTATTCACGCTACTATACATAAACACTCATACACATACACATGCATATTGTCACAACAACTTGGCCACAGAATTATGTGCGAGTGAGTCAAAAAGGGATATCATAATATTGCAATATAAATAATTTAGTTTCATTTGAAAACTTTATTCAAGCACTTAAGAGCTTTGTTTATTATATATATACATACATATATATATAATAAGTATATAATGGATAGACAGCTATTATATATATATGTATATAAAACAGCTGTAGCTTAAGTTCTTACTCAACTGTAAAAATTCATTTAAGATCTCTTCTGATATGGCCATAAACTTGCCAGCAAGCCTTTGTTATAGCCAATTGGCTGCTCTGACTCAGACTTCTGTCTGTCTGTCTTAACAACAAAAAAAGGGCGTTAATTGCCTTTTGAATGACACTCACATATATATATATATATATATATATATATATATATATATCGTTTATATATCGGTTATGCCATATCTCTATACAGACAAAGCAGTTTATGCACAACAATTTGATTTATGACCATGACTAATTTAAGAGAGAGGGAAAAGTTTAAAGCTTTTGCTTATCCTTTTATGTGCATCCAATCAGTTAGTAAAATTCAAATTGGAAACCATTATAAACATTTTTATATATACATACATATTTCAATCAGTTTTCTTTATATATTGAAAATCTTTTCGACTACTTCCAATGGCAAGAGAAACGCTTGAGTTGAGCAGCTCATTAAAAGTTGCTCATTAAACGGATTCTTTATGCCCAATTAAAAGCTAATGAAATCTGTTTCAAAGTCAAGTCATATAGCATATATACATATATATATACGTTGTATGTTCCAATTCAAAATCTCTGCATTACATCATAGCTTCACCTACTTTTTTATAAGAATTTCATTATTTAATTTCATCATTTCGCCAGGCACTTGCCATAAAATAGTTTCAACAGTATATACTAAAAAGTAGTATATACTAAAGTAGTATATATACTAACTATATAGTAAATGCGCTTAAGGCTTAAGTAATTATATAATATTTTTGTGTATGTGTGTGTGTGTGTGTGTAGTTTTTAGTCATAAAAAATATCTTTATGTGACCCGAGACCCAAGACCTGAGACCAAAGCTATGGGGCAAGCACACACACACATACACACACATACACACGCACTCATTTTGAAGGGGTGAAAGTGTCGCTTTGTGGCATGTTGCCATATTTGCAGATAGAGTCGGACTTAATGACAGGAAAACACAAGCAACAAAACAGTTAACAGCAGGACAAGCACTCATAAACTCTTTACAGAGTGTCGGGAAAATTAATTGCAAGGCACGCAACACAAAAAGAAAGAAAAACAGAAAAACAGAAAAACTGAAAGAAAAAAAAGTTCCCCTCAAAGGAAAAGCTTTTCGTGCGGGGATTATTTTCATATTTGCCATGTAATTGCAGCTAAATGCATTCGCTTTCAGCTTGCAACTTCAACTTCAACACCGACACAGGTTTAGACCCAGTTGCAACTCACACAGTTCCTACTCCTTCCTCAAAGTGGACCCACTCCAAGTACTGTCCAAGTTTAAGTCCAAGTCGAGCCCATTAACCCCATTTACCAAGTTGACTTCAAGTTGCATTTGAGTTTTGAGTTTTGAGTTGACTTGCTGCCGCTGCAGTTGCAGTTGGTGCCACAGCAATTTGCGGTGCTTGGGCCTCAATTTATCATTGTAGCAGGCACTTGTAATGTGACTCGGTTGCATCTCAGGAACAACTCTCAATTCAACTCAAGTCAACTCAACTCTCTTTGCTCCCCCGCCCCATGCCAATTAAAGCAAATAATTCAATTCCAAATCAACGTTGTCCACACAAAATTGAATTTGCAATAAGCCAGTTGCCAGTTGCCAAATGCAAAATATATATATACATATATATAGATATATAAAAATAAAAGAAAATTATTGAGAAAAATTGAGAAAAATTCAATACACACACACACACACACACACACAAAACTCAATAAGAGGCAACAATTCAAATTATGCAAAAACTTGGTTGGCAAGCGCAATTTATTGCGGAATTTGGCGACCGAGAAACAGGCGAGAAAAACTTGCATACAACAAAAACTTGCACGACTTGGACATACTCATGGCTTGTGCATGAAATATAGAAGTAGTTTTAATCAACTTTAAGCTGATGAACTGTTTATTCCATCAATTTATCTATAGCTTATACTTCCTTTAACAGGCTTTAAGCGTAGTCGACAGTTTCAATTGATTCTGCTTACTATAAGTGAAAGCTGTCTTTAGCTGCTTTTAAAAGCTTGAAATTATAACCTAATCTAAACTATACATCAGTCTATTTTTCTTTGTTAGGAACCTTAAGCTTCAATCTCCAACCTTTCTTTCACTCTTTCCTTACATCTCTTCATAGCAAATACTTCCCCAACTGAAGCATATCCCCTTCAGTTATTTGGTTACAGGATATTTGAGGTATGCAGACGACAGCCAAGCCAAGTCTCAACTTGGATACATTCTATGTTGCTCTGGAGCTATTGCTGGCGCGTCTCCTGGCCTCGAAGGTCACCAGAAATGGCCAATAAAATGAAATTCCAGCGCTTTGCCAATAAAAATGCAAGCGATTTGAAATCGTTGACAAATCGCACGGTGCGTGGGGGTTATCCAAATATACTCCAAAGGGTATATAGAGAGGAATCGAATACTGCTGCCTCACCCACTGTAAGTTATACGAATGTGCCACCCACTTGGCAGCTAGTGTAGGTGTTGAATAGGGTGGCACAGGGTGCAAAGGGCAGCGCATAAAGTTTGCAGCCGTCATTGTTCTAAAAGTGCTTTAGTGGTAGTAGTATAAGTGGGAGTAGGAGTAGTTGGGAGGCGTGGCGGAGTGACTGCTACTAACTGCAAATGTTATGCGTAACGAAAGAGAAATAAAATCAAGCAAAAAGAAAATGAAGGAAAAGCCATCTGAAATCGTTCGACTTGGACATTTTGTCGAGTGCCGCACGGCGGATTCCAATTGAGTTTATCCTTCTTTATATTTGGCTTTCATTTTTTTTCTTTGCTTCCTACATTCTTTCTTACTTGCTTTCGTCTGCTTTCTGTTTTGGCCATAGCCAATTTGATGCGGCGGATTTGGCGTTTGTTTTTACGACACTTGAAGCAGGCACAGGGACAAGAGGCAGGGCGCAGGGTCTGCATAAAGAAGTTGAAGTATAAGACGAAGCAGTAGAAGAAGAAACAGAAGTGGTAGAACGTTGAAGATGAAGGCGTCCTGCCATGTAAAAGGACATTTTTGTTGCTCTTACACTCCCACTAGCACTCACTCTTTTTGCGATTTTTTTCCTGTTTTTTTTAGACGGAAATTGCTGCCATCGATAGCCAGCCTGACCCCAGCAACGCCAGCTCACAATGTTACCTCCCTATCCCCTACCATCTACAAGCTACACTAAAATTCACATAGCTTCCAGTGCAGACGACACTTTGGCAATTTATTTCGATTGCGATTCCTTCGACTCGAACTCGGAACTTGCTACGGTTTGTCCTTTTCGCTTGTCGTCCTGCCGCGATTTGCATAAGCGCCAGTCAGCCAGCCATGAAAATGACACACAGCCAAAAACAAAAAAAGAAACCAAAAGAAGGCATACAAAAAAAACACAGAATCAAGCAAGTCATAGACACAGAGACAGAGTGAGAAACACAGATAGAGAGAGAAAGGAAGGGAAATATAGAAAGAAAGCAGAAGGGAGTATAAAATAGATTAAGACCAAATACAAATCAGTGCATAATTTTTCTATTAAACATTCTCCACTGGGCAGTTTGTCAGAGAATGTAGAGCATGGGCAACGTCTGTTCACCTGTGCCCATTTTGTGAGGTAAGTCACGTTCCTGGTACAACCCAAAAGCATCCTGGAACACATTTTAACTGGCAGGCAGGACACGTTTCATTTGACGCTCAGTTTTCAATCTGTGCGCATTTTATTTTCAATTTTTACTCTGACTTTTTCTATGCTTTAATTTGATGGCAACGCTTACTCTCCCACTCTCTCTCTCTCTCTCTCACTCTCTCTTACTCTCTCTCTCTCTCTCAGCATATAGTTGCCATAGTTGCTACAGCCCTGGCAACGTGCTGCCCTCCATATGCAAATTGGATATATTCGGTGCGCGAAAGTCGCCTCCAAATGAAAAGCAAAAGCCGATTGAAATGAAATACACGACAGAAATTAAATGAATACGTGGGACATTTCATTGTTATTTCTATTATTGTTGTTGTTGTGTCTGCTGTTTTTATTGTTGTTTCTTTTTCAAGTTGTTTTTGTTATTGTCATATCATACATATTCAATAACCGACAAAATGCAAATTTGCAAAAGTCTAAAATGGAAAGTGACGGCAAAAAGCGTAGAAACAAACCAAAAACAAATCTATATGATAAATGTGTATAGAGTATGAGAGGGGAGAACAGGGCGTAAAGGGAGACTAACAATAGGGAGAAAGGTCAATCCAAAAACTGCATAACTTTTGCTTTTGTCAGAATATCAACAGCATATAGTCATCACACACATATCACACAATATATACATATATATCTATATATATATATATATATAAATCGAATACCTATAAAGTAATCAATTTCAAATTCAAAATGACAACGCAAAATACTTTTAAGCGTTTGCCCAAAAACGAAATACAAAAAACAATTTGAAGAAGAAATAGGAGAAAAAAATACATAAAAAATAACTGAAAGCAATAATTAAGTTGGCAGCCAAATCGAAAGTGCTTACCAGATACTTCAGATGACACTAGCTTAAGAATATCGCTATATCATCATTGGATTAAGCAAGACAATGAATAGACAATAGAATACACAGGAAATGGTATTGAGAACAGTTTACAAAAGAGTTCAAATATATTGATAGAATGAAAGAAAGAATTATAGAAGCGGAACATATAATAAATCAATGGGAATCTGGCAAAATATAATCACTTTCTATATAGCAAAGTCTGGCGAAATGAAATATGTATTGCCTATATGAAACAGTACTGATCGGTACTTAAATCCATATATAGCATATATCTTTTTGTTAGCTTTGAATAACTCTAATTATAGCAAATTCTATTAAATCGATCGTTCTGCTTTCTATATCTTTCAGCTTTAATCAAAAGATTAAATGAAGCTGCTGCTGTTATTTGGTTTCAATCAAAGCAAAAGTGAACTTTAAGCTGCTTCCTGCTATACCTGAAGATCTATATAAATATTGATTCAAAAAATGAATATATGTGGCAATCAATTTAAAAGTTCAAACAGTAGGGTTAACAATAATTGAATAAACTCAAAATTGTAGCAATGCGCGATAAAGAATGAATAAGAGAGAGAGAGAGAGAGAGAGGGAATAAGAGAAGCTAAAGTAGAAGTAGAGAAGGCAAAAGAAACGTTCAGACAATAAATTTAAAATCGAATAAATTGAACAGACATGCACTTTTCAGAGAGCACTTCATCAGCAATATTCATACATATTCATACGTGTATTCAAACGTATTCATAAATCGGCACAAAGGAAATGGAAAATAATATGAGAAGCGAAGAGAGAGAGAGAGAGAGAAAATAACAAAAATAAAAAACGGCGACCACAAGCTCAAATTGAAACTCAGACAGTACATTTTTTTTGGACCCGGCATGGTGTGTTTGTGTGTGTGTGTGTGTGTCGATGATATCGAATATCAAGTGTTGGCCATAAACAACTTGACCTTGTGCACGTACTACCATACTTCCATATACTCATACTGCCAAACAGCCATACAGGCATCACATGCAATGTCTTTTCCATATTGGCCAATACCAATATATAGATAGAGCGACAGAGAGAGAGAAAGACAGATACTAGGACTGAGACTTTGAGTTTAAGCCATGTCCAATGCTCATCGATTACCAATACACGTTCACACGTTTTGACTTGGTTCACGCTTGGAAATGCTTTTCGTTCGTGCTCATAAATGTGGCTAATTTTGTGAAATGAACAATGCTTTTTTTTCTGGCCATCGTATATGGTCTAAAGTCTATTTATACAACACTCTGGTAACTGCTTATAACTAACTGCTTACTGGTGACTGGTGACTTGTGACTTGTGACTTGGTTCTTTAACATCAGCAGCAACATCAGCAGCAACATCAGCAACATCATCATCGTTAGCAACATCATCATCATCATCATTATTAACATTTTTCCTTTGATAATACCAATTTAGTCATGGCACGTTGCTGAGCAACGAGCTGATTGAAATGCCTCTGTGGCTGACTTGGTTTCATTTTTGCTGCATTTGGCCAAAAAAAGAGATGCCAAATTGTGGCTAAGTCGTGAGTCAGCTAAACTGCCTTCATGCCTTCTTTTTTTATATATATATATATTTTTTCGGTAACTACTTCCTCACGCTCTCTTCTACTCCTTTCCCTAAAACTACTCTAAACTTGGCCCAATGCACAAGACTTGGCCAAAATCTATAAGTGTTTTTGGCACGCAATTCAACCATTCAACCATTCAACCGTACAACTATTCAACCATTGGCCATTTGCCATTGGCCATTGCCCATTGGCACTCATATTTCTTGTTTATCTCGGTGAATGTCTGGTGCGAAAATTGCAATTAGTTTTTGATTTCATTTTTGCTTCCTTTTTCTTCAAATTTTGTTTAGTTTTTCTATACCCTGTAATCATTTAAAGTGCTTTACTAATAAGCGATATTCTCAGGTTGTAATTGGCAGACTGATTGAAAGATTGCATGACATTGTATGACAGGGTATGATATGGTAAAATGATTTTCTGTGATTTTTGTAAAGTCTAGTTAAATATGGTATGATATGGTATGACATGTTGTATTGTGTAGTATGATATGGTATGACATTGAGTATATTTTAGTATGATGTGGTCTGAAGTGGTTTGATGTAGTATGACATGGCGGACGACATGGTATGACATGGAATGAATGTGGTATAACATACCGTATGTCGTATGATCTTGCATGACATGGTATGATGTAATTTGAAATGGAAAGAGATAGTATGACATGTCGTATGTTCTTGCATAACATGGTATGATGTCATAAGAAGTTGAAGGAGATAGTATGACATGTCGTATGTTCTTGCATGACATGGTATGATGTCATAAGAAGTTGAAGGAGATAGTATGACATGTCGAATATTATTGTATGACAAGGTATAATGTAGTATGCCATGTGGTATGACATGAAATAATGTGAGATGATGCTGCATGCTATGGTATGATATGGTATGATGTGGTATGACTATACTAGAAAGAACACCCAGAATGCAAAGAGACCGAAAATCGTAATTAAGATTGAGAGAATATGTCAAATCGCTTACAAAAGTAAGTTCTAGGATCTATAGGATATCCGGTAGTCTGCTAAACTACATCATAGAACACAGAAATAAATTGTTTTTGGAGCTGTCAAGAATTGGTTGCCCATTGGTAAATTGGTTTTCAGGTGATGCAGCCATTGCTGTAAATGCAACGCACACAAATTACTCATTAAAAGTTTGTGCCCCGCTTCAAAGTGGAACACGCAGTTTAATAAGGATATTTTTCCCCCACTGCAAACTATATTTAGGGCTGTGTACACGCCCCTTTATTATGTATTTTTATTAATATTATTTTGCTGTTGTTGTTATTTTTATAATTTTCCTCTCTGACTGTGGGGCAACTATTAAAATGCGTTTGGCAACTGGCAACTGGCAAATGGCTTTCATCAAAATTAATAGTATAAATTTACCTGAGTTTGGCATATGCCAGAGATCATTAAATGCCAGTGCATTAATGTTAATGGTTCATTATAGACACACACATATATATATATATATATATATACACTTAAAAACAGACACACTTTTGCTGGTGTATAACAACATACCTGAAAAGAGACAGAGACAGAGAGAGAGAGAAAGACAAAGTTTTAATAGAAAGTTTTATGATAATTTATGTAATTTAAGTACTTAATACTAATCTGTAATCAGCCGATATGTACATGTAAATGTTAATAGCAACAATATTTACAGTTAGTAAGCCCTTTCAGATACAACATGTATAGAAAATATATATATAGTACATATATATAGACAGAGAGCGCAACTCTCGCAGAGGCTACAGCAAAATTTCACAAGCAAAAATTTGGCACTGGCTTTTCCCTTGTTAATTTTATGTACAGCTATAGTATATAGTTATAAATATATATAAATAAATAAGCATAGTATAGTAATCCGATTTGACTATAAACATCATATATATAAATATATATAGCTATAAGCAGCAGCCCTTATCAGCTGCTCTTTCGGCTCTGAGTTTATTCTTTTCTTTTCTTTATGGCAACGGAAATGTGATAAAAACGCATTATTTATGATAAAATTTAATAGCTTTCCACATTCTTGACAGATCTTAAGTAAGTATTAAAAAGGAAACAACAAGAACAACAACAATACAGGTTCATTAAACGACCTTAAAAATGAATTTTGTTGTTGTTTTTGTTGTCTGAAAAGTTGCATTTGGTTTGTAGAGGAAAAATCAAATACAAATACAAAAACTAGTTAAACTTGTCAGTTTATATAACTAGGCTAAATATTTATTCATAAGTGACCCTATTCTAGTGTATTCATATGTAAATATTCATATGTGTGAGTAGTATGAATACTATTCATAATACTCATCACATTCATAACACATGCCAAAGGCAATTACAAACGCCCATTACTAACTCTGAGCACAGTTCAAATTTCATTCTGATTGTGGTTCCTGTTGTTGTTGCTGTTATTATTATTGTTGTCAGTTAGCAGTTGCTGTTGTTGATGTTGCTGTTGCTGTTGTTGATGTTGCTAATGTGCAAACGAACTCAATTACGCAGATAAAATACAGTTTCAACCACCAAACAAAAGGCAAAACACAAGTCATAAAACTGCGCATAAAACGCAAAACTGATTGAGAGTTATATACAGATAGCACACACATACATAAGACTGTGTGTGTGTGTGTGTGTGTGTTTGTTAAGGGACATCACGCCATAGTACATTAAAGGAAATTGACGCGGAAACGAAGCGTATAAAAACTACCCAACGCCAGGCAAGAAGTGCCACAACTAGCAGCAAACTGACGTCCAGTCAGCAACAAGCAATTTCCTCACACACACACACATATATATATATACACACTGATAAGTACACATATATAGAGTAGTAGTCTGATGGAGGAAAGGGATGTGGTGGTTGACTGATACTCAAACTCATTGCTTACTTCATTACGCATAATTTGCTTGGGTTCCTTCTTCATTCAGTATTATATTGTATGTGGCATGATTTTAGCTATCAACTATAGCACAATGACAACAAAAACAATCCCAACCCCTCTCCCTTAACACTTCTCCCCCTTCACCACCTCTAAGTTCTACTACATTTGCAGTTTTAGATCGGGGTTCGGACTAGCCTCTATATGTTATCGTATAACTCGCAGTTTGTGCCTTATCGTTCCTATGGTTTTTAGCACCAAATGAAGTATGAGTCTCAGTGAGATTGGTGTGCGTGTTGTTGGTGTGCTGTATGTATGTGTGTGTGTAGTGTATGGTCATGGTCATCTTATGCAGGCCTCGACATGAGGGTGTTGTTATTTGAGCTCTACTGGAAACTGGAAACTACTGGCACTGAAACTGGAATTGAAATTGAAATTGGCTAGCAGGCGAGAGCGGATGAAGAGCGAGGGAAGAGCGCTGACGGGGGCGGAGAGTCTGTAAAATTATATGCTGATTGCAGTTTGGCGATAAGCGTTACGAAAATTATGAGCCATGCGGGTGATTTCTGTTGACCAGAGACCATAAAACTTGGAACTATATATAACTGTGTGTGTATGTGTGTGTAAGTATGTTCCAAGCAATCAGTTGGCAAGCAAATGGAACCGCATGCATGCGATTGGCAGAGAGAGAGAGAGAGAGAGAGAGAGAGAGCTTAAAGGAAGCAGCACGCAGCTGGCAAGGAATGCTTGTTGTATGAGTTGAAGCTATGGATTGGGTTTGGGTTTGGGTTTGAGATTGAGATTTGGTGTTGCTGTTTATATTTTGTGTATATTGGGGGTAAGGGGGTGAGGGCGGAAGGATGGTTTCAGGTTAAGATTGAAGGCGGCGTTTACACAAACTAACCGCAGCTGCACGAGATTTGCAAAAAGTTGCAATGTTAAATGTGAAATGCAAAAGGCAATTGGAAGTAGAAGAAGAAAAATATAAGGAAAAAAACGAAGAAGAAAAACAAAAAACAAAAACAAAAATAAAACTAAAAACTGTTTATGGCTTTGCGGTTGCGTCTTTTGAGATGAGAAATCTTAAGGAACGTTGTGGGGTGGTGGGAGATACTAGAAAAATGTAGAAGGCAAGGCAAAGGGCAGGCAGAGGAGAAATGGAAGGGGGGCTAAACCCCAAAGGCGGGTGCGAAAAACTCCACGCAAGTGTGCGTTTAATAGTCTTGCGGTTTGCTTTAAGAAAAGCTGCAGAAGCTCGAGAGAGAGAGAGAGAGAGAGAGATAGCAAAGGGAGCAGCAGCAGAGGCATGAAAGGAACTTGGCAAAAGGCGCTGACTACTTTGCTTCCTTCACTTGCAAAGTATACAAAAACCAACAGAGACACACACACACAACAACAACAACAACATACACACACCAACACACACACACATATGCTGAATATGAAGACGATGATGATGATGATGATGATGGCAACGTTTAGCTGGCGAGATCTCTGCCAAAGAAGGAGAAAGTTTCTATATAAAGCTAAAGCTAAAGCTGAGGCTGAGCTGAGACTGAGACTGAGACTGAGACTGAGACTGAGACTGAGACTACCACAGAGTGTGTCTATGTGTGAGTGTGTGTGTATGTTGTAGTTGTTGTTGTTGCCGCTGGTGTTAGCAGCGTTGTTGTGTGGTAAGTGTTGCTGTTGTTGTTGCTGCTGTTATGTTTGCTTTGGCTTTTCTTTGTCTCACTTCCACTTGTCTATTACATTTGCTGTTGTTTCTTTTGTCTTTTGTCTCTTGTCTCTTGTCTTTTGTGTTTTGTGTTTTGCTTTTTGTCTTTTGTTTTTCAGCTGATTTTTCTACTCTCTTAGTTATTATAGCAAATTATTTGTTTTGACTTTAGTTTTGCCCGTCAACGTCAATGTTGTTGTTGCTGTTGCTGCTGTTGTTGTTGTTGTTGCTGCTGTTGTTGTTGTTGTTGTTGCTGCTGAGCTGCTTCCCAGCTGCTTCAAATTACCGCCTTTTGTTTTGTTGTTTTCTGTGCGGTTACCAGCCGGGTTTACCCGATGTTTTCTCATTTTTATAATTTTTACTTGAAACTTTTGTTTTTTCTTCGTACCAGCAGCAGCAGCAACAGCAGCAGCAACAGCAGCAGCAACAGCAGCAGCAACAATTCAGCTGCTCAGCTATTTAGCTACTCGTATAGCAATATACATATACACTGATAGTAATAGTAGTTGTAGTAGTAGTAGTAGTGTTGGTAGTAATAGTAGTCATAGCTGTTGGCCAGGCTTATGAAAGTGGCTGTTGGATTTGGTGGCAGTCTCTAATTATGGCCCATTGTGCGAATGCGAACCCTTTCTAGACAATTACAGCAAAAAACGAGGTTGGCTGCAGCGAGGAGAGAGTAGCGGGGAGTGAGGTGGCAGCAGGCAAGTAACAAATTTGGCAGCAATTATTTGACGCCCGGCTGCTGTTTATGACAGCTACGTGAAAGGATAAAAGCGTGCTCTCAATGCGTCTCCCGGCTGCCACACCCCTCCCCTCCTCACTCTCCCACAACTGCCATACTCCCCTTTTTGCCACAAGAGCAACAGAGCAGCAATAGCTGTGCATCAGTTGCAAAAAACAACACATTTAAAATCCTTTATGACAATAAAAAGCAAAACTCAAATTGCTGCATGTGACTTAAGGATACCCTTAGTTGGTGCAGGGCAAGGGAGAACTGAAAGAGAAGAAAATTTGAGGCAAACTGACAATTAGATGAAAGAAGTTTAAGCAACAAAATGTTGGTCCAAACAATGCTTAAGTCATGTTTATAGTAGAATAAAAAGTTCAGCAACTATTAAAGGGATTCTTCTTCAATTAGTGTATCAAAATATTGCGTATACGCCGCGTTGCACGCCCAAAGACAAATTTAACTGGGTAACTGTAACTCTGCCTCTGCTTCTGACTCTGCCTCTGCCTCTCCCTCTGCTTCTGCCTCTGATTCTGACTCTGATTGTGACTCTAAGTGGAACTGTTTCTGTGTCTGTTTCTATTTATGTTGCTCATTCACAGTTGTTGTCTCTGATTCTCGCTATGTGTGTGTTTGAGTTTGATTACAGTGTGTGTGTGTGTGTGTGTGTGTGTGTGTGTGTACACAGCTGTGCCATATGTGTGTGTAATCGTAATTATGAGCAATATACACGTAAAATTTTATGAAAACAAACAAAAAGATGAAACGAAAACAAAAACAAAAAACAGAAAACAAGAATTAAGTAGAAAAGTAGAAAAGTAGAGAGAAGAGAAGCAATAAATTTTGAATTTTATTTACGCCAAGGATAATATAAAATTGCCACATATACGACAAGGATGCGGCTACATAAAAAAGTGAAACAAGCAAAACAACAACAAGCAAAGGGAAAGGGGCAAGGATAACCATACCCCCCACCCCACCCCACACAAACACACACACATACACACACATACAGAGGACACACTCAATGTGTTTGTGTTGTTGTTAATGTTTTAATTAATTTGTAAAATAAACGCACTTTGGCATTTGTTTACGTTCGCTTTCTTTCCATTTCTTTCTATCTCTGCCCATACTCTCTCAACCCTCCCATATCCTATTACAATGGGCAAGGACGGGGGGAAAAAGGAGTGTGGAAATCAGCAGATTACCAAAGTTTCAGAGCTATAAAAAAAAAACAAAACAAAAGAAAAAAACAGGCGAAACTCAAACCCAAACAATAACACGAGTTTCTCCTCTCTATTGCTGCGTGTGCGGGGGGAGGGGTAGCTGTGTATAGGGAGTCGGATAAAGCAGGGATGTGTTTCCAGCTGTGTTACTGTATATCTATATATATATATATATATATATATGTATATATCTGTGTGCCAAACAGATTTGCCACAGACAACAGACAACGTACAAATAAGCTTTTGCAACAACTTTGATGGCGTTTGCAGCCCGCAACAACAACAACAACAACAACAACAACAACAACAACAACAAGAACAACATTAACTCATTGCACTTTAAATTGAAATCAGTGCGCCGCAAGCGAAGAGGTCACATACAACATACAACAAGCAACAGCAACAGCAACAGCAACAGCCCCAACAACAACTATTTGCCACAGGCAACACTTTGCCCCTACAGCCGCCAGCGCTTGTTGCAAGTTGATTTTTTGACTTGTTTTGTGTTCGTTGTCACTGTTGTTGCTGTTGTTTTTCGCGCATTTTGCGGTTGACAGTTGACACAGTGCAGCACAGAGCTGGAGCTGCAGCCGGAGCTGTAGCCCAGACACAGAGGATTCAACTCTGTGGCATCAGTCAGCGGCTTGAAGCTTCAAGCCGCATCCATTTCCCATTTCCCTGTTACCCCTTAGCTACTTCTCCCTAGCAATTGAGTTTTACTTCTTCTCTCTCTCCCTCTCTTTCTCTCTCTCTCTCTCTCTCTGGGTTGTTCTACACTTCTCTTCCCATCCCTTCTTAACTTTTTTTTTTTGGGGTAAATGTTACAATGTTTAAGCCAAAATGTTGCCATTAAAATGCGCTTTTTGGTGCTTTTGACTTTTTACCACTTTTCTCATTACAATTGCGCATTTTATATGGCAATTTGGTATTGGTTTTAAATATTTAAATGTTGCACTTGTTGTTGCTCTTGTTGCACTTATTGTTGTTGCAATTGTTGCTGTTGTTGTCAAGCGTTAATTGCATTTAAGCCAGACTGGATAACTAGCCAAAAATTGTACCAAAATAAAACAAACAAATAAATAAATATTTAAATCTCTCTTCCATTTCGTTGGCATGAGAAAAGTGCATGAAAGAGTGGCTGAAAAGTGGGTGAAAAGTCAGTTGATAAGTGTGGGAAAAGTGTGTGTGAAAAGTGGAAATAAATTTAAAAATATTTTTTTAACAAATTTTGCACGAATTTAAAAACAAATACACCCCCTACCCCCCCCCCTCCACCTCCTTCACACAAAGAGATGCATTGGATTCTAACCTGTTCTTTGAACCCGTTTCATAGCAGCTAAAAACAGCTTTGTTATATAAGCTTATAACTTGAAGAATCTTACGAAATGTAGCTGTATTCATATGCAGATATATACACAGAATCGAACTGTATCTTTAGAGGTTTATTCCACTTGAGTTTATTGAGTTAAATTTTAACAATGTTTCAAAAATTAACTTGAAATTTGTATTCAAAACAAAAGAATTGCAAATCTTTATGGTAATATAGTTTTTTTTTCTCTCTTTTGCTCTCTCTTTCTGCTCTTTCTTCTTCGCATTTCTTGTTGCTTACACAATTCTGATTGATTTGTGTTGAATCAAATTTAGTTACATTCGATTTTCACTCATTTCTCAAGCAAATCAAATTCAAATTCAAATTCAAATTCAAATAATGCCCACCTACTGAACATATGCGATATATATATAAATATATATAGCTATATGATGAACAATAAACTTTCACCCTATACAATACAGACACACACACACACACACACACACTCATACATACACACACACAGATAAAAGGAAATAGAAACTGGTTCGCCAATATTTCTTAGACTATTACCTCATGCTTCAAGAGCAGACAGCGCGCCGAAAGAGTAACAGAGAGACTGAATGATAGAGAGGGTGTGAAGCAGATAGAGAGAGAGAGAGAGAGAGACAGAGCGTTACATAGAGATAAAAACTTAATTATGGCATAAAAATTCATTTTAAAAAAGAGCTCAGTAATCAATGCTGCAGCATTATGAAACCAAACACAAAACTGATTAATGTGCATTATAAATGCAATCGCCACGAATGAAATGAAAATCTGTAGTGAAAATCAGAAAGAAAAAAAATCAAATCAAATGAGTTTTAATTATATTTTGTACCCAAAGCAATTTATTATACACTCTTGCTGTATACCCCCCCCCCCCCCCTCTCTTTACCCACCTATATAATTTATATTATTTTCTCCCTCTCCCTTTTTTCTCTCTTTGCAATTCAGTTAAACGCCCACAATCAAAAATTGAAATAGTTGCTTTAAATTGGGCCAAAAGCAGACGAAATGCGGGTCAATTGCTCTTAATCCGGACCACAGAACTGGCCAAAATGAGCACTAATCATTTAGCCAACAAATAGCTGTTAGCCTTGGTAACTATAAAACCGTTAAGACGCCATAGAATAACTATTGAAAGTTATACTAAAGCTAAGCTTCCTTGACTTTTAACACTAAATAATATACACCTATATAGATATGTGTTTGTGTGTGTGTATTAGTTAGTTAGTATTTTAGTCAAGTTTTAATAAAATTAAAATTAATATTAAACATAGTATTTTTTGCATTATTTTTGCATTACTCTTGCATTATTTTTAAATGCAATTTCAATACTCAAAGAGCAAAACGCAAAGCGATTGGCCACCACCGTCCATGCCCCCAAATAGTATAAGGTTTTTAACCAATGCCACCGCACGCCCCGTTTTGCAGTTCAGTTGAATGCACAAATGCAAAGCCACAACACTGAGGCTACAACAACACCAGCAACAACACAAACAACAACAACAACACCAAGTAGAATGGCAACAAAACTGTTCAAACAGTCTCCAATGCTTAGCCATAACATAAATTATGGACTTTTGTTTAAAACCACAGCAACAGCAGCAGAAAAAAAAATCACAAAAAAACATGAAAAAAACAGTAAAATTTTAATTCGAAATAAATATAAAAAAGAGGCAAAATAATACTAAAATAAGTATTAACTATAAGATATCCTATAAAAGTGAAAAAAGTGAGCGAAAATTAAGCGAAAAATTTAAACAAATTTTGCCGCAATGCAAAAGAAACATTGAGCTGCATATAAGATAAATTGTATAGGGTATGTCATAACTAATATGCCAGATACAAGTATAGAGTATATATTTTACTTTTTTATAGGGTATATATAATAATCATTTGTAGTATACCCAAGCTGTGCTGAGACAGAAGCCTTAAGCCTGCAGCAGAAATCAATCTGCAGCTTTACGTTCACATTTCACACACAGAAAGAACTCTAGTCTACCCCATTTTGTTGGCTTGTACAAGTACAGGGTATTAAAAAGTACATCAATAGATGTGAAAGAGCATAATATAGACTGGAGGAGTGGTAGTATTATATATAAACATATTGTTAATATGCTTATTGGCAATGATCTGGGTAGGAATTGAGAGCCAAAGATTGGAATGGGATTTTGTATTGTATTTAATAAAAACGAAGAAGAGCAAAAAAAAGAGGGCGGGGGGGGGGAGAGAAAAGAGGGTAGAGAAACAGAGGTAAATATATATGTATAAAATAAAATAAAATAATAATAATAATTCGCATTTGTTTTGCGGCTGTGCAAAAGTGTCTGATGCCTGAATTAACAATGAGCCAGGGCTCTGTTTGGGTTTGGGCCTTAACTGATTTTTTTTTTGCTGTTTTTTGTTGGCATTATTGTTGGCCAGAATGGCATTGAACTGTAACTGAGCTTCAGCTGGAAAATATATATATATATATATGTATATAAATAAAAGAGAAAGAGTCTAGAGAGCCTACTTAGATTATTCTTTAAGCTTAATTTCACAGCGCTCAAGGCTTTAAGCCAAATCTGTTGTTAGTAGCCAGCAGCGGCTAAGGGACTTATTAACAGAATTTTTGGGCACAATCCAAAAAAGAAAAACGTTAATTGCACTGACACAATTTAAGTCTAACAAGTTTCTAACTGATAATTACTTTTGGCTATTTAGATATCAAATTGTTTAAAGGGGGTTTCTGTGTCACTAACGCCCTTTCCCTTCTCCACTTAGTGCCTCTTATCCCAAGACTCCACTAAGACTCAATAGAAATGTAAATCGAATTTCAAAGCTGGTTGACAATTTAATAAACCAAATATTCTGCCAGCAATAGCAACAGTTTGTCTGAGAGTTGTCTGCCCTTTGGCATTGGCCCCTGAACTCTCTCAGCTTATCCGCACTTCTGCCTCACTCTATCCCACTCTCTCTCTCTCTCTCTCTCTTGCTCTCTTGCTCTCTTGCTCTCTTGCTCTTTGCTTTGTAGCTCTTTCTAGATTTGTTGGCAACTTGTTTTGGGTTCATATCTCGTTGCGTTTCTATTTGCTGCTGCATTTTGCCGGCTCATTGCAACTTGGCCCGAATGCATTTTCTATACAAATAAACTTAACAACTACAAAAGAAGCAGCAGCAATGCCACAAGCAACAGCAACAGCAACAGCAGCAGCAGCAGCAGCACCAGCAGTTGCAGTAGCCACCACATCAGACAACCGCAATTCGGTTTGCTGCTTAGTGCCAGACCAACAACATGCACAGTGGCACAAAACCATATTAAAAAGGTTATTTAAAAAAAAAAAATGTAATGTAACAGCGTTTGTCACAATTTAAAGTAGCAGCTACAGCTTGCAACAAAAAGATTGACATTAATCCATAACTTTTCTCATTGGAAATCTCTAGTAGAAAAAGGATTTATGTTTTGTAACATTTCCAATAAGATTTTCCCTACTTTATCCATAGTTAATAACGGTTTAAGCTCAAGTGGCAAGTTGTTAGAATCTTGTTGCAACTGCAGAGAACTTTGTTTAGTTTTGAAAATTGATAGAATTTAATTATTTATGTGTGAGAACTAGTAGTTGCAGTGGCAGTGTTGCATGTTGTATGTTGCACTGTTTTCTATGCTGCAGTTGCAACTACTTGTCGTCTGCAATGAGACAGCATTAGGCCAACAACAACAGCAACAACAATTTACCATTTATTGGCTTTATTGACTTTTGTTTAGTTCTCCTCCCTCTCTCTGTCTCTCTCTCGCCCCGCTTTGCCTCTTTTCATATTGTTTTGCTTTTTCTTCTTCTTTTGCTTTGCTTTTGTTTTGCCTTTGGCCTTACAGCCAGCGCGCATCTGTGGGATGCGGTTGCTACTCTATTGGCCTGGCCGACAAGTTATTTAGACGTTTTTTTTTCTTCTTTCTTTATTTTATATTTTATTTTCTACTGCTGTTGTTGTTGTTGTTGCTGCTGTTGTTGCTGCTGTTGTTTGTTCTCTTATAAAAATAAATAAAGGCAACGCCGCCAAATCACCAAAGCAAAAACAACACAAAAAAAAGGAGCGGGCGGCGGACTCCAGACTAAACCGCAGCCGCAGCCTCAGTCGCAGCCTCAACCTCAGCTTCAGCTACAGCTTTAGCTTCAGCTTCAGCTACGGCATCTACTCGCAGGACAGGATGGCCAGCAAAAAAGGAAAAAAAAAACTAAAGAAAAAAAATGAAAAAAAAAAACTGGAAAGTTGTTTGGTCAGTTGGCAACTGACGACTGTTTAAGCCAACTCTAACACTGCCATATATCGCTTGTGATTGTGATTTTATATGTCACATAATATATATATATAGATAGATTTATATAGAAAGAGAAAGAGAGAGAGAAAGAGAGAGAGAGAGAGAGAGGAATAGAGAGAGAGGGATGGAGCATCAGTCAATTGTGGCACATCTCTTTTGGCCAAAAACTGTAAATGTGATCTAGCCACAACAACAACAAAATGTGTGTCAGCTTAGGCAGGAGATGCGTGTGGCACAAACCAACAAAAGTTGCTTGCAAGCAAACTGGCTGCTAAAGCCCAAGTGCGAGTACAGCATGTGGCAACCATATATATATATATATATATACAGATATATATACAGATATAGGCAACAGATCAAGCTGCTTAGTGCTGCTATACAGAGTTCAGTTGAGGCAACGCTGCGGGGCAACAAGCAGCGCGCGTTCTGCAACTTGAAACTTGGTTTGTTTTCCGTTTGTGTTGTTGTTGTTGTTGCTGTTGTTTTGGGTGAAATCTGGTTTTCAATTGTTGCTGCTGCTGCTGCTGCTGCTGTTGTTGTGTGTTTTTTAAGCGCTTTTTGCATTTGCATTTTGAACGTTGAATCATCCAATGATTTCAAGCGCGTATCTTGCAGATATTTTTGCACCTTTTAGTTACTTTACCTTTAAAAAAAGGCTAAAATGGAGCTAATGGAAATGTACACAATCCAAAAGTATGTAAAAGGTAGAAATAATCATTTGATTAAGTATATATGTTCTTGATCAGGATGACTAGCTGACTTGATCAAGCCATGTCCGTCCGTCCGTGTGTTTCAGAGAGAGTATAAGAGCTAAAGCAACCAAATTAAAGAATATATATACATATATATATATATTTTTTTTTTTTTTCTTCTCCTATATACATACAGTTCTATAATTGTAAAACTACTTGTCCCCCTTTAGAATGTGTTTTATAACATTAACATTATATTAATATTAAGAAGTCATGCGATATCAAACTTTCTTTATATATTTATTAAAAAACATAACGGATGTATATAAAAAAAAAAACAAATATTATAAAACTAACAAAACAATTTTATCTTTTAAAATTATACATATATATACGCACATATTTCGCACATATAAATATGGCATAGTTTGTTCCCTCGGTGCATTGGGTTAATGTTCTATATAAATGCGAATTTTGTTACTGTCGAATTAGTTTTTAAATATTTGCGGTTGAGTTTGGTCGTGAAAATGTTAGGGAAAATATTTTGGAATTTCTTTCTGCTAAATATATATATATATATAGCTTTTTCTAGTGAAGTTGAAGTCATTAGTTTGCCGAGAGCATTGGATTCTATCAAGGTGCAACTAGCCGAATTAAGGTGAGTGTATTTTGTGCCTTAAGGATCAAGACTTGAATATAAAACTGAAACTTAAATCTGAACACTAAACAGATCGGAACATTCCGCAATAAAAACTGATATATCTAAAATAATATCTGGCGAAGGAATAGTTAATAAAGAGCAAGCAGAAGCACAGAGAAAGACACTTGATGAAATTTTAAGAATTCTCAAAATTGGTCTATATTGCAATTCTGATGGTCGGAACTGTGCTGAGGCCACTGCAGTTTCTCAGAAAGATGGAATCTACGAGATTCTCGTCCCCAGCTATAGTAAGAAATCATTTAGTGTCCTTTGCGATGCCACAACTAGAGGAGGCAATTGGACGATCATTTTGCAACGTGTGAATGGAGGCGTTGACTTTAATCGTACATGGAATGAGTACAAGGAAGGATTCGGAGACTTAAATGGGGATTTCATCCTTGGACTAGATAAGATACATGCACTGACAGCAAATAAAGAACAGGAGTTGCTTGTTATCCTTGAGGACAATGAAGGTGGAGAAGCATACGAGTTGTATGACAGTTTTGCGATCGGAGATGAAAATGATCTATATAAATTGCACACATTGGGAACAGCCAGCGGAAACGCTGGAGATTCTCTTCGGTATCATTATAATCAAAATTTTACAACTATTGATAAAGATAATAAAAATAGGGCTAGTGAAAACTGTGCGGTTCAATTCTCTGGTGGATGGTGGTACAATAAATGTCATGAAAGGTAATTATAAATAAATGAACATTTAATCATATAATAGAATATTTTAATTTTTTGCAGCCATTTAACTGGAAGATATAACGATGAAATCAAGGGAATGGGTGTAAATTGGAAAGATTTCAAGGGCTATAAATATTCATTGAAGAAAGCTGTTATGATGATACGCCCTAAGACCAGCAACTCCTAGGGTTTATTGAAAAATTACATTAAAATTGTGAAGTCCTTATGATATTTTGACTTATAAAAATATAAAAAATTCTAAGTAAAGTTGTTTAAATTATCCTTTAGGTGCGATTACTTCACAGGTTTTGTTATGCTTTTGTTCAGTTTAAAAAAAGATAAAACAATCACGATATTGAATCGTGTATATATGTGTTTATGACTGTGTGTAGGCAAAGGGTTTCTTACAGTCGGGTACAGTCGACTATAGATTGATTACTTGTTTTTCTTATTTTGTTGGGTCTTTGGACTCACAATTTGACACTCGTTTAATAAACCGGTTTGTTATTATTTTCATTTTTATATATTTATATTTATTTGATTATTTTTGCCTTTTGATTTTGATTTTTGTTTTTTGGTTTTCGGTTTTCATTTTGTTGTTTTCAGTGTCAGCCGCTCAGCCGTGTTGTATGCCTCAAGTTGCAATTAGCTAAAGTGCCGTAATTAATATGAAATATACAAGTCTAATGATCTTAACTGCATTATGTATTTATATATGATTTACGACTACATGCTTGTATGTGTGTGTGTGTGTGTGTGTGTGTTGTACGTGTGCTTCCTTTAAGCCAAATTTATGATGGCAGCCTGGGTCTGGGTACTTCAATTATTGAGGCAACGTTTTTAACCTTAAGATACAAATACGAAAGTGAAAGTAGCCGAAAAGCTTGCACTACACAAGCACACACACAAGCACACACACACACACATAAACACATTTATTGTATGCGAGTTTAAGTAAAACCCAAACAAAATACAAAACTCAACCTCAAAGCTCAATCTTAAACTCAAAGTCAGTTTTTAGTATTTGTATCTTTTGCATCTGTATCTTTAGCTCTTTGTATTTGTATCTCTAGCTATGAATCTATGTTTAGGTATGTATATGTGTTTGTGTGTCTGTGTGTAACTATGTATATTTTGTGCTTGTCTCTATTAAAGTGTTTTTATTACTCAGCACGCTGTTTTCTTTGCTCTTTTCTTTGCTCTTTCTCTGCCTCATAAATCAAATTTAAAACTAGTAAGTGATGAGCCACTCTAAAAGAGAGTAAAAGTAGAGTATTAACTGTGTCTACTTAAGGCTTCAAGTTAACTTTTGCTTAATGTTTAAGCTGAACCCGCAGCTGAATCAACTAGAGCCTGAGGTAAGGCTTTGAGGTCTATTGATACCTTTGCCACTTAAGTGCTGCAGCTTTCAACTAACTGTAACATCAATTTTAAGTATATCGCAATACACTCTATATAACCATTATTTAATGGATATACCAAACAACACACACAAACACACACACACACACACACACACATACACAGAGCAATGATTACAACGATTTATATGTAGCCTCTGCCGGGCAACGTGAGTTCAGCCTCACGTTTCCTTTTTTATTGCTTGATGTTATTTTTTTTACTTTTGTATTTTATATTTTATTTTTATATATATATATATATATATATATATATTTGTTGCTGTTTTCATTTTTCATTTTCATTTTCGTAGGCCTCTTGCTGTTGTTGTTATTTAATCATTCAAAGATTATGCACGCCTCGCCAGCCGCCGTCGAAAATGGCCCAAACAGCTGCCCTTTTGCAATGCTTCAACTTCAGTCCACAATCCTGATATACCCTTAACAACAGCAGCAACAACAACAAAACTTTCGCTTTTTTACACCTTTTTTTAACACTGGTTTGTGCAGAAAGTTACAAAAAAAAAAAGAAATACAAATAAATAAGTAAAAAAAAAATAAAAGTAAATGCTCTTAACAAAACAAAACAAAAAAAGCAGCAAATAAAAAATTGTGTAAGAGCATGTTAATTTGGAGCGAAGGTTGAAGGTGTTAAAATTGCAGATAAAAGTCGCGGTTTGCCGGCAACAGATCCGTTTTTTAGCCCACTTTTGTCAGAAGACAGAAAAAGAGAGGAAGGAGAGAAAGATAGAGAGAGAGAGAGAGACAGAGTGGGAGTTAACCATTTAGTTACAACAATTGCAAGCAAATTGCAAACAGCATTAAGAACCCATTTATCAAGCTGAATTTTAGACTGGATTTAGATTAGCAATATAATAATATAACAGTTTATACCAGTTTATAATAGATAATAGCGTAAATTGTGCACACAAATCACAATGTGCAACATGACGCACAGTGACACAAAAACAAATCAAAATGCAAAATGAAATTAACCCAATTTTATAAGCAATTTTCCTTTGTGCATTCAAGTTGCGGACACGCCCTAAAATGTATACATATATATATCTATATATATGAGTAAATTGACAAGTACAAGTACAGTGAAGACTCATTGACATACTTCAATAATTATACTATCGATAAAAGAAACAATTAAGTATGCTGAAACACGATTTCAACTTGAGAATTTGCCAGCGTCAAATGTCAAATGCGAGGCTCAGAGGCGTTCTATTTAAACAGATATAGCTATATATATATATATATATATATATATATAAAGATAAATATACAAAATGAAAATCGTGTTGCGCATCCAGACACACATATACATACAAACACACACATACAGTTATAGATTGAATTGGAGAGCAATCGCAGAATGATTTTTTGTGCAGTCATGAGAAAAACTGGTTCTCAGTCGGTGACGCAACTATAGATAAATATTTATATAGTAATAAATGCGTGGGAAACTGACTAAAGATCCGTATATAGCAGATACAACTACAATCTACTTATATATATATAGTATATAGTACAATAAACTGGCCAGTCAGCGTTTTCAATATACAAAACAAAAGCTTAACAAAAGCACTTAAAAAACATTTTTTTTCTTTTACCTGAGCAAAATTCTGATTCAAGATCTGCAATTACAGATTAACCGAAACTCATTATAATCAAAATGAGTTATAGAAACAGCCCAACACTCACACATACAGACACACTCATACAACACACACATACATACAGAGGGAGCCATAAGAATAATGACTATGACGACCTTTTTTGTCATAAACTTTAAATTAGAGCGCTTGTTTTTAACTTGTTTCTTTTTTTTTTCTTTATTTTTGGTCTACTCTTCTTTCTGTGCGGGGGGTGGCATGGGTTGGGGTTAGAGCTTTTCTTAGAAACGCTGTCAACCTTTGAAAATTAATTTTTACACCAAAAACTTGGTTAGACATTTAGGCCTAGAAGCGCATGTTTTGTAGGATCTTGGATGGGGCTCTAGGTGGGTATTCGGTTACTCTCCTCTGCGAGAGTTGTGTCAAATCATGCAAGAAATTTGTTACTGACATCAAAATTACCATCATTATAATGTCTGTTGTGTATTGTGTGTGTGTGTGTGTGTGTGTGTGTGTGTGTGTGTGTGTGTGTGTGTGTGTGTGTGTTGTGTGCGCAGACTAACACGAAACAGGAAGACACATGGCCGGTAAGAAGCAGAGTGCAAAGAGTAGAAGCAACAAAAAAAAGAAGAAAAAAAACGGCAGCGAATGCCGCACAAAAGCAAAGGCTAACACAGCGATGTGCGGTAATAGAAAATGTCGAAATAGACATGAGTAACAACAGTATAACACAACAGCAACAACAATATAACACAACAACAGCAACAACAACCTAATAGCTACAACTAAAGGCAACAAAAATCATAGGCAAAACCAAAAGCAAACATGAAACATGATGAAGTGAGAATTAACTGGAGTAACTATGCTAGAATATGATATACCCTAGTATAACACTTACTTTAACTGTTATACATAACTGTTATAAAAGCATATATACATATAATATTATATATACAGATATAACCTATATTAAGCTTTAACTCGAGTTATAATCCCTACATGTACCAGTATAATATATGTTAATGATTATCGATAAATAATCGATAATTATGCAACTCTCTGTATTGAATAATTACAGGGTATATAGCATGAAACACGAGCGCCAAGACAAAGGAGCGCTTGAATGGAAATGAAAATGGAGATTGGGTTTGGGTTTGGGTTTGTGGATTGTGGATTGGGGATTGGGGATTGATCGATGATGTTAGAGGTGAGAGTTGAAGTTGAAGTTGATGTTGAAACTGCAGCTGACACACAGCAAATGTTGCAAAGAGGCTTACAGAAACTGGAAATGGGCATTGAAATTGGAAATGGAAATGGAGTTGGAGTTGGAGCTGGATTTGTACATGTAGATGGATATAGAGAATAGACGAACTCACCTGCGCATGATGGGCAACGGCAACGTGAAGCGTCCATCATTCATCAGTGGCGGAGCGCCTGGGAGTGGCACCGTTGATATCACTGGCGTTAGCAGTGGCACTGGCACTGGCACTGCTACTTGTGGTGGTGGTGGTGGTGGGGGTGCTAATGTAGCTCCTGCTGCTTGAGGCGGTGGTGGCAAGGGTGGCGGTGCTCCTGCTGGTAGGGCGCTATAGGGCGGCGGGTAGTGGGTATGCAGTATGTCCGGTAAGAGAGCGCGTGCCAGGCCTAAGGCGGCCGGATGGGGATGCGTATGTGGATGGGGATGTGGATGTGGATGCGGATGATGCAAGTGAGGTGGGGGATGCAATGGTGGCGAATGACGTTCCAAATGATGTCGACGCGAATGATGATGTGGCGGCAGCTGTTGCTGCAGTTGCTGCTGTTGCTGTTGCCGGCGTTCACGACGTTCACGGCGACGTTGTTCGCGTGTGCGCAGCTGTTGCTGTTGCTGTTGTTGAGGGGAGTTGCTATTGCCCTGGTTGTGGGTGTTGCTGGCGCAGTTGCTGGTGCTTAGGTCGTCGGTTTGGCATTCGGTTGAAGTGAAAGTGCGTGGGGGCGTTGGATTTACATTGATTACTTTGACAGTGTTATCGGCACTGGACACCTTCACATTCACATTAACATTATTATTATCAATACAATTATTATTATTCAAATTATTATTATTATTAATATTATTTATATAATTAGTATTGGTGTTGTTGCTGGCACTGGCACTGGCACTGGCACTGTCAACGGCAGCAACATGTTGCACATCCACATTGGTATTATTATTTAATTTATTTTGTACACTTGCACTAAACACTTGGGTTGTTGGCACACAATTATTAATTGCAACAATGCTGCTGTTGTTGTTGTTGTTGTTGTTGTTGTTGTTGATGTTGCTGCTGTTGTTGTTTTTAGTGTTGTAATTACAATTGACAACACAAACGCCGTTGTTGTTGTTAACAATGCTTGACTCTTGCGTAGTTGTTGCTGTAGTTGTAAATGTTGTTGCTGTTGCCGTAGCTGTTGAAGTTGTGGGCGACGCGACACAAACCTGATTACCGTTATTAGTACCGTTATTAATATTGTTGTTGTTGCTATTGTTGTTCACTTGTATCGTTAGACTTGGCTGACGCTGACAGGACTTTGTTGCTGTAGGCAAAATTGCAATGTTGCTAATACTTTTGGCATTGCTGCTGCTGTCAGTGTTGTGGTTAGCTTTTAGAAACACACTGCTGCTGCTGCCGCTAGTATTAATATTGCTGCTAGTTGCAGTTTGAGTTGCTGCCGTTGCCGTTGCTGTTGATAGCGGCGACGGCAATTCTGCAGACACATTTAAACGCATCGTATCGATATTGCTATCGTTATCGTTGTCGCTATCGTTATTCGCCTGACTTAGGCGATGCTCAATGAGACTTTCACTCGCGCGAAATTCGGCATATAAACGTTCGAGTTCTGCCAAACATTTATTGGGCCGCAGCGCGTCGCTGCTGCAGCTGGCGCCGCTACACGAATTGTAGTTGTAGCGCCCCCGCGACAACCACGACGACAGTGAATCGTTAATGTTACACTCGTAATTGTAATAACTTCGAGCGCCACAATTTACCTGCGTTGTGCACACGTCGAACGAACTCAAGAGACTGATCACTGCTGTGTTGCGCTCACTTGAACATCCGCTGGCCGGTGTCACTGCTGCTGCTGCTGCTCTAACAGCTGCTCTCTCTGTTGTTCGCTCAGTTGTTCGCTGAATAACTCCCTCAACCGCTGCTGCTGCTGTTGCTGCTGTGCTTGCTCTTACCGCTGTATGCTCTCTAATGCTGGCACAGTGACTACTACTGCGACTGCGACTTCTACTTCGACTTCGACTTCGACTGAGAGTTCGATTGAGTGCTAATGCTTCTGCTTCTGCCTCTGCCGCTGCTTTTGCTGCACAGGAAACAGGTTGATTGACCTGCACTGCGACTGCATTTGAGCTGCATGCTGCTGAGACTGCGACTGCAACTGAGAGAGCGGCTCTGCTTGTTTCCTCAATATTTGTTGTTGCCAATTCTTGCTCATCGCCAATTTCATCGTTATCGTCTTCACCACCGTTTTCGTCTTCTTCATCATTGTCGCTGTCGCCTTTGTCGCTATTTTCATTGATAATGCAATTCGCTTTGCTGTCGCTTTGATTTTCTACACTTTGTTTTGATCTTGCATTCGTCGCTGTCGTCTTTTGTTTCTGACTCGTTGCCGTCGTCGTTGCTGTTTCTGTGTCGTTTATTGCTGGCGTGAATAATGCGCAGTTCTGCAACAAGACAAAGACAAAAAGCGAAAATGAAAAGGGAAGAGAAAACAAAAGAAAAGAAATGAGACAAAAGAAAACGTCAACTTTGCATTAGCCAAATGACAAGATTTAAGTTTCAAGCGCTAATTAATGTTAATTGCTGGGGGATTAGCCACTGACCAAAAAAGGTGACAGCAGCCACACAGGACTTAATCTCAAGTAACGGGCCTCGGGATATGCCAACAGCCACCAAACCACCGCACAACAGACAGCAGCCAGTAACCAAACAACTAAACATCCAGCAGGCGCATAAATGTGCGCTTAATTGAATTAATTAAGCCAACGCATAAACATAAAATCGTCACAAGTAATTTTTGTGCTGCTTCTATGTATGTATGTATGTGTGTGTGTGTGTGTGTGTGCGCGTCCCTGCTTGGTGTCTGCATGTTTACTGATAAAGTTATTACTGTTGCTGTTGTTGTTGCTATTGTGTGTAACTGCATGACTTACTCTCTATCTTTCTCTCTCTGCATCTCTCTTCCGCTCTGGCTGTGCGCTGCTGCGACACAAGCACAAAGCCTCAGTTAGAGATGAGCGCGTGTCGTGCCTTGAGCTTAACTTTTAAGCAAACAACACGAAAAGCAATAAAATCAAAGCTAAAATATAAGAACAAAACAAATTTGCCACACTAAAAGTAATGAATGTATATATCTACATATACAAGTGCATCTCTATATATATAATATATGCTTATCAGAAAACATAGTTCATCTCTAATCTTTACGCAGTTCCGAACCCAAATGCGACCCGTACTCAAACAATCTCTGCCAAATCCTCATCTTCACATAATGTGGGCACAATATCTAACTGTATTTGTGTGAGTGACTATGTATTTGTATATGTATTTGTATATGTGTGTGGGTTCTAATTATGTTACGCTGTGTTACTTGCATTAATTACGTCACAGAAATATAATGTGATTTACAGTTAGCCCAACTCATGCTGCTTCTGCTGCTGCTCTGCTGTTGCTGGTGTAGCTGACTTATTGTTCTAGGTGCTGGTGTTTGGATTTATCTTTGTTGTTGTTGTTGTTGTTGCTGCCCCTGTGTAGTGTTCAGTCTTGTGCAATGCGATTCTTGCCGCTGGCTGCAATCATAAAGACCCGCCCCCAAAAACAAAGAGGCAACCAAACTAACTGCCATTTGGCGACTGCAGGCCAAAAATGTTGCCAACTCCATAATAAATGTTATGCTATGAATTATCTACTGTATACATGACTATTTATAGAGGTTATATGTTTACTTTTGTGTCTGTCTCTTCTTCATTTCTATTTTTTTTTCTGGGACAGCTTGTGATAATTATGGGACAGGCGCTGTGTCATTATTAAAGGTCAAATGTTCAAGGAACTCTGTAGATTTATGGAAATGTGTTTTCAAGTCAGGGAAACGGGGCTAAAACCGGTTTAAATATGGTCTAAAGCATAAGGCTAATTCATGGCGAAAATTGCAAGTAGAAAATGTTTGAAGGTTATTCTTTTTTATTTCTCTCGTTTCTCAACCCCTAAAGAGTCGCCCTCGTCGCGTCAACCCCATCCAATAGCCATTCAAATGGAACGCACCAAATACTTAAATGCTGCGTGTGACATACATCTGAGCATATCATTTATTTAAATATAAACATAGATATGTACAAGCACACATATATCTAAATATATATATTTATATTTATATATATATTTACAGTTTAGTTTCTTTGTTCTTTGTTAAATTTGAGAGCAGCGCTGACGCAACGCAAGCAGCGAAATAAATAATGTTCGGAGCATCGAAATAAATTTAAATGCATATTTACGAGTTTATTGTAATCACTTGTCCCAATGGCAACATAACGTAGCGACACAGATGACACACACTCACACACACACACACACACATACACAGGCATATATATGAGCTCTAGTCAAACCGATACCGATAGCAATTACGCTGCTGAATGCTAGGCAACATCTGGCGTTCTGCTTATCGAAGTTGCGGGCGGCACTCAAGGGCCTAAGTGAAACATTAGCTCTTATCGAAGAAGCTGTCAATGGGGGTCGATATGGGTAACACCCATATACACACCCTCTTATCCCTACCTCATTCTAACCACAGCAACACACACACACACACACAAAACTCAGACACAGTCGCATATATGAGCCTTGACATCAATTTTGATGGCGCCACATTAAGCGTCTAAGTGCGTTGCAGTTGGGGTTGTTGTGCCACAAAAGGTGACAATTTTATGAGCCGCCTCTACAGTACACTTTGGGGGTGTGGCGTTGGGGGGATGGGCATATCTCTTAATATATATATGTATTTATATGGAAGGCATCAAAATTTTTTGTGACACTAAAAGCGAGGCGCCACAGCTGAGTGGATAATCCATATTTATATTGGAATAGTATAAGGATACAGTCACAATACATTAGGGATAGAAGTGTGTCTAAATAGATATGTTATCGATAATCGATAGTTATGGTTGTATATTGTATATTCACCTGCGATATGTAATCATCTGTAAAGGAGCGCGTTAAACGCTCAGCTGGAACATTTGCCGTTAGTTTTAGTTGCTGATCATTATTATCATTATCAACATCCACATCATCGTCTTCATCATCGTCATCATCATCATCATCATCATCATCATCATCATCGTAATCATCATCAGTTGTTATAGTTGTTAATGTTGTTGCTGCCGCTGCTGCTGCTGAGGATCGTTGCGATCTATCACATTGTAGATTATTCGGCTGGACACGAGCCAAGCTCGCCCTAGCCGCGCCCACACTGGAGACGCTAGCCTCGTATAGGGATTCATACGAGGGCGGCTCCTTAATGGCCGTGGCTGCCGAGGAACACCATTGGGTGAGTGTGTGCGCCGGACTGCCATAATACGATGGATACGAGTAGCGATTCCGATGGCAACGATTATCTACATCAGAGGATCGACTCGTCTTGGCCATCGCCTCAAAGGCGCCAGAGCTTAAACTTAAATTGGGAAAAGGCACGGAAAGAGCTGCAAATGCTGCAGTTGGTGCTGATGTTGATGTTGCGGATGTTGGTGCTATTTCTAATGGTGGTATTAGATGGCTCAAGAGAGTACTCTGCCCGTTCCTATGCCTGATGCTATTCCTATGGCTGTTGGCTGTCTCATAGCAACTGTGAGATTTGCGTAATCTGCTATTGAGACGCTCATCATCATCATCCTCATCCGAGGAGCTGGGCATGGGCGTGATGCGCTCATAGGGTGTCCAGAGCATTGACGAGAGCGCCTCCTCAACGTCCGGTGGCCGTTGCTGTATACGATGCGAGGGCGTGGCCATTGCCGATCCATGGCTAGGCGTATTTCGTTCCGATTTCGACATGTCTGCTGTCTGGACATTGCTCACAGTTTAGGCTCCTCCTTGCTGGCTTGGGCAACGCTTGATGGCACTTGGCAGCATGCTGAGCGGCCTTCTCTCCTCCACCAACTACCTTCTCTCTCGCTGTCTCTTTCTATCTGCAAGCAGAACAAAATTGTAACTGTAAATTGCTGTCGTGTTGCAATAACTAAGCGAAAACCAAAAAAAAAGAGAATAAGTAAAAGAAATAAAGTTTTTTAACTAAGCGAATGGCTGACAAATTAAACGCTTAGAAAATGCCCCCAAAAATTGTTCGGAACTAGGAAAAGTTTTGCCTGGGATTCAAGCCCTTTTATTTTCCAATTTGATAAATTGCGATTAAAGCATTTAAAATGCCAGCAAAATTAAGCGAAGCGTATAGATAAACTACACTTAGTTGACTGTCGGATACCCTGTAAAAGGCAAAACGAAATGAAAGGAAGGAAAAACTGAAGCAAAAACTTGTCTGACTGTAAAATTATGTAGATAAAATCGATATTAACACTATATAAGTTGATATAAGCTATGCAGATAACTTAAAAAATATATATACTATATAAACATAATCAGTTAAACAATTTCCTTAAGTAAAACTAATACTAACTGAGCTGAAAAGCATTTTACTAAACACTTAAGAGAGGGATTACAACAGGCAAGATCTACTTTGAAACTATACTATTTAGATATAGGGTATATACTACACATAGCAAAAAGAAAAGATAAAAAAAGGAAAAGAAAATAAAGAAGGATGTATAAATAAAAGAAAAACCGAAACGTAACGAAACGAAATACGCCAACAGACATGAAAAACAAGCTTCCGTTTTGTGGGTAAAATATATGCAGAAAAGTTTGCGACGAAAACTTTTTGGCAGCCTCTTTTGGCCTCAAGGGGTATGCTCCCCTGGACAAAAGTTTATACACACACACACACATACGTATATAAGTACATATACACATACATTTTTACATAGATAGATAGTTGAATATATAGGCTGCAGTAATGGCTGAGACTGCGTCTAATATTGCTGCTGCTGTTGTTGCTGCTGTTGTTGCTGCTGTTGCTGCTGCTGTGGCTGGTTGTGATGTTGCTGCTGGCTGATTCGGTTATTCGCATTAGAAAGACTCACTCAGCCAAGTTTAAAGTTGACTGCCAATTCTGGTTTGGCCCAGAAAATGGCTTAACAACCAACGGACTAAACGGAGAGACATTGAAACGGAAATGGCTGCCCATAGACGTCACTTGAATTGCTATTCTCTTCCTCCTATCTCTCTTTTATACCACGTTGCTTGCCCTTCTTCTCAATTCTGTTGCACTTGTTGTGCATGTTGTTGTTGTTGCATGCCATTCATGCAGCATTCAACACAACAACAGCAGCAGCAGCATCGACTGAACACAATACAAAACGCATGTAAACGTTTACACGTGGCATATTATGATATGGATTAGATCGTGATAACTATATTGAAATGCAACTGAATGATAACATAAAGTGATAGAGCTGAAGACAATATTCAGAAGTGTTAAGCTAAGATAGCATTAACTAAAGCTTAAGCTATATATCTCTATATAATATTATGAATTGCTTAAGATATTTTGAGACCATCAAAATATGAAAATTGTCACAAAACTTTCTATTTGCTTTCACTGGAAATGGCGTTAAGTATGCTTCCTACACTTATCATGTTAAGTGCAAGGCATAAACCCTTATTAGTCCCACGATATGGTATTGTTGGTGGTGCTATCTGGTGGTACACTTTGGGTGGTGTAGCCCACACAGAGAGCCTCCAAATGAACGAGCTTTAGCTCTGGGCCTGTGCCTGACTCTGACTCTGATTCTGTCTATGGCTGTGCCTGTGCCTGCGTCTGTTGGCTTCCATTGAAGCTGAAGTTTTATGTGTTGCATATCCTAAGGCGCTTTGCTGCTCTAATTTTTTTTCTTATCCCTTACTTGTGCTGCTTCTTCTACTATCACATATTTCCTTTTTTAGTCTCTTCACTTGGCTTTGGCTTTGGCTTTGGTTTGGCCATTGAAGCCGATGTTTTTGTTATGCTTAAATAAAGATTTGTGTTAGTATGTTTTATTCTCTCTCTAACTGAACAATTGTTGCTATTGTTATTGCTGTTGTTGCTGTTTGTTGTTGTTGTTAGCTGGTGTTGTTGCAGCGCACTTTCCTTGTGTTTGTTAGGCAACTTTATGTGCATTGCTGGCCTTCTCTCGTCCCTTTCATTGTTGTCATTTGCCATTGTTGTCGTTTTGGGCTAAAAAATGAAGAAAAGCCTCAGCCAAAGCCAACACAAAAGGGGACCACAGTTGAAAGTAACACATACACTCACACACACACACACAGCCATACATATACAAATTAATATGTGCAACAATTGACTGTGGTTATGAATGTGTATGTGTGTGTGTGTGTGTGTGTGTGCGAGCCTTGTTATATGCATGTTACCTACTTTTGTGAGCTTTTAATTAACAACAAGTTTGCGCCTTGCACACTCACTGCACACACACACACACACACCATACCCAACACACACAGCACACACACAACACACAAAAGCCAAAAGCAAAGCCAAAGCCTTGAAAATTTTTCACGCAAACCTTGTACGAGTTTCCCCATGCGAATTTTCCATGCTTCACCTCCTTTGTATTACACACACACACACATACATGTACCTTTATATATATATATTATATATATGTGTGGTATATATATAGAAACAAATTTTCAAAAATATTATTAAAATGAGCTTTAAATAACATTCAACGGATTTAGCTAGCGATTATATAGGGATTATAGCTGCCAAAGGACCTTTTGTAAAGAGAATTTTGTATCTGTCGCAGGACATTTTATAAATTAAATTAAATTTGATGGATTACAGCTGATTGAAGTAGGAAGAGGAGGGTAAAAGAGAAGAGTAGAAAAAAAAGAAAGCAGCAAATGTAGGTCAGTCCCCAGGGCATTTCCCTTATTAGAGGAAAAAGGTATAGAAGCATATGGAAGGTAAACCGATGTGACAGCCAGGGGACGGTTAAACTAAATCTTTCCTCAATTAAGTATCTATTTGTGAAGTAAGTATAGAAGAAGGAGAATTGGCTATAATAATATTATAACATAATTCAGCTAATAAGTTGGGATGTTGAGAGTTTTATACAATAGGAAAGTGAAAAAAGTAGAAAATGTTCCCGGAAATTTAGCTTCTAGCAGAAGATAACAACTTTCTCTGATAGAGTCTCTTACACTTAAGGAACTTTGGAGATTGTGTTAGTAGTTAGAAAGAAAGTCTTGCCTTAGAGAATAACGAAAATTTCTTGAAAGAATATCTGTTAAAACATAGAAAAATCTTTCCAGACATAGAACTCATAAATTGTTGGAACAGTTCACTGCTTCTCCCTATCACATTAAAGCAGCTGAAACAGAAAGCAGCTTTAGGGCTCACATCAAGTCTTTCTATAAAAAAGAGAGTCTTCGTTTAAGCTAAATAAGCAATCGCCAAGGGGAATATTCCGTGGATAACTGGAAACAATAGAAAATCAAGCCGGGAAAACCAGCAAGATGAACAACTGTCTTCCTTCCGACAACCAACTACAGTAAGTAGCTGCAAAGAAGTAACAAAGATGAAGGTTTATTTCTGGCTTACAGTACTGCTATTAGGAGAGAAAGTCTTTCCTTAAATAAAACCCATCATTAGCAGCTGCAAAGTGAATGCAGAAGAAAGAAAAGCGCTGATTGCACCAGGGGGATCATTAAATTAGAACTTTTCCAATTTCTGCCCACAATTCAGAAGTCTGTCAACAAATATTTCAACACAACATTTTAAAGACGTTGCACGGGGGTGAGTTGTGGGCAAGAAAGAGGAGTGGTGGGTGGCAGGCACATTCTTGGGACATCATCTTCAATTTGTATGAAGGAAAAACTTGAACGCGAGCAAAGTGAAATTAATGCTGTAAATCATAAAAGCAAATAAATAAGCGCATAGAAAATGAAAAAATAAATAAAGAAAATGTAAGAAAATAAAGGAAAATCAAATACAAATATTTTGTATAAAGTTGTTTTTTTTTTTTTGTATTTTGCGGAAATTTTCCTAAAAGAAAAATGTGAAAATGTCACGCAAATGAGCAAAAATCTTGTTCAACATTTTCTTCGTGTTTTTGTTTATTTTTCTTTTTTATTTATTTATTTTATCATTTTTTTCTTGCTTGTGAAAACTCAATGGGCTAGGCCTGAGCACAGTGGAAATTTATTTTATATATTCTATTCTATTTTATTTGTATTATATTTTTTTTTTGGAACTTCCTTTTCATTTCCCTCTGTATGTTTTCATTTTTATTTTTATTTGACTAGACGTGCGTCTGTCAATCAAAAGCTGCAAAGTGCTGCAGGAGCAGAGGGAGAGGAGAAGTGGGGTTGTGTGCTGTGTCCAGGAGGAAACTTTTTATACGCTTGGGAATTGTGAACGTAGAAAAGTTGGTGGCAGGCGTTGCTATTGACAGCGTTTGTGCCACAACATGGTTACAGGCAGGGAGAACAGTAACTGCGGCTGAGGCAGTGGCAGTGGCAGTGGCAAATTGCTGCCAGTATGTTTGTAATGCAAACAAACTTTATCTAATTAAAGGAACACGTGTTACAGACACGCCCTCTCCTGCTACTCCTAGAACATCAACCCAATATATATATATATATATATTGGATACCCCTATTCGGAATGCTCAATCTTCATCTTTAACGACAACGACAAGGACAAGGACATCAGCATCAACATCGGCATCAGCATCAGCATCAACAGCAACATCAATGTCTCTATTGGCATCTAGCAACGACATCTTCATCCTGTGAGCTGTTTTGCATTGATGACGCACTCGAAATGCCTTTTGATGTCCCACTTCTTAACCTGCTTCTTAGTTGTACTCCTTACTCCTTACTTGTACATCTCATACTCCTTAACAATTTGCATTTACGGATTCAACATATTCGCATGCGATGTGTCTGCCTCTGCCCCTATCTCTCCCCTCTGTCCTATGGCTTACTGTACAGTTATCCCGCTCCACTTCCTGTTTGCCTCGCCATCAAAGTGCTTTGCCCCTAGGCCTTTCCTCTATATATCCTCAATGTACAAGCATATCGTCTATCGTCTAACATCTCTTCTAGTGCCTTGTCAACGTCAACTTTGTAAGATCTGACTCTGGCTCTGACTCTGAGTTTGAGTTTGAGTCTATGCCTTTCATCTCCCTCTCTGCCTCTGCCTCTGACTGTCGTCTGTCGAGTGCCTTTTGAGTTGTTTGTCAATATGTAGACCATTATTCAATCAATATATTGACACACATTTCATTTGAGTACCCCAAGCCCCCACCTCAGGCAGCCAAGTGCCGTACTTCAATAACTTCCCCATCGCCCTCATGTACACCCTCTCTACTCTCCCCAACGTTTCTCTCTTTCCTACTCTCTCTACAAATATCATTCAACAGCTCTAGTTATCGTATACCTCCGCCCGCCCGCAAACCGGGCAAGTGCTAATCGCAAACAAAGTAGTTTTTGCTTGAGTTCCATTTCGTTTTCGTTTGACGAGTTCGTTTTGCTCTTTTCATTCCTTTCTTTACCGCCCTACTCTCTCCCCTGGCCATATGCCCATTGCTTGTTTGGGTTTCGTCTTCGATTGATTCCTACGTTTTTTTTATACTTTGACACACTTCCATGTGCCATGTGCCATGTGCCCCAGCAGGCCCCAGGGACGTTCATTTCCGCTTAACTATTGTGCGTGGTATAGGCCTATGCCAAGTAGCTTTCCCTTCTCCTCCTCCCGCTAGGCCTCTGCCCCCACCTTAAATTGAATTTGAAGCCCTATTTTATTTGCACACGCGTCATGTTTTTCCTTTTCTTTTGCTTATGTTTTCTTTCTTTTCCTTTCATTTCATTTCAGTTTAGCCTTACTTTTCTTTCAATTCGTTTCGTTTCGTTTTTTTTTTTTTAATTTAATTCGACGCTTTTCTTTCATTTTCTTTAGATTTTCTTTTTTTTACTTTTCGCCTGGCCACTTGAAAACTTTTTTGTTTTCCTCTGTAACTAATACCAAGAACTTTGTTTTAAGTAGACTACGCCAACGCCTACACCACCGCCCATGCCAAAGCTTTTTTCTCTCAGCCAGAAGTCAATCGAAGAATCAACATTGGCCGTAACAACAGCTTCATCAACAGCTACAGCAGACGGTGGCCAAAAGCGTTTAAGCCATTTAGGCTTTGTTTACATGCGAGTTCATCATTTAAGCTAAGATACTGCAGCTAATAGACTCTTGTATAACATTCCACATTAAGGCAGAGGAAGAGGGAGAAAGAGAAAAGGATGACTTCAGCTCAGCCTCATTGAGTTATTTAAGTTATTGAAATGGAAATCGTTGAATTGAAGCATAAATTTAATTCAATTGTTTACTAAAGTCTGTGAATAGCCAAGTTTAAATAGTGAAGTTTACTTTAGGCCATATTTGAGCATACAATTGAAACTTAATTTAATGCGGAAATTAGCATCAATGAATGCGACAGCATTTAAGCTCAACCTACAAGGAAAGTTCATGGGGAGAACAAGAGGAATGTTGTGCTCCTCCGGGAAGTAGGAAGACCTCTAGGGTTTTCTTTGAGAAAAGGTAACAACGCCATAGCAACTTTTGGCTAATAAGTCAAGAAAACCTGCAGAAGTTTATAATGAAAAGATAACTCAAAACGTTAACAGATCTCAGTAAATATATCTGCACTCAACACAATGAAATGCAATTAAAGTTTTAGCCCAGTTAGTTGAAGGCTTTCAATTAAACAACTATAAACACAAGAGTTGCCTACAACCAACTGGAAACATACAACTGTAAACAACCAATTGGCAAGTGGCAAGTGGCAAGTGGCAACTCCTGCAGTTGCAATAGCAAGTGAAATGTAGTAAAAAAAAAAAATAAAGCATAGTTAAATGCTGCAGCTGTTGCTGCTCAACTTACCTCAGAATGCAGTCCTTTGGCTGGTAAGGTTGCACTGCACTTGCAGCAAAGGGCCTTAATGCAGCTTTAATTTCAAGTAATTTGCCGCAAGGTAAATCTAAATTTTCTATTATATTTTCTATTTTTCTTTTTATTTTTTTGGTCTTTTTGGTGCGCCACTTTCAAACTTTCACTGATGTGCAACGACTGCGGTGGCAAGAGTAGTCGCAGTGGCACGGGTTGATGTTGCACCTTTGCTCTGCGTCGTTTGCCAAAAAGGTGCCGGCGTTTGGCTTAATTATGCTAAAAGCAGGCAACAACTTTTGCAGCTGCGTGCCGAGCTAGAAAAATGAATATTTACACGCAGGACGTGGCAGTGGCAGTGACAGTATCTGAAAAAGGACGAGTGCGAGGACACTGTGGGACGCTAGCACGTTGTCAATGTCAAAGCCATTAAGTGTGGCAAGTAGCAAACACTCGTTAGGGATATGTGACGATGTAGTGCCGGTTGTGGCAACTGCTGCTGCTGCTGATGTTGTTGCGGCTTGTTGCTGTCACTGCAGCAGCAACTGTTGTTGCTTTACACTTTTATCAATGATCAACTAAAAAATTAGTCACTGTACTAAGCCACACACATACACACACATACAGACATACATATACACAGATAAAGAGATACAACAAGTTAATGCGCCTTTGGGCAAACGCGTCGTATGCGTAATGTTATTGCATTGAATGCCAGCAATTGTACGGCATCAAAAATACGCCAAAAATTCACGCAAAATATGCACTTATGGAATCCTTTGCTTGCTCCTTAAACAAAACTCTCGTAGAACGCGAACTACATGTGGCAACGCGTACGAACTGACTGTCAGTTTTTTGGCCAAAACGAAACGTTGTGAGCTGCGAACTTGACTTTAATGGAAAGCCAAATGAATTCAACAGAATCCAACGCATTATGATTGGTGAGTCTGCGCATTGTGTTGCACGTGCAACGGCGGCAACTTCCAGTCTATGTCTGTGTATACACTTGTATTCGTTTCTGTACGTGGCTTTGTGTATGTATGTGTGTGTGTTTGTGTGGCCAAATGTTTGTTTACATTTTGAACAGCAGCCGAAGCAGATTTAGAGCTCTGTCCAGTTGTTATGAGGAGGCGGCTGAGGTAGCGGGTAGAGAGACGGCTTAGATTTTGCCTACTTTTCAGTGTTTTGTGAAATTTTTAGAAATTTTGAAATCTTACCCCTGCCACATATACACCCCTATATATACCTAAGCAAAAGTCAGGTATGCGTTTTGATTTCGATTTTGATTCGGATTTGACTTTGGTTCATTTCAATTGGAAACCTTTTGTACCATTGCTGCCACAATGTTGCTGCCCCATAGTTGCTGCTCGCCTGCAGTTTAGCTGCGAAATTGAGCAACAAGCTTGTCAAAAATACGTGCAGAATATTAAGTAGAAACCAACAGTAGCAGTAGAAGCCGTTGCTGTTGCCTTTTTGCTGTTGCCTTTTACTGTTGCAACTCTTGAGGTTCAACACTCAACAACATAGTACAAGTATAGAAACTAGTTGAGTGTACGCCTCATACATATTTATTATGCACTTTTCTATCCCTCACCCTTTCTCTAACTCTCTCTCTCTTTCTTTGTTAGTGAGTTTCTTTCAGCATATGCATATGCTCACTAATTTGCTGCCAATTGAATTTGAGTTTGCATATTGTTTCACGCATCTTTTGACCTGAAGTTCAATTTGAGACACGTTTGCGAACTAGTTCATAGTTTATGAACTGGTTCAGAATGCAAAGTACACAAACTAGAATAGTTCTAGCCTGATACAACTTTGTTAAGTAAATAAAGGATATATGTTGAGGATGTGACCTAAGCCAAAGGCAGAAGATTTGCAACACAAATTGAAGAATTTAAGTTGGTTTTGAGGTTATGTAAAGATAAGTGCTTAAGGTGTATAAGTGATATTTGGTATGTAGATTAAAAGTATACCTTAAGCACTTAATTATAGTTAATATAAATATGCATAAGAGTATTGCAAAATATATACAAGACAACATAAAATTTTCAGGGATTAATTATCGTCTCTCAGTAGAATTTCTTAGGATACAGCAGCTGCTACTGCTTTAAGCTCAGATCAGATATAGTTGGATGATATGAATAGCATATAAGTATAGCATATAAACATACAAGTGAGTATAATAGATAATAATAAAACTTTATATATAATTCACTTAACGAATTCTGCCTTGAACCCTGTTAAACTTTAAAACTAAATTTAAATAAAGTTTTAGTCATAAAATCTGCTGGATATATAGTAAAGTTTCTTCTATAATACAAATTATATGAGTTTATAATAAGAGCTTGTCTATTTCACAATATAAAAATCATATAATATACCAGGGTTGCCACTTGAGAACACAGTGCAAAGAGCGTTGCCAAAGTTTGTGCAGAGTTATGGAAAAGTGCTTGTAAAAAGTATTCACCCATTTTAAAAACCTATATAAAAAGTGTTTACTACTGCACTCAACTGTAAAGCTAACACCTTATACATTATCTAATGCTTACACACACAAATACACACACATATACACATATAGAGTTTAATTGCAGTTGTTAAACAAATTGAAGCTGCTGAGCAGTCGGCAGGCACAGCAAATTTTTATTGGCAAAACTTTTTTAATTATCATTAATGAACATGAAGTGCACTGTTGCTGTGTGGCATGTGCTGACCACCAGACGAAGTACAACAGAAAGTAGAAAGAAGAAGAAGAAGAAGCCCAACAACAATAACAACAACAATAACAATAACAAGTTTCGCATTGCAATTATTTTAATGTTCATTGATGTTGCACAGAGCTCTGAAAGGCAACGCAATGATTTATTGCCACAGAGCCGAGCAGGAGAATTTGGCTTCGACTTTTGGATTTTTGGATCTTGCGATTGGACTGGGAATTGGTTGCCTTGGAGCCTAACTCATGGCACATGCTATAAACTGTGTGAAAGTTGCCAGCACTGGCAATTAGACAAAGACACAGACAGAGGGCAGAGTGCAAGGGGCAAGGGGCAACGGGCAATGGGCAAAAGCTGATCTGGGAAGTACTTAGATTGAATTGATGCGATGGAATGAAGGCTAAAAGGATGCACTATGGAGGTCAAATAAATCAAAGTTGAAACATAAACAGAGAGTAGAATGAGAGACAGCAAAAAATATGTATAAATGATAAACTAATTGAAACAATTACTAGAACTCAAGGATACACTCAAGTGTCTGTTATCCTTGTTAACTTTTTCTGGGTAAAACAGATTATAGAAATGAGTTTTATGTGCTTTTCCTTTTTATCAAGTTTTTACTGTAGACAATAAATAATGTATGTTCAGCAATATTTCCATAATTTATGCGCACTTCAAAACAATTTGCCCCTTGCCCTCTTGCCACGCCTACGACACACACATACACAAACACACACAAGAATATCGATATCATATAATTTTAATATAAAAAAAGAAAAACCTAAGCAAAGCAGGGGGGGGGGGGCAGCAGGGTTGGGCTAACAAGCAAACAAACATGCATGAATACCTTTTCACCCACACACACACACACACACACAGACATAGACACCCACATAGAGTCAGTGTCCTATCTATAAATGCCACACAACTGCAACGCACTTGCCGCAAAACTCCATTTCCATTTCATTTTTACAACCAGAAACACGAAGAGGAACAGCAAGAGAAACGAATGGAAACCCAAAGCTGGGACCGGTAACGGTATATGAGGATAACCGGAGCATTTATGACATATGGGCGCGTAGCGACCCGCAAACACCCTTCATACTCCACTTCCATTTCAAACTCAAAGGGCAACGGGTAGGAGGAAGCGTTGAGTTGGGTAGCACTGGGCACCCATTGAACCCTATTGGCACGCGTTACCCCAGACCATAATATGAATGTTTTTTAGGGGGGGAGTGTGGAGGAGTTACAAGGGAGAGTAGAGAGAAAAAAAGTTGGTTTTAAGCGATTTTGCAAGCGTGTGGCAGCCACAACAACGCCGCCAGCAGGCAACAGCTACAGCCGCAGCCGCAGCCAGAGGCTAAGTTTTTGCCTTTGATGGAGCGCCATTGTTGCCACGTTGCTGTTGCCGTTGCCACGTTGCATGGCTGCTGTAATGGCTGTATCTGAATCTGTTGCCACGCATACACACATCTACCGTTATCCCCTCGTTGTCTTTATCTCTCTATCCCCTTCACTCTTGCTGTCACTTGTACTGCTCACCTCAATTTCTGTTCTGCCTGGTTTTATGAGGAAACCGTGGCAAATGCTGGAACTGAATCCGTTCTCTCTCTGTGTGTGTGTGAGCTGTGTGTGTGTGTGTGTGTCCGGAACGCGTAGGTAACTCAACAGCAACCGTAAAATAGAATACGGGAAGTGACACAAATGGCAATAGGAGAAAATGAAAGGCAAGAAATGCAATAAAACATAAAATTGCTGACTTCAATTCGTTTGCCATTTCGGGTTTCAGTTTTCCCTTTTTTCCTACCTCTCTCACTCTCTCTCTCCCTATCGCTGTCTCTTGTGTTTTTCCCTTAAGGTTTTGCCTTAAATGTCTAGGGCATTGTGTGTGCGTGTGTATGTTTGTGTGTGTGTGTGTGTGTGGTGCGTGCTGTCGGCAGTGTCAGGGACAAGCTGCGACCGCTTTTTTTTTATATATATTTTATTAGGTTTTATTTGATTTACACTTGTTTTGCGTTGAAACGCTTTGCCTTCAAGGATACTAAAGCAACATACTTGTATGTGTATGTGTGTGTGTATTGTATGTATTGCTGCTATTGAGGGCGTGTCTGATGGGCGTAAGTGAGCACTCGCTGACAATGTATAGAGCAAGTGCAGCGCTTAGACAAATCTACAAAATCAAAAAGGAAAATGATCTGTGTGCTTTAGATAAAAAGATATACGTAGAGTACACACACACTTAACAATTCTACTTTATATCTCTATCTCTCTCTCTCTCTCTCTCTCTGTCTCTGTCTCTGTCTCTGTCTCTTTCTCAGCTGTGCAAGAAGTTGCTTTAGCTTTAAATTCTCTACAGCTAAATGCATTCTACTTTATACTTAAGCAGTTAAAGCAATTGACTTGATTAAGTAGTAAGACAAGAGAAATGCACTGGCATGCCCACTCTCTTTCTCTCTCCCTCTTTTCACTCTCATTTACAGTGATTATTAATCCCGCTTAAATGAGCCTTTAAATTCTAAGTTGAAGCTTATAGTTTGCGTGCTTTTTACAGCATTTTAACCAGCAAAATTAAAGGAGTTGCCAGCACAAAGCTAAAGTAGAATTAATTAAGGACAGATAGATAGGAGAGAGAGAAAGAGAGCGACAGAGAGAGAAACAGAGGAAGAGACATAGAGAGCGGAAGAGAGAGAGATAAATGAGAGAGAAAGATTTTAATTAAAATTTTGTTGAAGCAGCAAAAGTGTTTCCCTTTCTCTCTTTCTCTCTCTGTCGCTGCACTGCAACTGGCCATCCCTGCTGCTCCTTTTGGTCCTTTGGTTTGCAGCTTGTTTCATTATTTCATTTTATGGCTGAGCTGCAATTGTAAGGCTTTCAATTTAAGCCGAAAATTGGTAATTGCCAATATTGTGGCAACAGCAGCAACAACAACAACAACAGCAACAGCAGCAATCAATGGGACAACAATAAATGAATTTGTCCCTCAATTGCTGTGATTCCTTTGGGCAGGATAACAAGCTGTGTGTATGTTCATATTGAAATTATACATGAATTTTGTATAGTTTGTGAGTCCTTTTTGGTTTTAAGGATTCCACTCTAGGATTCTGTTTGCTTACATGCATCACCTTGACACACTGACTGCCCCTTCACCGCATGCTTGACTCCAGCTGCAGTTCGTTTGGGGCTAAAGCAAGCGAGATAAGCCTTATTAGTTTATGCAGATGCGGATGCAGATGCGGATGCGGATAAGAGTTAAGTAGCTCAACAGTATGTATAAGTGTGTGTGTGTGTGTGAAAGAAATTGTAAAGCCTTTTAGACCCCCTAAGGGGGTAAAACATAGTTTGTTAGCCAAGGTGTTAATGAGTGCGATAAGCTCAAAATTAAAATATGAATAATTAAATATGTTTGCCACTTGCTTGGACTTTGTGCCATTCAAATTATGTGTATGTGTGTTAGAATGTGTATGTATGTGTGTGTGTTTGTATGTAAGTGCAAGTGTTTGCCTAGGCTGTGGCTGAAAACGTCTGAAACGTCAAGTCTGCCATTCAATAACAATAAATTCAGCTAACATATGTTTGCCCCAATGCTCCAATGTGGCAGCCCCATAGCTGCCCCAATGCCCAAGGCTGCAAGTAACTTATGAGCACAATATCCAACTAGTTTCCATTTCTCTTTCTCTCGAACACATACACACACACACACACACACACACACACATACAATAATATGGCTTCCTCTGGCATAGTAAATCGATTGATCCCTTTAGCCCCTTTGGGTTAGTTTTAAATCCTCAACCAGCTACATAACATAACCAGAATCTAATTGGAGTCATATGAGCACATTTTGATGCCAATTTGATTCCAATTTGATTTGATTTGATCCTTGTACATGCTTCAGTCAATAAATATATTAGGAAGTGTGCCTTACTATACAATAAAATGTGCCTTCGAATGGGATTTATTGATATAGTCGAAATTCCAATAAGAATGTCCCTTCAAGCAATCAATTGCTATAGCCAGTATATATACTTATTGCGTAGCTCTATTTTCATTTAAAACTGTCAACTATCTATAACTTTAATATATATATAGCAATATTTGCTTATATCTTTAATACAGTTAGTAAAAGGATGTGTTGCCTTAAGCATTATAGCAGAGCAGTCCTTAAGACAAAAACAGCTTCACACTTTATACAGACACAAATCCCTTTACATCAACACATACACACACAACAGCGCACACACAGTTTGATATACATATAACAGGACTTGACAGTATTAAGGTCAAAACTATAAAACATGCAAAGCACTAGAGAGCTGGCAGTCTGAAGGACCAACAGGACTAACAGACTGACTGACTGAATTGGAGTCTGCAATCCTCGAACCGTAGTCCATCACAACCCATAGAGTGTTAGCCAGGTATGCAAGACGAATACAGTCGACTGAGATATAAAAAGAGAGACAGGGAGAGGAGATGACGACAGGATACTCCACTGAACATTGAAGCTGGTGCCAACAAACCTGGTCAGTTGTAGCTTATGCGAGTATTAGTTTTGCATGCGAGCTGCTAAAAAATATGCGCACAGTGCCAGCTGAAAGTATGTGCACACCTCAAATTGAGTTACAAATTAAAAAAGAAGCAAACAAAGTGAATAAGCTAACGAGCAAAAGAAGAGAGAGAGAGAGAGAGACTTGAATATGCTGTGAAAATATTGCAAATGTTTTAAGGATATATAGGAGAATATATAGTTGCTACATAGCAGATTATATATGCTCTAGGCATCTACTGCAGCTGTTGGCATTACTTTAGCAGCCACTGTACACACTGGCTGACATAAGTTTACTGCACACTCAATTGGGTTGGCCTTTTCGGACATCAAATGCCCCTTTGCATATGGCTGGCTGCTCTTGGAGCAGAAGCAGGAGCAGGAGCAGAACCAGGACCTGGACCTGGACCTGAACCTGCAGCTGAACCTGGACCTACTGCTGCTACTGGTGCTATTGCTGTTGTTCGTCGTCGAGCTGAAGTTGTGGCTGCAACTTGGCGTTGGCTTTTCACGCTGCGCCCATAAATATGCTACACTTTAATGTTCCTTACGGTCGTTCGCTTCGCTTCGTCCTCGCAGCATTTGATGTTTTTGCAGGCGCACAACATATTTTAGACGGACACGGACATGGACATGGATACACTTTCATTCCCTTGTCATTTGCGGTCGCACTGGTTTCCGGTATACAAACATACACACATATATATATATTTAGAGAGAGAGAAGGATATGTGTGTATGCATATGAAAGTGTGCGTGTTTAGTAGTTTGGCTTGTCTGTTGTCTGTTTTGATCCCCATGTTAATAATATAAATGATGATTTATGACCCTCCAAGGGGGAGGACGTCCTGCTGAATCGCCCACATAAGCGGCCAGCACATGAGTCCCCCCCTCTCTCTCTATCACTCTCCTATATCCCAGCTGTAAGTCAATTGGCTGATACATTATTGATCAAAGTTAAAGACAAAACATTTCAAGTTAATTAACAATTATGAATATTTTCACTTAAAGTACAAAATAAACGTTGTTATTTGATTTGTTTTCTCTTTTTTAGGAAAATAAATTGTTTTTCAAGTACGAGAGGGTGGAGGAAATTCATAGAATCCAGTCATAAAATCCACCCAAGAAACCAACGTCGCAATGGCACAAAAATATTTAAGGCATTTGCCAGCACATTAAAATCGAATTTTGCATAGGAAAACAACATAAAAAACAAAAGGCGACGACTGCATAGAAATTTTATATATAGGAGAGGGGTGGTGGGTGTTTGGGGGTGTTGTAGAAAGCCACAGGGTTTCGGTTTTTGTGACCCAAAACAGAAGTAACCATCCCTCAACAGAGCCAACACACCCACCCAACAAACCCCAATATGGCCCCAACCTCTATCTATGCCAAAAATTTATGCAAACGAATTAAATTGGCAGGCTGAATGGCTGACTGGGTGACTGGATGACTGGATGACTGGCTGACTGGATGACTGGCTGGCTGGCTGGCTGGCAGGATGCCAGAAATCGCAATGGCATTCAAGGAAGAAGTAGAAGGCAGCAGGACATCATGCTGATTGCGTGTGCCCCAGCCAAAATATAATTATATTTTTAAATTTAAACATTAAATATTTACATGCAGACACACACACACAATACACCCCCTCACACACAAACACACACACACACACACACACACCTTGACTGGCATTTTATGATGCATAAAGCAATTTACAATTATCATTTTTATGCGCTTCAAATGAAGTCACAAAAGGCCAACAAAGTGGCCATAAAACGAACTGCTAAAACTTTTAGCAATTAGCCAACACTAAAACGCTGTTAACACTGAAAACGTAGCAGAGAGAAAAATACGCTTTATATAAAAACAAATGGTGGCGCCTCCATTTTAAATTGAAAATAGCAAAAAGATCATAATTCATGATTTCCCTGGCTCTATATAGGGAAGTATATATAGTATATATATATATATCCATAAGTCAGCCTAGAAATGGGAATAACAACAGGCGAGTGCCAGCAAACATTTATCATTGTTTCAGTTGAGCGTGAAAAAAAATGTGTCTATGTGTGTGTGTGTGTATATGTGTTGTGTGTGAGAGTGTGCTACTGGTAGAAAGAAGCTTGGCAAATGCATTGCAAATAAAAGCAAAATAAACAAGCTGAAAGGAAAATGTTGAAGGTGTTTACTTTGCCTGAGATGCCAGACATTGGCATACCCTGTAAAGTATAATACCAAGATATAAATATAAAATCTATAAACACTAAAACTAAGTAGCTTTAAGAGTTTTGCAACACTGCAAAAGAGACGCATAGCAGCAAAATGCTATTGAGCACAATCAAAACGATCTTAAGAAATGCAGTAAAATCCTTTTTTTGATTCATTGCAGAATATCGAAAGGTAATTAGTGCTTTAAAGAGCTTTGAAAGCTGTTGTTAAAGCTGCAAGCTGTACACAATCAGTTGCCATAGCAGCTACTGCACACTTGATGTCAAAATAGAACTATGCCACGCATTTATTATAATATTTCTATGACAAGCAGACGAAATGAGACACGTCTGAGCGTGTTGGAAAGGGGAACAAGTATGGGGAAGAGTATGAAACAGAAACAGGGGCAGGGTGTTAAATTGGTGTATGTGTGTGTGGGTGTATGGCATACAGTTAAAAAGTGAAGTGGCAGCGTTTTGGCGAGCATTTCAAAAAAAAGTTGAATGAATGACAGACTTTTTATTGTTGTGCCTGTATGTGTGGTTGTGTGTGTGGATGTGCGTGGCATAGACATAGAAGCAACCCGCTGTGTGTTGCCTGGCATTTCATTATATATATATATATATATATAGAATATATTCCACACACACACACGCACATACAGTCTCTATCATTCTTCCTGTTGCTCTCCTTGTTGCGGCGTACAGCGAATTTTCATTGTTGCCAACATGAAAATATCCTTAGGCCAATGCATTTGATTGTGCCGTCCGTTGACGTTGCCATTGTAAGTGACACATACACACACACACACACACACACACACACAAATATATATATATGTGTTGTTGTCTTGACTTCCTGGGGAATTGGTTGGAACTGTTGTTGTGTACGCCTCAGTTGTGCCCCATGTTACCCATTTACATGTGGCAGGGCCATAACACGGTTATTGCATTAAGCAAAAGTTGTAGCCTAGATTTGAATACCCCGCTTGGTCGAGGCCAAAAAGGAGCTCCCTGTAACGATACACGCAGCCTCCCCTCTCTCCCCTCAACGACATGACAAACCCTCCACCAACCAAGCAGAACACGCATTGTTTGGCATTGTCTCACATCAACAACGTCTGCGTTTCAGTCTTTGGCTCTTTTGTTTAAACATTCAACATTCAACATTTAACATTCAACATTCATTATTGCACTCATCCCCCTCCCATCTACTTCCCCCTATGTAACCCCACCCCCCACTCAGCTGTTGCATATTTAATAAAGTTTCAGTTAATTTTAGTCACTCGCATTATTATTTTGTGGCACATGCGTGTTAACAATTTATTTTGGCCTTAATTCATCTACTGCTCCTGCTTCTTCTGCATTTTTCTCTCTCTCTTTTTGGCCCTAAATATTTATGAGGCATTTTTGAACTTTGCATGTGAAATATCATAAGTTGGGGTATAAATTTAAAGCAGTCGCTAAATAGCTGAAAATATTTTTATAATGAAACTTTTAAAATTGTTTTTCATTGAAACTTGCATGAAACGTGTGACACATGCATGTGGCAAGGTAAAAGATGTTACAGTTTGTGATTTTTCATTAAGAATTTACCAAAATGTGTGTAACATGCCACAATGTGGCAAAGGTCAAAAAGTGACACAATTAGCGGCTTAATTTGGGGCTGATTTAAAGGAAATTAAAAATAAAAAAATAGAAGTTAAAGTGTGTTCATTAAGTGACTAACTAAATTTAAGTAATTGCTATTAAAATTATTTAAAACTCTTTTCATTGTTGTTGTTGTTGTTGTTATTGTTGTCACACGCACTTTACTTTTTTCTGTTTCGTCTGAAAAACTGATTAAAACAAAAATGGAAAATTTTGTTGCTACTTTTATAAAGCTGTAAACGCTTTACCACACACACACACAATGCATTACACCAAATACATTGTGACATATACAACACACACACACACACATACACATATACTTATACAAAGTTAACACGCAACAGGCCTTTATTATAATTTGTTGAGGCATTTAATTTGCTGGCGAATAATTTGCCATTAAAAAGAATTAAACAAAATATTCGCTACAATTCGCATAATTAAAAGTGGCAATCAGCAGATCCCACATACAGACAGGGCGTAACCTATGGCAACATACTCCCATTTACATATGTTACAGTTCCACAACCATACATAATCACATGCCATATGGTATATGCCACATGAACAGCAGTAACAGCAGCAGCAACAAATTGTCACAAGGCCAAGGGAGATACAAAAGAATTTAACAAATTCGCCAAGGCATTAGTTCTAATCATTATATAATCCATTATTTATACTGTATATATCAGAGCTAAGCTTAAGAACTGACAGAAATTGGGCACATCAAACTATATACAAGGCCACATACCAACAGATCAGGGTTCATACTTGGCAAAAACTTCGCTTAGTAGAACCTTTAGATCTTTGAGAAACTTTTCTTGTATGAAGTCAATCGACTCATAATACATGCCCTGGAGTGTCGCATTGGACACAGGAAAAACTCACAGGATAATAAATCTGAGGAATATGTTGATACTAAGCTGAATTCTCTATCATATTTACTCCAGATTCTCATTAGAATCTGTCACAATCATCACATGCATTTGCTTTAACTGGAATGCATTCCTTTTCTTTTTCATTTCGATTTATGGATCAAAACCGATCAGCAATATATATATATATATATTGACATATAGAAGATTACTCATTTTCAATAATTAACAAGTAAGAAGTCTGTAGTCGAGTATACCCGACTACGAGAGCCCCTTTGCCAACATATACAGCCATACACACATACTCATACATACACACAGTTCTGCACGTACTTGGCCATTGCGCGCGCCTTTTAGCCCCCCACGCTCTATAGCGCGGTACTTATTGTTGTATAACTTCCGTGTTTTTCGTTCAATTTTAACGAAACTCACAACGTAGATGAAGAATGGTCTACTTAATATGTGTGCGAAAAAGAAATCTTATCGGCTAAAAATTGTACCTTATAATCGTTTTTTTCGATTTGCGGGGGTCAGGGGAGGAAATTTAAAAATCAAAAACAAACTCGTATAGCGTACGAACATAACGAATCTACGTTCCAAATTTCGTTGCTGTAGCTCTTAATTTGCGCGCGCTACTATACCCCCCCGGGGCCCAAAACGCCACATTTGATGATCTATAACTTCCGAGATTTTTGACCAATCTTACCCAGATTTACAACATCGATCAAGAATGGTCTAATTATGATGTGTGCCAAAAATAAATTTGATCGGTTGAAAATTGTGCTTAATAATCGTTTTTTTCGATTTGCGGGGGTCAGGGGAGGAAATTGAAAAATCAAAAACAAACTCGTATAACCTACGAACATTACGAATCTAGATTTCAAGTTTGGTTGCTCTAGCTCTTATAGTCTCTGAGAAACAGGCGTTCATACAGACGGACAGACGGACAGACGGACAGACGGACAGACGGACAGACAGACAGACGGACAGGGCTAGATGAACTCGTCTTGTCGTCCTGATTCAGAATATATATACTTTATGGGGTCTCCGATGATTATTTCTATGTGTTACATACTTTTGGATTTTGCACATTTCCAATAGCTCCGCTTTGCTCTTTTTTTACAAAAAGGCAAACGGGCTAAATATATAATCAATATACTATACAATTTCTATTAAATATCCTTCTTTCTGTTGTATTCTCACTAGGCTGCACTATATGATTTGCGCTTCATACTAGCTGTACCCAGGTTTGTGTCTGGGCTAAACGCTGGCATTGCTTTGTTTTGCCTTTGCACTGTTTGAGCAACTATTGCACTGAACTTTCACTTTGTAGACACTTTTCCCCCCTGTAACAGCCTTACACATATGCCTAACATTATTCGCGTATCCTTTTTATAGTGATCCTTGACTCTGCGCTTTAATTATTAGAGCTTTTAAAAAATTTGCATGTTGCCAACTTTGTTTTTGATTTTGTTTTGTTTGTTTTTTGCTTTCTTTTTTTTTTTTTTGAATAAAATTAAAAGCTGACAAAGTCGTTGACGTTGACATAAACAAGTAAGCCGTGACATTGTTTGTTGTTGTTGCTATTATATTGTTATTGTTGTTGTTGCTATTGTTGCCGCTGTTACTATTGTTGTTACCTCTGTAGCTGGCAACGGAAAATCCCATTGAACACTTTGCGACGAAACGTGCTCTTTGGTTGAACGTGTGAAGCGGCGTTGAAATAAGCAAAACGAACACGTTTTAAATGCAGAAAACAACATAAACTGAACGACTATTAGATATCCTTTAAAAGAAGTGAATGTATATAAGGATTTTCAAATACTTAATAGTTGAAATTGGTAATAAAAAATCTAGAGTTTTCCCATACACAATGTTTGCCCCGTAGTGGAAGAGTTAGTTAAACCTTTAGGTGACATTTTATAGGGTATAAAAACGAAAACAATGTCAAACACATCAAAGTCGAGCAGGAGATTTTCATGCAACAATCCAATGGGAAATGACGGGCAAATCAACTGAAAAATCACATACACAAAAAGTAGAGAGGAAAATAAAAAAGAAAAACCTAAAGGAAAAGCATACAAGCGTTTGGCTGAAGGAGTAAAGAAAAAAAACAAAATTGAAGTTAAGGAAGAGAGATATGGCAAGGTTAGGGGGGAGAAAGGGTATAAAGTAAATGCAAAATGGCGGAAAAAAGTGCAGTTTTGTGCAAATAGAAAAAAAAATGAAAATAAAAATGAAAATGAAAAGAGAAAAAAAGTAACAAATGGAAAACGATGTCAAATGCAAATTGACAGCTTTCAATATCAATTCCAAAACAATCGCAGCGCGCCAGCGAGGGAAATTGTGGAAAATGCCAGCGAAAAGAAAATCAATTTTTTGCTTTTATTATTATTTTACTGTATGTGTGTGTGTGTGTGTGTGTGTCATGTCATGTGCATAACGAAGGCTGCAAGGTAGATGGAGACAGACAGGATATATGCAGACGGCAAGGACATTCACTTAAAATGGTATGCCAAGTCCATAATTTAAGGCTGTCAATACTTTAACTTCATTCAAAATGTAATCAAACTGGTTGACAGGTTAAATTAATTAAACCCGATTTATGCATCAATGTGAATGTTGGCTAAGACCACTCATACTAGCCAGTGGCTAGTAGCCAGTAGCCTGTAGCTATTGGCCATTGGTTAAAGCTTTTGATGTGGTCTCGCATCTTGGCTAAGATACTTTGCCAGCCACTAGAAGAGTGTATGTACATATAACCCTATGTGTGTGTGTGTGTGGTTGAGTACATTTTGCAAATTACACTTGCGGTGCCACACTCACTCACACATACACACACAGAGAGAAAGAGAAAGAGAGAGAGAGATTTACCTTCACATTTGCCTCAATGTTTGTTAATGACATAAGTATTTAATCTGAGAATGAGGAATTTGCATAAATTAACTTTACCAGCTAATGGCAAGAACTCTCACTGCTCTCTGCCCGCTCCCCTCGCTCTACCCCTCGCTCTGTCTCTCCTTCTATCTGCTCAGTTTACCCAAGCTCAGCGGAAGCTTTCAATCTACAGTCATTTCTATATATAGAAATACAAAATGGTTATCGTGCGGTGCTGGCATAAAGGAAAACCAATGGCAATTAAATTGCCACATGCCGCAAGAAAATGGCAGCAACACAATCTAAAACAGAATTTGAATCAAACTCAAAGTTGAAATTGAAGTCAGTGGAAAATCATCAGGAAATTGCATTATCTAAAACCAACTGAGCCCCGATTGCTTTCAAGTCTGTGCAAACATATCGCAAACTTAATGCCACAATACATATATACCTATATATATATATAAATGTATATATATGTACAATAAGAGTTGGTCGATAAAATGCGCCACGTTCTTTTGCCTTTCCCTTTCCCTTAGCCTTACGCTCAACCTCAATCTACAGCCGCCCTGTTGCAATTCAACGAGGCAGCAGCAAATTATAAAAATGAAGCGAAGGGGCATAAATTCTGCGCATAAATTTCAATGCCCTTCGCATCCGCATTTTTCTTATCGGAAAAATTTCATATAAGAACGAACGTAACGTCGAAACCCTCATATAACCAACATACACCTCCTGCCTTCCAGGGACCCACAACAATGGCCAAATGGCAACGATATGACAAGTGGTAAAACTTACTATAAAACTGAACGACTAACCGATGATGTGTAGCTTAATGTTTAAGATTATTATAAACCAGCGCATGAGTATTAATTTTGCATTAACTGAACGACTCTCAGATATCCTTTCTATCACAGCTAGAACAAAGGAAGGTAAGGGATATACCTCTTTAAAGTATTTAAAAACAGCGGGAAAGTGACTGCTGAGAACAACTTTTTCTTCTTATATCAATCCCAATTCTTAATAATTACTACATTAAGTATATATACCCGTTTAGGTAAGCCATTTTATACAGGGTATACAAATTATGAGCGCTCAAAAGGGCAGAAAACGGCGCAACGAAAGCGCGTATTGATTTTTGCCAAGTTGCTCGCTATCCCCTGCCCCCAAAACTTTGAACAGAGTCCCCTTACAACAGACTCCACCCCCCAGAGTCCAATGGTCGAAGCAAGCATCTTGGACAGGTTCAGTCCGGTAAGCATTGAACCATGGATTTGTAATTACGGGATTAGTCCTTCAAATGGCAATGCGATTGGCAGTTTTTATGATTTGCAATACCCAAACAAACTTAACGCATTGTTAGTGGTTGGGGGTCAAGGGTGAAGTAAATACCCACCAAACGGATGCGTACTGCGGATATATACTGGTTGCACGTGACCAGGGTCTAATTTGCAATTAAATGTATGTTGGTTATCCGCTTGTCCGCAGAGATTAACGCAGCGTAGCAGCAGCAGCAGCAGCAGATGATCATCTTCATTGGGTTATGAACTGACAGCAAATTTGTTGGCAAATCTGTTAAACAAATCATCAAACGCTTCAAGTCACACGATTCAAATGAAGTGGCCAAAGCAGCGTCTCAATTTGTATTTAAGTAGACGAAAAATAAAAGAAAATTAAACGGGAAATTCCCCTCAAACCACCTATCCACCACCCACCCGCCAGCAACCAACTCACAAAAAGCAAGAAAAAAAATAAATAAAAATCCAACGCTGCTTTCCGTTCGAGTGCCTTGGGCTTGGGCTCAAGAGACGCAGATCCGCCCAGCCATGACGAATTTGGGTGTGGGGGACTATGCGTGTATCTGTCTGTATCGTCTTAGTATTGGTGTTGGAGGCTGTTCTGCCACTGACGACTTCCGTTTGCTGCGTTGCCGCGTTGCCGCTGCATGAAAAATTTAGAGAGAATAAAAAAAAGCAAAAGAAAAACAAATTTTTTTCTACAACATTTTGTGGTGCGTGTGGCATTTGCTGCTTCTACTATTATTGTTGTTATTGTTGTTGTTGCTGCCGTTGTTATTCTTGACTCTTGTTATTCTTATAATTGTGCATATGACCCTGTTTAATACAGTTCGCTGCACAATTATGCGTTCGCCATTGTTTAACTTTTTGTATACCCTGTAAACATTAGAATAAGCAGCAACAGCTATGCTGACTTGATACATATAAATGTAACATTTAATATATTTAACAGCAGTTTCTTTAAGATCTGTATGTGTACTATATAGTATCTAAAATAACAACAGATTCCAACTATATATATTGCCGCTTTACTATAGAAGTTGCTACAAATTGGTCTAAAGCCTTTGACAAACTGTGCAAATAATTTCCTATTTCATAAGAAAAATATGCCAAAATTTAGTATATAGATATCTATATATATACTACAGTTTATACAGATGAACTCTCCTTAAAATTGGGACCATAATTGTGGATATCTAATAATGAAAAGCTTAAAATTTGGATAGAAAAGGAAGACAGAAAAGGTCTTCACTTTAAGTTGAAAGTAGATGAAGATATAGTTGGATAACAGCTGGGCGATATTTGTAGAATCTTACACATAATGTATGCTTAACATATTGAGCAAGTTATTACAGGGTATTGCATAGTTTGTATTAGTTTAAAGTAACATTTTGCTGTCGCTGCTTTTCTGACTTTTGATACGCATTTGAAATATGAGTGCAAAATGCGTGAGGTTTTGTGCCAGCAATGCAGAGGCAGTAGCTGTGTAGGGGGTGGGGGAGGTGAGAGTGTGAGGGTACAGATGGGGGGGGGGTGATAAGTGTAGGTGTTTAGATAAAGTTCATTGTATACTATATAGTATAAAAGATAAGTGAAGAGCTGTATTAAGTAAACATGAAATGCTGCGTACATCATTGATGAAGTTCAAGTGGAAAACAAAATTTCTAAGAAAATCGAGGAAAAATTCAATTTGTTTCAAGTGCCGCTTAAAGTTGAAGAGTTCATATAACAGCATACATTTGTATGGCAAATATAATAATAATTTTATAATCTGTTATAAACTGTTATAATCTTACATTGAGCTGCTCTTTTTTTATTTATATTTAAAGCGCAATTTGTTGATGGAAACAATTTGTTAATTGCCAACTTAAAATGTGGCAATTGATGCTACTGCGGAGACATTTGGGATAAGGATCAGCATTAGCATCAGCATCAGCATCAGCTTCAGCATCAGCTTTGGCATTAGATGACAATTGATGGCTAAATAAACGGCAATTAATTGACATTGATAGACCAGCCCCTGCCCACACTTATATTTGTAGAGTGGAAGTCTTGGCCAAATGTGTGCTAGCAATTTGGTAAATTACTTTGCGGCTATAAATCAAAGCATCAAACTTGTCCAACCGACAATTCGCTGTGGCAAAACTAATGAAAGAAATGTATAGTAGGTATAGAAGGTAGATAGAAGCTAGTAGAAACTAGAAGAAAGGTGAAGAGTATGGAGCATCGCGTGCTCCCAGGACAGCTGTCAAACTGCTGAGGCAGAAACTTACGACACCTCATTAAATATGCGGCACAGAAGTTTATTCGGACAGCTGCTGCTGCTGTTGTTGTTGCTGTTGTTGCTGTTGTTGCTGCTGCAGATCTCTTACAGTTTTTTTTTGGACTGCAGCTGTCTTAGCCAAAGCTTCGGTTGCCTTATGTTTTCCCTCTTTTCAATTTGGCAAACTCGGCGGTTATTTCGTTTTTCTTATTCCTCTTCCTGTTATTCTCTTCTTTTTAATCTCGTAAGTGTATGTGTCAACTTTTCTCACTTTGTTTGTTTGTCCGTTTGTTGTGTATTTTTGTGTGTGTTTGTGTGTTTTTGTGTTTGGTTTACGCACACCCCGGAGAGTCAATGTCGAGTCAATAAAGCACGGAAATTGCCAACAAAAGATGCCCAAGACAAGAAACAAGCACAACCCAAGCTCATTTGTGCTGTTTTTCTGCTTTTGCTTTATTTTTTTTCCCCTCGCTCACTCTCTCTCTCTCTCTCTCTCTGTGTCTCTTTCTACTTTTTTTTATTCTCATGATATTCTATTATTCATTTCAATTTGGTTGTGTATGTGTATGTTTATGTGTGTGTTTATATAGAACCTCTTATTCCTCAAAGGTATATTTTTCATCACAGTTTACCTACCCTATTTCCCCCTTCCCCTCTTTCCCACTTATCACATATACATACGCCCACTATTGTCCCCTTTCTACCATCGGGGGATTTGAGTCAAAGTTTTTGCCTGTCCGAGCTTTTAGCTTTGGCTTTAGCTCGTTTATTAGATTGTCCTGCGGCCTGTGGACATCAAAAAGTTGCCAACGGCTGTTTTTGACAAGGCCCTCAAAAACCAGCACCCAGCACCCTTCCCTCTCCTCGCTACCCTCTACCACAGCCTTTAGTCCTTGTCACCTTCACATTGTGAAGTGCCATCAATGTTCAGGGCATGGGCGTGTCATAAATATGACAAAGTTCCCCCTGTTGTTGTTGATATTGTTGTTGTTGCTATTGTTGCTGTTTTGGTGTGTTGCTTGGGTGTTCATTATGACAAAAGTTGCTTTTTGGCCCAAAAAAACAAAGAAAAAAAAACAGCAAAGAGAGAAAATAAAAACCAAAACTTATGAAGAACAAAGTGAATGGACTCACATTGATGTTGATGTCCTTGTGCCCTGTCCTTGTCCCCCATCTCCTATCCCTTGTCTGTGGTAATGATGAGGCTCTGCAGTGCAGCTCATCAAATTTGTATTGATTATGGTAGCTTAACTAATGCCTAAACTTCATAGAGTTTAGTAACTTATGCTTATTATGGAATTAACTAATTAATTATCTAAAAGTGTAGTAGAATTCCCATATGATTTTACTTTATTATTAATATCGAAAGCTTTGAAACCTGCCAAAGAACTGAACTCAAATTGTGTATTAAATTTACAAAATGACATAGGAAATGTATCAAATTAGCTGCAGATTAAATTAATTTTAGGTTTAATTTAATTGAATAAATAAGTCAAAGCTATATCAAGTCGGAACACAAGGCCACAGCTCAATCCCCGCTCTATTATTTTATCTATATGAAGCAGAACGAAAAAACTGCTGCAGTCTTATGCAAGCACATTAAAGCTTACTTGAAACTTAAAGTTTATTAAGCAAACATAACTTAACATACATTTTAATACAGTTAACACATAGAGAAACTGTTGGAAGTTGAAATGCCATACACTAAAACCAATTCCAGATCTCTTATCCTCCTCTTTCTCAATCTCTCTCTTATAAGTAATACAAAGCTGGTGCTATTTTATTGAAGCACATTAAAGCTCATTTCGATCAACCAATTAAAACTCAAAACTCTACAATATACAATCATTATCCCTATATATCGACTATCTTTATTCGATCTGTATGCATTTTGTGTGTCTGATTGCAATATTTATCCAAAATTTATATGAATAGCACTTAAAGGCTCTTTAGTGACTTGTCGATAACTTGTATTAATTATGACATTGACTTTAACATCGATTACTTAAATACATATGAAATGACTTTCTGTCTCACTGTGTGTATATATATATGTGTGTGTGTGTGTGTGTGTGTGTATAGAGTTATCAATAGTTGTTGCTGTCTGGGTGCAATTTGGTAGGAAATGTAAGCCATGTTTGCCATACTCTCGGTATTGTCGCTAATTGAAATGCAAATATTGATGAGTGTTAAGCAAATGCTGATGCTAATTTGCACAATTCTCGTTTTGTCGCGCTTGGGCCGCATAATGCGCCGCAAAGTATGCCATAAAATGCAGTGAAATGCAGCTGCTGCTGCTACGGCTGCTGTGCTGCTGTTGCTAGCAACAGCTAAATTGAGAGTCAAGTCGATGCCGTACACACTGTTTCCAGCTGCCTGGGGGGCAACATTTTTCGTCCTGCTACATGCCACAACTGTCATAGTGCTACACCGAGCTACATTGCCACCAGTGGCTGCCACACCCAATTGCCGTCAGCTGGCAGACAAATTGCAGACTGGCAAACTGACTGAATGTTTGAATGGTTGAATGGTTGAATGGTTGAATGGTTGAATGGCAAACTGACAGAATGGCGGCTAAATGCTGCCATAGTGCAAACTCAGCAGAATTTCAAATTTATTCAAATCAACTCGTTCAGCGAATGGGCCAATTGCCTCTGTGGGCGTGTCAGTCTATCTCTCTTACTATATATATATATATATATATATATATATATATATATATATATATATAACAGTGTATATGTATGTGTATGTGTGTTTGTGTGTGTGCTAAGCAATGAGCAACTGAATGAATGATTCAATTAGGCATCAAATATTTACAGCAGACGTTTTAAATATTGCGACAGACTCTCGATACGCCTTAGCATTGCCTTGCCGTTAAGTCCCCCTCGTACCCTGTCTTTCACTGCTTACCACTCTCTGCACAACTCTATGCAACTTTCTGCTTTGGTCTTATCTTGGGCTTGATTTGAGTGCCATTAGATTTGCATAGCTTCAGCTGAGACTTGAGGCTGCAACTGCAACCAGCTGAAACTTATCTAATTGGCCACCAACTACTTTAGGGCTTGTGTTGCATATTATGTGCTGCGTGCTCTGTGTGTTGTGCCACACTAAGTAAAAACTCAAAACTTTGTAAAAAAGTAACTTTAGTTATACAATTTTTACCCAGCTAAATCAGTTAAAGCCAAGTTTTAACTTAATAAATTTGACTTGACAGCGATTTATATATAGGTATTAAAACCAGCAAAAATAAAATTTGTAGCTAAAATATTTAAATGGAAAAAATTTAAATAAGATAATGAATTTACTATATTTATTTTAAGTGTTAATTATAAATTTAGAAAAAATTAGGAATAAGGCAGAAATTTTGTTCTCAATACCAAGCAGAGAGCCTTCAACTTATCGCATGAAAAATAGTTGTTTTACAGCAAAGCTACATTACCACTGTGTTGCAAGATTGTAGAATTTATTTCATCACAGTGCCTATCAGAACTTATAGAATATAGATCTGGAAGAATTCTGCTGCCAATAACTGTTAGCCGCTATAAACTTTGCAGACAAAGTCTTATGTTATATCAGTACTTATAGCCGGTATATACGAAGCCTAAAAATACAACGAGACTTCAAGCTGATTGCTGTGAAACTTCAAATAAAGTGAACTACCAGCAGATATCACAATAATCACTTAAAGAGGAGGCCTGACAGTGATGCCTATTAAACTCGAAATAAATAGACAACCTTGCATATTTAGTGTGCGACATATACATAAGCTGATAGCTATAACACTCGATATACATTGAATATGAGCAGAAACAACGCTCAACTTTGGACTATAAAAAACGGGTTAAGCAAAGGACTTGCTGATAAAAAAATAATTTATTGCTTAAAAAGGAGACAATTAGCAATGTATTAGATTATGTGTTCTATTTATAAGTAATTGTATTTATTAATTAATAAATATCAAAAGGAAAGAAATTCTATAACAAATTTCAACCAACAAAATAGATGTCGAAGTCAGCTTAAGCAAGAGTTCATTCAATTATGAAGTAAAAGAAAACTTAATTAAATGGAAAATTTAAACATTTGTTGCTCTTATAAAGTGCTTAAAATACCAGAAAGTATTACGAACAATTGACCAAATTGAATTGACAATTTCTCTTACAAAGCCAAAAATGCAAAATATAAAATGAAAATGAAAAAACATTAAAAGCAACTTTAAGCCAAAAAGTAAACCAAGGCAAAGGCAACAGCCAAATTCAAACAGAAAGTAAAATGCAAATGTAGCACATAAAATGCAATAAGGATATAAATAAATAAATAAATATAGATATAAAGATATATAGATATGTACATGTATATAAATCTGTAGATATAAAAAGGAATTCCTTTTGTTTCGCTAACATGGCAAATTCCCAATCGAAATTCAAATCCCAAAGCCTTGCAATACCTTTCAGACAATGTGAACTGGCAATAGTTTTGCTTCAGATTTATGAGTTTTGCCAAAGCAAATACTTTTATGCAGTTCTCTCTCTCTCTCTCACTCTCTCTCTATGTATGTGTATATGTGTGTGTATATGTGTGTGCACAATTTCAATAGTTTGATTACAAAAGTTTTTCAATTGAACATTTCTGCATTTTTACGTGTAGCTTGGCAATTCCTGCTTTGACTTGCTGCCTGCAGTTAGATTGACGCATGTTGCACGTGGCGTATGCGCAACATTTGAACATTTTATTTTCAATTTGAGTTTATCATAATTTATTTAATAAAATATTAAACGCAATAAGACACAAAACTGTCAACACCAAATATAAATTCTATATCATATTTCTATATATAAAAATTTTATATATATTTTTTCTATTTTTTATTCTTGTTGCAACACAACAGAAAATTCTTCTTGCTGCTGCTGCTGCTGCTGCCGATAAAGTTGTTGTCGCCGTGGCAAGTTGCACACTCTCCAAAAATATTTTCATAATTTTTATCACGATTGTAATTCTCGCCCAAAAGTTTTGCATTCAAAAAACTTTTTGTATATTCGAGCAACTTTCTGCTTCTCCAAAAACTGGCAGCAAGGAGCAGCACGAAGTAGTCGAGGAGCAGTTGGAACAGTTGAAGCAACCAAAAGCTAAGGAAAGGAAAGGAAAGGATCTGAGTCGAGTCGAGTTGAGTTGAAAAAGTTTTTCATGCTGACAATGAGCTCACAACAGATTTCAGAGTTAATTTCCAGTTTTTCGGCTTAACTTTTCTCAACAATAATAACAATAACAATAACAATTTGAAGTACGCGTACATATTGCACGCACTGTTAATAAGCCTAATTATTTTGCACTGAAACGACAGATAAATGATATAACAGCCTTCAACTTAAGTACCACTCACCCACCGCCACTGCTACCCTCACCACACTCTCTCTCCCTCTCTGCCTCTCTCCCTCTGTATATATATATATATATATATATATATATTGTCTGTTAATTGGTGCACTTTCTCTCTGAGGATACTTTAACTTAACAGTTTATTATATATATAAAATATTATGATATGTCTGAGCTTCAAGTTTCTATAGCTTCGGCCTTATCAATGCTTATCAATGTCAGCCTGAAATGGATCTTGTTGACAGTCAAACAATGTCATTAATCAAGCTGTCTCAAGGTGCACTCAACATAAGTCCTGCTCCCACCACAATTTCCATTTTCATTTCCTTTGCTTTCCTTTTTTTTTTTGATGCTTTTTGCACAACAAAATTTATTATAAACAAAGACTACAACGACGCAAAAATACCCTAGCTTAAATTATAGTTTCTACTTAAGAAACTTACCAAAAGCTGCTTAAAGCTTTGGCTTATTTCACTTGCAGCTTAAAGCTCATTGCTATAGAGTCTAAAATCAAGTCTAAGCAATCCTTTTCTGCCTTTCTGCTGGGTGTAGCTGCCCACATATCACACACCTACACACACACAACACACACATACAACTCGCATCTCCCTTGGGCGCAAGCACGACAATTTTTGCTGAAAACAAAACGAAGTACGAAAAAAGAACCGCTAGAACACACACACACACGTGAATATATGTTGTTTCTTTGCCATGTGCTGACAGCGATAAATTCTAATGTCGCTTCTTTACTGCCACGCCCCCAAATGTATAGCAGTAAAGCAGGGCGTGGCCAAGCTGTTGCCCCCTGAAACTGACCGAAAGGACCGAACCATGAAAAATGCTTGCTTCCGGCTTCAATTTCTTTTCGTACTACCAAAAAAAGAAACAAAAAGGAAACAAGCACAAAAAAAGGAAGTTAACTGACATTTTGTTTGCTGAGGAAATATTTTTAGCACGTGTTTGCGTAAATTTTCTGGTCAATTTCTATATGGATGTGTGTCTGTGTGTGTGTATGTGGAATGAAGTCCAGCTATTTGCAGCATGTAGTGTAGCTGCCACATACACATTTGTCACTTTAAATGCAATTTGACTTGTGCCCAATGCGCATAAGTTGTGCTGCTTCTCCTGCTGCTGCTGCTGCTGCTGCTGCTGCTGCTAGTGCTGCTACTACAACTGTTTCTAGCAGCAATTTGTCCTATGCTCAACGGCCGCTCCAGGGACAATAAACAACAAGCCGAAGGACGAAAGGACAAGGCGCATTTCATTTGGGAACGCTCAAAACAAAATCAATTTTAAAATGGCAAACTGAAAAGGTAACTATATATATATGTATGTATGTATGTGTGTGTGTGTGTGTGTGTGTTGTCTAGCATGTGGCAGCCACAATTCCAGCTGCATATGAAACACAAATCAGCACTAAGTCAATTATAGAACGACCCTTTGTGGTGTGGCTAATGAGCAGCAGCTGCTGTTGCATTCAACTGTTAAGAAGAGGCAAGGCAATGCCCCAAAAATTTACATTAATTATGTACATAAGAGTTGGCAGCACTGTTAACTGTTGGCAATGAGTTGGCATTGCTGCATAATTTATAATGTGCATTGATGATGACTTCATTAGTTCACAGCAGTTCACAACAGCAGCTGTTGCTGTTATTGCTGCTGTTGTTGCTTTGTCGTCCAATGAGCCGGAAATGTCTTCATTATGATTGCATATGGCACAGGCGTTGGAGCAACGCAAAACGGAATCGGAAGCGGAAGCACACGAAAATTCGTTTTGTTGTTGTTGTTGCTGTTGTTGCTGTTGTTTTTTTTTGTGTGTTTTCTCTTTTTTTTCTGCCCTTCATGTTCAGTGATTGTTGCTGCTGCTGTTGCTGTTGCTGATGTTGTTGCTGTTGTTGGCGTTGTTATCAGAAGTGCGTACGAGCGTGGTAATTTGCTCACATACACACAATCTCAGCTTTAGTACACACACTCACATATATATACACACACACACACACACACATAGCACATCATACTGGGCTTGCCCCTAGTTTGATTCGCTGCGAGCCGCATGCCACGGTGCGTATGAGTGATGGCTGAATTCATATCAACTGACAGTTTATTTACACAAGCGCCATCATTACCAACGCCTGCACATAACGGTTCGCCGTCAAGGCTAAATCACACACACACACACACACACACACACACACACACACACATCCACACACACTGAGACTAATACACATAATCGTATGATATGAAAAATTGAGTGTGATTTATGCAATTATGTTAACAAAATATTTACTTGGCCACAAAAACTGATTGGCTTAGACACTTGAGCGTTGCGGTTGCTTTACTTAAACGTTGCCACATTAAATGAACATTACAATCAGCAGCTCTTAAAGCTACTTTTTTTTATATTTTGATTAATTAAGAAAGAGATAGAAAGAGGCAGGACAAATCAAGGATAGAGTATAGAGAAGATTTTATATCATAGAGAAGTTTGTCGCGTGAAAAGTTTCTTGTGTTCTTTTTTTTTTTTGGTTGAAGAAAAGCATTTAAAGGCACAAATAGTATATAAAATAAATTATAATTTTATTACGAAACGGATGCGAAAAACTTTTGCCATTTCCTAAGCGCTGAAAAAGTAACAAGTTTTTCCAAGTAGAGAATTATTGGGGAAAGGGGAAGTTTTGGTAACATTTCTCGTTTTGCTGCGAGTTGTGTTTTGGTTTTTTTTTCTTTTTTGGTTTCCACTTGCAGGTTTTAGATGGCAAGTAGCAAGTGGCAAGGTAGTGGTAGTAGATGGTAGGTAAAGCAAAAAGCTCATTACCTTATTGCGTTTTGGCCATCAGCTGGGCCATGTACCCCCAATTTTCCTTATTATGGCCTTTTTGCTGAATTGGGCTAAATCAGAGGCCGTTGGTTACGTTCAGCTTCTGTTTGTGCCGCAAATGAACGGAAATGGTGAAACTTTTAATTGAAACCATAAATTTTCGCGTGGTTTTCACTGCTACCCCGAATTTGTCGTATGCCATTGCCCATTCCCTTCCCTTCCATTCCCTCCCCCTCGTTGACCCCCATTTCATTTGCTATGTAGCGAGTGCAATTAGCAATGAGATTTGGCATTGCATTGCATTTACTAACCAACAACAACAACAACAACAACAACAATGCTAAGCAGGTAACTTTACCAACTTTATAACAATCCTTTTCATAGCTTTTCATTCGTCCTGTTGCTTACTACCCACCCTCTCACCCTCACTACAGGTGCAAACATCTTGCTTTGTTAAACAGTTAAATAGTTTAAAGCGTTAACACTTGAATTCAGTTGCTCTTTGGGTATTTATGTCAACCAACTGTTCCCAGTATATGGATGGTAGCTTCAGCTGGCCGGAAATGACGAATGATTAAAATGGGCGTGCCATAATTTCCGCTCGACTGATGTGTGGCAACCGGAAATTGCAGACGACAGCAGAAACCGTTATGTCTAATAATTGTTAAGAGAAAGAGTAAGAGTAGACATACAAACACACACACATACACACACACACACAGCTTAAGCTGGAAATTTTGATACTCAGAACTTAATTGAAATAGCAGCATGTATGCAGGCAACATGCCACAGGACTCCAATCATATAGCATGACATTCTTTCATATTCAACTGAATTCTACCAGCTTGCTGCAATGCTGCCACATTCAATATCATCAGTTAACAGTGCTGATTGCCACAGATTCGTATCATAGCATACCATTTGGTATTAAAACGCTGAAAAGGCTCGATACAAAATTCAATTTCCTGCATTTAAATGGCTTTGCAGCAGCACTTACAACATTTACCACACTTACAACTGTTACATTTTGCCACGTTTTTGTTGCATCACTTGCTACAGTCGCTTGCTTACTAGTTATTGTATCGCTGAAGCCCAATGAAGTAGTTGAAAAATACATTTCCATTTCTCTTCATATAAAATGAACAACAACAACAACAATTGCCAATTGCTTCGATTCACAACGAATTTTCCAAGTAAATTAAATTTCAGTTCAATTGATATATTACAGACCGACTTATATGGCATCTGTTTGCCATATATAATGCGTGTTAGGGTATGTATTTATTAAATTGCATATTATATACCAATTTACTAAAGGAACCCTTCGATTAAAGCCAAAGTCCCATTCGTTTTGCATATAATTATTAAAGCCATGAGCCTAGCATTCGCCTAAACTATTTACTAGGACATGAACCAGAATATATCTTTCCCCTATCAACAAACCTAAATAAGCCTCAGCCTTCACATACGCCTTGTACATTCCTTCACCAATAAGAATTTTTAAAAGCATTTCCAATAAGAAAAATTATTATACATAATCTAATTAGATTTTTCAATTAATGCTTGGATTTACTTCAGCTTAAGCGAATATGAATTGCAGGCAAAAGTATGCAATAATAATTTAGTTTCAATACCTAGTCAAATGTTAACATATATTTGGAATGCTCGAAAGTATGCAACATGTTTTATAGGTAAAATTTAACTCTCACTCATTTCAGTCTGTATTATTATACAAGTATAATAATCATAAAAGGAATAAAAAAGAATGCACAAAATGAATATTGGTCATAAAAAATATTTGGGTCTTTGCTAATATTTCAAATTTGAAAGCCTCTTTTTAGTTGTGGCAGTTATTTGTGTGTGTGTGCCAGTGTGTGGGATGTGGTGTGTCTGGCGGTAGACTTTTATTCTCTATGTTATTTTTGTGCTACTTTTACTATTGATTTTATTTGGCATAAATGCGACGTGTGGTGCTCATTTTTATTTTTTTTTTCTGTTGCTCCTGCTGCTGCCAGAGATTTCACATTGGTTACGATGTTGTTTTTTTTATATTTTTGCTGCTGCCACAAGAGCTGGAAGCAAAAGGACGAAGAGGTGGAGCCAATGGCAATATTTTCAATTTGCTAAATGGCGCAGTCAGCCAACTGAAATGCCACATATATATATATAACTTAGTGTGTGGCAAGTATAGAAATGCTCCATATATATGTGGCATACAACAAATATCAGAGGCACATATGAGTATGCGAAAGAAACCACAGCAGGCATTTTAATAATTCTAATGCGAGTTTTTCAGTTCTTTCTCTCTCTTTCTTTGTGTCTGTCTTTCTCTTTCTGTTTCTGTGTTGTGTATCTGCGTGGACATGATATACGTGGCACAGAATTGACTTGAACAGCAGAAATTGTCTATTGATAATCGATATATACCGCAGCATTCGATACAGTGATATGCGACATTCATTAGCCAATACCAAAAAGGAAGTTGACTTTCACGCGTCCAAAATCAAATGATTTATGGTGGACAATGACTATGACATTAACAACAGCAGCAGCAGCCGCAGCAGCGAACAATAGCAACAACAATAACAACTATATATTGACGACAGCAATCGAGTGTGCGCTTGTTTACTTCCGCCGGAAGCAGACACCGAACATGGCGGCGCCGCAAATAAATGAATATAAAACCGCAAAGGGATCGAAGCAACATGCAACATGCCCATTATTATCATCTTCATAATGAGCTTCACTTGGCGTCGCTAATGGCGCGAAAAATAGACAAGCTTTTTTCTCATGGTATCAACAATCCAATACAACATACATGCGAGGGTTACCCTAAGAGTTGTATAAGAAGCACATAAAAACTGAAGAGTCCACTTAAAGAAAACAATTTTAACTCCAAACTCAACTAATTTCCATTCATTGAGGCTTCTAACTTTCTGAGCCAACACTCGTATAGCACACACACACATTTACACACACTAACACACCCAAAAGCTAAGAAGCAGCCATTTTGTTTATACGTTTGAGTGCTCGATGATTTAGTGTGGTAAACGCTTAAAATTTAATGCGCATAATTTATACATTATTACCAACACTTCATTTTAGGCTTTACACACACCCACACACACGCACACACACACACAGACATATTTACACAAGGAATCCAAAAGATTTTTGGCAATAAATTCGCTTGGCAAACGACAAGAAAGGATAAAAAGTAGTAAGAAAAAAGCGTTGCTGGGTGGAAAATGGACGAGCGCGGGTGGGGGGTGGGGGGTCGAACTCAAAAACTTTTGTTGCTTAAGTAAACTTGAAAAGTTTTTCGAGACATAAAAGTTTCTTGTGAAAGTCACACGAAAGTTGAATGCAATAAATCTGAACTGAACGGCGTTGCATGAAGCAGCCGTATCCAAAAAAAAAGTGCAATGCGTTTTAGCCTTTTTTTTTCCTTGCTCGCACTTCAAGCCAAATCTCGTTTAAGCCCGTTACCAAACAAAGTACAAAAAATAAAGTGTAAAAACAAAGCAAAACTAAAGAATCAGCCAAAGAAACGCACACAAAACTTTCAACGCGTTTTCAGGGCTGATAAATGGCCGCTAGAATCAGAAAATACAAGCGCAGATTTCTGATTTCAACTTAAATAAACGCGTCTTCTCACTCAGTCTACGTATAACTATCCGTCTTTCTCACTCTGTCAACAATTCTTTGTTGTTCTTTCTATCTTCCTTGGCTACATACGGAAAACTGCATTGCCAATGCGCTGCACTTGACCAGCAGCTGGCCATCACTTGAAATACAAATCTAGCTGCATATATATAAAACAACACACATACAAAAGTATATATATAATCTATAAATAACATATATATATATATACATATATATTTGAAGGACCTTTTGCATGGCTGCACAGCTTAAACTGTGCTAATTGAACGGCAATTTATACAACAGGCAACAGGGTCAAGTGCCTCAGGTAAATTTAAGACCAACTTTACACCAAGCACCTGCAGCTGCAGCTTAAATGTGCCACAAGCAACAAGAGTTGCCACACGGTTTCAGCTGCATTAATAGGCAGCACAGCAGCAAAGGAAAAAAGCAAAGATAAATCGTATATATACAACTGATATCAACACAATAACATATAGATTAACAATCTAACAAGAGAGAAGCAGTAATTATGAGAAGAAACATAAGGGACAAGGTTGCTATATAAATACTTTAAGTAGAATATATAGCATATATATATGATATAATCAAATAAATATAAGGCCATGCCTTTTGGTACTTACCCCTAAATTTTGAGTGTAGAGCGAAGGGACGAGTGGAAGACGAAGACAAAGAGTGCAGCAGCAACTGAAAAATTCAAAGAAAAATTGCGTATGATTATTTGTACTATAAATGAATATATATACTCCTACATTATACTATATTATGGCCTATATATATCCAATTTTTCGATAACTCCAATATTCTTAAAATCAGCTTTAACTTCATTATTTTCTTTATACTTTTTCATCAGTTTTCAGTTAAGGTTTGACACTTGCAGCAAGTTCAGTTTGTGAATGGTTTGAAGGCTCATTAAAAGTTAACTTAGTTCAACTTTAATACAATGCTGTAAGTTCAACTGAGTTTTCAGTCTGAGTGCAACATATGCTACAATGTTATTTTAAAGAGAATTGAAGTAAAATTAAGTGCAAGTGCTGGTTAGCAGCAAAATGTAAGCCAACTGGTTTGTTGGGTGCTGCTGCTGATGCTGTGTTAACCCAGTTAGTCAGCATAAAATATAATTTGGCTGATAGAGCACAAAAAATGTCCTTGTGCCACATGCAAAATATAATAATAATAAAAGAAAAGGAAATATGATTTAAAAAGAATAAATAGTTGTGGTTTTGCTACAGGCTGCCACTTTTTTTTTATTTTTTTTTTGTCTGTCACTTTGTCCAACTGTCAGTCCGGCAGTATGAAATTTTCTCGTTGGTTCGTTCGTTCTTTTTCATTATCAAGCTGTTTGGGGTCGGTGAGCGTAGCTTAATTGCAATGAAAGCGCAGTTTCCTGCTAGCAATTTACAGTGCAACCATGAAATATGCAACATTATGACCGCAGGAGAGCGCTGTTCTTCCTACAGCAGTGGCAGGTATCCTTTTTTAAGCTGCTCGTGCTGTGCTCTTAATCACATCAACGACACCGCATGCCATCCATATACCATAGACCGACTATACCTACATACATATACATATACATATAGATATACATATAAACTCAATCTGTGTAGGGCCAGGTGAATGATTGCAATTGCAAAAGATCCAACCAGTTGGCATTCAACCTCAAACTCAACCTCAACCACAGCCAACAACAGTCGCTGCCTGAGGCATCTGGCATTCTGTCTTACTTGCAACGGCAGCGCGCATTCAGGTTGCATTTTTCATAAAATATAAGGCGCTTGCATATATGATTATTATTTTTATTATTATTATTGATGCAAATTGCAGCAGCTAAAGCTCAAGTTCTGCTCAGAGGCTCAGCTTCTTTCATTTATGGCTCTTTACTTAAAGGTGCAAGAAAAATTTTGCCTACTTTTTAGCGCACATCCGTCTCAAGTTGCAATTGCTGTTGCTGCTTCTGTTGCTGCTTCTGTTGCTTTTGCTGCCGTTGTCGTCTTTGGCCAATTAGCTGCATTTGAGTAACAGTTGCAAAAGTTAAACATGTTCACAAATGCAATTAGCCATCCTCCAGGCGTAAAGTTAGCCAAGTTAAGACTAAACTTACAGCGCTTGCACCTAATTAATTTGCCTTTTATTCGACACAAAGTTGAAAACTTGATTAAATTTAATGCATTCCATAAAGTTTTTTTTCTTTTTTTAAATATTAACAAGGATAGAGCAATACAGATACAAGCGATAGCGACAATTGTTTAAATAGCAAATTGTTATGTTTATCGTTATAGATGCAAAATTCTGTAGGAGAAAGTAAATGAAAGTATAACTAGACTGTTTCTCTCTATGGCATTGATAATATTTGTGGTGGCCAGCAAGTGGTATACTTGCAGCGCTTTAATTGGAAAAGTTTTTCAATTTTAATTAAAACATTTTACTTAATGCAAAATACAGTCGAAATTATATACAATGTGCTGCATTCATACCACAACAACAACAACAACAGCAACAACAACAGCGACAACCACCACATTTAGGGCAAAGCCAAAACGAAAGTTTTTCTGGGCCAACAGCGAAACAACCACAAAACTAAACTAAAAACTCACTATACAACTCTCTACCACTCTCTCTCTCTCTCTTTCTTACTCTCCTTCTCTCTGTCTTTTTCTAAATAGTAATAACAGTGATTTTAATAGCTATAGCTTTTTGTATACTGTATACTATAGAACTACAATTCATTTGCTTGTACATCACTCATACGCCCCCTTGGCACTTGCTACTGTTACTGCAATCATTGCGCCTAGTTTTGTATCAGTTTCGAAGTTTTAGCCTGGTCAGTGGCAGACAACGAAATGATAGAAAGAGATGCACAGAGAGAAAGAGAGTGAAATAGAGCTTTAGGGGCTTATGAGAGAGAATTATAGCGCAAGAAGACAAATAGTTCTGTGTAATTTGCTTGTATGTCAAACGATTCGCATATGTCAAATGTCAAATGCTTTGCAGATTTTATTTCCTTTTATATTACTTTTTCTTTTTTCTCGTTTTTTTTTTTTATTTCACACTCGCTCAATTGCAATGCCTTCGACAGCAACATATGAGGTGTAGGGGTGTGGCAAAAATTTGGCTTTTTTTTTTGTTTTTTTTTCGCCCTCCTCCCACCAACAATAAATTACTATTACAATGACAATTTTACCCGCACACACAGAGCGTGGTGAACATTTTTTATGCTTTGGTTACATTTCCGTTTCCGTTTTGGGGGCTTTTGCCCCCTATTTCATTTCTTTCATTCACATTCACATTTCTTCCTGTTCTGTTTTAGCTGTGCAGCACTGCTGACTGCCATTTGAGCTCCACTAAGCATTCGGAGTTCAAGTCAAATATGTGCTAGATTTGCAGCAGATTACATGATTAATGATCTGACTTTTCTGCTGTGCCACACTACCACCTTCTCCTTTCTCTCTCACTCTCTCTCTCTCTTTCTCTGTTGACTTTCCTAGCTGCCTATATCCGGGTAATGCCAAGTATTTTGCAAATAAATCGTAGCTCATGTCGGGTTACAGTTCAACGAAGTCAGTTCCATAGTAGTATTAATGGAATCATTTCGATATATGTTTGAATTCGAAATTATAATATAAAATAGTTGAAAGCTTTTGCTTTTAAATGAAATTGTTGACAACCTGAGAATTCTTCTTCTATTTTAAGTTAATTGAAACTCTTTGCAACTTGAAACACAGCCTCAGACATAACCCAAGATTACTTCAAATGCAAAACAAAAACATAAACAGAAACAGCAACAGAAACAAAAACAGAAACAAACTAATAGACAGACAGACAGTTGGACAAAAGAGCCGACTGACTGCCTGTCTGTGTGTCTATCTGTCTGTTTGTCTGTCTGTCTGTTTGTTGGGCAGCTGACTGTATTAACACTTGAATCCTTGACTTGGCCGTTGGCTAAATGAGAGTAAATAAGGCTGAAGCTGAACCGTAGCTGGCGACTTCTTGCAACTGGGGTCAGAAGAAGTCGGAGCAGAGCCTGGGACGCTCCAGACACATCGACTTGCGCTAGACTAGGCAAAGAAAATATTGTTGGCTTTGGCTACAAGCAACAAGGGGGAAGTGAACAGTGTCCGAGTGTAAGAGAGAGGAGAGGGAGAGGACGACTGGTTGGTCTGTCAAAATGTCAAAGCTTAAAGTTAAAGAAAACCTGGTTGGACTTTGGTTTTAATCAGTCAAAATGTAGCCAGAGCAGCCGCCACAAGTAATTAAGTAGATATGGGCGAAGCATTTGTTTGTGGAGAAGGGGTATGGGGGTCTGGGTAAAATAACTGGATAACTGTATAGCTGCTAATTAAATGGATTTGCTTTCGTTGTAATTTCGTTTTGTTTCTTTGTTTAATTTATTAATTTGCCGTTTTGGAGTTTGTTTTTTGCTGCCACACACAAAAACACCCACACTCAGAGAGAAAAACACACACACACACAGAGAAAACCCCATAGAAAATCTTTAGCACAAACTCAAGCCGCATTTTCATTTTCATTTCTATTTCCATCTCCATCTCCACTTCCATTTCCATTTGATTTAGGTACCAAAGTCCAAAAGAACTTTGCGTCAGCTTTTATTTACGCAAACCGAAACATATTAAAAATTTACGGCTCGTTTACTGCGATTTGTTCAATTAAGTCGATACGTTTCCTGCTTTCAGCTCGACCTTCTACTTTGTCCTGTTTCATCTCCTACATCCTCCTATATCCTGCTCCTACTACAGCTTCTCCTTCTCCTACTGCAGCAAAAGTTGACTACCAACTTGAGCTAAGAGTTTGCCATAGGCTTTAGGGTTTGAGTCTGGGTGTGGCTTTCGCTTTGGCTTTGGCTTTGGCTTTGGCATTGGCTTGAGCCATTGCCTCATACCATATACAGGCGGTTGCCACTTTTAATTTTCTTCAAGTTTATTTGTCCGCATTCCCTTCTACTCTACTCTCGCATTATGCTATTCTGGTCTGCTCTGCTTCCTCCATCTACATCTACATCTCTATATATATGTATATATATATGCTTTTATCCTTGGCTTCTCTTATTTTTTAATTTTTATTGAATTGGCTCTTGTTACTCTCGTACTGCTTAGACTTTGAAAGTTGAAATTAAACGAGCGTGGTTTATGTTTGCAGCTTCGGCTTCAGCTTCAGCTTCAGCTACAGCTTAAGTGCCACTGATTGTGGAGACGGAGTGAAATTTAATCAAGTTTACCCACTATGCCACCAAAAAGGGTTGCATATGCCACAACTAACTGGCTAAGAGATTGTGGTTAAGGTTGGGTGCAGTTGAAACAAAGAAAGCAAGTCTCAAGTGCCTTGCCATTGTTGCTGCCAGTCAAAACTTTACTTTACCAGCAACCTCCAACAACCACCAGCAACCACCAGCAACCAGGAACAACCACCAACACCTGCACCTCACCTGTAGAAGCAGCAATCCATTCGTAATTAAAAGTCACACATATTGATGCACACGAATGCTGTTTTCATGTTTTCATTTAACGGGAAGATGTCATTAATTAGCCAAAGAAAAGTAACTGATTTAACTGTCAATTCTTATGGATTTAAGGTTCTGAACTAATTGTGTGTGAAAATTAGTTTGGTATATTGTTAGTTAGTTAGCTAATGGATGGCTGCAACTTGCATGTAACACTCAAGTGTTAGTTTTGCTTATTATATAAGAATTCAAAGGGTCAAAGGTTCAAAGCTAATGAAAGCTACAACCACGAAATTGCGCGTAACTTGGCATAATATTGACCAATATGGCAAATTGCTTATACGCCACGTTGCACAACAATGGTCAGACACGCACACACGCACACACATACATAGTGTATACATAGTGCATTGAAGTGCACTCAGTAACTACATCAGAAGAGCTACAACAAACAGCGAACTGACTCCGCAACCGCACACTGGACCGCAAATATGCAAACAGGCAGCAGCATCAGACGAAATAACAGTAAATTGGCGCCCGAACAGGGAACCAACAATTGCATTTGGCGCCTGAGCATGCTTGCCATACTCACACTTATACATATCTATATATATATGTATACTATGCCACGCCTATCCGTTATATGAAACTGTGCACATCAACGTAATAATTGTAATAATACGAATGCCGACACTTTCGGCCAACAAACAACAATCAACAACAAAGTCAACATCAACAACAACAACAGCAGTAGATGTCCATGGCAATGCGCCCAAATATATGCAGTAAAACAGAAAACAACAACAACAACAACAACAACAACAGCAACAGTAACAGCAACAGCAATATCAACATAGCCTCTGTGGCTTAAGGTCGCTCAACCTCAACCTAAGCAAGACATCAGGCATCAGATACTCGTAATGTTGCTGAGATGCTGGTAATAGTAATCATAATCATTATTATGATAATGATGATGATGATTAAGTTGTTGATGGTAATGCTGATACTGTTGATGCTGTTGCTGTTGCTGTTGCTGCTGCTGATGTGGACGTTGATGCAGCTGCCCAGGCAACTTGAAATGAATTTGCATAAACTTTAAGCACGGACAAAGCAGCAACAAACACCAAACTTTGGCCTAAAGTCGCTTCTAGCGAGACGCGTTCAATAAGTTAGAAAAAAAGTAGTAAAAATAGTTAAAATTGTAATAGTCATAGATATACTAGTAGCAATAATTATAGCAGCAATAGTAGCAGTCGGAGTAGCACTAATAGTAGCAGTAAAATACATATGAAGAGTAGTAGTAAGATTAATAGTAAAGGTAGCAGTAATAGTAGTAGTACTAGTAGCAGTAATAGTAGTAACAGTAGTACTAGCAGCAGTAATAGTAGTAGTAATAGTAGCAGTAATATTAGCACCAATACTAGCAGTTAAAGTAGTATCAATAGTAATAGTAAAAGTTATAGTAATACTAGAAGTAAGAGAAGCAGCAATAATAGCAGTAAAAGTAGCAGTAATAGTAGTAAAAATAGTAGCCGGAATAGTAGCAGTAAGTGTACCAGTAAAAGTAGCAGTAATAGTAGTAGAAAGAGTAGTATAAGCTATAGTAGAGGTAGTAAAAGTTGTAGAATTGAAAGTAGTAAAGAGAACTTGATTCATTTTTAACATAGTTTTTAAATAGAAAGAAACTATTTTCAGTATGAAGATTCAGCTATAATTCCTATATAATAGGTAACATTTGGATGAACCCTCGCACAGTGTCTACTTTCGGCAACTACCAAGATACTAGCTGTTCTCTCTACGCTTTGCTCTTCGTCTGCTCTTTCCTGAACTCGTCGTAAATTGAAATATGCTCCGCTGCCGATTTTACTGCAAAAATAAGGTTGGCAGGTGAGCCGGCAACACCAAGCGTAAGGGCAGAGGCAAAGTCTGGCAACGTTCACGATTTTTGACAAGGGTTAGAACTGCGAGTATGCCTCGGTCTCCTCTGCTGTGTGTTGTCTTCTTGTCTTGTGTTGTCTTGGCATGGCGAAATGACTTTATTTGCAATATGAAAATATTTTTCATTATGCTGCCTTGGCCTGGACTTGTGCCTGTTACTCATACCCATACCCATACCCTACTTCTGGCCTGCTCCTGTATCCCTACTGCATGTCAATCGGTGTCACTCAGCTGCCAAGCTCTGTACTATCTGCTTGAGTCGCATCCTTGCATGTCTTGCGGTATATATTTTGAGCTTGTCTTGACATATTTTATGGCAATATTTTTGATATGACATGTTAGACACAACATCTGTGTGCCTCGCTGTCTACATATCTGAGAGTGTATGTGCGTGTGTGTGTGTGTGTGTATCACCCACTTACATGTCAATTTTGCAAGGCAAAGTCAATCGATGTACGATGAACTCTGCAGCAGACAAGTCGCACTTTAAACGGCAATAAGAATCATCAGTTAAAGGACTTTTTATATTATCCAACTTTATGATACTAGAAAGCAACTGATAACAATTCCCCATGGTCACTTATTTGTAGTGTACACAATAGGTTTCTACATACATACATATACAAGTCTATATCTGCAATGCAAAGCATAAAATTCTCTTGCCATATGGCATATGTCAAGCTAATATTAGATTGCGCACTTCTCTCTGAAATGTTTACTTTGGGTGCTGATAATTCCATCAGAATACAGTATGAAATAAAGTTTACAAACGGGCTGAAAATGGAATCATGCAGCATATAGCATGCACCACGCTTTCCATATATGTATGTCAAGTGGCGCATAAAGAGAGCGAAAGTTCTAGCACTTTTGCAAACACTTTTCCCAGCTGTGCCCATAGTTCAGTCAGTATGTAGAATGCTCACTTGCCAGTGTGCAATTGTTTAAAGTGAGATAAGAACCGAAGTATATAATACTAATGCAACTAATACTTAATTCAATTCGTTAAATGTAACTAAGCTATTATTTATACTTATGCTTAATGAAATTAATCATTTACATCAATCTTAATAGCAGCAGTAGCTGCTGAAACGATCTAGGCACACGCCCAATAAATACAGATTAAAAGCATTTAATTCTCTGTTGCTTTAAGTAGTGAATGCAAATTGACTTAATAAATAAAATATAAATTTATAAATTTGAGAGTGTTTTTACTACGATTTCAAAATTATTTAACTATAATTATTTATTCGTATATCGAAAAAATAATTGAGCCCAAATAAACGGCAATGTAATTCACATAAAATAAACATATATAAATAAATAATAAATATAATATATATATATATATATATATATATATATATATATATATATTCAAAATATATGTTTTAACTCTATATGAACAGAATAATAAAAATGCATCAAATTCGTTGATATAGCGCTGCCCCAATGGAAGTTGGAACTAATCAAAAGTGAAAGCAACATTTCTTAGGCTGTCTGGGTTTGAGTCCTAGCTAAGGCTAGGCATGCATTGTGTTGTGTCAAGAAAAGAATACCATAGCTAAGATCTAATTAATATTATTAATTATTAATAAATAATTAAGAAATAATATTTAATATATAAACCTCACATGCAAACGAACTTTAATTCACAATTTATAAAAAAAAATAAAATAAATATTAATGTTTTATTATATGTTCAGTGCAATAACATATTTAAAATCAATCTTGTCCTAATCTTTAAATTCAGCTTTAATGATTGAAATTCTTACTATCAGCTGCCTTTATTGCGGTATAATAAACAAAAGATTGTATATAGAAACATAACTTAACAAATAAAAATGGCTGCACTTGACTACGAGTTGCCCTTTACTTCTGTTTAAATATTAACAAAGCTTTATTGCGAAAATCTTTTAACTAATTGCAAATGATTTGCTACTAAATGAACTGGAATAAGTATATTGTTTAATGAATTGGTTGTATTTGTATGTATTTATGTTATAATGTATTCATGATTCAGGATATGTAGATTTATATTTTCTGTTGTTAAATTGTAGTTTCTATAGTTAAATTGGAAAATAAGAATTGAATTGCAATTTATATAAACTGAGAACTTTGAGGCAAATAAAACTCGAACAGTTGCAACTGTTATAGCTAGAAGATTGGTGCTTGGTCTGGCTAAGGGGTAAGGGGTAAGGGGAACTACAACACTTTTTTTTATAGTATCAGTTTTTATGCCAATTGCAAGGCACGGAGAACAATTACGCGCATTATGCTTTCCGCTCGAATCGTAGACACAGACAAGTCAGAGATGCCGAAAGGGAACAGAGACGAAGACTTAAACGAGAACGTAAACGTAAACGTTAACGGAGCTGAATCCGGAGTCGAGTGATAACACGGCATTTGCTTAAACAAGCATAAATGCGAGTTGCAAAAAATACACAAAAAAAAAGAAGAAAATACACATAAAAAAAGGGACATGGAAAGAAAACTTCTTGGCTATTTTAATTTGGCTAAGTAGTAGCGTCAGTGACAGTGTCATAGAGACTGAATGAGAGAGAGAGAGAGGAGAGAGAGTGGACGGAAACGTTAGGGAATACCTTTGCCTGTTAGCGAACATTAAACAAAAAAAAAAAAACTACAACATAAAACGCTAATTTAATTTTAACTTTGCTTGCGCCTGGACATTTATACTCTCTTCTCTTTCGCTCGTCCTTAGCTGTGTCCTTGTCCTTGCCCCTGTTGCTCTATTCCCTTTTGTATTTGATGCTGTTGTCAGCTTCTTTTGGCGTTTTATGCTTGTGGCACACTTTCTGCAATGCATTAGCCCAGCACCCAGCAGCCAGCAGCCAGCACCCAGCCCCCAGCACCCCTCTTCCAACAGCCAACTACTATGGAATTTCTTCAAGCAACCCGGAATAAAAAAAAAAACTAAGGCGAAAGAGTAAAAGTAAAATATTTGCCCGGCCATTGCAAGTGAGCAGCGCTGATTGCGGCACTAAAATGAAACGAGTTCCTGTGCGACGATAAGATTTCTGGCAGAGCCTTTATCCGTTCATACTCTCCCCCATTCACCCTTATACTTATTCTTGAGCAAATGCCCACACTTTCTGTACTCCGATTTAATCACACTGAAGTTTGCCCATTTGCCACTGGCGATTTTAGTATATTCTTTGTGTTTTCTTTCTTATTCGTGTACCCAAAAGAGACGACAAAGGATATGAAGACAATCAATTCACTTGGAATTGTTTGAACGCAAGTATTCAAGAATAACAATAATAGACAAATTTTTTAAACAGAGAAAGAAAACCCTAGTTCTGTTAACAGCAAATAACATTTGTGTTCCATTAAAGGGTATCAGAAAGTTGTATAGAATCGATTAACTCAACTCCAGTTAAGTCTATTTTATGGCCAAAGTTTGTGAGTGGCTTTAAGCCAGTTGGCACCTATGCCTCACCTCAGTTAACTTACATTCTGGCCTGGACTTGACAATCGACAGCAATTTGCTAGAGTTGTAACAGCAGATACCCCCTCCATCCAACGACATTCCCACTGACCAAATTCGTATTCACAAAGCATCCGATAAGCATAACAGTTGTCGTCAACTAAGCCTTGTGCCGCCGGCACATTTGCTACTGAACTCAGATGCTAGACCAGAATCTAAACCCAAACCTAAAATTTAGCTGAAACTGGAATTGAATGTGGTAAATGCATGTGGAGAACTTCTAACAATCGCTACAGTAGAACTAAGTTTCACAGTTGGTTAAGGATTCAAACGGGGGCAGCAACAAATCTTCGCCAGCTGCCAACGACAATAAAACGTTTTACAATGTAACTAAGACGACGACAAGCGACTGCCTTAGACGTGGAATATCTTAACTAGACGATTCTACTTGAAATCCCTTTCAGTTGTCGTTCTGTACTTATACAAAGACTTAAACTTCGACCTGGAATTCTGATAACAATGTGTGAAAATCCCGCATCGAATGCAACAAAATAAACAACTTAATAATTGTTTAATTATTATAATTAAAGCTGCTTGCTCAACTTATTTATTATTACCCAAGGGTGTAATGACCATTTGGTAACATAAATTGCAATTGATAATGTTTTGGGTACGTCACGACGAGCTTATGAAGTTCATTTAAAGTGATAATGTTAAATGCTCTTCTTAATCTGCCGTGTACTTTATTCATTGTATTGATATGGCAGAGACTTTTCATTTCTGACCTTGAAAAGAAAGATCATTGAACTCAAACCAAATGCACAAAGCTAAATATAGATTTATATAGTAAACGGCAGTTGAGTTCCGCTGCATCGGCGCTTGCCTCTTCCTATACAACTTCCTACTTATCTAAAAATACAACTGTTCTCCTACTATATTCAGTTTGCTCAAACAGACACGCGACGATCAGCTGGCTCAGATTCTGAGTGTATAGTATGTATAGGTAGGTATATTTTTAGAAGAACTCCAAAAACTTCAATTTGGAGGCAACCAATAGATTGGCAGTGCGTCGAGTGCCATCATGGAGTGCAGTACTGTTGCCAGTCCACCCACATATGAACAATCCTGGTGAGTAGAATATATTGAATTTGTTTAAAGCTGACTAATCTAATCGCTGACTAATCTAATAATCTAATAATCTAATAATGTAATAATCTTTTAATTTGTTAGTTCACACAATTGTATTACAAAGCACGTATCGCTCTGCCAAAGATTGTTTCCCTACAAAACACTGAGAGAACCAGATCCGGCCATAATATTGATTACATTAGCCGTAGTTATAGGTTCATTTTGCCTGCTCAGCGGATTTATCTTGCTCTGCGTCGTATCCAAGGCGTGGCAGGATGAAACATCCGAGGCTATACTTCTTATGGGTAATTCAAATTATAATTACAATTCAATATGCATATATATATATTCCTATTCATTATTAACTCTAATATCATAGGCATTGGGTTTTTCATCACGTCTCTCTCATGTGTCACATGGAAACTGACAAATGCGCAACGACTGGCCCAATTAAGGGAAACCATTTCCATTTAGTTATAAAAATCAAATATTATAAAAATCAAATTATTTATAAAATACAGATGGGATCAGTTTGATTGATAACACTAATCTGTATATAATTCTCTAAACAACCTGATTATTCATATTTCCTTTACTCTGGTCTTATCAAACTGTTTATTTATTTATTTATTTATTTAATGTCAACTATGAGCAGTCGACCAATATTAAATGAAATTTTTAAAATATTGCTTTACAAAATTGAAATAAAATTCTAATTAAGACTAAAAATATATAATTATATTTAAATTTTAAATTTTAAACTGAGAGTATTAAAAATTTAATTGAAAATGATCCAACATTTATTGCTCAAAATTGAGAAAACCCAGAAAAACCCAATTAAATCATCATTAAGCTGATAACGATAGATTATATGTACTTATTAGTAAACACTACATCAAAAAAACAAAGTTGAATACAACAACAAATCTTCTATAAATACAGCTTAATTAAGACTCACATTTCAGTCAACACTTGCAATGCAAATGAAAATCTACTTGAGTTTTGCCCTGTGCCTGGCAAACATTTTCGAGCTTTCTATAGCTGAGTGCACCTGTAAGTCCTTTAAGGAAAAAAGGAGTATTCTAAAATTGTTTTAAAATTCCAGATAATCGACAGGATAAAACTTGCATCAGACATGATGGGAGTCCGGGCATTTTAACGCTTACAACGGATTGTCCACCAATTTCCCAAATGTACAAAAATCGAAAAAAAGGATTATTGCCTGAACAGCGAGCGTATATAGATAACTCAAAATGCTTCAATTATGAGCCAGTAAGCAGTGTGATTGTATATTCGATAATTTACGAAAAAATATTTATTAATATTATTAGCATTATTATTGCTGTGAAGAAACCAGTGAACTGCAAGTAACAGAAGGAATACAAACTTTACTTGATCAAAATTGTGGATTAATGGGTGGAACCGAGAAAGTAGTAGGTGGACGAGAAGTGAAAATTATGTCAAGACCCTGGATGGCTCTGCTTAAGTTAAGGAATGGGAATGGTATGGAATTATTTGGCTGTGGCGGCTCCCTTATAACACCACGTAAGCAACAACTTAAGCCTTGTCTTCATTTTATTCATGATAACCTCGTATAATTCTTAGGTTTTGTACTAACAGCTGCACATTGTTTCTTGGATAATGAACTGTAAGTAATATATATATATATATATATTTATATATATCAATTATATTCCATAGATTATTTGTTCGATTGGGGGAACACGATCACTCAACTGAAAGGGACTGTCAACGTAAAGGACAAAGAGGAGAGATTTGTTCGCTTCCTTTTAAGGATTTTGGATACGACCAGATCATTAAAGATGCACAATTTTCCGCTTCAAGGGATATTGCATTAGTGAAGCTATCAAGCGATGTGGTTTACAAAGGTAAGTTCAACAAAAGATTAAAAGAAAATTATTTTATCATTAATATCTGGTTTTTTTTTTCTTAAATATCAGGACACATTAAGCCTATTTGTTTGCCTATAAATGTTACACTTCGAACCGAATCTGAGATAAAGACGCATTTCTTTGTTACCGGTTGGGGAATAACAGAAAACGGAACTTTTTCCAATGTGCCAAGAGAAATACAAATAGAGAGAATACCTCGTCAAATTTGTAACGATCCAGTTGAATATACTCAGCTCTGTGTTAATGGAACTAAAGCAGATTCTTGTTATGGTGACTCTGGTGGTCCACTCTCCTATGTCACTCTATATAATGGTATTCAACGATTTGTACAATATGGAATAGTCAGCTATGGTAACCAAAACTGCGCTACCAAAGGGCATGCTGTATATACGAATGTCGGAAAATTTATTACCTGGATAGCGGAAAATATAGTCTCCAATATTAAGAAAACATTTTAAATGCATTGATATTTTTTATGTATACCTTATCGATTAAAAAAATAAACAAAAGATTTCAACTTTTGATTTCTACAGCACATTTAAGAATCATATTGAGAAAAATATTAAGTTTTGCAGGCCACATCCAAAAAAATATTTTTTTTCTTTGTTGCTTTAGATTGTGGATAAGGACATATATATAAAATATTTGTAATTGATAAGCAGCTGCTTAGCCTACGTATTTTTCATAAATATAGATTTATGTAGACAACGGCTGTTAAGATCGGCTACATCTCTGCCTCTTCCCATGTCACTTCCTACTAATCTAAAAATACAACTGTTCCCCTACTATATTTAGTTTGCTCTTACAGACACACGACAAACAGCTGGCTCATATTCTGAGTTTATAGTAAGTATAGGTTGCTATATTTTTAGAAGAACTCCAAAAACTTCAATTTGAATGCAACCAATAGATTGACAGTGCGTCGAGTAGCATCATGGAGTGCAGAACTGTTGCAAAGTTTACCCACATATAAACACCCTTAGTGAGTAGAATTTGTATAAAGACGACCGCTAATTAATCTAATAACCTTTTGATATCTTAGGGCACACATTAATTACATTGGTTTAATTATAAAAAGTAAATTTCATATATATATAAAATATATATAAGCAACATTAAAGCAGATTGGTTGATAATAATAATCTATATATTATTCTAGGAATTAGCTAATTAAAAAATTTGATTAAGTCTGCTCTTATAAATCACTTTACGTTCATCATTATAACGTTCTCCTATAAATACTGCTTAATCAAGAACCAGACTTCAGTCAACGCTTGCAATGCAAATAAAAATCTACTTGAGTTTTGCCCTGTGCCTGGCAAACATTTTCAAGCTTTCTATAGCCCAGTGCATCTGTAAGCGCTTTAAAGAGAACAAAAATAATACTTCTTGAATTGGAATTATGCGGTATTTATTTGGATATTTTAGACAGACCACAAGATAATACATGCACTAGACAGGATCAGAGCACTGGTGTTTTAAGGCATCTGAGAGATTGTCCACCAATTTTCCAAATGTTCCTTCAAAGAAAAGCGGGAGGTGTGCTTACACCAGAACAACTAACCTATCAAAATATCTCGAAATGCTCTACTGTTAAAAAAGTAAGTAATTTGATTATGTTGTAACAATGTTCTAGAAGGTAGAACACCGAGACTACAAGTGATAGAACCTAGAATTGGGTTTGGGCAGATAGTACACCAAAGTGTGTAGAAATATAATGGAGTTAGGTTAGAAGGGGAATTAAAAGTTACGCAACGCAGTCATTTGCCTTACATTACTGCTACATCTACTTAATTAATTAAGCCCATTCCGTAACTAAATGTGCTAACTAAATGTGGTAACTAAACTTTTTGCATACGAGTGTAATAATCCAGCTTTCTTTAATTCCAGCCACATGCTTTCATTGCTTATCAACATCGATTAATATTCTACACTTCCCATTGATTCCACAGTCCATCAGTTATTAATTATCACTGAATATTTCTATTGGCAAGTTAGCCCATTTTTCTTTAAAACGTGAGAGAGTGAGCGAGCGCAGTTGCTCTTTGCTGCTGTTAACTATAGAGTGGCGTATACGTAAGATCCTCTGATTGGCTGAGCGTAGCGGTGATGGCCGCCATCCACACCCGCCCAGAGCGTCTGTTAGCATTATCAACCTTACGATTCATACTGAGAGAATTACACTCTGAATCCATAAACTTTATACGCACTCAGAGTTAGTCTTCAGCCGTTGCGTTCGTCTAAGTAGACACAAAGCTTGTGAATTTCGTTCAATGCATGTGGATTTTGTTACAAAGCCTTGGTATTGGTACGAGCATAAATCTTGACCATAAGTTGCCATACAGCCTAAAACTAGTACGTTGTATGTTCTACAATTGAGAAGTATCAACGAAAATTTAGAGGCATAACACGATTATAACAATATGTGGCTTGCGACAACCAATTAAAATAACTTCCGCTAATTTATTTCTTTATCTATTTGGACACTAGTTCCTTCTCTGAGGTATATTCCTTAATATTCGATTAAAGTTTCGTTGCAATATTTAATTTACAATGTTTAATAGCATCATTATTGCTGTGAAGAAGACAGAGAAATGGAAATAACGGAAGGAATACAAACTTTACTTGATCAAAAGTGTGGATTGTTGGGTGGAACCAGGAAAGTAGTAGGTGGACGAGAAATCAATATTATGTCAAGACCCTGGATGGCTCTGCTCAACACCAAACACAAATTCGGTAATGAAGAATTCAGCTGTGGCGGTTCCCTAATAACAACACGTAAGTAACTTATTAATTAATTCTAATCTCATTCTGTTTATGACAATTTCGGATTATTACCAGGTTTAGTACTAACAGCTGCACATTGTTTCTTAAATAATCAACTGTAAGTAAGAGACTAAACTCTTGAACTGACTTTCTTTTATATATATATATATATATATATATATATATATTTTTTTTTTTATATATTTCAATTATATTCCATAGATTATTTGTTCGATTGGGGGAACACGATCACTCAACTGAAAGGGACTGTCAACGTAAAGGAAAAATAGGAGAGATTTGTTCGCCTCCTTATGAGGATTTTGGATACGACCAGATCATTAAACATGAACAATTTTCCGCTCAAAATAAACAAAATGACATTGCATTAGTGAAGCTATCAAGAGAAGTGATTTACAAAAGTAAGTTCAACTGAAGATTAAAAAAAAATACTCTTATAATCGAAATCTGATTACATACCTAAAACAAAAACAGCGCACATTAAGCCTATATGTTTGCCCATAAATGTTACACTTCGATACGAATCTGAGATTAAAGCCAATTTCCTTGTTACCGGTTGGGGAAGAACAGAAAATGGAACTTATTCCAATGTGCCAAGAGAAATCAAAGTACAGAAATTACCTCGTCAAGATTGTAGTACTGCCTATGGACTACAGATAGCACCTAGCCAGCTCTGTGTTAGTGGTAATGTAAGCGACTCTTGCAATGGTGATTCCGGAGGTCCGATAATCTATGTCAGTATATACAATGGTACTCAACGCTTTGTGCAATATGGAATAGTCAGCTTTGGTTCTACTAATTGTATTGATAAAAGGCCAGGTGTATACACCAATGTCGGGAAATTTATTGGCTGGATAGCCAATAAAATTGTATCTAACTAGTTTCTCTTTTAAAATGTAATTTCGTTGAATAAATAAAATTGAATTATTTTCATATGAAACTAAACGAGGAGTTTTAAATATATTTACATTAAATATGATAACAATTAATGCAGGGTATACCGCAGTCAAACAGACTTTATAGATTATGTTATCAGCAGTTGTGATTTCTTTATATACATAAACATACCTTAAAATTTATATTCATGTATGCGTGTCACAGCTGCTCGCACTCAATTCTTAATAAGCCTGCACTTGTCTTCTTCTTAACATCCAAGTGATTTTTCGGGTTGCTTTTCTTATTGAATAAAATTATGATTTGCATACACAAACACTACATACACGAGTTTTACTACAATTATTGTACTACAAATGTATTGACTTGTTAACTTATTCATTATTTATTAATAGTTAAACACATTAATATTTATAGGATCACACTATCACTGACTTTTCGGCACTTTGCAACTTCACTTAAAGGCGGCCCACTCACTTTTGAACTGCGCTCACAGCAAGTCAAATTGTCAGAGAATGAATGGGCCGCCTTATGCGAAATGTGAGCTTTGCTTAATTGCCTTGCCTTTGCGATCGGGAGAGTCAAACTGAGAGCACACTGTGCGTAGCTTAAATAGGCAACAACAACTTCTTACTCACACTCTCTCACTCTCGCTAACTTTTCAGCGTTCTAATTGTTGTTGTTTTATTTGTTATATTATATGAATGAGAGCTGTAAATGTGTACAGCAGTTATGATATGTGTATAAAGAATGTAACTATTTATAAGTAGACCACATAATTGTTTAATTAAATTTATCGGGTTTTATCTGTAAAGCTCCATTTATAAAATATATAAAATAGTCCAAGGTCAATGCCAATCTGCGAATAATTCCCAGTTAAAAGTCAACACACGTACATATAATAACAATATATAACAAAAAGTCCAGAAAGCAAATGAATCAGGCAGAAACATATTTGTATGACGGTCAAGTGTTTGAACTGAAATTGTGGCATTGATGGTTCAAGAGAGGTGTGAAAAGGGGTGTAACGGTCTGATCAGAATGCTGGGATTTTTTCCACAGACTTATCGACAACTGTCTCTTTGTGGGGAAATCACGAAGCAAACACTCAAAGCAAAATTGCAATAAAAATATCGTTGATATGTTCAACTCAGTTAGTATAGACTTAGACTTTCATAAGTAAACATATTGCATTCTAAAAGATCACAGCTACAATGTCGGATAATAGCAGTTATCGCAGTTATCGTTATCGTGCCTTTAATTTCATTGTGCGCACAATCGCAGCGGTCAGCCTATTAATCGTTATGACTGCCATCTACAAGCAGGACGATGATCCTGGATCCTACTATATTCACCCTAGACGACCAATGCAGTAACTGCCATCTAATTTACCATTAAGTTTACCATTAAGCCCTATTTCTTAATATAAGTTACTATACTTGAATAAAACTTAAGTACTTTCACTTGTGTATTAACTCGTAAAGACTTATAAATTCTACAGGAAGTAATAAGTTTCTTATTACAAACCGGTTACATTTGAAGGCATGAAAACCAAACGTGATTTCAATATAATTCATAGAAATATAAATACAAAACAAGTTATATTTTATCTACTATTAACGATTTTCATATTGCAAATGTTTCCCATTGGGAATCATTCCGGGGTTCGGATTTCCCAAAAGTAAAATATTTATAATTGGAACCAAAAGCGCATTTAAATACTTCTGATATATATAATCTAGGAGTGTAAACTGCAATTCCTAGATTTTTCCAAAGTTTGGTTATATATCTTTGAAATATCTCCATTTAAAACACCTCTAACATGTTGCCCTTGAACGGATCTGGGTTTTCCCAATAGGCTGAGTGCTTTTGCATCACTTTCAGGCACTGTTCTCCTGGCAGTATGTCTTCTTCGAAGAAAAAGTTTCATATTGAAAGTATAAATTTGAGTACAAATATGAGTATGAAATTTACATATCGAGTATCGCAATCGTAATGAATTTTGAAAAGTTGAAACTGACAGTTATATAGACGTAAAAACTGTCGCAACAACAAAAACAAAAACAATAAAATATTTAACAACTGAACAAATAATTTTTGTTTCATGTTTCTCGTTTCCTGTTGTATTGCGATAGCACTTACTACATAATTAATATATATTTTGTTGTAAGAGTTTTTCGAACTGTTCTTTACCTCTTTCCCTATCTCTCTCAGACAATGCCAAGAGGTACTCAAGGCTATACCCATAGCCAATCTTAGTTAACTCAGTTCTTTTTTAGTATTATGTATTAATGGATAAATTTTCAAATTTTTTTTTTTTTTAATATTACCAAACGTAAAAGTTGCACCAAACTTTCGTTATATTGCATGCAATAATCTTCTCAAAATACGAGCCCAAGGTTCGTGCTCAGACTAAGCTCGTAGTTGTCTGACTGCCCGCTAGCTGGCGCTCAGTCAGCACTCTGTCGTTGGAGTGCGGTGCAGCTGTTATCAAGATATTAGTCAGTCTATAACTTAAAACTGCCAAAGATATTTCCTGCTACGCAAAAGGTCAATTGGCTATAACTAGCTAAATTTCATTATTTGACTTTAAACTATTTCATGGGATTTTCTAACTATATTGAACTTCTACACAATTACTAAAATTTATTGGATTTGAAAAATTTTTAGTGAGCTATACCTTGATAAGGAAAGTGCTATAAGTGTACTATGAATGGTGTCAGATTAATCAGTGCCAATCGAAAATGTTGTCGATCACGATGCAAGTAACAACTTTCTTGAGTTTTCCATTGATACTGGCAACCATTTTCGGACTTTCTATAGCTGAGTGCATCTGTAAGTCCTTTAAGCATATAAGAAATAGATACTCCTTGCAATATTCTAAAATTGTTTTAAAATTCCATATATGCCGCAGGATAACACCTGCATCAGACGTGATGTATATTATGGTATGCAACGATTTGTTGAATATGGAATAGTCAGCTATGGATACGATTACTGCGGTCGTATATATACGAATGTCGGAAAATGTATTACCTGGATTGCCGAGAAAATAGTCTCCAATACTAATTTAAATTCAATTTCATATAAAGAATAAATTTTAATTACATCTTATAGTTTAAAAAATAAACAAATATTTCAACTTTTGATTTCTACAGTTCATTTAAGAATCACATTGCGGGGCACATCCAAAATATTTTTTCTATGTTGGTTTAGATTGTGGATAAGGACATATATATTAAATATTTGTAATAGATAAGCAGCTACTTAAACTACGTATTTTTCATAAATATAGATTTATGTAGCCAACTGCTGCTAACATCCGCTGGTTTGCAAAGTCCACCCACATATAAAGTCTTTTAGTGAGTAGAATTTGTATAAAGACGACCGCTGATTAATCTAATAACCTTTTGATATTTTAGGGCACACATTATATTACATTGGTTTAATTATAAAAAGTAAATTTCATATATATATAAAATATATATAAGCAACATTAAAGCAGATTGGTTGATAATATTAATCTATATATTATTCTAGGAATTAGCTAATTAAAAAATTTGATTAAGTCTGCTCTTATAAATCACTTTACGTTCATCATTATAACGTTCTCCTATAAATACTGCTTAATCAAGAACCAGACTTCAGTCAACGCTTGCAATGCAAATAAAAATCTACTTGAGTTTTGCCCTGTGCCTGGCAAACATTTTCAAGCTTTCTATAGCCCAGTGCATCTGTAAGCGCTTTAAAGAGAACAAAAATAATACTTCTTGAATTGGAATTATGCGGTATTTATTTGGATATTTTAGACAGACCACAAGATAATACATGCACTAGACAGGATCAGAGCACTGGTGTTTTAAGGCATCTGAGAGATTGTCCACCAATTTTCCAAATGTTCCTTCAAAGAAAAGCGGGAGGTGTGCTTACACCAGAACAACTAACCTATCAAAATATCTCGAAATGCTCTACTGTTAAAAAAGTAAGTAATTTGATTATGTTGTAACAATGTTCTAGAAGGTAGGAATCGACCGAGACTACAAGTGATAGAACCTAGAATTGGGTTTGGGCAGATAGTACACCAAAGTGTGTAGAAATATAATGGAGTTAGGTTAGAAGGGGAATTAAAAGTTACGCAACGCAGTCATTTGCCTTACATTACTGCTACATCTACTTAATTAATTAGGCCCATTCCGTAACTAAATGTGCTAACTAAATGTGATAACTAAACTTTTTGAATACGAGTGTAATAATCCAGCTTTCTTTAATTCCAGCCACATGCTTTCATTGCTTATCAACATCGATTAATATTCTACACTTCCCATTGATTCCACAGTCGATCAGTTATTAATTATCGCTGAATATTTCTATTGGCAAGTTAGCCCATTTTTCTTTAAAACGTGAGAGAGTGAGCGAGCGCAATTGCTCTTTGCTGCTGTTAACTATAGAGTGGCGTATACGTAAGATCCTCTGATTGGCTGAGCGTAGCGGTGATGGCCGCCATCCACACCCGCCCAGAGCGTCTGTTAGCATTATCAACCTTACGATTCATACTGAGAGAATTACACTCTGAATCCATAAACTTTATACGCACTCAGAGTTAGTCTTCAGCCGTTGCGTTCGTCTAAGTAGACACAAAGCTTGTGAATTTCGTTCAATGCATGTGGATTTTGTTACAAAGCCTTGGTATTGGTACGAGCATAAATCTTGACCATAAGTTGCCATACAGCCTAAAACTAGTACGTTGTATGTTCTACAATTGAGAAGTATCAACGAAAATTTAGAGGCATAACACGATTATAACAATATGTGGCTTGCGACAACCAATTAAAATAACTTCCGCTAATTTATTTCTTTATCTATTTGGACACTAGTTCCTTCTCTGAGGTATATTCCTTAATATTCGATTAAAGTTTCGTTGCAATATTTAATTTACAATGTTTAATAGCATCATTATTGCTGTGAAGAAGACAGAGAAATGGAAATAACGGAAGGAATACAAACTTTACTTGATCAAAAGTGTGGATTGTTGGGTGGAACCAGGAAAGTAGTAGGTGGACGAGAAATCAATATTATGTCAAGACCCTGGATGGCTCTGCTCAACACCAAACACAAATTCGGTAATGAAGAATTCAGCTGTGGCGGTTCCCTAATAACAACACGTAAGTAACTTATTAATTAATTCTAATCTCATTCTGTTTATGACAATTTCGGATTATTACCAGGTTTCGTACTAACAGCTGCACATTGTTTCTTAAATAATCAACTGTAAGTAAGAGATTAAACTCTTGAGCTCACTTTCTTTTATATATATATATATATATATATATTTTTTTTTTTATATATTTCAATTATGTTCCATAGATTATTTGTTCGATTAGGGGAACACGATCACTCAACTGAAAGGGACTGTCAATATAAAGGACAAATAGGAGAGATTTGTTCGCCTCCTTATGAGGATTTTGGATACGACCAGATCATTAAACATGAACAATTTTCCGCTCAAAATAAACAAAATGACATTGCATTAGTGAAGCTATCAAGAGAAGTGATTTACAAAAGTAAGTTCAACTGAAGATTAAAAAAAAATACTCTTATAATCAAAATCTGATTACATACCTAAAACAAAAACAGCGCACATTAAGCCTATATGTTTGCCCATAAATGTTACACTTCGATACGAATCTGAGATTAAAGCCAATTTCCTTGTTACCGGTTGGGGAAGAACAGAAAATGGAACTTATTCCAATGTGCCAAGAGAAATCAAAGTACAGAAATTACCTCGTCAAGATTGTAGTACTGCCTATGGACTACAGATAGCACCTAGCCAGCTCTGTGTTAGTGGTAATGTAAGCGACTCTTGCAATGGTGATTCCGGAGGTCCGATAATCTATGTCAGTATATACAATGGTACTCAACGCTTTGTGCAATATGGAATAGTCAGCTTTGGTTCTACTAATTGTATTGATAAAAGGCCAGGTGTATACACCAATGTCGGGAAATTTATTGGCTGGATAGCCAATAAAATTGTATCTAACTAGTTTCTCTTTTAAAATGTAATTTCGTTGAATAAATAAAATTGAATTATTTTCATATGAAACTAAACGAGGAGTTTTAAATATATTTACATTAAATATGATAACAATTAATATAGGGTATACCGCAGTCAAACAGACTTTATAGATTATGTTATCAGCAGTTGTGATTTCTTTATATACATAAACATACCTTAAAATTTATATTCATGTATGCGTGTCACAGCTGCTCGCACTCAATTCTTAATAAGCCTGCACTTGTCTTCTTCTTAACATCCAAGTGATTTTTCGGGTTGCTTTTCTTATTGAATAAAATTATGATTTGCATACACAAACACTACATACACGAGTTTTACTACAATTATTGTACTACAAATGTATTGACTTGTTAACTTATTCATTATTTATTAATAGTTAAACACATTAATATTTATAGGATCACACTATCACTGACTTTTCGGCACTTTGCAACTTCACTTAAAGGCGGCCCACTCACTTTTGAACTGCGCAAGTCAAATTGTCAGAGAATGAATGGGCCGCCTTATGCGAAATGTGAGCTTTGCTTAATTGCCTTGCCTTTGCGATCGGGAGAGTCAAACTGAGAGCACACTGTGCGTAGCTTACATAGGCAACAACAACTTCTTACTCACACTCTCTCACTCTCGCTAACTTTTCAGCGTTCTAATTGTTGTTGTTTTATTTGTTATATTATATGAATGAGAGCTGTAAATGTGTACAGCAGTTATGATATGTGTATAAAGAATGTAACTATTTATAAGTAGACCACATAATTGTTTAATTAAATTTATCGGGTTTTATCTGTAAAGCTCCATTTATAAAATATATAAAATAGTCCAAGGTCAATGCCAATCTGCGAATAATTCCCAGTTAAAAGTCAACACACGTACATATAATAACAATATATAACAAAAAGTCCAGAAAGCAAATGAATCAGGCAGAAACATATTTGTATGACTGTCAAGTGTTTGAACTGAAATTGTGGCATTGATGGTTCAAGAGAGGAGTGAAAAGGGGTGTAACGGTCTGATCAGAATGCTGGGATTTTTTCCACAGACTTATCGACAACTGTCTCTTTGTGGGGAAATCACGAAGCAAACACTCAAAGCAAAATTGCAATAAAAATATCGTTGATATGTTCAACTCAGTTAGTATAGACTTAGACTTTCATAAGTAAACATATTGCATTCTAAAAGATCACAGCTACAATGTCGGATAATAGCAGTTATCGCAGTTATCGTTATCGTGCCTTTAATTTCATTGTGCGCACAATCGCAGCGGTCAGCCTATTAATCGTTATGACTGCCATCTACAAGCAGGACGATGATCCTGGATCCTACTATATTCACCCTAGACGACCAATGCAGTAACTGCCATCTAATTTACCATTAAGTTTACCATTAAGCCCTATTTCTTAATATAAGTTACTATACTTGAATAAAACTTAAATACTTTCACTTGTGTATTAACTCGTAAAGACTTATAAATTCTACAGGAAGTAATAAGTTTCTTATTACAAACCGGTTACATTTGAAGGCATGAAAACCAAACGTGATTTCAATATAATTCATAGAAATATAAATACAAAACAAGTTATATTTTATCTACTATTAACGATTTTCATATTGCAAATGTTTCCCATTGGGAATCATTCCGGGGTTCGGATTTCCCAAAAGTAAAATATTTATAATTGGAACCAAAAGCGCATTTAAATACTTCTGATATATATAATCTAGGAGTGTAAACTGCAATTCCTAGATTTTTCCAAAGTTTGGTTATATATCTTTGAAATATCTCCATTTAAAACACCTCTAACATGTTGCCCTTGATCGGATCTGGGTTTTCCCAATAGGCTGAGTGCTTTTGCATCACTTTCAGGCACTGTTCTCCTGGCAGTATGTCTTCTTCGAAGCAAAAGTTTCATATTGAAACTATGAATTTGAGTAGAAATATGAGTATGAAATACGTTTACATATCGACTATCACAATGGTAATGAACTATGAAAAGTTGAAATTGACTGTTATATATACGAATATAACAACAATAGCAACAACAAAAACAACAAAATAATTAGCAACTGTACAAATAATCTTGTATGTTTCTCGTTTCCTATTTAATTGCGATTCCACTTGCTACATATTTAAAATATATATTTCATTGTAAAAGTTCTTCGAACTGTTCTTTCTCTCTCTCTCTCTCTGGCAATGCCAAGAGGTACTTAAGGTTATACCCATAGCCAATATAAGTTAACTCAGTTCTTTCTTATTATTATGTATTAGTGGATAAATTTTTAAATGTTCTTTTTTTAAATATTACCAAGGGTAAAAGTTGCACCAAACTATCGTTATGTTGCATGCAATAATCTTCTCAAAATAAGAGTAAAAAATATATAGTTTTAGTTCAAGAGCCCGAGGTTTGCGCTCAAACTAAACTAGTAGTTGAATGAGTGCCCGCTAGCTGGCGCTTAGTCAATACTCAGCATTATGCCGCTGGAGTGCGGTGCAGCTATCCACAAGGTAACAACCAATTCATTATATAATAAAATTACTGCATTAAATACTACATTTTCTAAATTACTTTCGTCTTTAAATTATTCTACCAATTTTTTGCATATTCATCATTGACTAGAAAAATGTGTAAAATATAATATTATCCATTTTCCTAGGTGTTAAGAGTTAAGCTACTTAATGGACCAAAACTAGAATAATAACTTGAATAATAATATAATAAAATAATAATAATTATAAAGTTGTATAACAATAATAGATGATACAGGAGTATATATGTAGTATTTACATGTACATGTTAAATAATATAGATAATAGACTATTTTTAAGTAGTTCAAGCATGATATAAAATATAAAATTTAGCAACTTAAACTATAAACAGTTAAATTAACATAAAAAGACATATGCAAAGCTGATTAGTTTGAATCAATGTCTATAATAATAATATGATAAATATTCTATAATAATATATTAAAAATTCTATAATAAAATAATAAATACACTACAATCAAATTATTTCTTTACGTTTTATTAAAATGACTTTTCGGTTAAGGCTAAAACGTTATAAAACAGTCGATTACAAATGTAAGTAGATATAACATACATATTATATATATATATATATATATATATATATATATATATACTTATTACTAATTTACTAGATCATAATATATATATACAAAATCTAAAAAAAAGATGAACTTTATTATGGCAAATGTTTTGTCGTTTTATTTGTTAAAATTTTCAATCTGTTGGAGCACCCAACTGCGGGACGCCGCCTGGCTTAGATGTGGTGGACAGAGAACAGTCGTTGCATGCTGACTGAGAAGTTCCTGAAGTGCTGCCTTTGTTGGTTTGGGTGCTATCTGTGGTGGTTTATTGTAAACTGATGGTGGTGGTGGTGGTGGACTGCGTGGTCTTTTTAGCTCATAATCAGTGCTACGTTTCTCATTATTGTCATCACTATATATGGCCGAATCGCGGAAATCATTCTCGAGGCTATCCTCTACATGTTGTTCATATTCAAAATTGTTTAGAGGATCGGCAGCGGAACGTTTACGTTGTTGTTCGCACATACTATCACTGGATGTGCAGGAGGAAGAGGTTAGCGAGAAGACAGAGTCACGTTGCAGAGATGCCTCAGAGCTGGCAATAATACTAAAGAGGGTCTTTGGATCGGCATAGTCAACATGTGCCATGCGTTCACCCACTGCCTCGCTGCCCTGACGATGCAATATGCTCTGGCGACACATTTCACTCACATCGGAGACACGACGCTCTGGCGGACGATTACAATTGCGTCCAAATGCCATGCTTAGATTATCAATGGATTTCAGTGCACGCGGCAGCAATGATATTTCCGAGTGGCTAACATTTTCCAGAGCTGCTTTAAGGGCAGGACTGCCAGGATTGCTACCAGCATTGCTAAGCAAACGTTTCAGGTTCTTTGGTATGGGACGTGCATAGAGGGAATCGGTCTGATCGGCCACACAATCGATTGAGCCAGTGGACTCCAGGCTAAGATTAATGACAGTCGTCTGACTGTCACGCTTTACGGTGGAGCCAGAACTTGATTCGGAACTGCTGCTATCCCGCTGTTGTACTGTATCCTCGCCCACTCGCTGCAGCACTCCGTCCGGGGAGTAAACCAGGGTTACATAATCCGATTCAGGACGAGGCACATGAGGACGCTTCTCGCGGCATTTAAAATATTGCACAGATTTGGCCCGTCCCATCACTGGTGAGAATTTGTAGGGTACATGCACATTACGCAACAACGTCTCATAAATAGGTTCCTCCTGTTCATCCTGTACATTAGCTAAGTGCGTTTGTTCCTGCTCCGATTCCAGTGGTGGTGGCGATCGTGACGGTGGACGTGGCGGCAACGGAGGCGCTTCTTGTGTGGGACTTAAAGGACTCAGTGGTGTTGTAGCTTGACTGCTATCTCTACGCTGCTTCTGCTGCTTGTTCTTATTATAGATACGTTCAAATTCCTTATTATTCTTCAGAAGATCTAATACAATCTCAGCATCGCGCTTAGACTTTTCAGCTGGGGATAATGTCACATCACGTGATTCATAGCTTTCCATTGCAGGTTGTTCAACACTTGCTTCAAAGGCTTCAATTGTCTCTTGTGCCTCCTCAGCCAGCTCCAGATCCTCAGTGGATTCAGTTATCTTTAACACAGTGCTATCAAATTCACTGAGATCCATATAGAACTTGGAACAGCTTTCCTTTCTGCTGTTGTTGCTGCTGCTGCCACGTTGCTTCTTCAATGTTGCAATACGCTTGGGCATTGTCTTATGATTGTACTGTTTGATCTCAAAGAAACCCTTGCCCTTTGTTTTACGCTCGCTTAAATCCGGTTTACTGCCACGCAATGAGGCGGCACTATCATCATCTACATCCGGTTGCTCATCCAGACTGAAGCCACCAATGCGTGGCACAGATTTGCTGCGTTCCTTAAGCGCCTTGTAGCTGAATACTGGACTATGCGACTTGTTGCGACTTCGTTGATCCCGCAAAATGCACATGCAATGATCCTGCTCCTGGCTAATACATTTGCATTGCTCCTTGCTGGGACTGTTCGACTTGGAACTGCACTTACTAGACTTGGTGGCATCTGTTTGATCTCTCTTGCCACGCACAACAGCTGCTAATTTCTGCAAAGCTGTATCATCTAGGCTATTGTTGCGGGATAGGGGTTTCGTTGCTTTAACAGTTCCCTCCAGTTGCTGTAGCTGCTCTTGCTGTGCTGGCTGCTCCACAGACTCATTAAAGCTATCAAAGGAGCTGGAGTTCGTGATGGATTTTCGCTTAAATTTCGAATTTCTTTGACGTATCTCACTGCGTCGACAAGCATTGCGGCGTTCCAAATACGTGGGAGTTGCATTACTGCTGGAGTTGAGACTCCACTTCCAAGTACTACGATCAGGCGTGCGATCTGGCCATAAAGTGGATAAACCAAAGGTTAGTTTTGTTTTTTTTTTTGTTTTTATGGGCAATGGAATGACATGACAGCGGTTTGGTGTATGGCAAGCAAAAGCTCAATATGATCATGGAATTGTAACATTCAATACTCTAGCAAACAGAGCTACATGCTCATCCTTAAGTTGAAACTTCACACACATCAGGAGCACTCACTAACACATGCAAACACATACAATGAGATGAAAGAAGCTTTGCTTATGTATACAGTATCTCGAAATATCACTGCACAAGTTTAAATTCACCCTTCATAGAGAACCGTAAAGTAAGAGCATAAATGCGGGACCTTTAAGCTTTTAATAAGCTTAATTTGCTTGATTAACAGGGTTTCAGGTTTCAGTAAGCTTGATTCTAATGATTAAAGACAACTTTAATCATAATTATACGCTTAAAGCTTAATAATAAGCTTAAAGGAATTCTTCAGAGCTTAAGATATGTATAAAATACCTAACATAGTCTTAAGCTTGTTATATATTTACCTAACTTGTCTATTAAATGAAACATTAAGTATGTTAGTATAGACTTAAAACACCTTTAAGCTACAATTTAAGCTCATTTAAATGGTTTAATTGAGCTCAAAGTAACATTTCAGGTTTAAATATAAATTAATTTGGTACTTTACTGGGCTCTAAGCTTTCATTTAGCTTCGTTTTATTGATTAAAAGTAGCTTTAAGCTATCGTTTAACTTAATTTGAATTACTTGAGGGACCTTTAAGCTTTTATTTAGCTTAATTATATTGACAGAGAGGACTCTACGCTTTCATTTAGCGTAGTTTAAATGATATAAAATAACTTTAAGCTGTTGCTCAGTTTAATTATATGGAATTGATTAAGAAACTTTAAGGGAATTTAAGCTCACTTACGGCTGAACCAAATGATTCAATGGAAGAGTCTTTGGCGATCTTCTTCAAATAAATTTCGACGCCAAATCAAAGCTTTGAAGTTACTGCAAGGATTATGTATAAGGATTAGTGTGTGATAGTGCATGAAAGTTCATGAAAGTGCATTATAATCGTATAATAATAATAATAATAATAATAGTATGGGTTAGTATAATGCATGCATAGCGAAGACACAAACCAGTGAAGCAAAAAGCCAATCGAATAATATAAAAAAAGTACAAGGCAAAAGAAAACAAACAAAATTGATTAACTAAAAATACTTACTAGAGTTTGCGACCGGATATATAGATAGATATAGCTATATATAATTGTCTCATTCTTTTCTTTTCTTTTTTATAGATAAGTTAATAGCATTAAGAATTTACTACAATCGATAACGATAACAAATTACATAATATATATATATATATATATATATATATATATATATATATATATATATATATATAGAAAGCTACAACGATAGGCAGTTAAACAACAGTAGAAGAAAGTTAAACAATAAGTAAGAAAGAAAGTCAAAGATTAGCACTTAGTTCAGTCTTCGATAAAATTTTTTTTCGATAACTATTAGTTTTTATAGCCGTAGAAACATCTTACAAAACTAATTAAAGTTTTCTTTTCTTGTTTGGTTTGGTTGGTTTAGTTTTAGAATGCATCACTGGTAGTACTACAACGGTAAACATATAGCATAAAAAAAAACAAAACAAAAAATTAACAATTATAATTATATAAAAATAATTAGATATAGTTATAGTTACAGATATATAGAGATTAGTTACATAAAACCATTGTATTAGTTAGTTAAACCAAAACCAAAATTAACTTTGTATATGTATAGGTAATGTGTGTTGGCAGCCAAAAAACTTGTATAAACGCTAAGTACAGTAGTGCACAAAACATGTGCAATGCCGCGACGGGCATAAATCAACTTGCTGCAGAGGCGTCTCTTGCTTTAGCCCAAAAAGCTACCGGGCAAATAGGCGAAATATGTTAAAAACTTGTCAACTGAAGTGCAGTACACACACACACACACACATACAACCCTTAATGCATGTGTTTGTGTATGTGTGTGTGTGGTTATGTCATAACGCTCAGCTATAGCCTGGGAGCAGCACATACACAGTTAGAAATGATCTACTGCAAATGAAGTTATAAGCAAACTTTTAAACACACATACAGACACAGAAAAACACATATACACATACACACACAGCTGCAACTACAGTCTGCTATATATATAGCTGATTTCGGAAAGCTTTAAGTTGCATATATTTTGCTCTGAAATTCTAAAACTTCTTTGCCTGAGTCAAGCCTAAATGCAGCTAGTTGAAAGCAGAAAAGAATGTCGACTACAGACTGTAGACTGAAGTGAACAGTAGGTAGTGACTGTATAAATTTTTCTACTGTTAACTTAGAGAAGTTATTTTTTACAGTGTAATGCAATGCTTATTGCTACTGCAATATCATTGCTTTGCTTTCGAAAATTGTTATGAGTTTTGGCTGCCAACAACAACAAGAAGCAAACAAATAAGGCAACATCAAATGAAATGAAACAAAAGTAACAACAACAAAAAAAAATACAGACAACACACACACATTTATACACACAGACATATACACAAACACACACTGAGTGACTGACTGACAAACAGAATGTAAGTAGAAGGCTATGTGTGGGCCGGTCAACTTTTGGCTGTGTATGCCCAATGCCCAATGCTCACCTTCCTCGTTGCCCAGCTGATAGACAAGTTCCTTGGCTCGCGTGGGTATATCCAACTCCTCAAGCATAACACCTTTTATATGCTGCGTCCAGATACGCTTCTGGTCACGATTTCTGGCCGTCAGTTTAATTTGATTGCGAGGCTCATCGAATGGTATAACATAAAAGCTGGTCGGTTCGCCAGGCAAATGTTCGCTTAACATTAAATTTTTTTGCTAGATATTTAAAAGATTTCAAATTTAGTAAATTGCTATTAGAATATACATATACATATGCATATGTATATGTATATATAAGTGTATATGTGTGTATATGTATATTTACGGTTATGAGGCTCTTGAACTGTAAACGACCATCCTCTTTCTGCTTCGTTATAATCAACATCGTCTCAAAGAGCAACACCTGACGTGGCTTGTTATGTTGTTCCATTAGTAGACCCTCGTGCCTTAGCTCCTTGAGCACACTGAGATCTGTTTTGATGGGTTGCAGTTGTGGTTAGTATAATGTAGAATGTAGAAAAAATAATGCTAACTCACCTGGTCCCATCCAACCATCTAGTATACCAGACAGCTCCTTGACGCGACTTTGTTGCTCCTGTTTCCGTTTCACTTGATCAATATTATGTGCAACTTGACGCATTATGGCATATGCTTCAGCCACCTCCTTAACATCGCAATGCTTACGCAGGCTCTATGTTTAAAAGTAGTAAGAAGTAGATGTATAGTTATTAAATGTTAAATGTGCATCAGCGGCACATCAACTCACGTCCAGCAGCAGATGATATTTGAGTATGCGTTGCACCGGTTTCAACAGATACGAACCAAGGGGCAGGCGATGCTTCAATAGCTTCTGCGTAGAGGCCAACAATGAGTTTGTGTGTTTGGCCTGCAGCAGTTTGGTTAACAGCGAGATGGCTTCCGGGTAACTTGTGCTATAAAACAATGGAATAAACACACATACACACACATACATATATTGTAATAAAGCAACTGATTTATGGGCACCAAAAAGTTGAGCTCTTCATCAGGCGAACATGAAAATTTGAATTTAAAATCAGCTGTAGGAGTATCCAAACCTGAAGCGGTACTTGGACATCTACCTGGACATGAACATGAACATGGACCTAAAATTGAACCTGGACTACCAACACACACACATGATATATGCACAGCTGTCAGGCGTAGCGACAAATCAAACTGCGAACATCAGCAGCAACGCAGTTGGTTCCAAATTGACAGCAGCAGCCACTGCGAGCACCCAAGCCAATGTCAGTATTGAAAATGGAACATGGAACCATGGTTGCATCAAGGTATTCGGGCATGGAGCATAGCGTGCCTAAACTGCCAAGCGACGCCACATAGTCCAAAGCCAAAAATAATGTTCGTGTCCCGCTGCTGCTGGCTAACTAACAGTTGCAATCGAGATCAATTTTATATACATTTTTCTACTGTTTGCTATTCGGCCCAAAATGTTAACCGTTCTTGGCCAACTTATATCAGAGATTTTGGCAGACACGCCAAGCAGCGATTGACTCAACTCCACTAGCAATTGGATAACTTTCTATAAAGAAAATAAGTCTAGGAATTCAACATGATCTCAATCCAAGTATTCTCAGTTAAGCTAGGAGTAAGTTCCTAGGGAGAAATGAACTTTGAGAAGAAAAATATATCGACATTGGCTTCTACATATATCAGATGATCTACTGGAATATAATTGAAAACAAGCAGTCGAAGGAGATACATGGCTTAACTCAAAGGAGAGTCTCCTTTAACTAAAAGTTATCATTGTAAAAAATCTGCCATGCGTTAGGAATAATAGGACCTTCCTAGAAGATTTTCCCAGCGTTCTGTATTGACTAAAGGAAACTGAGCTTACGCCTGGCAACACTCTGGATTTGAGATGATAATTCCAGTATTTTTAGAAAAGTAGGTACTACGGATTGTTGATATTTAAAGAAAAAGCCCTAAAACCTAACTGAAAAGGGTTTCCTATATTTTTCTATGCTTGTACAGAGCACATATATAGCTTGATTATAATCAATTATCTTGGGGTACTTACCAGTAGGTTGTATACACATCGAAGCGTTCCCGTAAGTTAATAAAACATTTCGCTATTTTGCCTGGTTCCATGCCCGAGTTCATTAGCTGCTGCAGGAGGATCGAGTTGAATTCGTAAATCTCTTCAATATTCGCAAAGAGTATTTGCAATTCGTCAAGGCGCAAACAAGCGCGTTCCTTCCAGTCCAATAGATACCTAAAATTGAACTCGCCGTTAGCCAAGTGTATAACTTAAGTATGGTTGGACTTACCCCTTGATAACCTGACCAAGATCCTCAACAAAACTACGCTCCGAGTCTACAATCTCTAGACAGGCGCGTCCTAGCACATTTATAGCTGTCGTATGGGCGGGATGATGATGATGATGATCACCCAGTTCATTCTCGCTCTCAGCCAGACTCTCCACGCTGGCCAGATACGAGGTATTATTTAGTTTGCCATTAAGCAACTGATCCGAACCGGAACTTGAGCTGGAAGACGTTGAGCTAATGGAGGACGAGGACAATGGACGATTACTGAGCCGCGTCAGCTCACAGAGACGTGCAGCCGACTTCGGTTTGATATCGGTTAAAGTATCCAGACTTTCGGCAGATAATTTATTGGCTTCCTCCAGCTCTGCCAGCTGCTCAGCAGTGGGCAAACGCAGTGGCATGCCACCACCTAAGGTACTAGCCTTGCCACTGTTAATCAGGCTTTGACTCTTGAGTTTAGTCCGCGCATACGTCTGCAGGGGTGAGCCGGAAGTGGAGTTGGAACCAATGCTACAGGCACGTGGAGCAGACACACTGCGCACCAACGGCTTGCCAATCAACGGCTTATTGACAGCTTCAATGAATGGGGCACCTGCCTCATTCACACCCAAGTCCAGATCACTTAGCTTCAGCTGCTCCATATGCTGGGCTATCACATCCGTATTTATGGTATCCACATAGGGTTTGGGACTACGCTGCTCAGAGGCCACCACGAACTCCTTGTGCCTGGTGAGTGGTGGTGGCGTAGGTTGTGCTGCCAGCTGTGTGCTGGTCAATGCCAGTTGCTCCATTTCAATGAGTTTGATGCTCTGCTGGGAGTCGTAGCGTGGCAGCTTTAGTTTCCCGAAGGGCTGATCAACAAAGTGAAAGGGGGCGCTGGGTGCCGTCTTGTTGGTAGGCGTTTTATCCTCATCCACCAGCAAGGACTTGTAATTGTAGCTGCAATAATCGGCGCTGGTATCCAATGTGGACACCAGATCACTGCCGGATTGTGTCGATAGTTTGCCCGTTATTTTTGATAATGGTAGATGCGATAGTTTAACTTTTGTTGTTGCTCCTTTCAGAAAACGTCCTGTGGTAGGACTATGTTGCACTGAATGTTGTTGCTGCTGTTGCTGTTGTTGCTGTTGTTGTTGCAATGCCTCAATGTCCACAGCATTCACGGGCACAGCATCTGCGTGTGTAATAATACGTTGCACATTGGGTGACAGCACACGTATATTGTTGCCACGCCGAGAATTGGCACTGCCACTGCCACTGCCGCTTGAGGCAATGCTTTGACTGCTGCCTAGCTCCTGACGTCGCTGCACGCTGTAACGACTCAGCTGCGCGCCATCAGTTTCATCACGCAGACCAGCAACCAGCTGTGGCGTCAATGTTGTTGCACCACTAGCAGCAGCACCAGCACCAGCACCAGCAACAGCAGTAGCAACAGCAGCTGTTGCCGCTTCGAGAGTATAGCTGCCTGTACGATTGTCGCTGCTGCTGCTGTTGCTATTGCTGCTAGTGTTGCTAGTGTTGCTAGTGTTGCTTGTATTGCTGGTGGTGCTGCAATTGCTATTGCTGCGTTTGGGCGTTGACTCACCGCTGCTCTGATTGCTCAGCACTTCCGTTGCTTTGGGATTGGCGCCACCACCACCACCAACAGCCAGGTTATTTGTCAGCGTATCATAGAAACCTAGAAGTGAAGGTGCCAGATCTGTGGTGCTGCCTGTAAATACAAGAATAAATATAAGTATAAGATACAGTCTATATACAGATAAATAGATAAAGTTAAGTAGATAAAGATAGATAGTCATAGCTAAAGTTTTCATACGGAAAGTCATGGGAAAACGGACTGTTCTTTGGGGGGATCCCTTTGGCACTCCCTTAACTACTCCCCAGAGATGTTTAAGACTGTTTTAGGATGTTATATAGTAGCATCAATTTATATAAACTTTGGTCACTGCTAGGCTAATCTTTTATACTTGTTGACAGCTTGAACTTTGCAGTGAATAATCTTCCCTCTTACCCTCTCTCAACCTTTCAGGCTATCATTTGATATTCACTTTGTTATTCATTTAGTTATTCAATCTTGATCTGCATTCCTTGTGGCATTGATTTATGCAATTTGCAATCTTTTGTTTTCTTTTTTTTTTTTTGCTGCAACAAGAATCAATATGTATTTGCAACATACAACACACACACAAGATACAACACACAAGCTACAAGCAACAAGAGCCATCATTAAAGCTATTGACCATTGACTTGCATGATCTATAATTTATTTATCAACTGCCACAAACAATCGATGTGTGTGTTTAGTGTATGTGTGTGTGTGTGGTATTACGTGGCGAATAATGTTATTAAATTTGCAGTTGTGTGTAAGAAGGCGATTCATTTTCTTTGCTTTTCCTTTTTTTTTTTTGATTAATTGAACCATTTGTGAGAAATGATGAGCAAAAGCTAAGGAATGCCCGACGAACATGCCAATTGCAATGTTGCCAGTTGCTTGTTGCTAGTTGATAGTTGTTGCTGTTGTTGTTCCTCTTGTTGCTGGTGTGGCACTTTGGTGGTGAGTCGAGCTTTGTTTGCGGTTTGCTGCCATGTTGCGTTGGCATATCAATTCACATGTCAGCCAGGCAAGCAGATAGACAGACAAAGAGACAGACAGACTGATAGACAGACTGAAAGACAGTGCGACAGACTTAAAGGCAACCTACTTATTTATGCAGCAGACTCTCAGCCAGAACATGCCACGTCTTGTTGTACGTTCAAGCTGCTGTTGCTGGTTGCATTCAGTCTGTTGCCTTGAATGATGGCCGCGTTCTTTACTCGTGTTGCTGTTGCTGTTGCTGTTGCTAGTCGCTATTGCTGCTGCTGTTGCAGTTGTTGTTGCTGCTGCAGTTTATCGCGTCCTGCGGCTAAACAACTCAATAGATCAACTTGCCGACTTTTAACATATTTTTCATTTTATGCAACAAAATTATGGCAAATATCATAAAATTGTGTTGCTGTTGCACGCTGCTCTCTCTGTTAATGCAACCTAGCAATGCGACACAAACACTTTGCTAACTGTTAGCTATACTATATGATACACATAGGACTTTCAATTCAATTATAAACTATAGAAATCTGGTACCACTCCCCCTATACTATTACCCCGCAGCAACAGCTTTCCTTTAGTTTTAAATCTTTTGTACAACTTTCTGTCCATTAGCTTATCTGTTAGATAATAAACTAACGTTTTTAACTATATAGATGTAGATATATATAGCGCTTAATCTTGACATCCTTTTTAAGTCAAGTCCCACTCTTAGCTCAGACTCTCCCAGTTGCCACATTCCTCCATCATTCACCTAAACTTATGCGTGCCTAATCCCAAAGCATAATCTTTTAGCACATTTGCCTAACAGCTTTAAGATCTGCCCACAGTCTCTCTCTATATACATATATATGTATGTGTGTGTGTGTGTGCGAGTATGTGTTTGTGTGTGTGTTTAGAAACTATGCCGCTTCAAATGTCTGGAGGGGCTCAGCAAATCAGGCAATTAACTTTAAGACAGAAGAACATTGAGAGGCAACAGCTACTGCAATTGGCAGCAGTTGCAACTGGTTTTCGTTTGCATCCTCTTCTTCGCTGCCTGTGCTTCTTCTTCCCCTTGCAACTATTTAGAATTCAACATTAGCATAGACTGACCAATAGCATTGCAATCATCAGCAACATCAACATCAACATCATCATCATCATCATTATTATTATTGCTGATGTTGCTCCTGCTGCTGTTGCTGTTGCTGTTGCTGCTGTTGTTGTTGCTATCATCAACAGCCTTTTGGCTAAAACAGTAGCCAACGGGCCACTTTTTCTTCTAATTGCAAACGGTGTCAATGTGGAAGTTGGCTAAAAATGTTGTTGCTGCTGTTGATGTTGTTGTTGGTAAGATTTTTCTTAGTTGCCGTCGAAACAACAATTAGTTTTGCTTGAGTGCCACGCCTATTGCCTAGTTGACTGACAAAATGACAGACCCCAAATGCGATTGACTAACTAAACTGTTGGAACACACTCCCCTCCAGCTGCCAACGCTCCCCCCCTCCTCTCCGCCATCAGCATCAGCTCGGACGACAAGTCGTAAACATGATTTGTACATTTAATTTTCCATCATTTTACTTGATTATTTTGCGTCTGACGCAGGCGCGTGGGCTGTTGTATGTGTTGTGGATGTTGCAGCGTTGTATGTTGCAGCGTTGCATGTTGCATATTGTGGATGCCACAGATTTGATCTTCCTGCTGTTGCCACTTCCATTGCTGTTGCTGTTGCTGTTGCTGCTAACATTTTGTTGCCTCTTAATGCTGACCTAGTTTAATGTTGCCTCAAACATTTTGCAGTTTGTTTAATTACCAGCCGTAGGCTGACTGCAACATCTATCTAACAGACAGCAACAGCAATAGCTATAGCAACAGGTAACTGCAACAGGCAACATGCCACATGCAACAGGTTATAGTTATGTCTTAAGACTTAACTTTTATCATTGTCACCCGTTTAATTAACATGAATTGCTAATTGAGTGCAATGTTCAGCTATAGCATACCCTATAAATGTTCTATATATATAGTGCATGCAACACATACATTTGCATCATTTTGTGGGATGTTAATAAGCTTAAACATACTGAACAAACTCTAGCTGCAATAGTTGCTGTTAATGTTGGAGTTGCTAATGATATTGCTGCGATATGATATGATAATGCTTTGTATAATGTTGAATAGATATCGTATACTTAACGCTTAACTTGCCTCATTTTGTTGCATATTAGTAACCTTAAATATACTGAGAATACAATAGTTATATCTGCAACAGTTGCTGCTATTCTTACAACTATTGCTGATGTCCAAATATACTATATTCTGTTTATAACTTATACATTTGGCGCTCAACTTGCCACATTTTGTTGAGGAACAAAATGAAAGATATGGAGACTACACTAGTGCAAATACAGCTACAACAGTTGCTGCTCTTATTGCTGCTGTCTGTACATGCTATATAGTGTATATATCTCATACATTTGGCGATCAATGTGAACTACTTTGTTGCCTGCTAAGGCATAAGCTAAAGGATACTGAGATTACAGTAGTTAAAGAACAGCTGCAACGATTGCTGCTGCTACTGCTGCAGCGGCTTACTGTGATTTGTTTAATCAATTTATGGCATAATTTGAGTTGACAGTTTTATGGTTGGACTCAAGGGACTAAGCCTGCTGCTAAGTCGCACTGGCAATCAGCAGCAAAAGATCTGCCAGCAATAAAACTAGTTTCAACAGCAACTTCAACAGCAACAACAACAGCAACGCGAACAACAACAACAAGAATAAAGTATGCAAAGTAAATTTGTTGCATGTTGCTGGTGTCATATGAAAACAATGCAACGCATTTCGCAATTCTACAAATTGAAATAGAGTCCGATACCAAAAGCTCTGACCAGACGCTAGCAACTCTGACACCTTCTGACACTCTGACAACCTCTGACACATTGACACACGGATAGTCTGTGGCTCAGTGTCTCTTAGCCAAGAGATTGAGTGCTAAGGTTGCCAGCTTTTGGTTTCATTTGCTGTCTGTGGCCGTCATACACAAATCTTCTACAACGTTGCAACATTGCTTGCCACATATTTGTAGCACGTTGCGCTGCTGCCCTTTCTCAGTCAGTCAGCAGAATTCTCTCTTTTGTTTTGTTTTGTTGTCGTGTTATTTCGCGTCGCGTTGTGTCGTTACGTTTCGTTTCGTGTCGTGTCATGTTGCTGGAAACGTGTCGCATGGCAGCTTCAGGTGTCACAGTCGATAATATCGGCCACCAGCAACTAGCAACTAGCAACAACAGCAACCAGCAACCAGCAACCAGCAATCGGCAAGCAGCAATCGGTAAGCAGCAACTGACCCGTTTAAAGTGCGGAATTTATGGCACAGCTGACACAATTTCATAATGCCGCCGATGCCTGTTGCGAGATTACGCGATGTTTTTTGTTGCCTTTCCGCTTTTGGGCTAAAAATAAACGTTAAGAGTAACCAGAGTTGCCACAAACTGTTGCCAAAAAGGTCAGCCAAAAGGTGTTGACAGTCTTCTGTTCGCTGATTTATAAGTTAACTTCGCACTCTGCATACTTTTCTTCTCTCTCTCTCTCTCTCTATCTCTCTCTCTATCTCTCTCTTTCCTTGTCTCCTTCTATACCACACTGTAGCTATCTCACTCGCACATTAAGTTTACAATTGTGACATTGAATTATGCATTTTAACAGCAAGGGAAAGTCCTCATACGACTTGCAATCGAAGCGACGACAACTAAATCGATTGCTGCCGCTGTTCAACAGGCAACAAGTTGCTGCACCCAGAGCTTGCCTCCTCTACTCCCGCTGCTCGTTGCTCACATGCCGCATTATTATGTTGACATTACAGCAACAGCAACAGCAACAGCAACTGGCACGCACCTTGGCTCTAACTGCATCTCTATCTAACCATAGCCATCTCTTTCGCTCTCAGCTCAACAGTGGCCAGCGTTGTTGCAGCGTCTTGGCCAGCTGTTGATAGCATTATATTAATGCGCTTAGGCGATTTGTTCGTTGGCGACGTCTGGCCAAGGTAGACACATACACACACAACACAACACACATCACACATTTAATATCACACACACATCACACGCACACACACACGCTTACACACACAATTGATATTTTAATCGGCATTTCATTTTGTCTCTGGCTCTCTGGCGCCATTGGCCGTGTTTAGGGAAATGACCAGCGGTTAGTTAAGCACCGCTACAAGTTTCGATCATTAAAAGCCCATTGCCAGTAGCATACACACACACACACACACACACATCCATATAGCTATCAATATAAACGTGTGTTAAGCTAAATTGAGGCTTAAAAGAAACTGGCCTTTTCGGCACGCATTTTGCAATTGCCATAAAAAATTATACAAAAGTGTCGCAAAGTGTGCATAAAAGTACACACACACACACACATACACATTCATACGCACACTCACTGGCATTCCAGTGATAAGAGCAAAAGTTGTTAAATAAATGAAAAGCTGTTGATAAAAAAAAGGTGAGAATAAAAAAAGAGGCACATAAAATCCACACCTGAAACTTTATTTTAGTCGCAAATACTAAGAATTTATGTATATATATTTATATACTTACTATATATATACACCCGATATGAGTTATATATATATAAAGGGATGACTAACTGATTCACAGGGTGTGTCAAACACACAAATTGTAATCGCAGCGGAAGCAACAATTGCAGAGAATGGAAAAAAAATGGGGAGCAAATTCATGCGCCATTTAACGCAAAGAACATACAATTGCTAGACGCGTGCAACACGTGCAACTTGTGGCACATATGCTTAAATCATGTACAGACTATTTTAATTATACCAACGACTGCAACTTTTATGACGAATTCATTTAAACACCTCAAAAACAAAGTAATTAAACGGAAGTTGCCAGCCAAAGGCCAGAGGCGTATAACAAAGTGAAAAGTAAGGGGGTAAGTGGCACTAAAAGGGGTTATATTAAGAGCTAGCAGAATGTCATAAGTGTGTGTTATATGGGAAATATGAAGTTAAAATTGAAGTAGCGATAGAGGTAGAAAAAGTAAACCCCCTCTAAGGCAGAAGGCAAACACCACAGTGGCAAGCAAATTTACAATGAAAAGTGTTTTACTCGAGTTAAATTAAGTTGTACCTTAAATAAAGGTTGCTATAAATAGATATTTCCCTTTAACCCCCTCTAAAATAACTGCTAAATACGCCCATGTTTAATGTCACACAATAAATTAAGTAAATTTCATATAAAACTTCTAGTTGGCAACGAATATCAATGCTTAATCATAATTATTATGAAGTAACCCCCTCTAAAATAGACACAGCAGACACCCATGGCATAGTAGCAGCAAGAGCTTGTATCAACTTTACTTCTATATAGCAAATTTGCTGCAACTTGAAGCAACTAAAGAGGCAACTTGAAGTGCTGCATTAGTTGCATAACTTTTTTTTTGCGGATTGTAAGCTCAAACCTCCACTGGATGCTACATATATACGACTATATCTATATATCATAATATATAGAATATAAAGCATAAAATGGCTTAAAGATAAGTTTCATTTGAACACATGGAAAATTGCATTTTCCCTTTTAATTTCCGTTCTAAATGTGATAGAAGCAATGCAGAAAAGAGAATGCAAATTGCAAATGAACTTCAATGCTAAAGACTTGATCCATATATAATATATATATATATATATCTATATGAAAGGCTGTTGAACTGTAAAACTATATAGACCTCAAGTCTATATTCCTATTATGCCCCTAGTGCTATTTTTGGAATACTTGAGATCACTTTGGTGGCAGCAACGTGACAACAACTTTTGCTTTTAGTTTAGTTTAATTTTTGTTGCCTGCAAATTCCAGCGAAAAGTGAAATCCTTTTAAGTGGCAAACAAGAAACAAACACATAGAAATATCAAAGAAAAATATGAATAAGGCCCAAACAGATCCGCTTGAGGTTAACCCAAAAAAGTTATAAATCTTTTGCGATCGTTGTTCATATTTGCGCGTGAACAAACAACAAACAAACAACAAGCCGACAAACTCTGGCGAAACGAACAGAAAACGGACAAAAGGGACAAACAGACATTGGGCCTAGACGAAGCCATAAATGTCACGCAGCCATTGCCCATATTATCCAGGCTATACTATATACCATATCCCATTTGCCATATAACATAGCCCCATCTACCCCGCGGACTCCTTGAGGCTGGCATATTAGTTTTCCACAAGTTACGTGCTAAATTCCATGCACAGAAATCCATTAAGCGGCTAAGGCATAATCCCAGGTCGCAGTCTCCATTCCATTCTCAGTTGCACTCGCAAAGTCCCACTCATAGTCCCAGTCCCAGTCCCAGTCCCAGTCTCAGTCGGAGGCAACATGCCACAACCAAAGTGCTAAAATCTCATAAAACGTTGCCAGACATGAAGAGCCAGGCAGCAGCTGCTTCTAAATTAACCCAACTCCTACTCTAACTTTAGCTGCAATGGCAACAACAGCAACAAGAGCTTCGAGGAGGCCACTCGAGGCATGCGACACTTGCAGTCAAGCAGCAGCAGAGCTAACAGCAGAGGTAAGACAGAGCAGCAGAGACAGCGGCAGCGTCGGAGGTAGCTAAATATTGTTGCCGGCGGCTTGCACTTTGCACTTCAGCCCGAAGCAGTCTCGAGTGTCGTCAGTAGAATACGTAAGAGCAACAGGCCAAGCAGCAATTGAAAGACTAGAGAATACCCTGCAAGCTATCCATGAGCTTTTAAATCTCTACAAGCTTTAGCTGAAAAGCTGAGAACTTATGGAGAAACAATGCATCGAATAAGTCAAACTTATCTGCGCAGATACGTGAGTTAAGTGTTATAAAAAGCTCTTTAAAATTAAATTTCATATAAAAAGCAACTGAATTACCCAAAATTGATACATAAACAGCTTGAAAAAAGCTGTTAAAGCCACAGCTAGCCAGCTAAAAACTTATGTAGGAGATCGCCAAGAGCATTAATCAAACTTTTTAGTGCAGAAGTGCAAACTTGTTGTTATAATAACCCTTTTTTGTGCCTTTTAAGAAGCTTTAAGTGCTTTATATTGAATTAATTTGTCTTGTAGAAAGTCTGTTAAACAACGAAAATAGGAAAATATTTGGGTCAAAGGTGCAGCCAATGTTAACCTTTCATGTAAAGCTATACGTCTGTGTTTAAGATACTTTTTAAAGAGCTTTAAGCTACTTTTTAAACATCTTTAAGCTTTTATATACCACTTGCTGTTTTCTATATGAAATGACTTAAGGCTGAGATTACAGTTTGAATAGCTTTAAGTTCAGCTTAAGCTGTAAAACTTTAAAGATTCAACTACTTGAACAATTAACTGCTAGTCGTGTATAGCCCATATGTGTCTTACTTTTATTTACAGGGTATGACATTGCAATGCAGAGTCCATCGTTGACTTTGACATGACGAACTGAACTGCGTGACTCTGGCATTTGAACAGGAACAGAACATAACAGAAGAGAAGTGAGCAGAATGGAAGATAATAGAAGGAGGGAAGACAGCCATGCCCCTGAGCCATAAACATCAACATCAACAGCAACAACGTCAACAACAACAACAACACTAACAACAGCAATGTCTGTTGCCTGATGAATTGCAAACATGGCGAGAAATTCATAAAAGTGTGAGGCAAAAAGTATAAATAAAAATTAACTTAAAAATAGACACAAAAATGTGCAACGTTCCAAAATAAGCAACAGCAGAGATATAGAGAGAAAGAGAGAGAGAAATATGCCTGTAACATTTGGTTAAAACTAATTTGGCTGGCGATTTTAGCCAAATGGCGTTTGGCCTTATGCTAATGCTAATGTCAGAGCAATTGTTGCTGCAGTTGTTGCACATATTGTTGCTGTTGTTGTTGTTGCTGTTGTGTTGGCGGTGCCAAAATTGGCAAAAGGCAGATAAATGGTCAATGGACATGGCCATGACCAGTTTGAGTTCAAGTTTTCAGTTCAAGGGCTTTTTAAGGCTGCTACAAATTCGGGTGAAATTTGCAACTAGCCAAAAAACATGCCAACTTGCCAACAAACCAGCATGCCGCATGCCACATGCCACATGCAACATGCCGCTCTTATGCCTTATTTGGCTAACACGCTGCTGTTTATAAGCAACGATAAAGACATAACGAAATCTATGGCATTATATTATATAAGAGAGAAGGCCAAAAGCAAATAACGTATTTAATTAGCCATTAGCCGCTTTTGGTATGCTTTCTTTTGGTAAAAGCTGCTGGATTTTGAACTCATAGAGAATCGCCCACGCGTCACTAATGCGTACAGACAGCCAGACAAAGGTGCAACAGCAATTGGCAGCATGCGGGGCAGAGGGGGGTAAAGCTGGAGTTGCAGATGGAGATTTGTATGGACAGTTAACAATTTGATGCGGTTTTCGTATGCGGTTTCATTGGACTTAAATTGTGTGAGAGCGACTTTGTGTGTCTGTGTGTGTTGTGGCTCATTTAGTGGCATTCGCTTTCAAAATCAATTTTCTCATATCAAATACGCATCTGGCGACGGCGTCAACGCTGGCGCTGGCGGTGGCGGTGGCGGTGTCAGAGGAAAGCGAAAGCCTCTACAATGAGCAGGAAATGTCTGTCAATTTAAATCTTCAACATAATCTACAGCTTCAGTTGCACCAACAACAACAACAGCAACCAAGTGGCAACTTCAACCTCAACTTCAAATCTTTGATTTGATTGATTGCCAGGGCCAATAAGTAGAGCAAAGATTGCATAATGCATACTGCGTGTGTGTGTAAGTGTATATATGTGTGTGTAGACGCATGTGTGTGCGCGTATTTGTGTAGGTGACACCAGCAATTGAAGAACTTAGACAAACTGAGCCACAAACTGACACCAAGTCAAGTCTTCTGACCTCGTCAACGCGCTCCGGCAATTTGAAGGCCAAATTTCTAAAGGTGCATTACACGATACAACACAGACAGATAGAGAGAGAGAGAGAGAGAGCAAGAGAGAGAGCAAGAGATAAGCAGACGTATAGACAGACAAAGAGACGGACAGATGGACAGACAGAAAGTGTGTGGCAAATATTGACTTTAGATATGCAGTGGACATGGTCGACATTGACTGCTTCTTCCTCTGCTGCTTCAACTGTACCTTTAGCTGCAGCTCAAGTTCCACCTACAGCCCCAGCACCAGTTCCAGTCCATGCCCCCCTCGTCTACCTATATCTCTATCTCTACCCCTACTTCTACCTGTGCCTATATCTGTACCTCTACCTCTACCTCTTCCTCTACCTCTACCTCTACCTCAACACCTACTACGAACTTCGCCCAACACTCCCCCTCTTTCTTCCCCATGACTTCTGTCACTGACTGGCACTGCCACTGCCACTGCCATTGGCACTGCTTCTGTCTGTTCTGTTCTACTGGAACTGCATTGAGTTGCTAATGAGCTCAATAAATAAGCCGTTGGCTATCAGTTGGCTAAGTTAAATTTGCATTGGCAGTGGCCTGTTGACACGGGCCAAGTTAAGATAACTTTGTTAACAAGCTTAACTGTTTATTTCTGCTTGTTCTTCTTATTACAAATTGTTGTTGTTGTTGCTGTTGTTGTTGCTGTTGTTGTTATGATGAGTTGACTTTATGACAAGTCAATTGTCCAGAGGCAAACAGAAAGGCACAAACTGAGCGAGAGAGATGGAAATTGCATATAAAGTAGCTAATGATTTGTATAAATCGATTAATTAGTTGATCAATAAACGATAAATAGTTCTTTATAAAGAAAATTCAGAGTTTGACTTACAAAAGAATCTCTTTAGCAACGTTTAAAATGCATTCGTTTGCAATTTGTGTGCTGTTTTTGTTAAGACCTAAAAAAAAGTGGCTTAAACTGCACAAACAACTCTTGCACACAGTTAACAGTGCATTGTATAAGGCTTTAAGTGTTTGCTTAAACATTTTGCAGGCAATCAGCAACTTTCAGTGGAAAAAAGAGTTGAGAAAATAAATTAGCTACACAAGAATTCCCCCAAGGATAATATAGAAAGAGGGGAAAGGAGAAAGAGTGTGCGAGCCTAATAAGCAGTTCTCAATAGATTTCCCCCCCACTCCACCACCAATTGAAGTACCGTATTTAGCAAGGCCACATGTGGAATGTGGAGCTGTTGCCAATGTCCATAAGAGGCGTTAGTGCCATATGGACCAATGCCATAAATATGATGCTGTCAGAGACTTAAGCCAACTGAGAGCTGAACATGGTCAATAGTCCATTGGCAGTGTTTGGTCTTGGCCAATGTCATAGCCATGGCCTAAGTATATACAATTGTGTGGTCAATGCACTGTGCATAAAAGTGGTTCAAATCTACGCCATTTTCCAATGAAAATATGCCAAAGATTCAACTGATGCCAGCGATGCACCAAGAGCAGATCAACTAAAATACTCCATTATATATATATATATAGAGTTGACTTGACTTGAGTTGAGAACGCGTTTTTAGTGGCAGTAACCATCAGCAGCAACATCAGCAGCAACAACATCAGCTCCACAGATCGTCCAAGTGTCTGGTCAGACCACCGGCGTTGCAGCTGCAGGCGGCAACCATTGTCCATTGAAGCCTAACTATGGATAGGCAGACAACGACCCGGTTCGATTGGGTTTGAAGTGTTTTGGTTTGGTCTGCTCCTAGAGTGGGATCTAGCAGTTGCTGTTGATGCTGCTGCTGCTGTTGTTGCTGCTGTAATTGGCAAGTGGAAATGAAGACAACGTCATAAAAAGCAGGTCAGCGACTGCATTTTGCAGCTAAGAGAAACAATCAAATTATAGCCACATTTGTATGGCACAGTGTAGTCTTTAATTGATGGACTTGCAGCAAAGTGTATGCCTGCGTGTGTGTGTGTATGTGCAATGTTCGCGCATTTGTTGCACAGCACATAAAAGGTGCAACAACAACTGCACAGAGTTCGAGGCCAAAGACCCAAAACACAAGGCACACAAGAGTTGTCCAAAAGGGAAATGTGGCAGCATCATAAAATTTCACTATTGTGCGCTGCGGCATGCTGCAACAGCGTTGTTGGTAGCCAGGCAGCTGTCCATCAGTAATTTACAGCTTCGCATCGGCCTAGACAAACGCCCATATGGTAATGAAGGCGCAACAGCTTTCGGGCAACTTGCAACGAATCGAATTTGAATCTGTTGCATTCGACATGGGCATAGACATAGACATGGACACGGACACACACACACACACACACACAGACATAGACATAGACATGGACAGCGACATGGACATGCTCAATGCGTGATGAAAGACAGGAAGAAAAGGTGCAACAACAATTTAGCGCTTTAATTTGATGGCAAACTGGCGACAAGTCAAAGTCAAGGCACGAGTTGTGCAGCCCAAGAACTTGGCCAATACACTGCGAGAAATTGTTAGAAATTTAAAGAGGGAAAATGTGGCAGTTTGCCTTTCACTTTTCACACAACTTTTTCGCGCTGTGTATGTTCTATCAGCAGGCTAGCATCGGGCGTTAGATGGCCAACACCGGAAAGCCTGGCTAGCTGGATGGCTGGATGGCTGGCTGGCAGCTAGTTAGGCAGTTATTTTGGCCATGCAACATGTTGCTGCCAGTTGCATTTGCTTGCAATTTATTTTAATTACTCGCCGGCTGTTTGTTTATATTACGAACTGTTGGCCAAAAACCCAAAAGGTAAACACAAACAACGCCAACAGCAACAGCAACAGCAACATGAGAAATCAATTTTGGCTAGCAACAATTGTTGCTGTTAACTGTTGTTGCTGTTGGCAAAGGACATTCAACTTTCCTTATGGCTAAGGGCTTTGTTTTTGAATTGACTTCCGTCAACAACAATACCAACACCAGCAACAGCAACACTAACAGCAGCAGCAGCAACAAAAGGTAGAAAAAAAAAGGTTTTGCTTCAACATTCTAATTGCAGCATGTTGCAAAGTAAGTGCGGACACTTGCAATTAATATGAATGCTGCTGCATGAGCCACAAAACACAAGATGCAAGTTGCAAGTTGCAAGTTGCATGACAGCAAACGCAAGACGCAGACGCAAGACAGCAAGCAACATTGGCATCAAGGGAAAGGCGTAGAAGGAGCCATAAAAGTGACTGTTTGTGGTTGCTCTGGTGGTGGTGGTGGTTTGTTGCAAGTATATCCGCTGTTGCACGTTGCACTAACGTTTGCCTGTTGCCTGGTTTGTCTGTCTGTGTCTGCTTATAGCCAAAGGGCCGCTGGCCAGGAATGCAGCGTAACGCCAGCAACATTTCACGCTTAATTATAGACGCCGCAACAGCGCTAGGAATTTTTCATAAAGCCTCAAACTGTGGTACTTGCAGCATTGTGGCACATAAAGGCAGGATGCGCACATTTCCGTCTAATGCAGTTCTTCTTCTTGTTATTGTTGTTGTTGTTGTTGTTGCTGTTGTTGTGTTTTTCTCCTTTCTTTTGAGCCGTTTCAAGTTGCAAGCAGCTTATTTATGTGTGGGCCGTTTGTTTTGTAATTTAATAAGCGAACGCGAAAGGGGCAACACAATGTTGCAACTTGCAACAGGAACGCAAAACTCAAAAAGAGAGAGAAAGGCAGCAAGTAAAAATATGAAAGAGATAGTTAAAGTTGCAGCTAAAGTAACTAAAATTAAGATTCTAGTTGCCTACAAACAGGCAACAGGCAACAGGCAACAGGCAACACAGGCAACATACAGCGAGTCATCCACCGATTCATCCACCAAGTCAACCAGGTATCAAGGTATCCAGCCACCCACACAAGCGCAGTAAGCAAACTCACAGATACTTATGTATCTGTGACAGGCACACGCCGTTAACGCCTCTGTCGACGTCGGCGCCAGACGGTCGCATGGCACAAAAGACTCAGGCAAACTGCTGACTCAGCTGCAGCGACAAACTTGGAATGCAACAGCAACAACAACCAAAACAACAACAACAACAACAACAACAACAACAACAACAACAACAACAACAGCAGCAGCAACAACAACGCTGCATAATTCATATGCAATTAATAATTGGTTGCACATGCGCAGAATGTTGCTGCCCGCAGCATGATGCGCAACATTGCTGCGGCAACATTATTGCTAACAAAACACTGTGACACGCGAGCAGCTTTAAGGTTTCAACTCATTTGTCTTAAATTCCACATAAAAATAAACTTAATATAGAATTTCGCACAGTGTATATTTAGAGAAGAATTCCTTGTATTTCTATGTAAAAAGTTGTGACTCAAATCACATTCCAATACTGAATTTCGCACAGTGTAAAAGCAAGGGGATTGTGTAGGAATGTTTAGCAAACCTTTTACTGTTCGACATTGAAATCAAAGCTTTTGTTTCACAGTAAACTAACGCTAATGATGTCACAATATTTCAAGCTTAAATATGTCAAAATAATTTGACCCTTGGCCAAGGCAGAAGCAGATGCAGAGGCAAAGGCAACGGCAAGGCAGAGGCAGAGGTAGACGTAGCAGCAGAGACAACAAATCAGGGAACAACAGAGACAAGTCGAGGCAACATTTAAGCATAAGACACACAGTTATTTTTTTTCGTCTTCTTTTTCTCTCTCTTTAACTGTCTCTTTCTTATTTCTCATGGTCTTCTATTGAATTACAATAGCAATGTCTCAATTTACACCATGTCTGACATTGCCACATAACTCAGCGACGTCGTCGTCGACGTCTTCTTTATTTTTGCTGACCATGTGAAAAATATACACACATTTGCATACAACCATATATATATATATATATATCTTGTAAATTGTTAAACATGCGACAGATTCATCATATTCAATTGACGCTCATGTCACATAAACAGTATTATGAATTGAAGTGGCAACAACAGCAAAGAAACTTGTTGCAACTTCAATGCCAAGTGCTCAAATGAACAACAGTAAAATAATATTCAATACAGTGCTGCAAATATGTATGCGTACACAGACTGAAGTATGCAAACAAATCAGGAAGAAACAGCAGCAATTTGATTTACAACAAACGTTAAGTGTCATGCAACTTGCATGCAAGTTTTCAAGCAACTTTTCCTTAAATGTTTATTCTCAGTCAATATTGCTTCATTTTGCAGCAATAAAAGGCTGTTTAAAGCTTTAAATGATTGCAAATTGTTTATGCTTTTAAAAGTAGCTTTAAGCAGCTTTCAAAGCTCAATAACAATGATTAAAATTAGAGGTTTAAACACAATTTCTAGCAGCTTTCTATATGAACTAAAAGTCAATTGTAGACATTTCGAAAGCAACTTAAAGAGCACTTAAACAGTTCTTAAATAACATGCAAAGCTATCTAAAACAGCTTAAAGCTTTTTTTAAGTAAATTTAGATTTCTTGAAAAATCTGTCAGTAGTTTTAAAGTTTGCTTGTTGCAGGGCTTCACTGTACCACAACTGCAGAAGCCTTTTTCAAGTTCAGTGTTAAGCCTGCCTACCCATTGTCTGGCTTTCTAATTAAATCTGCCTATACACACATACACACACAAATATACATATGCATACAGACATAGTGATACACACATGTATACTCAATATTAATTTATGGTAATTTAATACTTTATTTTTTATTTTGAAGCGAGCATTAAGAACTTGAGCAAGAAAAATGAAATGAAAGTTCTGTGTGTGTGTGTGTTGCTTGTGTGTGTGTGTGTGTGTGTGTGTGTGTGTGTGTGTGTTTGTAAGGAATGTAGAGAAGAGACATTAAACAAATTGCCAGCAATTTGATGCTATGCATTATCATAATAGATATATAGATATATATATATTTGAATATTATCTAAAAGATCTTCAATAATTTGCGGCAATTAGAAACAAATTCAAAATGTTCTTTCGACCTCAAGGCAGATGCCACATTTTTATGAAGTTCCACAACAAAAATGTTGTTACTGGTTGTTGTTGTTATTGGTTGTTGCTTTTTTTTATTTGGGGCCAACATTGCAACAGCAGCAGCAACAACTATAAACTCATCGAATGGCGATCGAGTGCATCTAAAAATAAATCCAATGAGGCGCATACTCCAGGGGTCTATGGCAATGTTCTCTATGTCTGTTCTCCAGATCTTCTCAGGCCACAGACTGTGTTAGTATTAGTGTTGTTGTTAGTGTTGTTGTTGTTGTTGGTGTTCCCTTGGCGTTCTTTTAGACGTTGGCAAACACGATGTTGAAATTTTGATTGCGACATTCTTTCGCCCAGGCTGCAAGCTGTATAAATTGAGGCATTGCCCGAATGGCTGACTGACTGAACTGTTGCCTCAAATTGTTGCCTGACTGCAGATTGTTGCTGTTAGTGTGGAGTATTTGTTAGTGCGGGTTATTGGCTGGGTTTGGCTTTAATGCTTTTGGCCGTCATTTGATTTATGGCAAATGCTTATGTTGACATGCCGCAAAGCATTTTCAGCTTAATGATTGCATTCTTGCAGTCATTTCTATTTGAATGCTGCTGTTGCTGTTGCTGTTATAGTTGCTTCATGTGGCAGCAGCACACCATGTGCCATCATACAAACACACACTAACACACACACACACACACACACTCATACAGACATACACATGACCTGGAAAATTTCAACAAATAAGTTCTAATTTGACTAGCCCTTAGCTAGACCCAATTTAATAGAGAAAATTTTCATTTGATTTTCTTTTCTTTTCAGTTGTTGTTGCTGTTGTTGTGATTGTTGTTGCATGCAACACACTAGCAACAGCTGCTTGCAGCGTAAAGTAGAAACTTGCCATATGCAAATTTAATTCAATTAAACGAAAAACTCGAAAAAAAAACGTGCATTAGGTTTTTCCTTACCACAGGGCGATGACTTTTAGTGAAACTGATTTCCAAATTAAATTTTAATCAGCTGTTAACTTCGCTAATTAATTATAAAATTTAACTGCAAATGCTTTACACTGACATTTAGTAGTTATTTAAAAGCTTTTTAGTAACACTTTTCAATATGAATTTTGTCTTTTTATTGTCTGTTTCGTAGAGATTTAATGGGAAGCTTTTGAAATGAATTTATAATCAATTATATAATGTAATAATATTAATATTATTAATAGGAAACTTAAGTGAAAAGTTTTATTGAAAGAGTTAAATTTTGAAGTGTTTTACAATTCTGAAAGCTCTGCCATTAAGCTTTATTATGAGAATTGAAAGAGCCAAAGACAATTAATGCGTTATAGGAGTTTGTAGAAATCTTTAATGTACTTTATGCAGCTTTAATGTAGCTTTTGCAGCTTGAATGGAATTTACTGCTCAACAAACTGCTTGAAAGTTTAACAAATTTATTATGTATAAAGTGAAGCTTGAATGTGCTTTACTCTAATATTGAAACTGTCAAACAAATCGCTACAGTTGCTTCTTAGTTTGCTAGAACTTGGAGCTGTATTCAACATCTTTAGTAAAAAGCTTTAAGGTGCTTTAATAGATTATTGTTATATTGACTATAGACACTTTAATAGACTATTGAAGTCTATTCTTGTAGATGATGCTGAGGTTAAGTAGAATTTAAAACCTAATTCAACACCTTTTTCCAACAGCTTTAATGAGCTTCAACTTGGATTTACCTACAGTGTATATTACTTTGAGTTAAATAAAGCTTGAATTATGCGAAATTTTGTTTCAAACAAATTGTTTCAAGTGATTGAATTACATTAATAGATCTTCAGTTGAACTCGTAAATTTGTTGCAAGTTTTCTGTGAAATTCGATTGAAGTCTTAAACTTTCAGCCTATCTTTGAGCCTTGTCTATGTTTTGTATAGTTGTTGCATGATGCTGCTGCTGCTGCTGCTGTTGTTGTTGTGCTCTATAATCTCCATTAAGCATTTACATTGCTTTGGCCATATGATGCTCATAATTTACACTGCGTGGCCCAAACGCGCTGCAATTTTGCAATCATCGAAATGCAATTCGAATGCAATCATTTATCTGACTGTCTTTCTGTCTCTTTGTCTGTCTGTTTGTCTGTCTTTTTTTATGTTTGTCTATCTGTTTGTCTGCTGTTTGCCTCACAGTTGGCACAATTTTTCATTTTCAACTCGACCGCATCCTGTGGCATGCTGTGGTGCAATGTGCTGTGGGTAGGCAAATATTGATGCTAGGCGCGGATATTGCTGTGGGATTGGGCACTGGGCATTGGGGATTGGGGATTGGGGATTGGGATACTTGAATGGTGGAAGACAATCGATTATTTGCTGCCTGGGCGCAAACGTAATCAGACAAATTCAATTTACGGCAATTTGCATGCCTCATCGTCTGCACTTCACTACAACTTGCAACTTGCAACTCACAACTTGCAACAACCAGTTACCAGTTTATATATAAACTTTTTTCTTGCCTTTTCTTGCATGAGAAATGACAATGGCTGTGGCTGCTGTCATTCTAATGTGACCAAGGCTGGCTGCCAAGGCTGTAGCTCTAGCTGCATACAAACAGGCTTCCTCTATTACCCCTCTACCAGTACTTCTCCTACATCCCCCCTTTCCGCCCCTCTTTCATCACTATATACATATATATATGGCTACCGGCACATGCTTGTTGCACATTTGGCGCCTTATCGTAGCACTCGCATCTGCCTTGTCCAGTCTAGTACCAGGTTCAGGTCTCACCCACTCCAGCAACAGCAACAGCAACAGCAACTGCTGCTGGCAACTTGAGCAACCTGAGAGCAACACTACAAATATTGCCTCTACGGCAGGTAGCTTTTCCGCCAGGTTTTTCTTTACAAACGCTGGAAAAACATCGCCAGGAAATGAAAAATTGCCAAAAACATGCCACGCTCTGGTCTACACACACACACACACACACATACAGCACACACACACATATGTGCACATGTTGCACATAATTGGCGTTTATGCCACGAGCAACCTGCCTACCATACACAACAACAACAACAGCAACAACTGTTGCTGATGCGTTTTGTTGATACGCCCCGCTGTTGCCAGTTGTGGCAAATGTTGCCCATTTTTGGGGTGTGTCGCCCCAAGCCAAATGCGCTCACTCACTTAACCTTTGAACTGGCAACATGCTTGTTGTTGTTGTTGTTGTTGCTGCTGCTGTTGTTGTTATTGTTGCTGCTGCTGTTGGTGATGTTGTTGTTGCAGTTGCTGTTGTTATTGTTATTGCCAAGTTTCATTGTTTGTGTCGCAGCCAAAAATAAAACGTGATTAAATTAAATTAACGTTTGCTTCCTAGCCGCCAGCAGCAGCAACTTCGGCAATTGCAGCAACAGCAACAGCAACTGCAACAGCAACAAAAGCAACAAATTTTTTTGTTGATTTTTACGTTTTTTTTTTTTATGTGAAGCATGTGAAATTTAGTCATTAGTTGTTGTTATAGCCTGGCTATTAGCGCACACTTGCCAGCCACGCCTACCAATTCGTGATGATGTTGTTGTTGTCAATGTTGCAGCAATTGATGTTGCTGCTGCCATTGCTGTTGTTATTACTGTTGCTATTACTGTAACTGTTGCTGCTGTTGTTGCTGTTGCTGTTGCTGTTGCAGGTGTATTTTAAACCATTTTGCGACGTGCATTTAATTTTCTTGGCATTGAAAATCCACACGAAATGAGATATCGATGGATATATATTTATGTATAAAATCAGATATCAAAACTGGTTCATATCATAATATACATTTATCTATATCTATATATATCCACATATATATATATCTTAAACGATTTCTTGTGTTGGCAATCAGGAAACAAAAACTTATCTATGGGAACTTCAATCGCAGGGGATTCCATTTTGCTGAAGAGTTTTTGGTAAAGTAAATCACTTTTTTAGGGGAACTTCATGAAAAGGTTAAGCAAGTAATATATAGATAATATATATACAAATTAAGTATATATCTTTATATATAATATTTAATAAGTAGATTGTGCTATATATCTAATTTGTCAGACAACTTTAGCAACACTTTTATAGTGCCAAATGTCGTAATTCGCTTTGAAATGGGAATTCCTTTCGAACATTTTTCCTGCCTAACAACAAACTATTTCAATTGCTATATTTAAATATATATGGGATTATTATTTTATATTTTTTTATTCAGTTATATTTTACTATATACAACTTACTATCAAAAGTATGCTTCTATGCATCTAAGAAACCAAATCGACCCCAACCCTACTCAGAATTCAAGTTTTCCTTCAGAGAATCCCTCAGTAATTCATGGCAACTTCCTTTAGCAGATTTTGTTATATAGAAAAGATATGGAATATTCTAACTAAATCTGTTTAATCGGAACTATATGTATATATGGTTATATATATTGTATATCTTTCGATATATTTCTGCACAATTTCAATCAAATCAATAACATTGGATGTCCAAACAACTTGTTTCCCAGAGAATATGCAGAATTTGCAGTTTCTCAAGATGCTCGACGGATGTTTACCAGCTCAATGAACAGGGACAGAGAGACACACAAAATAAACAAGCAAAAGGCAATAATGGATAAAAGAGAAAGAACAAAAACATATCAAATTTACTGGACAATCATAACTTTTTTTTTTTCAATTTTGTGGATTTATTTTCACACGCCTTCAACGAGGGTTTCCAATTTATGACTCAACCTACAACTGATCAGAGCTGATCCAAACTGTTCCCAGCTGACCAATCACTGTACCCAAAAAAACAAAAAAAAAATATCAATACACAACTTGTTCTCAGTGTGTATATACAGGCAGGGGTGGGGAGTTCCGTTCTGTATGGTTCAGCGTACTCCACAGCTGTTTTTGGGTTCTCATTCAGGCACATGTCATGCGACAGCAATGTGGCAAACAGGAAATATATCAATATATCTGTATATATATCTATATATATAGATAATATATATGTTGAGGGCGGACAGTTGGGGAAAAAAAACAAACTGTAAATATTTTAAATGGCAAAACCTTTTCCCCCTAACTACCTACCCCTCTCCAGCACAGAGCACAATCACCAAACCATTTAACACTTGGAAAGACGTCAAATACGCTTTTCCTTTCACGTTTAACGCGTGTCGCGTTTTGGCGTCTTGGCGTCTTTTTGGCCAGCGCCAAAAGCCATTAACATAAAAATGAATTTTCGCTTTTTTCTTATAGCCATATCGCAGCTACCAAATCGACCACCAAATGAAGTTGTAAGCATTGCAGCAGTTGTACCTCGAGCTGACTGCAACAGGAGTTCGCTTCAAAATAAAGTTGGTGCTGTACGTGCAACTGTTGCAGTTGGCGTTACGTGGCCAAAAAATAACAAAAAAAATATAAATAAATAAAATAAAATAAAACGAAACGCAATAAATTTCACAAACGCGCGCAACAATTAGAAACGAAGCAACAAAACAACAACAACAACAGCAACTAACGACAACCAACAACAGCAACAACAACAACAACAACATTTTAACAGCTATCGACGATTGGACGCCAGCGACATCAACATCGACATAGACATCGATTGCTATTGCAACGCCGCCGCCGCCGCCGCCGCTGACGACGACGTCGTTGGACTCGTGCGCAAGCGCACCGATAATTTCTTGTTATCGACGCGTCATGATCACGTAAATTATGTCGAGGACCGCAGAGGAAAAGGAAAACGAATAGAAAGAAGAAAAAAAAACTGAGACAAAATGAAAATCGACAGGCAACATGAAAAACAAAAACAATTTCAGTTTGGAATGCAAGCGATAGGCCGACATAGACCGTTAACTCTGAAGTCAGTTTGAAGCCAATCGAAATTATGATATCGAAACAGGCACAGGAAATACTTTAAGGATTAGTTGATAGCTGTGAAATGAAGAGAAATGTTGTAAGGAAAGGAGGGAAAATGTTAATACTTATTGACTGGAAATATTTAACGCTTGACTAGGAGAAGTTATCGATAAATTTGAAGCACAATAATATGTGTTTACTGGAGAAATTTATATAATATACAAATATACTGACGAGTTATGGACAAAGAAGATTAAAATAACGCATAGAGCATTGATAGAGCCTATAATACTTATCGATAACTTTATGTGTCAATATACAGTGTTAACCCATAGGATATGGCAACCAATTGATATGTTTTGGTAAGTAAATTAGAAAACCAAGTGGTATCGATAAAATATCGATAACTTTATAGCAGAAGCAGCAATAGCTTGAAGTAACTTGTAACTAAAAGTAGAAACTTAATCCTCACTCTATTAAATGGAACTTAAAACAATTTTCAGAGGTGAAAATGGTTACTTTTAAATGAGCAAAAGTTCATCGAGAGATCAATGTCTATATATACAATAATAAGTCTATATATATACAAAGATACATATAAATAAAGAAGAATTGAAAGAGTAAAGCATAAAATGTCTTTAAGCCTATATTTAGATCTTGCTTTAAGCCGCAAGTCTGAAGTCTTTGGCTAATTAAGATAAATACACAGTAGTTCATCAAGGCAGCAGGGAGAGGGTGGAGGTAGATGGAATGTATATTGGATTGTGTGTGAGTGTGTGTTTGGTGTGTGTTGTGTGGTTGAAACAAGTACATTGTCAAGATGATGCTGTCATGTTGTGGCAGTTGAAATGGGCCAGAAAACGTGAGTGTGGCAACAATTTAGTTAACACGATGAATGTCTGGTAAACCGTAGCAACGGTTGTTGTTAACACGCCAGTTGCAGTTTGCAGCAAGCAGCAAGAAACATGCAACTTGCAACTTACAACTTGCACCTTACCAGTTACAACAAATTGCAGAAGATACACAAAGACACAAATAAACAAAAAAAAAAGAGCTGCAACATTTCCTACAAGTTGCCTTAACGAAGGCAACGCCTTCTGCTCCTTTTTTTCTGCTGCCTTTTTTACACAAGCGCCACCTACACACACACAAACACACACACATTGAGTGTTGATTGTGGTCTTCTCATTCATGTGTATGTATCTGTGTGTGTGTATGTGTTTTCCAGAGATTTTTATCTGTCCACAAACTGCTTGGCATTCTTTGTAGCCAGCAACCAACAGAGCGTATGGACTGCCCACAGCTGCCCCCGGCTATAGTCATACTCCTACTGATATCTGACTATACATATATATATATATAACTACTCATAGTGGTACCGGTGGGTACGTGCAACGGAAGTCAGTAAACTTTCAGGGTTATTATTATGCGTTGTCTTCCACTGCAAGAAAATAACTGAAACTTGGCCAAACTGAAGAATCATTTCTTATGCAGAGAAGATGGATAGAATCTATAAAAATATATATAAATATATATATAGTATTGGTAAGTAAATTAACCTAATTCAAGGCAAGTTATAGACATCAATTATACTATATATATATAGATATAGAAATAGATATCGACAGATGCATTTATGACACCGACAAGCGCTCAATTAACAGTTATACTTATGACAGATCAATACTAATTGCCCGACAAGGCAGAAATCAATCAGCTACAAACACAAACACACACATATACATATATATATAGAATACATATGGACTATATATATGGCATATAACGATATCTGGCATTGCGCTTTAAGCAAATATTGAATATTGACTGCAAATGACATATTTACATATATAGAAACTTTGATATCAATTTGTTGCGGTTCTGTTTGATGTACAGCAACAACAGCAACAAGTAGAAGAAATAGTAGCAGAAGTGGGAGAAGAAGCAGCAGCTAAATAAGTAGAAGAAGAAGATGCTTAAAGATATATTTCCTTTGCAAGTCTCTTGTGTAATCAGATACTAAATTGTTGCGATGCGCATAAATTCTTTGGCTTTTGGATTCTTTGAGCTGATGGAAATTAGGTACGAAATACTGCGGTTATTATGTATGTGTGTGTATATATACATATATATATATATATATAGTATATCCATTTAAGTGCATATTTGTTTACCTGTACTGTGGTTATACACAGCATTCTGTCCCTGTGCTCAATATCATGTGACGCCTTCCCCTACACAAGACAAGTCTAAGCTCATATCTACAGAGAGAGATATATAGATACAAGTTAAGATCAGATCTTTGACATTTATATATACATGTGCTATTTCTACTACTACTACAAATCATGTGAAAGTTGAACATTATGTTATATATAAATGGCTGATCCATAAACAGATTAGTTAATGCTTTGGCAAGTCACAAAACTGCGCCCTTTGTTGCTACTTTATGCAAATTATTCAACAACTTTAACATTACTTATGGGAGTTATACATAAATATATACATACATACATATATATATAGTTATATGTACATGTTCAATCATATGTTATGCATGCATACAAATTATGATTCATATTTGATTCATATTCCATATATTCATTTGTCTGTTGCATTCATTTGATTTATCAAAGAAATATTTTTTGCTTGTATTATTTTATGTTATTTCCTTTTGTGTTTATCTTTATCCGTATCTTTAACTCAAATCTACATCATCTATTACATTTTTTTTTGGTTATTTGTTTGTATGTTGTTGTCGTTGTTGTTGTCGTTGTTGTTGTTATTGTTGTTGCTTATGTTAATCCCCCTTTCATCTTTGATAGCATTTTTAATGTGTGTCGCCCATTTTTGTGTTTTCTGGTTTAAAAATTTCAATTGAAAATTTTGTTGGATTTTTCGGGGATATCAAAGGGGTGGCTAAAGTCCAGGCAATTGTCTGTCTGTTGCATGCTGCAACATGCGGGTGGCATAAGACTTTCCAATGACACATATTGCATACGTCTGATACATAAAAAGAAAAGTCAATGAACTCTCTCTCTCTGGCAACACCAAGAGGCAACACTCTTTTTGTCTCTTATTTTAAAGTTGAAACTTATCATCATTGCCAAGTGCAATTGCTGGCAACATTGTTGCAAAAGATAAACACACACACGCACATACACATACACACTATCACCTCAGTTTGTGGCACTTACCTGCCAAAGTCAAGTAAATTCCAGATAATGAACGTTAATCCAATAAATTCCAATATATAAGAAAGAAAACAAAATAAAAGAGAGAAAAAAAATAGGTTTATAATTCAAGTGGTTGTCTGATTGTATTACAGCAGCCAACAGTTCCACAGTGTTGCCACAATGTTGCCACAGTTGCCACAGTTTATGCCGACAGTTTGTGCAACTGATAAGGGGCATATAAGAGTTATAGTTGCTGCTCCCTAGTTTGTCTCTATCTCAACATTTTTATGGCATGCAATTATAGTAATTCAGATACATACACACACATACACTATACACACACAACACACACACACACGCTCTAGAAGAAGATACACAAGCAGATGCAGTCGTCGCCGGACAGTTAATAAATGCATTTAAGTTGTTCGCTCAAGTGGAAAATTTTGTTTTTCTTATTTACTTATTTATGATTTATATACGCTCACTAACACACTGGCACACACACACACACACACAAACTAAGTGTACACTTAACTTTGAACTTAACATTTTAAAAATTGTTCAGCCATCAAAAGTTCTTGTTCTTCTTCGTTTTTTCATTAGTTTCTGTGCACTTTTCGTTATCAGCAAATCATTATAAATGCATTGACCTCATTTTGATAATGTTCGGCTGAAGTTCGTCTCTATGTTCGTGTGTGTTCGCTTGAATTCGTTTGTATTCGTGTGCGTATGCGGGGTGTGTGGGCACAACAAATGTTGCCAAACATTCAACTATAAACAATTGAGGCAGCTCTATGTGGGTTAGCTAGGGGAGGATGGAGGGTTTCGAGGTGTACGCAATTGGTGCACAACGGAAGCTATTTAACTACTTGGATGGGTGTGTGTGCTGTGTTTGTTGTGTGTGCTGTGTGTAGATTTCTTGAAGCAACAAATACTAAATACATATTTAAATGCATCACTGCACACAACAACAACAACAACCACTGTAACAACAATAAGAACAAGAATTTAAATAATTATAATAATAACAATAAAAGAGCAGCGCGTATTACGTTTCGTTTATTTCGTTGTTTACACAAATGCCAAAAGGTAAAACACGCAAAAACCAACAACAACTTGAAACGTACGCGACGACGACGACGACGACGAAGGAAACGGAAAACACAAAAAACTGTTGCCGTTTGTCGTTGGACGACGACTTGCACCGGTCAACGTGAGACTGAAAACTGACAAAACAAAAGCCGAAACAAAAACCGAAACTGAAACCGAAACCGAAACGAAAACCAAAGCCGAAACTGAACTCTAAACATTTAATATATGAAAACAGACGCTCAAAGCGTCAGTGTGTGTGTTTGCAGGAGTGAGAGAGTGTGTGTGCGACTAAGGTGTGTGAGAGCGGGTGCGAATGCATATAAGGAGAGAGCATGAATTTATGTCTGCAAGTGTGTGAGAGAGTTTTGTGTGACAATTTCTGTTTGAGTGCATGCGCATTGTAGGAGTTGCGGGGGATGGGGCAGGCGAGCAGAGTTAGGGTTAGGCAGCGGAATGCTCTAGTCTAAACAATAAAAACAGTCGTACATTTCTCCCTTACCCCACACCTTCTACAATCTTTCTCTCTCTCTTACACCCACTGTCTGTGTGTGTGTGTCGTCTGCCTCCCTTATGCAGTTGGTGTGCAGTGTTGCAAAACGCTGGAAACTTGCCTGTTCACAGGCAATCAAGCGGCAAAAGCCAAGAACTTGGCGTAACAATTTCTGGGTTACCATCTGCCAGCTCACTGTCTACAATATAAACCGGTAATGACTGTACTATAATATAACTGTAATTGATTATTATATATGATATCTGATTATATATATATGTATACAATATTCATTTACAATCTGTTTAAATAAATAATAAGCAAAGATGATTTCATTCATGCACCACATTCATATCACAAAATATAACTTAAGTTCTGTTATATTTTATAAATTATGTTATATTCTGTTATATTTAGTTATACTTGGTTCTGCCATAAATTTTATAATTGCAATATAGCTTCTTGCCTTGCACTTGTCAGGTGTTAATACAGTAAGTGTTACTGGTAGAGATAAGAGCACTTCAAATGGAATATCAATTGGTTAGTAAGACCCAAAGGCTTATCAAAAAGAACCCCTGAAGACACCACCTCCAAGCATACACTGCTTCCCTTTCTCCCTCTTTCACAAATGATCCCTATTTAAAGATAAAAATCACGTCTCTTGAGAGATTAAAAAAGAAAAAGCATCTTTAATCTTCAGTTGCCAAAGAAATTGAAGTCGCATATCATCATTTACTTCCCCCAAGTTGCACCAACAATGCTGCACTTGATGTTGCAGCGCACTTGTAGCACTCACAGATGTCAGCTATAACTGACAGATGCATATTATATTGCAGGGTGTATGTTGCATATGCATATAATGTATATATAATGTATTGCATGTTGCACATTGCGCTCATTATGTCTGACTTGTGCCGGCGCCGTATTGTCAGCTCTGGGGGTTGTTTCAGTTCGTTTTCCCCCTCTCTGCGTCGCCCTACCCACTTCCCACACTGCTTTATTATATAGGGTAATAGACAACTTAGTCTGAGCTGTTGATTTACTGCCACGAATTTTCACACTTTTTTAACTCCCAGTAGCGCGGATTTGTGGTGAAAGTGCTGTAATACATTTCCCATGATAAGCATCGGCTTTAATATGCGCAATCAACTCCATTAACGAGGGTTAAGGGGGGGAAGCGGATGGGATGAACTTTAAGTTTCGAGCATCAAATAAAACTACCAACAACAAACGGGGGATGCTTAAGGTTCATCAAAATATTATTGAAGCCCTTGCTTTGCCATATGGAAGAGCTACCCTGCCACACCCTGCACTGCCCCACCCTAGCTTGGGTTTATTCAGCTCGAGAACAAAGTGAAATGACAACAAATATGTGTGGCACGTTTCCGATTTACAAAGAAAGAAAGACAAGGGGCTTCATTCTGGGGTTGTCCCACGGATGCTGCAACCAAACACATACACACATATATATAGAGTCAGAGAGAAAAACTGTTGCGTGCTTCTGGGCGCGTCTTTGCACGGAATTGGCACACTCGTGCAGTGGGCCATGTGCTCTACTAGGATTCATATTAAAAGCAAAAGAAAAGGAAAAGTGGGAGGCAAATAAGGTGTGTCGACGCATGCATTATAGGGCATACACTTGGTATATTTTTGGGGGTTGGCTGACACAGCACATTTCAAATACTTTTGAAATTGTTAACATATCCTTTAGACACGCACGAACAGAAGGACAAACAGACAAACAGTTAGACAGACAGATGCAATCTGTATAATTGAGGTGTTTAGCATGGTAAATAATTAAAAAGCCAAAGGATATGCACCATCAAGTGTAGGTCACAACAATAAATTAGACACGCGACCAGCCCAAGTGGCAATATAAACCGACAAGTGCTGCAAGCTCTTCAATTAGAGATGACATAAAGCTGATATTAAAGAGATGTTAGATATGAGCTAGAGATGGTTTGAGACTAGGTAAAAGATGAGCTATGGTTTGAATAATGTTAAGTTAAACAAGGATAGTTCATAGAGAGTTAACTTTGAGATAAAGATCGCTTACAGATGAACTAGAGATGACTTTAGAGATGGACTAGAGATGGGTTAAGAAAACGTATAGGATAAGCGAACTAAAGGATTGATTTGAGTTACAATTAAGTAAAAGATGACTGAAATGAAAATAGGTGATAGAAGAGATACCTGAGGGATAGCTTCGAGATAAGTTAAAGTTGAGAATAAAAAGAAATAGAGATGGAAAAGAAATGATTGACAAATAAGTTAAAGATAGATAAATAACAGATATCTTGCAGATAGCTTAACTGATTTGACTACAACCAACAGTTAATTGATGATGGCTAAACATAAGTTTATAATATATATAATTACCAAATAACCTTCAATTATCTACCTTTCCATTTAGAACAGGGAACCCAAAATTTCATTTGGGTTTCAAGTTGGTTTTCCTATTTGGAACTTTAAAAAGTTTCCTACTACATTTCCCCCCGCTAACAATATAATTTACCTGTCACGACTCTGTACACAATTAGCCTACGATGCATTACGTGTCCATTACTAATTTGAAGTGTTAGACCACGCCTACATTAACACACACAGACACACATTTAGACAGACAGAAGTCCGTTGATGTCGGTTTGTATGGAAATGTGTCTGGTTTGTATTTAAATAAGACAAAGTGCTGACAATTCGTGCTCAACGGCGATACCCATTAGCCAACATATTCCAAAAAGTTTTCAAAAGAAACCAAAATTATTGGCTCAATGCTCCAAATAAACCCACACACATACACATAAATACAACGAAACAATACATATGCAATAAGCAAAACAATAACCACTATAATTTAGAGCCCCATTCGGTCAGAAGAATCGAAGAACTGAAGCGTATTCAGTCTGGAGAAACCTAGAGAAAACCCATAAAGTAAAAGTGCACTCGAAGCATAACCAAAAAAAAATGAAAATGAAAAAAAAAACTGTAAGAAAACAACAACAACAAGAAACTCAACCGCATCGAGCTGCATGCAAAACGCCAAATGCATTTTCTTTCCTCTACAAATATTTTTCTCTGTTATAGTTACAGTTGGAGTTAGCTACTGTTTCAAATAGAAAGAGATAGCGATAGTGTAGTATATATATTGAGAAATATAACGGCGACCACGCAACTTGCGTAACAGTTTGTACCGAAAGTAATGTGACAGGCGTTAAATGCGCTGAAATCGATTTGATTTGCAATCTGCGATGCAAGTTTACGACTTTAATTGAAAAACTGCCGTCTGACAATTAACAATTGTATGTATGTATGTATATATGTGTGTATGTACAGTGTGTGTATGTAGTGTATGTGTGGGCGTGGTTGCAGTCTATTTGCAGCAAGTTCCATACATCAAGTGTTGGTGGTCTCTGAACTCTAAGCTAGAGATGTGCTTGATGCATTGGGACAAATAAAGCAGCATAAAACAGCTTTACTACTATAACAGTGTGACCAATTGTTGCATAAAAATATATAAATTATACTAAAGAAAAATACCAGAAAGTCTCTATATATAGCTTAAGTAGAGCAAACAAGTCCTTTGGAGCTGTGCGTGGAGTGTTCCGTGACACGACACCAAAAAACCAACTCTAGCCAAAAATAGTTGGCCTGGTTACTGTGGGTGGCTTGGAGACTGTGTGTATTTGTGATTGTGTGTGTTTGTGTGTATAGTTGTTGTGTGAGTTGACAGCTGTAAGGAAGTCAGTCGGTCGCTAATGCAAATGCCAACGAATTCACCCACGCAAATTATGAAAAATTATGCACACCATGCGGCAAATCGATGAAGGAGCATTGAAACAGCGGGAGTAGCAGATGGTAGAGTAGAAAGAGAAGGAGGAAGAGGAGGAGAAGTAGAAGCAGACAAAAAGAGGTGGAGAAGCCACAAAAAAAAGGCGGCTAATGAAACAAATTTGAAGTGGCCACTGCCTAAAATATTTTTGCGGAAACATCAGCTGGCTATAAGTGACTGTCTGTCTGTCTATCTGCTTGACTCTCTGTCTGTCTGTCTGTCTCACTGTCTGTCTATCTTTTGAGTTCCATCTGTTTGTATGTTTGTCTGTCTTTAAGGTTTGCGCTAACTCTCTTTTGTGTATGCATTTCGTAAACGTTGCGTCTTTCAGTCCATACATTGTTGTATAATGAAATCGTATCCGTTTTTAATATCCAGTTTGGCATTGGCATAATGGTCAATGGATAATATATATTATGGATAATGGATAATGGGTAATGGGATATCTTAGTGCTACCTTTGGGGTACGCAAAACTCAGTTTTAACTTCGACTTCAGTTCGTATTTCGCTGGCTGAAATTTCTGCTTATGACCAAAAAAAAAAAAAAGGGCAGAAAAAATAAAAATATATTTGTCTCTGTCTGCAGCTTTAAAGCAAAAGGGCAGCAGAAGAAAGAGGCTTAAAGATAAACATAAAAATAACAGAAAAAACAAAAAGAAATATTGTTCACAAGTCTGTAATTTAAATCTTTAAGACAACATATCGTTAGTGTTGCTACAGGTTGTTAATGTTGTTGCTGTTGATGTTGTTGGAGTTGGAGTTGTTGTAGGTGTCTTATAGCCACTGAAAAACCATACATCATTTTCATTTCATATTTCAGCCTGTTGTCAAAGTTAAGTGGCTAATAAAATTAGTGAAATTATTGGAAAACTCAAAAGAAAACAACAAAGAAATTCCAAAGATTTAAGAGATCTCTCAGACATCTTAACCAAAACTTTCCAGTTCATAAAGATTTCAAATATATATATATATATAAAGAAAGGAAAATATATATATACAAATATGAAAAATCTTATATAAGCTATGTTAGTTGATATATGATATATCATATATATGATATTTGATATCTGATATATAAGTTCCATTAGCTTAAGCATAAGTAAAACCTCAATAAAACAGAGATGGACAATATTTTGATATACTTAAAAGAGCGGCTTTTACTTTTATTTGAAGATTTCAAGAAGATTCAAAGAAAGAGAGCAAAAATAATTAAGAAGAAGCAGCAGCAGCAGCTGAAGAAGAAACCTTTTAAAATTCCTTTTCGTTTCATTATTGACTTAAGCTGATTTCATTCTTTCGCTTTCTTGGCAATAACGTCTAAAGGAAAAGTGTTGGCCAAACAGTTAAAACTCAAGATCTTAATCGGTTTTTTTTTTGTTTTTTTTTGTTCTTCATCTTCTTAGTTTTTGTTTTTATTTTCGTTTTTATACACACACACACACACAACACACAACAAATGTGTCGATAATGTGGGCTTTAAGTGTTTTCTCTGTGTGTTTCTGCTGCTTTATTTTGCTTTTCTCTTATTGTTGCTGCTGCTGTAGTTGTTGCTGTTGTTGCGGCTCTTGTTGTTGCTGCTGTTGTTGTTGTTGGTGTTGCTGTTGTTCTCTTTTTTTTTGTTTAAGTTTTAAAGCAAAGCTGCAGTCAACATTAATCATTGTCAGCAGCCTGGCTTGGCTTGGCTTTGGGCTCTATCTCTCTGCCTTTGCCTTTGCCTCTGACTCTGACTTTGGCTTTCTGGTTCTGGTTCTGAGTCTTGTATGAGACATACACCGTTCAGCAGAACCACCCTCCTGCACCACCATAGAGCTGTACCACCACACCAAACCACGTCATCCTTTTTGCTCTGTTGTCTGCATGTGATTTCATTAATTTCGCATTCCGATGCGCAACGGCGTAAAATTCCAGTCCCAGTCGCAGTCTTTTTGACTATACCCCTCCATTTCCCTTCACCCCTTTAACAATTTTTACTATGAGCCATGAGGAAGTGCAAAGTGTTGCACATGTGCACATTGCACTTTAATATATATACATATATTATATATATATATATATAAATATGTATATTTTGATCAATCAATTCAACTGGCGTCGTTTGTCTGTTTCAAGGTTTATTTATTGCTCACAGCCGCATGGCCCCTTTGGCTATAAAATATTTTAATTGAATGATCAAAATCGGATGCCAAACATTATGTGTGCATAGACACAGACACAGCCCCACACACACACACACACACATACATACATACATACATACATAGACTATACACTTACTGACAATTGCATTCATCCACTTGGAATTATGAAAATCAATCGACCAAAGACCCAAAACACCGACAATTGTCGACAAACAGGCGCCAGTTTCAGTTTCAATTTCAATTTCAATTTCAACTTCAATTCCAATTTCAATTCGAAATCCACAAATAAAAAAAATACTTTTTGTTTGACCCACAAATGCCGTTAAAAGTCATCGCACAAAATTTGCCAAATTGGGCAACAAAAAAGGCGACAACAACAACAGCAACAACAGTAGCAGCAACTGTAGCCAATTGGCATATATAAATTGCGAGGGTTGCCATAACAATTAGTGCATTCAGCGGAAGATATTGCCAGTAGATTCGTTTTAATAGCGTTGCCAGTCATTTGACTCATGATGTATAAATATTACTTGCCACTTTCTGCAATTTGCAACATATTAAATGAAACTTTTCAGTGTATTCTTTCTGACTTTCCTCTATCCATTTCTACTTGTAGTTCCATTCACTTCCCTTCTTCAACTTGCAACACATCAAAGTAGCTTTAACTTTCTTTCCCTTACACCACTTAAAGTTGTATAACGCTTCCTTTTGTTCTCTCTTCACCCTGCAACACCTTAGATTAAGCTACTTAGAGCATTCCTTTCGCTTCCCTTTAACCGTGCAACACCTCAAATTAACTATTAATCTACTTTCCTCAACCCATTTCCACTTGCAACACATTAAAGAAGTTTTTCTAAGGCTTCATTTTTAGTTCTTTAAACTTGCCACAGATTAAGCTAAGCTTTTTGAGGTATCTTCTTTGCTTCTGCATAAACTCTTTCTCTTACAACAAATTGAATCAATTTTCTTTATCTTTTTAACTGTTAATACCCCTAACTGTTATCTAATTGAAAACTCCTTAAGCGCACCTCGCTTGTGCTTATTATTATTTATATTTTTGAGATTTATTTGCAAGGCAAACAGAGGCATCTGCCATGCTTGGCTGCCCCAGAGACAGCAAATCCAAATGCAACATCAACTGCAACTTGGTTGCAGCAGCACAGCTGCGGATGCCGTTGCCACAGTTGAAGTTGGATTTGTAGTTGGAGTGAGTTGAAGTTGAAGTCAACGTTGTTGTTGCTGTTGCAGTTGTTGTTGTCGTCTTGGCCATGTCACCTTGTCGGGCCTGGCTAAGTCGGTCGCACATGTCGCGGCATGCCATTTTAGGATTTGTGGCCGAAAAACCAAAAAAACAAAACATATTTATATATAAACGAGCACATGATTATATATATATAGATATATATGTGCTATATGTAACTGTGCTGCATGTGCCGCTTATTTTTGGACAACGTTTTCTGTAGAAAGTGCCGCCAACAACAGCAACAACAACGGCAACAACAACGGCAACAAATCACAGCAGTTGCTGCACTCTCGGCTCATTATTTTTTACTTTTTGCATATGGGACCATTAGCGTTGACAAGGCAGAACCACAAAGAAGTTGCCATAAGATTCAAGCCACAAGCCGCAAGCCGCTCGCCACTCACTGCTTGCAACATTGCAACGTTGCATACTCAGTTCGCTTGCCACACTTGAAAGTGAGCGCCAGCTGTTGTCAATTTCCGCATTTTGGCAACAGGACAAGCAGCAGCAGCAGGCGCAGACGCAGGAGTAGGTGGAGGGGTAGTTGGAGTTGAAGCAGTAACTTCTTCAGAATGCGGATTGATATACCCCCAAAATCGACCCCCAAAACTCGCTTTCATTCAGCAACGACAACAGCAACTGTTACCAACAGCAGTTAGCCGCCAGAGAGTTGGCAACACATTGCGAAAGTAACAATAAATGGCCAAGACATGTTGATGCTTGCAACGGCGCGTTTTAATTGACCAACAAATTACATGGTGCATGCTACATGTTTGTCCGTTTTGGCCAAACCCTGCAATAGATGACAAGTAAAAACCAGCAACGAATGACTAATTGGTCAGCATAATGCTCACACACACATACGGAGACACACACACACATAAAGATACACATAAACATAGACAGAGACACAGAGCCCCAAAGTCAGATTTTGTGAATTCAGTTATAGAGTTGGAATCTGTGTCCAAGTTGCATGCAGCTGCACAGTGGCAACAGATTGTGTGTGGCATTGAAATCAAAATATAAAGACGCAGAATTCAACTATATTATGTATATATATCTGATATGTTTATATATATCATTGATATAGGTACGGATCAACAGCAAAGTTCAACTTGTTCTATAAAGTTCCTTCCGCTTAAGCCTTAACTGAAACTATATTAAAGCTACTTTTGGTCTACTAATTTCTTCGTTATTTTAACAGTATTTGTTGGCCATTATAACTATATGTTTAACCACTGTGCACTGTGCTTTACGCTCGTATATTTTGACCGCCTGGCGCTGCTGCAGTTCGTCAAGCCATTCACACACGATTTAGCGCCGCCGTCGCCACGGGAACTCATGTGATGAATTTGCCGCCAAGACGCTGTGTGTGTGTATATATATATATAGTGTATGTGTGTGTGTGTGTGTATTGTGTGTATGATCTTTGGGTGGTCGTATCGTTTTTGCAACTCTTGCGGCTTAAATGCTTCGACAAAAAACTTCGTTTTCGTTTGCATGAAATAACTAAATTATTCATTGCAGGATTTTTTTTTTCTTCTCTTTTTTTTGCTGCTGCTGCTGTTGCTGCTTTGTGGCAAGCTCCATCTCTGTGGCTTGTAACTCGGACACGGACATTGGTCACTTTCGCTCTCATGTGAGACACACCCATTGCAATGGCATTTAACTGCATGCCACAGAGAGTTCAGAGCTCAAGCAAACATGCCACATTTTAATGCTTAAACTTTTGACTTGACAAATCAACAGAAACTCTCCGCCACACTTGATAAATGTGGCCAAAAGCAAAAATACAAAAGGCAAAACATATATAGAAAACATATATATAAAAAGCAACAAACAAATAACCAACTTGGTTGCTCATTAGAGCCGCCACAAAGCAGCAAGGCACATTCATTATGTGGCAGTAGCTGTTGCATCTAGCAGAGAGGCAGGGCTAAAAGCTGAGTTGAGCTGAGGGTATATATATATCCATAGCCATTGTTGTCTGAAAAACGTTGCAACGCCTACCAGAGCTGCTGTTTAATAGCCCTGCCTGGCTGACTAGCTGAGTGGCTGCTATGATCTCCTCCAGACGCTGTCAGCGGCATCGTCATAGTCATCGTCATCGTCATCGTCTGGGGCCAAAAGCACGCGCCAGGGCCGCATTGTTGCAGCTCGACACAACCTCAGGCACAACCCTCTCAGTAGTTGACTCAACTGACTAACTGACTGACTGACTAACTGACTGAGTAAGTGAATGAATGCCGCGCAGGCGCAGCTTTTATTGTTATTGTTTATAAAAAAAAAAAACAAGGGGAAAAAACTGGGCTGGGGACTTGGAAAGGTCGAGGACGTGCTGCTGGGAATGGAATTTGTATATAAACAAAGTATCTAAGTTAAACGCTGTTTAAGTTAAGCTGACAAAATATTAAAGAAAGCCTGAGAAACTAGATGCATGAGTTGAAGACCGAATTGTTATACCCTTTCCCTTGGGGTTATTGTTATGAAATACTTTTACTAATCGAAGGAGAAACAATTTTTGCTTTAGGCTTAATTGCAAATGTCTTGAGGCAGCTGTAAAATGAGTTTGTATACCCTTTCCTTATACCCTTACTGACCAGGCTAATGTCCATTTTTGTTAATTATAACTGTGCAGGCGAAAGTAGCCTTCGATACATCCTCAATTATGGTTTGCCTTTGGGGCGCAGCAACAGTGAACTAACTTTGACTGCATAACGAATAGATTGATTGTTGCAACTGACCGTTTATGCCACATTTAAGTGAAACAATCTGTTGCAAATGCAGTTTATATATATATATATATGTATATATAGCATTTGGGGCATAAACTTTAAGTTTAACATCCCTATAATCAGGCAGCAACAATTTGCCACAGTCACCCACTAAAACGAACACTCAAAACTCAGGCGAAAACTTCCTCATTGAAGAAAATCGAAAAAATTGTTGTTGCATAAGGTATTTGCAACTGCAACGTTGAATGTTTTACATTTGAAAGAGCGAAGAGAGAAAAAAAACAAAGAAATATATATATATATATTGGATGAGCCATGTGTGTGAATGTTTTGCATGATATAGAGACCTGATTCGCATCTAAATACAGCAAGAAAAACTGCAACGAAAAACCAAATCGAAAATTATGGAAAACTTCATTGCAAATCAAAATGAAATGAAGTAAAATGAAAGAGCGGTGCCTTTGAGGGCGGTTGTGGCAAGCACAGAGGCAACTGGCAATCTGTGTGGCACCCAGGCAGGCAGGAAACTTGCCTCAACAATTGCCTGGGTCTGCGGCTAAAATGAAAGGCTAAAATATGTAAGGCAAATGATAGACAGGCAACTGTCTGAGCTGACTGGGTGATCGACTGGCTTCGACTGGACTAACTTCAACGGAAGCGCAAAAATAGAAAAACACAAAACAGAAAATACAAAACAGCAAAACAGAAAACTAAAAAGAAAAGCAAGAAACAAATGAAAAAAACACAAAGCAAAAAAATGTGCAGTGAAGAAAAGAGGCAAAAATTTATTTTGAACTTTGGCGGCGGCGGCAACATTTGACTTATTGCCTACTGATTTGCAGACAAATCAGTTTGGCTTCAAGCCACTGCCACATGTGCCACATGTTGCATGTCCAACATAATACTAACACTCACTAGCAATGCCTAGCAATGGCTAACTGCCTGCCACCCTGTGTGGGTGTTGCATATAAATAAATTGTAATTTACTTTGAACACAGGATGAACATCGACCAAGAGACCAAAAGTGCATCGTGCAACGAGCAGGGAGCAAAGCGCCAGCCAGCTGTGCCACAGCTAAGAAAGAGAAAGTGAGTGTTTGTTAACATTTGACAGGTTCATTTGACAACAGACAAACTCTGCAAGTACTTATCTATACACACACACACGCATATATATATATAAATATTATATATATATACAAATTGTAAGCAATATCAATAAATCTTAATAAATCAAAGCACAGTTTCATTGCAAATCATTTCAATTGGCAGTTGAAAAGGATGCAAGAAGTTGCATAGAAATTAAAGAGGATATAGATAGATATAAATGTATATATATAATTAATATTATATGTATATATATATATAGAATATTAAGGACCAGGAAAACGGAAAGACTGCACAGTGCTATTACATTTTCAAGCAAAATTCTGAGTATTTTGAGGATAAGATTGAAAGAAACTTATATAGAACTTGAGACAAATCAATAACGTAACAATAGAGAATATTTGGCATATAATGGTTATAAGATCAGGGAACTATATATATGCCAAATCGCTGCTTATGCTTCTAATTTGTTTAAAAAACTAAAAGCCCTAACTTTATTGTCAAAATTTGTAGGTTGTAAGGTGAAAATGTAGCACCCTTTAGGTATATATTAAAGGAGATATAGAAAAAGTAATGGAGCACCCTTAAGATATATATTAAAGGCGTTATAGAAAAAGTAATGGAGCACCCTTTAGGTATATATTAAAGGAGATATAGAAAAAGAGAAACAGCTGCAACTTTACCGCAGTTTAAGGTATGCAAAGGGTATATAAAAAGTGCTTCAATTTTCAATTATACAAAATAAAGTAAACATGGAGAAGACATATAAACACATTTAAGACATTATAAATCTTAAACATGGAGAAGACATATAAGATATAAGATATCCAAAGAAAAGTATTCTTCTTAGTATTACTCTGGGTGTTTACCACAAGGCAAAGTTTACTAATTAGTTAGGAATCCTTCCAAAGTAGAATAGAAGAAAATACCCATGGACTGTAAATAAGGTAAAGCCAAGAATAACTATAACTTTTCATCTTTTCCAGATGGCAAAGTTAAAGATTAGTTAAAAATTATTCAAAGCTTATCAGCTTCATCAAATAACAATTTCAAGTTGTAAATTAAAGAAAACTATTTATATTTTCTTTTAGACAAAGTTTATAAAATAGTTAAGAATTCTTAAAACTTTCAATAACCCAGAATAAAGTGATCATGGAGAACTTCTTAGCTGTAACTCGAGTGGGAGTAAGAAAAGGTACAACTATTCTAACTCTTCCAAAGCTCAAATCCTAGTAAAAAGTATTTAAAACCCCACTCCAAGTTGTCAACTTGACAACATAAAGAGAACATGGAGAAGTTAATAGCCATAAATGGAATGAATGCAAAGGAAACTATAACTTTTTGGTCTTTTCTTTTAGGCAAAGTTGATCGAATAGTTGAGAATTGTATCAATTTCTCTATAGAATATAATAAAGTTAGTCTAGACGACACTAACAACTTGAGCTTAGTATGAAAATTACTTTAAATAACTGATACACCATGAAAATTAAGCAACTAGAAAGGAAAAACTATATGCAACTTGAGCAATTTTCAAGTTTTGCTAACAAAAATTGCGAATGGAGTTGAGTTTGTTAATAGAAGTAAGTTCTTAATTGCTTTAGATTGACTGTAAATAATAAAGTGCAACCTGAACGGTAGCTGTGAGTCAGTCAACAATTGGGAAAATGGAAAATTGGAAAATGAAAAATGAAAAATGAGTAAAATGAGAATCTATATTGAAGCCTTAAGGCGTAACGGGGTCAGTCTCATAAGCATTGCATATAAATCATGTTATGGCTAAATGGGCAACGCCTGTTGACTTGTGTGTGCCGTGTGTGTGTGTGTGGTGTGTGGTGTGTGTGTTGTGTGTGCGCTGCCAAAGCTGCCACATAGTTGTTACTACAAGTTGCCACAGATTTCCGCCTGGAGGCAGCAGCGTCAACTGCATTTTAACCCAATTAGAGAACAGGTTGGCACCTCCACAAATACAAACACAAACACGCATACACATACACTCACACACACTCACATAGAGCGACATTTCACATTTCAATTTGTGTGCCAAATTTTTTGGAGTAGTTTCAGTTGTTGTTGTTGTTGTGGTTGCTGTTGTTGTTGTTGTTGTTGTTGTTGTTGTTGTTGCTTTGGCTTCAGCTTTATCACTGCCCGTTTCGACACGATCTTATCGATCTTATCAGCTGAGCTGACTGTCAATTTTGTGTGCAGGGCGTCATTAATTTTGCTTATGTACAATTTGTTGTTGTTGCTTTTTTATTATATATTTTCTTATTTATTTTTATTGCCTCGCATTTATATCTTTCTTTTTGTTTTTGGGAAAGCGCATAAAATAGAAACTCATCCGCTATCAGATGTATACATATGTGTGTATGTGTTATGTCTGTTATATATATATGCATGTGTGTGTATGTGTGTGATGTGTGTATTTAATTAAGTGCATCATCGGTTGGTGGGCAGCATTTGAATTTGTGCCATAATTCAACGGAAAGTCGAAAGTCAGTCAAAAAGATCTACAACAAACACACACACACACACACACACACACAGCGATAATGTGTCACACTTATATACTATATATGTATGTGTATGTATATATATAGAAGAGATTAACTCAAAGATAAAGATAAATATAAATACATATAGTATAAAGAATTCCCACATAGCGAGCGACAGATTCAGCATTTTTCATGCTGTGCATATTTTGTGCCTGGAGGGCAACACTTGAATCCTCTTAACTGGCGCCAGCTGCTGCTGCTTCAAGCCAAGTCAGACCAAGCCAGGCCATAAGTGTCAACAACAACAACACCAACAACAGCAGCAACAATCACCCAATACCCAACACTTGCCTGTTGTTCATTGATGAAAGCCAAGTGCCGACCAACAGTTTTGAATTTTTTTTCTCCCTCTTCTTTTTTTTTTTAGTGCACATAATTGGCCAAGTGGGTCAGTGTAACTTACCTGCAAGAGAAAGAGAAAGAGAAGAAAGAGTTAAGTTAAGACAGTTAGAAAGAAAGAGTATTAGAAATTAAGTATTTAATATATGTGTAAAGGAGACAAGTGAAGTAAAGTAATTAAACGCCTGCCATAAAAATGGCTTAGAAAGATTTAGCCAGCTGTAAAGATGTTGCCTTAAAATGAACATGCAGAATGGCTATTAAAAGAAAGCTCTCTTGTCTTTTCTTTCCACTTAACTGACAAAAAAAAAAAAGAAAAACAACAAAAAACGAAAAACAAGAAAAACGAAAAATGAAAAACGAATTTACAACTGAATGAGATTAGTCGGGGTTGAGCACCACTTAATGTCCATTGAATGTGGCATAATTTGGCAGCAACATTTGCAAGCAAAAGGAGGCAAATTTCTAATGAAAATAGATTAAGAACTCTTATATATTGCCATAAAATAGAAATTTTCAGAGTAAACAGATAGGAAGGCAAAACCTTATAACAATTTTATATAAAGCAAATGCTCAAGTAGCCACATACCAAATTTGATAAGTCTTGGCTAAAAAGGTCCTGAGATTTGACCCAGAACACAAGCTAAACTTACTGAAATTGCTACTGATATTATCTACACTGCATAACAGCACATTAAACCACATTTATGTTAATAATCGAGCATATTAACTGACAAAAATAACTCTTTCTAGCTGCAGACCCACTCCTCTGCAGCCTAGAAGTTGTCTCTGCTTTTGTCTGTTCCTCCCGCCTTTGTAGTCCGCATTAATCCCTCCCCCCCTCCCATCACTTTCATTTAATACTAAGCCCTATAGTCTTAATAAACATGCAACAGCTGAAATAATCCAATAATTTCCTACACATTTCACACTCGATATCTTTCAATGGATCAGCTAAAGCCAATTAAAATTACAAGAAATTAATTTTTAATAACTTTCCGTATCAAAAAATTTATAAAAATTAACATAAATTTTTGTATACAAATTTTAAAAATCCATAAAAAAAAAGTTTTTTAGTCTCTTTTGCTTCATTTCTTACTTTTTAATTGCTTCATTTCTGAGTTTTATTATTATTTTTCTTTTTTTGGTATTTCTCTTTTAAGGGAAGTCAGAAACTGATTTCTTTTATAACTTTTGCCACACTTTGAGTTTTGGCTTTGTTTTGTTTTGGAGCTATACAATAATATTAATATTAATAATAATAATAATAAAAAATGATAACAATAAAAGAAAGAAGAGGACGAAAAAAGAGCCCAAAGAGCAGACAAGTAGACAGAAAAATGCATTCATAAATAATTTATACGAATGCAAATGCTTCGCGCGTCAACTAATTGGTTTATGTAATAAACATTTTTGAGAGAGATAAATACCGCTGAGGGAAGAGTGGTCTAAGGGGGGGAAGGGTGGGTAAAAGAAATAACAATAACAATTGTGTGTGTATGTTTGAGTGTGTGTGTGTGTCTGTGTGTGTATAGTGCACGTAATGACAGCTGCACGACATTGATGAACTGACAAAATGCGACATGCATACGCAAAAATTAAAACATGTTACGCATACGCCATGTGTGACAGCATTGGTAGAGGAAGAGGCTGTCAGACTATGATGCCACAGAGAGATGTTGCAGACTGTGTATGCTGCAGAGACGGAAGCAATTTGTTTGTTGCATGCATATTATCCGTATGTATGTTGCATGCAACGCCCTCGATTAGTCACATATTTGTTTACTCTTAACTTAATTAAGGTCTTGACTTATATTTCTATTATTGTTTGCATGAAAGTTCATTAGTTGCGGACTTTGTGCATTGGGTGTGACTATTAGTGTATTGATATGTGTGTGTGTATGTTTCTGTGTGTTTCGTATGTGTTTGTTTGTTGTGCCGCAATGACGCGTGAGTTTTTCAATTAACAACACTAATTACAAGTTGTGGAACGTAGGTGTTACGGTAGCTTCAACCAACTGACCAACTCGTTAGCAATATCCAACTCCAACTTCAACTCCAAAGACGCAAACTCCAAAAGGGGGTAGAGGAAGAAGGAGTGTGCATAGAGGAGAGTCTGTTAATGTTTTAACTTGGTTGAAAAAAAAAGTCATTTCTAATTTTTATGCCTAATGTGTGAGTTGTGTGTTAATTATATATTTGGGTGTATGTGTGTGTGTGTGTGTATGAGTTGAGTCTGCGCTTGTCTTTATGTTGATGAATTCCATTTCATTTAATTTGTTTTGTTAACACCAAAAAAAAAACAAAACAAAACACATAAACAAATTTTACTTTCAAAACAACAAAATAGATTTGAATATTGTGCAAAAAAAAAAAAAGAAAATTATACGTTGTTTTTATATATTTAGGCAATTATATAGTTGTATCTATATGTATATATAGTTACTATATAATTGGACAAAACATGGCAAACCATTTTCAACGCGTGTTTAATACACTGTGAAACATGTTTAGACTTTGACTTGACCTTTGGGAGAGAAATTAAAGGTTAGGAGTTGCTGTGTTGGTGTTTATTAAGTTTAGTATTAATATATATGTCTGTATAGTACTGAATCAAGCAAGTGTTGGCAACTATATCCATCTTTCCCATACTAGACACAGCTGCCTTTATGCAGGCATTGGATTTAAGCATTTCTGAGCGATCTCAAAAGCTTAATCAGGGGATAATAAAAAAGTAAAGCAATTCATTTATCATCATTTTAAATATTTACTTTACATTTTTCTAATATTTTCTTAAATATTTTCATTACATTTTCTTTATATTTCAATCAATTTTGAGACACACAGCAGCCTCTATGTCACAGGCAAAAAGCAAAAGAATTTTGAAGGCATATCAAAACCTTATTCCCAGGTTAAAACTTATTCAAAGTAAATCATTTTCCACATTTTCATATATTTTCTATATATTTTCTTTACATTTCCTACACTTTTTCCTTACTCATTCAGCATATTTTATTCAATATAATATCATAAATATTTTGATGTATATTAAACCCTTAAACAGAACATTTCATAGTCAAGGCAGGCAGCAGAAATCTGAGTTGATTGTTAATGAGAGATTAATACATATATATATATATAAAGTTGAACAATATGAATAATATTATATATACTACTATATACATATACTATAATATAGCGTGTTACACTCTATCATAGCTACACTCAAAGCAAATCAAAAAAATTTATACAAAAGTATCTCAAATCAAAGCGTAAACTAACAGCAACTTACACAGATACTAATTTAATAAGTTTTCACATAATTTCCTTACATTTTTTTTAAGTTTTCTTTATATTTTCTTTTTATTTTCTTTACGTTTTCCTAACACACTTTAAGTTTCATTAAAAGTTTCTAGCTTAACAAAGCTTTATGAAGAGCATCACAAAGTCAACTGCTGCTTCGCATGTTTCCACTACATTTTCCACACATTTGTTGGTATTTTCATATGAAATTTTTACTCATTTTATTCATTGTAACATTCATGAATGTTTTCCATTTATTCCCATTACAAAGCAAAATGCGCGTGCTAAATAATTAATTTAATTACTTGAAGGCGCCAATGGAAACTAAATTAAAAATTAGATTTTCAAGTACTAAAACAAAGCCCTAAATCATGAATTCCTATGCATGACTAGGAAATGAATTAAATGAATCACATTTTATTGTTTCCACTATAAAAAGTCTGTTAACTTTGAGTTAAGTATACAAACCTTTAAATAGAATCCAATAAAAGAATAACTATTAAACATAAATCATCAAGAGATCGCCCATTGTTATAGAGCTTGTTCTGGTCCAGTCAAGGGCCTACATTTAGGTGTGAAGATCTTTAGAATTATTTAGATTTATCTTAACAACTTGTTGTAACAATTCATTAGATTGGAAAAGCCATAAAGGAAAACTGAAAGCCAGCTGCAAGCAGACACTCTAATACTCTACTAATGAGGGAGACAGTGAAAGCTGAGAGAATTCTTTAAGCAGTTAACATCTAATTTTACGTTTGTTCTAAGTTAGACACGTTATGGCGAAGTTGCTGCCAACTTGTTGACATATTTTGGCCTTAATTGTAGACAGTTTTAACCACTCCTAATTTGGCTAAAACACTGCAGCTGCGCAGGTTACAAACTGCTTGAGAAAACTTAGCTACTTTTTCTACAACTTAGCCACACACCTTGAGAGAGACACGCACCAAAGGCAACTTGGCCAACAAACTTTTCAAATAGGTTAAGCCACACGCAGACAACTCACACACAGCACACACACACACACATACAGCATCATTTTATATGCTGGCTATTAAAAAAACCAACATGCCACAGCGAACTATTAAGGTAAATATATTAAAAGAAAAAAACAACCGAAATTTGAGCTTTTCATAGAGGCACCTGACTTAAGCGGCGTTGCCAGACCGCTCGAATGCCGTAATGATATACCGAAAGCTGCACTTTTGTGCGGCAGATCATAAAAAAGAACGAGACAGCGAAACAAAATGCCACCAAATACACGTGTGTGTGCGTATGTGTGTGTGTGGAGTGTGGCAAGCAGCAGAAAATTTTGTTGTTTAAATCATGTGGGTGTTTCTTAGCCAGGTCTGCTTATCTGACCATAAAACTAAAAGCCAGACATAATGGAGCTAAAGCTGCAGCTCAAAACTAAAGCTACAACTAAAGTCTCAACTAAAACTGAAGCTACAGCCGCAGCTGTTGTTGCCACAAAAAGTGTAGTGTTGCAGCTAAGCCAACGCATAAGCCTACACACATATTTGCCACAAAACTAAAATACAGTTAAAAAGAATGTTAACATATAGTATGTATGGTATTAGCCTTTGGCTCTTTCACTTCTTTTCCCTTTTTTTTTTTGCTGCCACTTCTCACAGTTTGTGGCAAGTTATCAACGTTCAATAATCACTGAAAATACTTTTGAATACTTCTGAGTTATTCGTAGTAACTGAATTATCTGAGGCATGAACTTGGTACGTAACTCAAATTACAACAATACTTTGGCTGTTACCTGTTTGAAGTTGAGTTGGAAAACGTGGTATAGATCGTAGAGGGTAGGCGGAAGGCGGAAGGCGGAAGGCGTTGCTTGTAACCTTAGACCATGGCTAAGCCATTAAATCAAAAACGCAACCAATTTGTAAGCCAAAGCCGCAGCGCCCAACGAACCAGTTGAAATGATGTTGTTAAAACGAAAAACAAAAGCTAAGTTATTGATATATAAGAGAGATGAACTATAACATACCCTGTAAATGTGATATAGAGTGAGGTCTGAATAGTAAGACAAGCGCTTAAATCAGCGGAACAGGCAGTGCTTTGGCCTGGTAAAAGTTGAAGTTCCTTTCGATCTACGTAGGAATCTTTAGAGTTAGAGAGGCTAAGAGAGAGCCTGTAGAATCCCCTCTACACATATATCTGTACTCTATACTCAACTCTGATTAAGTTTATATATATCTTTATTAATTTTTAATATATCCCATGCAACTTTTTCAATCTGTTATGCTTTGCTATCAGCTCAAAGTAAAACACTGCAAACAAAACTTTCCTTTGCTGTTTTTAAAACTACACAAAATAATGTAATAGCCAACCTTTATATGGCTTATAATATACCCCAGTTTTAGCCAACTTTGTATGGGTATAAAGCAAAATAAAATAAGGTATACATTAATTGAATTTACAAAGCGTCAGCAGCTGAAGGTGAAGGTCCAAACTTATATTGAAGTTGACGCATAACTCAAAGCATAAAAAAAACGTTCGTTGAAGTACTTTTAGGTGTGTATAATCTGTCTATATATATATGTGAATATATATATGTTTAATGAGTTCTATATACTTTTGATATGCTTATGTGTTAATAGTGCAAGCAAACACAAAGAGAGTGTAGGAGAGAGAGAGAGTGAAAGAGAACAGTAGTTTGCCACAGGTCAGGGGCCTTTGCACAATCCATTGGCGCTCTGTTAGTTTGAAGTCGAAGTTCTAATTAATTAGAGCGTTGGGTTCCGTACTAGATATACACACATATACACAAATATATATATATATATATATATATATATAGTATAGTAGATATGCATAGAGTTGATCTGTTGGGGCGTCACTGACCCAGCGCCCATGGAACCAGAACAAGGCAAAGTCTTTGTAATTTAATGTTGATATGCGGCATGAAGCTTGTGCTGGAAATTAATAAGCAGGCAGATTGTATGAATGAAGCAGCGGCAGCAGCAGCAGCAGCAATGATCATAATGAACTTCAACATGATGATGAACATGATCATAAGCGGTTTGTGTATAAAGATAAGCTTGTAGCAGAAGTGGGTTGGTGGGGTAGAGAGAGGTAAGGGAATGAAGTTTAGATACAGGCTATAGTCAATTGAAGAACAAGTCGCCGACGAGCAATGGCCAACAACTGTTGCAAGTTGCACGCTGCATATTGCACGCTGAACGTTGCACGTTGTATATTGTATGTTGTATGTTATATGTTGTATGTTGTATGTCGAACGTTGAGCGACGACAACAAAATTTCCAGTTTTTCCAATTTTCATGCTTTAAACGCAATCAATGCTCATGATCTGTACATTAGCGTCGTGTGCTGATCACGCAGATTGTGCACAAATACATACAAATATATAGAGAAGAAGAAGAACCTAGATACACACACACATACACACATAGAGATCGAGAGAAATATCTCTAACAGTTGACTGATATTTGACATGGTTCACAGCTGGAGTAGCAAACGGACGACGTCGATAGCGTCATCTGGCCATGATTACCGCATCATTTTGCTGGGCCAGTGTGACCAGCTATGCAAATTTAAGCCCAGTTTGTTGTCCAACTGACAGCCAATAGTTCAGCCAATCTATTTGCTTATACTTGCAACACACTGCACGCTGTGAATCCTGTCCAGCAATGGCTAGTAGTGGAACTCATCAGATCGAATAGTTCTCCTCCTCCTCCTCCTCGTTTGTAGCGCGAGGAGAGGAAACTAAACCGTTAGAAATGTCATTACATAAACACAGTTTTTTAATTTAAAAATTATGCAAATTTACAAAGAGCACATCAAGTGGCCAACAAGTGGGTTGTGTGAGTGAGTGTCTGTCTGTATGTCTGGCTGTGTGTGGGCGTGAGTAATGGGCGTGAAAGCCATATAAACATTAAGACGCCTGCCGTCCATTGGGACGATATACACACCAAGTGTGCAACAAGTGTGCGGGGGCTTCAAGTGTTGCCGCTAAAAAACAGGTAAAGTCTTTCCTCATTTGACTAGAGGTGTTCATGATAGAAAGAGTAAGATATAGAAATAGAAATAGAAATAGAGAGAAAGAGAGAGAGTAAACTGATCACAAAAGATCGATAACTTTATTACAAATTGTTTTTGCAGTCTTTCATATGATATGCGTAGCTTTTCCTCCCATTTGCACTACAGATAATGGCTAGGTTATTGGATTTAGATATGCATAACTGAACTATAACTATTACTGTTACTATATATGCATTAATAAAGATCACTTTTCTATATAAAATATGCGCAACATATCACTTTGCTATTCTATATAGAAAGAATGAATACTATTTAAACAATATTTGTTTATGGCAACTTGTGCAATGATTTGTTATGAACAAATGCTATAACTACTATATATTTTTGATATTTCTAGATTCCAAGTACATATAGTTATTGTATCTATAGAATATCGTTGCATATATACTAACCGGGAGTCGAAACTAGCGCCCCTTGACGAATTGCCTAAGCTCTAAGAATTTGCATATAAAACTTTTTATATGATTTATTTTCTTTTGCAACTAACAATTATTTTATATAATATTTTTTATTATTTTTTTGTTAATTATTTTATTTTAATAAAGTATTTTTATATTTATTTTATGTTAAATAAAAATATTTTTATTTATTTATAAATTTTTTATATTATTTTTTCAACTCAAACTTTGCAGCACATTTTCTTCGGCTTTGCCTTAAACTTGCTTTCTTTTGTTATAACAAAACTTTTAGCCACATTTCAATTACCATAAAATCTTTATAATATATATAGAAAATATACTGTATTAACATATTCTATATATATCTATTTATATCTACCAACTTTTCTATTAAAATTCAGACAGTTTTTGCTGAGCTTCATTCAACTCTTTTAACTGATTTTAGACTGATTTCAGATCAATTTTTAAGCGCTCAATTCGATTGAATTTTTATATATATATTTTTTTTATTTTGGCGAAAAAACCTGTTAAGCAACTTGTTTTCAGCCTCTGTTTTTATTAGTTATTTATAATATATTTATATATATAAATGGTGCGGCTTATTCTTTTAAAGACTTTTTGCATAACAAATTTGAAAAAAAAAAAATGCAAAAAATAAAGCAAATTTTGAGTTGTTTTTTTTGTTTTGGCTAAAACAGCTGTATTTGCCTTTTTGTGTGTATGTGTATGTGTGTGTGTGTGTGTTATAACGTTTTGTAGATATATTATAACAATATAAATTTATTTGACAGACAACTGACAAAAGCAAAAGCAAAAGCATAAAGTAAAAAGCAAAAAGCAAAAAATGTACAAAAAAATTTAAAAATAACACAAGAAGCCGTTGCCAATGCATTTGCTTTGTTATTATTATATTATTTTAAATGGAATTTTCAAGCTACTTCACATTGATTTTTGTTATTTCAAAATTATGCATTTTACACACAAACACATACAAACACAGTAACAGTTGTTGCATGTCTGTGTGTGTGGAATGTAAGCCAAGCACAAAATAATGAAAGAAAAATACATATAAAAAAAAAGTCGCTGACATTTGAAGGTTGACGACGCTTGAGGTAAGTCAAGTTACAACTCATATGTGAATATATATATGTATGTATATATATATATATATACAAATATATATCTATTTAAGATAACACTAAATAGCAGAGTCAGCAATAAACTGCTATTAACGAACTGAAGAGTAGTGTTATGCATTGCGCTCTACAGATTTATGGGAAAACAAAGGAAAATGATAATGCGGAAAGCTTTACTATACAAATCAGTTACATATATACATATATATATATATATATATATATATGGAGTTAGAATGCCTGAGAGTTTATCTTATACTACCTATATATAAATATACTATATAGTATATATATCAAACACTCCCAGTATTATTCTTTGATTTTTATTCATTTCTGCTGCTGTTTACCTTTTAAAACTTTTATCTCTATATAGAAAATGTTATTTGTTTTAGGTTTTATATAAAGATATATTATTATTTACTTTAGATCTGTTATTATTGCTGTTTTCTATATAAAGTTTTGTTTAGTTTTAGACAATTAAATATAAACAAGTTAAGTGTAAACAAAACAAAAATTTGTTAGGAACTTTTTAGTTCGAAAAAAAAAGCAGTTGGATTGTAAGTAAAAATTTATAGTAAATAAAATGAATCAACTATCTATATTGTATATATAATTGTTGTATATATCACATGGTATATAATACATATAAATTACATAAGATAAGTTTTCATATAAAGACTCATACAAGACCTCGAAATACAGGTACTTGCTATAAAAGTTGCCATAAAAATGTTTGTTTATGAAATATGAGCTAGTTCTTATGAGAAGGAACTTTTCAATGCGGAACTTTGAACTAATACAAATGTAATTATTTATATAAGTTAACATAATAAACAAAATTGGCATTTGTTTGCTGTAAATATTGTTAACAAGAGGCATTTGGCTTAAACAAGTTCTCAAACTGGCTCAATGTGTGCCAACGGCGAACGCTTGAGGAACTGCTTCAAAGAACCATTTAACAATTGATTCAGCAGTGTAAGTAGTTCCAAATTAAACTAATTGTTTTAGTTTTAGTTAAAAACTATATACTATATTTAATAATTATAGAAAAATCAAGGCTTTAAATCAACTCTTCAATTATATTTACAATCTGAACAAAGCTCATTATCATTTCCATTAATTTGTTGCAAGTTGCATGACAATTGTTACAATTTGTTTTGGTTTAATTTAAATAAAAGTTCATTTATTCATAATAAAAATTGTGGCTATTCATTGAATCAGTTATACGCTAGTATGAATCATACGAATAAAGCTTTATATGCGAGGCAAAACATAATTATAAACACATTCCAGCAATGGAAATGATGAGGAACACCGACAACAACAATAACTAGTTACAATGTGTAAGTATATGTGTGTGTGTTAATGTGTGTGTGTTTCTGTGTGTATATATAAACATATACACACCCTGAACAGAGATCATAAATGAGAGATAAACTCAATTATGATTTGAAATGGTTAAAGATGATGGAAAGCCAACACCTGTTACAAAAGGTGGCAACACTCAACTTGACCTTCAATATTGCGCAGTTGTTGTGTCTCTTTGTGTGTGTATTGTGTGTGTATTTTGTGTATTGTTATTCCTAATTCCATATCTAAAACTATTGTGATGTTTTGATGCGCTTTGTCGGGTGGTTTTGCTACGTTTTTTTTTGTGTTTTGTGTTTTGTTTATCAAAATATTTGCACTATTAACGGAATTAGTTATCGAAATGAGGTCAACAGTTCACATCTCATGCTGAGTTGACCTCAAAACAGAAATTGAACTAAGCAAAACGCTTTCGAAACTGTGAACTCTAACTGAAGTGTAATTAATCAAAGTATAAATGAAAACTAGAGCTTAAGTTTCACTTTAAGCAGAACAACGGCCACCCATTGTTGCACACACATATATATATATATATATATAAATAATAATATATATATATATATATATATATATATGAAGCATAATCTGTAGCCGATAAATAATCGTTTAGCATTAATTTAAATGGGTTTCAATGGTGCATTATGTCACGATCGAGTGCGGCAGAGTTTCAAATGAAAGCGAAAGTATGTCAGGCATTAATAAGCGAGTGCAAGAAAGACAGATAAGAGACAAGGAGAGACGGAGAGAGACAGAGATAGCTGGTAAGATGAATTGAAGTAAAGCGTGAAAGATTCTGTATAATGTTGAAAAGGCATTGGCATTGTGATGGCACTTAACGCTCATGCGTGTTGCATGCCGCTGCATTGTCTCACCTCACACTCCCTCTCATACACACAAACACACACACAATGAACCCTCCCACTGTCTGCCCAGTTGGAGCTCAGCTTTCCAGTCCAGTGGCTCAGTGAAATGGAAAGGCAGTTGGAGACGTCGCTGCTGCTGCTGGGAGATAGAGAGAGACTTCACAAAATGACAACAACCGGCGATCGTCATGAAAAATAACTTTCACTAGAAACTGAAATCCAAAACTTAACGACAACAACAGCAACAAAACGACAGCTGTAATGCGCTTGTATCTTTTGCTCAGCCTCCCCCCTTCTCCCCCATTAAAACCATCATTTTCATCTACAATGAAACAAAACTAAAACTCAGAGACAAAGTAACTCTTTAGAGTCAAAGTTACAGATAAAGTATCTGAAACATTGACTCAAAAGTCTTGGCCCATGACTCACGCCTTGTAAATTCAGCTAAGAAACTTAACAGCCTATGTGTATATATATGTGTATATATATATCTATAGATATATGCATGTATATAGATCCCCCCTAATGTATTTTTTCCCGACCTCACTCGAACCCTTTACCCTGCCTCTATCTCACTAAGCAAAGTTTCACCCGTTTTTGTTTGCTAAAAACTGTCACTCAACGAGTTCTAAGCTGAGCTTAAGTGCCACAGTGTTGCACGCCCCCACAGGCATAAGGCACATAAGGCACATTTCGGGGTAGGCGTAAACTGTCTAAGCAAATGGCATTTGCCAAGGAAGTTATAAATTTGCTGCCAAATAGAATTGTGAGTCAAAGAGCTAAAAGTCTTCTATATAGTATATGCCAAAGGATGGATGAAAGGATGGAGGCATGGGGCATGAAGTAGTTGCCGCAAAAGCGTTCATTAAAGTCAAAAGTCCCACAACTTACGACAGTTGCTGCAACAACACCAACAGCAGGAGGTAAGAAATCCAATTACAACTGATCGAATATGAAATATGCTATATATAGTAACTGATATAGTAACTGATAGTTCAAAGAATCTACTTCAGCTTAGACTGATTCCTATACAAAGGATACTTCTAAGTTTCCATCTAATTTCTAACTCTATTATACCTAAAACAATATGCCCTTTAAATAGTATTACTAATGCTGTAGTTAACAGGGTATTAACTGATCTTTCTAGGCTGTGGGTTTCATTGAGAAAAAAACCTTTTTGCGACGTGCGTGCGCAATGATCGCTTGCAAGTTTTACGACCTTCTGCAACGCCCACAATGCAAATGCCGCAAAGAAGTGCGTACACTGAGAGAAAATATAGTGTGACTTTAACAATTAGAGAAGCTAATGATGATGATGATGATGATGATGATGATGAAGCAGAAGAAGAACCAGAGACAATCGTCAAATAGATGAACCAGACAAACGCCGACACACGGCCCACACACGTAACGACAACATGACAACAGCAACTTGGTACCTTAGGTAGGTAGAACAACACTCAAACAGAGACAGATACAGAGAGTGAGAGAGAGAGAGTGAGAGAGTGCAATTGGGTGAAGTAAGACATAAGTGTAGTATAATTAATAATCGTAAGTAATACTCGTAACTTTTAATATGAATGAACTACGTCTTCAGCTTCGTCTGATTATGCGTCAATTTTGTTGAACTTTTTCAATTAACTTAATTAACTTCTTGGCTTTAACAATTGGGCAATTCGGGCAATCGGAAATGACCTTTTCATTAAGGGCTACTGGAATTTAAATAAAGACATTGCCTGTCCATATATATGTGTGAGTATGTGTGTGTGTGTGTGTGTGTGTGTGAGTATTTTTAACTTATCGTTTATAACTGGCCTTGTCGGCGGCGTTATCAATATAAAAGAGAAATCTTATCGGCTACAATGAAACTCATACAACTATCAAATAGTATCGGTATTAGTTATTATATTTCGTAAATATAAATAAATATTAAATCCAAATAAATGTCACTAAGTCAAGAGAAAGAAAAAGAACACAAAAAGGGCAGGCCACAAGAAAAAAAAAAAAGGTTTCTTTAAAGATCACAATCGAACAAGAGCAACAATATCAAATGAACTTCAAGTTACAAGTTAGATTCAAGACTCCCGTGGTGTCTTTTTTTTGCGGTTTGACAACTGTCTATACACTACCAACATGTGTGTGTGCGTGTGTGTGTTTATTTACTTATAAAAGGTATGGAAAAATACCGGCAACTACTATGTCATATAAGACACATCCAACTTGACCTGCCCATAGATAGATTGCGCATGTGCGACACTGTCAACGGCCACTTGTGTCAATATCTTGGAAAAGAGCTGACAAATTTTCTATTTGACTTACAGTTTGCTTATTGAAAAAGAAAATAAAAATAAGTAAAAGAAACAAACAACAATACAACGCGCCCTGTGCCCTACCTATCACACTCTAGCAACATCTCCCCTTTCACTCCCTCTCTATCGCTCTCGCTCTCTATCTGTCTCTCTCTCTGTCTCTATTTCTGTTTTAGTGACATTTGATACCACAAGCGGTCAAATGTTGAGTTAAGCGCTTGTTATGATATCGTTTTTCCGCTTCCACTGTATGTTAACAGATACAGCGACTATCTGTTAAGTGTAAGGCAGACAAGTGTCTAAGCAAGCCCACACACACACACACACACACACACACATATATAAACAGACACCATTTGAACTACTGATTCATAGAAATTATATATCATTATGTATACATATATCTAGTATATATATATAGTATGTATATAAAGCATGAAAACTATTACTCATTAACAGTGACAATTATGCCCAGAGCTCTGTTAACTCGCCCGCCCAATGCTGCTGTATGTTGCATGCTGTTATGGGGAAGTAGCAGCAACATAAAGATAATTAAACAAAGGGCATAACCACAATTATAATTATAGTTATATATGTATATATATACTATATTATGAGTAATGTTAAATTGAATTATATGTTAAGTAAAGGTGGCCCATTGTTAGTTTGATTATAAGCTACACACTTTGACCCGCAGGCATTGAACAGCAGCCGCTTTAATTAGGTCAGAAATCAACACTCAAAACGTAGGCCCATTAACATAAATGGCAAATTCCGTGCAAAAAGGCAACACCAATTACACTACACTCCATGCAGCTTCGTGGCACAATCGTAATTTGGGTCAAAATTCACCTTAACGAAAAGCAACAAAATTATGTTTTATCATTAAATTTCATTACATGTGCAAAAACAACAACAACAACAACAACAACAACAAAATCAAAAATTTCATAAGAAAAAAAAAATTCGGCTCACGAACTGTGGAAAATGCAAAATGACCAAAAAAAAAAACAGGCGAAAAATCATGGAAGTGGAACCCGTTACAGCAAAACGCACTTCACTCTTCAAGTGTACAGTTATAGTGACGACGCCAGAAGACACGCAGTGCAATTGAGTGTGGCACACAAAAAAAAAAAGAAGAAAAAAAATAAGTAACAACAACAAATACAGAAACAAAAAGAAATGAAAAGAATAAACAAAGCCAAGCTCTGTCTGCTTGCATTGTATTTGCCATCTTTGGTCAGACAGAAAAGAGACAAACGAAAGCTATAAAAAGCTAAAAAAAAAAAGCATGCGAAAATGCGTACGCCTACCTCCTCCTGAGAACCATTAGTGATGGTTGCGTGATATCATATGGAAAAGCGATAGGTCGTGTCAGAATTATAATTCAAATACAATGCAATATATATCGTGTCACGCTTTCATCTCTAGAGTCTACCGAATTCTGATGCACAATCCTGCTGCGTTGAGTCATCATCATCATTATATGATAATGATCATTAAAGTGTTTTTGTTTTATGTATACATGTATATATATTTTTGTGGCAGGTTCATTGAACTTGCATCACTTACCAAAAAAGTCCTCCCAAGTGTCGGAATCAGATTCTATGTCCATCTTTCTGCTGTTTCTGTTGCAACTGCAGTATTGCAGTTGATTTATGTGGCCAATGCCTTGTTTGGTATTTTGTGTATGTGTCCAAATTTAGCAAAAAGATTGCGTGTCTGGTTTTTCCGCACTCTACTTCTTTTTTCTTTTTTCTTATTATTTTCTTCGCACTTGGCCAATTTAAGTTATTGCTGCTTAGATATGGTATCTAGTTAACGCTCCTGTATAAAGGCCTTATTCATAGACATTATTTTTCCTCACTTTGCTTTGCTATACTTTTGCTTTGCTTTGCTTTACTTTACTTAAGTCGCTGCGCAAATGACTTCACCCCGGCATTGTTTCTAACGAAAAAGCTAAAATGCTCCAATCAATAGTCCACCGATAAGATAAACACAAAACGCAAAAAGCTAACGAACAGTTGAATTCAGGAGTTTTATATATATATATATATATATTATTTTTTTTTCTTTATGTTTTTTTGTACACTTTGCGAATTAGGTGCACGTCTTAGTAAGTCTCTGCTAGTATCTTATCGCTGTCTTTGGATTGAGCAAATACCCAATAAGTACGCAATATAAGACAGCAGACACAAGTTGGTGAATGCACTACACAACAGCTGATATATACATACATACACACGCATACATACGAATGTATGCTTATAAGAAGAAAAATGGATACATATAGAATTGCACACATACACAGTTGTCTGTTAGATTTTTTTTGTATAGTTCGTTTCTCACAGTTAACGATTCTCGTGACGTTTATTCATCCACTTGTAGTGGCTCCGCAACAGTTCTCAGAATTTTCGCATGACTAAACCGGCTGTGAACTTTGCTTCAGTTTCATATTTTATAAACAAAAAAAACGACTTAAATGAACTGTTTGATTCTCTCTTTTATTAGAATTGTATCGCTTATTGTGCACTTGTTACACATAATAACAATAATAACTCGATATATTAATGCATCGTTGATTTTTCTTTTCCAGTTTCACCTTCGCACCGTTATTTCTAATTGTGGTTACCCTTACAATAAAGCATTGCACGCACGCGCTTTTATTTGCCGCGACGACAGCGACGACGACGATAACAAACACAAACGAACGAACGACGTTTCACCTACACGGCGTTACGGTACAAACTGAACTATGGTTCTTCTTACAAATCGAACAATGCTATATAACTCAGACGCTCTCTTAGATCTTAACCAGCTCTCTTCGCTCTTTACCTGTTGCTGCGTAGCCAGTATTGCCAACTGTTTTGTCGATTAAATGATCTTTTAATAAATTGTATCGATAGTTAAACTTTATCGGCGCTACAATTGAACAAAAAATCTGTTTAAATTATTCTCGTATTTATATTATTTATTATTTTCACTTATATACACAAAATACGATTTTGCGAAAGTTTTGTATATATATATATATATACATATATTTATATATATATTTTGTACATATATATATATATGTTTATATATATATATTTATACATAATTTCATTTTCACTTCTGCTACTGCCTCTATTTATATACCATACATACAGCGATCTGAATTACACTACGCGAACTGATACTGTTTATAATTCTGCAATACACGTTTCGGTCAGACTCCAATATGATATTACTACCCAAAGAAAGTAAATATCCACTAAGAATTAAGGTTATTTATATTTATCATATATATTTTAACTTTTATAAGTCCCTTACCTATAATAAAGAGCACAAGTATGATACCCCACACAAGAATATTGACTCCTAACAGCCATATAGACAATATAAGGGCCAAAATTAGATGCACTAGTGACCAAATTATTGATGCCATTATAAGGTCACATTTTGCCTATTAAAATGATGTATTAAGATTTTTATAAATCATTTATAAATATGTCTTAAAATACTTACTGAGAAAAGACCCCAAAGCAAAGTTATTTTGGCTTGAACATAAAAAACGTCAAATACTAGGGCAAGAATGGATATAGGCAGGTTGAGCTTTGGAAATATTGCGAAAATTATAACTAAAAATGCTACGAATGCAAACGCGACACCGCCAAAACCACTTATTAGACACCCATAAAAAAGGTGGAAACAACACGCAAAAAATTTTAAATACATTCTGAACCAAAAACTTATACTATAAACTAATAATTTAAATGTGACTTTCTTCAAAAAGCTACCTTAAACTGAAATTTTTCGGTCGGTCGTTAGATTCGTAGCTGTAAATATTTGATCTTTGATTTAAAAACTGCATATAAAGATTACGCTTTCTCACCATTTTCAAGTGTTACAAAATTTACGTTATATCACAGCATAGTCCGCAATAACGCCAATAGGATATCACAACCCAGGCAAAGTAAAGTTCAACTAAAAAAGGATGCTAATTATAAACAATTTTTGAGGGAAAATCTGATGAAAATTACTGAAAGCTAAGATTATTATAAGTATTCCGGCAATCAACCACCCAGTAGAGGATTCACACACCAACATCCATATAGCGACAATAATTCCTAGCAAAATAGCAAGCAACTGCCATACGAAAGATACCAAAGCCAATTCACATATTTCCTATAAATAAGGGTATTTAAAATGCATTGTGTTCTCTATTTTAAAGTAGGTACTTACGCTGAATAGGCTCCAAAGCAGCAGAATTTTTGAAAGAACATATATTATAGCAGCTATTAATGCCAAAATTGATACATATATATTCCAAGGATGGAACATTAAAATAATGACAAGTATAAATATCACTATAGACAGTAGTAGTCCAAGTATGCCAGTTATAAGGCAGCCATAAAAAAGGCGTATGCAATACAGAAAATTTGTGAGAAAACACATCCTCTAATTCATGAAATTGGGTGTACAACATGAAGTATAAATTTTGAATAACCCAAAACGACGCGCCAACTTTCTATGTTAGTTTTAGTTATCGATAGCTATAGCCGTGAACAAAGTGTCACAGGCTTCGATAGCATAACTTGGGCAGCACTATTAAAATTTTGGAACTGCAATCAAAAGAACCCTGCTTTAAAAGACTAAACTATAACAATTAAAGGTATAAAAATATAAATAGTACTAAGCAAGCAGCAAATAGGTATCCTTCGTTGCAAATGAACAGTGCCATGGTTTCAATCTTGACAATAACCGCAAATATGCCAAAATGATATTGCTACCCAGGAAAAATATAACTCCACTAAAAAAAAAATAATAAAATATAAATAAAACAAATGCATACATTAATTACCCAAAATGAATGCAATTCCCAAAACTCCCAACATATTTCCGAATTGTAGAAAGAAGAAAATTGTTACTACAATCGCAAATACGATAGCTATTAAGCCCAATACAAAGGCAATAAATACCAACTGGCAAAATTTCTACAACAGAAAAAACGTAAATGATAATAGCATGTTTTTAGCTTGAATTTGAAAATACTTACACAGACAACACCCCAAAGAAGCAGAAGTTTGGACGAACAATATATAATAAAAAATATTATGGCTATTATTACAAATACCAAAGTTTCATGGTGAAACACTCCCAAAACTACACAGCAAATTCCTACAATTGTTAACAGGAGTCCAGCGATGCCATTAATAATGCAACCATAATAAAGGTGCATGCAGTATAGAAAGTAGCTCAGAAAGCACATTTTTGACCAAAAATTACACTTAAAAAGAAAATGTCCCGACCTATTGATTTTGAAATATGATTTTTCGCGCCAAGCCAACTATGCACGATAGGGTCTTAATGTATCGATAGCTGGCAGCGAACACAAAACGCTTACAGAACAATACTATCGCGTGAGAGACTAATGATAAGTACCAAAGGGCTAATAATAACGAAAGCAATGGAAATGCTAACGCCTTCACCAGCAAAAAGATTTAAATCAACTACAACGACAATTGACAATAGTGTGGGAATTAAAGCCATTCTTTCCGAAGAATATAAAGACAATATAATACTTATTAAAGCTCACAGCTGTGAACTGGAAAGCAAACAGCAGCTTCAAGCAGTCATACAGGAACTAGCACAGAAGCTACCACATTTTCAAAATTTAAAGCGTGTTCATGACAGAAACGTTTTAATATGTCCTACGTCAGATATAGAGCATACACTGGAACATCACTTAAAACTTCATAAAATCTCAGAGAGTGTTTCGAAAGCACTTTGCCGAAATGTGAATGTTGTGGATGTGCCCGCTAACTATGCAAAACTGCGTGTTCAATATGAACAAATGATTAAGTATTGGCCATGTAAATTTCATCCCGACAAATATGCTGAATCCTTACAGAATGGTAGCAATTTTACAAATAGTCAAAGGATCTTTCACAAGCGCATGGCACACCTACTGCGCAGCTTATCGACGGATGTTAATAAAGGTCAGCCCGTTGGAATTTGTGTTGATCCTCGTCAACCAAGCATTGTGGCTATTGCAGGTGGGCCGCAAATTATTTCCCCATATTTCCCAATAATAGTAAAACAAAAACCGCTTACCTATATGCAATAACTATCCTTTACAGATCTGTTGAGTATTGATAACAGTATCCTTTCTATTTTAACACAGGTAGCAACACTAATTACCATCAACATTGTGTCATGTGGCTGGTAGATCATGTGGCTCGCAGTCAACAAGGTGGTGCCTGGCAATCACATTTACAGTTCGTTGAGGATGCAAAGAATGCAACAAAAACACTGCGGGGCCTGCCTCAGCGATATTATGATTATATGCAAAAGCATGAAGCTTGCGAAGATTTGAATTACGGTGCTGAGCTGCCAAGACGTGGTGAGCAGTCAACCGAGGATTCGCTGGCGGCAGACAATCTTGCCAAATATGGGCCTTATTTATGCACAGGTTATGATGTCTATTTGCTGCGTGAACCGTGCCTCATGTGCGCTATGGCACTGGTGCATAGTCGTGTTAAACGCATTTTCTTTTTGGAGCCAACGGAAAATGGGGCATTGACAAGCAGCTTCCAATTACACTCAGTTAAGGAGCTTAATCATCATTATGAAGTGTTTCAATTTACAACGTGATCCTTTTTCAACTTAACAAACATTTTGTTTAATGCACTTGACAATAGATTTAATTTTATAGCAATGTTTCCATTTTTGGTACTGTTATTGATGTTGGGTTTCTGGATATATTCTGGCGTGTGGGCGACGCGATTAGGCCAATTAGATGGCAATCAGCTTCCAAAATAGTTATATCTTTACTTGAGCCCAAGAATTTAGTTGACAGTTCCAAATCCTTAACACGCAGACGTACGCGCGCTCCACGTACATAATCACTAAAAATAATTTTATTATAAGGGGTATCCAGCAACGGTATATTTTTAACGTCGTTCGCACTTACCTGCCATTGCGAGCTGGCCTCGCGCAGACACAGTGAAATTTCCAACCAAAATCTATATACAGATCATCACCTACCACATGAAAAATTTTACCACTGACAACTTTACCTTCCGCATCACCCAGCTGCAATTGTTTGGAGATTACATAAACCATGGATATTAAAGCAAATTAGCAGTTTATCACTTACATCAATAAATTTTGAGTGACGCAAAAGAGATGCAAAACTTTGATTATCTACAGGCAATTGCTCAGGTGCAGCTGGTGCCGTATATTTCTCAAAAGCACGCGCAAATCCGCCTCTGCTTATATTTTCCGGCTGTTCTTCAGTTGCTGGCGCTGGATTGTTGTTTGTTATTGTTGTTTCACTGTTATTCGCACTAAATGTCAGCTTAGTAATAGATAAAGATCGGCTAAAGTTGCTAGCTTTGCCTTGAACTGTAAATCTGCTTAATTTATGCAGCAGCGACATGATTGTAATTAAAATTAGTTAACAATTGAACACAAATTGTAAAAAAGACAACTAATACAATTATATCGATAAGTTATAACAACTCTACACCTCTTATAAGAATACTGCACAGCTATATCGATAGATGCATACAATATGCATGTAAAATAGCAGCTGCTATGAAGTAAACATACATCGATATAAAAATGCACTAAGTAATATTGATTAGCAAACATATCGATATATATCAATTTTCGTAACGATTTATAAAACACGCTGTCGCCGGTTGTACCCTATTTTATACAATTGTATTACGAAATCATCAGTTTTCTTAAAACAAAACAATACAAAAACTTATTAAAATGATACAACAACAACGCCAACGTGTCGAAGCGGCTGTTACCGAGCTTATTGATGATATGGATAAAACGCATCTGCGAAAAATGCAGGTAGGTAACAGGATAAACCTGATATAAAACAATATATTAAGCCTATAATAGGACTTTATTTAATGTTTGCGAAATTTTTCACATTTTAAATATAGACGGAAATGCACCTATGTGCGGCAAAATGCTGTCAAGATGGCACATCTAGTGTAGATAGCGTGCAACGTTGTGTAGACCGCTGCTCGACACCAATGACCCGTGCACAAAACTATGTACAACATGAACTTGGCGAATTTCAGGGTAGATTGCAACGTTGCGTTATGGTTAGTTTTATATAAAATAATTAGTATAAATTTTAATCAAACATTTCTTAAACATATAACAGCAATGCAACGATGATGTTAAAGTTAAACTACCAGCCAATCCCAGCGAAGACCAAATTGCCAAGTTCACAGATCAATTTGAACGTTGTGCCATACAGTGCGTTGATAAGCATGTTGGGCTGATACCTACCCTTATGAAAACAATGAAGTCTGTGCTAGCCAAAGGACCTGAATCTATACCTCAAGTCTGAATGCCTAATACAAATGTAAATGTTATTGTTTTTCCTTTGCATTTAGCTTGTATTTACCTAAATATGTTTTTCCTTTTACATTTTATATTAATTTTAATCTGGCTAAAGTATAATTGTTAATCTGAAAAATCAAAACCATAAAGGAAACTTTTTCTAAAAAAAAAAACTATGAAACAAGCTTATTTATCAAGTACAAATACTCAAGTAATTGTCATTACATAAATGAACTTTGAAACAAATCTCTAAAAATTCAATAATTTAACACCTATCCTAGTAAAAATTTCCAATTTGTAATTTTATTTTTTAATATACAATGGTCGAACAACAGAGACGGCGCTTGGAAAATGCCATTAGTGATATGATCGAGGGCATGTATCATACCCATTTGCGACGTATGCAGGTAAGTAATACTAAGAAGAAGTATATCTTGATATATACATGTATAAAACTAATGTTAGTCGAATATGCACCGTTGTGCCGCTGTCTGTTGTGATGATGAAAGAGGTACATTGGATAGTGTGCAACGTTGCATTGAGAAATGTGCAACACCTTTGATGGATGCCCAGGACTATTTACAAAATGAATTGGGTGAATTTCAAAATCAATTGCAATCCTGTGTTAAGGTAACTAACGAATACAACCGACTGAAAATATGATGTATAATCATTTTATCGATAGGAATGCAATAGTAGTGCACGATCCAAAATGTCAGTAAACCCCACTGAGCGTGAAATGTCACGCTCAAAGCATCTTTTTGAGGTCTGTACTGGTGGTTGTGTGGATAAGCATATTAATCTCTTGCCAGGTCTAATGAAATCAATACAAAAGACTCTAGACAGGGGTGTGCCCAGAAGAGCAACACTACGAGAACAGAAATCCATAAACCCTTGACATGAACAATCATTTAATGTTAAGCTTCAAATTACGTTTTTTTTTTTCTGAAGATAACACCACGAGCTCTATTTAGAAAAAGAGTACATAAGAACAACAGAAATCTCACATGTTTTTAACCAAATCTCATTGACTGATAGGCTTACGTGTGATGATTGGTGATTAGGGGTCAAGGTGGTATTGATAAGACCTATCTATTTGATTAGTGTATTGAAAATTTTTTACTTATATGGAATTTTTTGTTTTCAGTTTTTCCACTAATAAAAATATATATATATACATATAAAATAATATATTTAGTTTTTTGGTAAAGGCTAAACATTTAACTTAATACATACACACATACAATACGGGGAGTAGGAAACAAACAAGATATTAATATAGTAAACATAGTATTAAACTAATATCTAATGGTATTTAGTAGCAAACCTAAGTATTATATAACAAGACATTGTGCAAGTACATATATATTGCATCTATTGTTCATCCAGTTTAGTTCTAACACCATACTTACTCCAGAATGTTACTTTGGATGTGGTCTTCTTGCAGTTATTCTGATAAACGCTGCATGAATCAAAGGGTGGACAATAGAGATGCAGCGAGACCGAAGTATCTGCATGATTTGGATTCTCTACGCGATGTAGCCCCAGATTATCTATATATTAAAAAGAAACTAAAATTAGTATAAAGCATAAATTAATACTGTTATATGTATACCATTAATATAGGCAACATCATTAACTGCAATGGGCGTTTCCCCAATCTCCAACAGCTGACGATCATCAATCTCGGCAGGTTGATGTTCCTGTTGTTGTTGAAGTCTCTCATTGTTGGCTGGTCTATTGGGATACTGATAACGTTTCTCACGCAATTCACCCTTAAGCATTTTCATAAAGCAATGCGAATCGGAATGATCATGCACAGAGGAGCTATGACCCTCGCCCCAGCATAGGATTAGTAGATTAAACCGGCCATTACCGGCATCAACCAGATTTCTGGTATATGTATAACGATCGAATTTAGCATATTTACGCCATTCCTTTGGATTTGATTTATATGTTAACATTAAATGATTAACCATCTCAATGTTAACATAATTGGTTTCAAATTCACGATGCAATGCCGTTATAAGATCTGGTAATGTATCCACAACTGGTCCATACTTCAATGGTTTCTCCAATGCGCAATAATAATGTGTTGCCTGACGCAGATACTTCTCTTGATCGATTTGATCAAGTTCTGTATCAATTTTTGATAAGGCCATTTTGCATTTACTTTGATTAACCTGTAAACAGATTTGAAAAATAACATAGGATAATTTATATATAGTATACTAACACATAATAAGGCTATAAATATTTTAATATATGTGATGACGTGCGGTAAGTTCAACCTAATTAATAGATTGCATTTACTTACTTAGTTTTTTTGTTGTTATTGATTGATTTAAATGAATTACGTTTTGTACGAAGCAACAGGAAACTGATAAGTGAATCTTTGATAATAATATTTTATAATTTTTAAAGGAAACAATTTAAAAGTTTCTATATAATTTCCATAGACATTTAAGCTGCAGTGCTAAAAGTCAACTGACCGTTTTAAAACAGCCTCTCAGGCAATAGTCTACAGATTTCTATATGAATATATATATATATGTGAACCTTATATATAAATCTGGTGCTTTACACATGTCATTATCTGTTAAATACATACATATATATATATAATCTCTGTCCGATGTATATGCATATATAGAGATCAATTAGTGAGCTTAACTACGTTGCCAGGAGCGCAACATCTGGGCAATCTTTCTGAACAGACACACGAGGCCCCTTCAAACGTCGGCACAGAATTCAGCTACCATTTCTACACTGATCTCCTGATAACATTATCAAATTCAATTGAAAAAAAAAAAAATCTCATTTTTTTATTTTCATTTTGTTTAATGACATAAATATTTGTTTTGTATATTATGCGGGTATTACCGAAAAAAAATACCTTTTGCGTCATTTCAATTGTCGTCTTTATGTTCATATTTTTAATCTATGTTTTTCCTCTCCTATTATCTATTATAACAATCAGGCATATATAAATATATTGCATACTTTTATGGAAAGTCGAATAGTTATCCTAGATAAATATATAAAGTATTCAAAGGTACCTAAATAAAACAAAAGATATTGCAGACTTGTTGTTTTCTATGAAAATGCAGTTGAAGTTTGGAAATGACTTCAACCCATAGGGATGAAATCTTTAGCTCAAAGAGTTGAATTGGTATGTGTTTGCTTTGGATTAGCATATTGTATATCTATGTGGTAGTAGTAATTAATAATCATTAAGAAACACAAGCTAAATACATTAAATCACCAAAGGATAAGGCATTCAAGGCGTTATAAGGACAGGATACAAAGATATGCAAAAACGCATTGAAACTTGTCGTAAGCCAAGCTCAAAGGAAGTTGGGTAAACTATAAAAACTATAAGGATTAGTTAGAAAATTGTTTTTTTTACTGTTAATAAAAATAATAGAAAATTAAAAAAAACAATTAAATAGTATGATAGATTTCTTGCTTTATATAATAACTTAACGGCAGAAATCAAATCGATCGTGAGTTCAATTGTTATAATAAATCTCATTAAAGCAAACGTTAAATAATTATGCCCCAAAGCACATAAAATTTAGCAATCAATGAGTTGTACTCATAAAAAGTGAGAGCCAAAAGATTTGAAAATATTTTGCAATGTTCGAACAAAAACGGGCCAACAAACTTGCCACAACTTTCGCAACAGGTTAAGGCCAGGGTGAAAACAAAACAACAACCACAAATAAAATAGAAAATAAAAACGACAACAATATTGAAGTTATGGAAAAACATATAAACAACAAATTTTTGTAAACAATTTTTCAACTAGAGCAATAAATTTATAAGTGAAATGTATAAGCGGAAAAGCTGAACCTAAAAATAAAATATTATTTACTCACCATTTTGTTATATTAGTTGCACTTTTTGCCGCTTTTAATAATAGTTATAATAGTTGAAGGATAACGACAACAGGAAACCCTTTTAAATGTCTTCTTGGATACACGTTCAATACGTTTGTGTGCCCGTTTCTTTGATCTTTCATCAATTTATGGACATTTGTACCATGCAAAACGTCATTTTCACTCAAAACGCAATTTGAGTGACATTCACTGGACTCGAATGGCATTTTGAGCGCTTTTTGTATTCAGCTCGATTTCTGCCTAAGGCAGACGACATCTTTGATTACTGCTGCCGTTGACACAAGCGGTTGTTGTTGTCGCTGCCGCTGCTGTTGTTTGCATATTTTTCTGTTGTTGATGTTATTGTTTTTGTTACGTTTTATGTTATGCTCAAGTCAAATGTGGTTGTTGTTGTTGCTGTTTGCTGTTTGCTGTTGTTGTGCTGCTGTTTGTTTGCATATGCTTCTTTTACTACGTTTCTTTATCGTTGCCTGTGTTGTTTTAGCCCTCTCTCGATATCTTTCTTTTAGGCCATTGAAAATTTATGCTGTTGCTGAACATTAATTATGTAGACAGTTTCTGCTTCTTCTTCTTTGACATTTTTGCTGTTGTTGTTATTTTGCAGAAAGCAGATACAAGTTATCAACAGCTCAGTAGGTAAACCAATGGTTATTGAGCATTTCTTTTGTTATTTGTTACTCATTCTTGGGTTAAGTCTGGGGTCAAATACCGTAGAACATAGAAACTATGTCAAATGTTATGTTAATTGTTTTTCTAACCATTTTTCATCTAGGTACCTAAAAATTTTCCAACTACCTACTTAAGTTAATTGCCTGTTACCAGTATTTGAAACATTTCCTTTTCAATATTCACCCACTGACCTAGACAAACTGCTGATTAGCATAATCTATTGATTTCTATAAAACATTCTTTAGGTTTAATGAACTTTTGACTTGAGTATCTAAATCTATTTATATTTTCTATTTGTTTAATAATTTTGTTGTTTGTTTTTATTTTTCCAATTTGTTATCAATTATATGGCACCATTTTCTTATTTCTTATATTTTCTTCGGTCTATAGCGTATTATTATTATCAATGGAAAATCATATTGAAATCGTGTAATATAATATTAATAGTAAACTATTAAACAAAACACTAATACTAAACTATTTCCGTTTTATATAAAATTCTATATTTTATAAATAGTATATAACTAATGCATATTTAATTAGTTTTCAATTAGTAAATTTTCCTACATAAATAGAAAATTTGTGAAACTTACCACAGTTCCCATCAATAGTATGGATTTAAAAGTTCTCTCTAGTTTAGTGCTTATCCAATTGTGTTTACAATGGTTGCAAGTAAGTTTAACTATATATATATATATATATATATATATATATATATATGAAGGATTAACTAATACATATTGTATATGTGATTTAGTTTGTAGGAGCAACGATGAAATTTGGTAATCTCAAATGTACGGCTGATCAGCCAGATATACTTAGTTTGCAGGAGTGTCATATAAAGGCTATAAATCGTTATCGGAATGTGGCCAATGTGCGTTATAAACTGAAAAAAGTACTCAATGAAGTTAGTATATATAATAGCTTATTAAATTGTTAAACTTACAGTGATATTTTATTCTTAGTTACAGATTCAGTTTAGCATCTTAAAACGTGAACGTGGCGGTTGGCATCCATTTCTATATAAAAGTTCTCTGAATATGTGCGAGTATCAACAACGTCCTATGAAATTTATAGTGTTCCATGCAATCTATATGCATATACAGAAATTTAGCAGTCTTAATCACACTTGTCCTTATTTGGTAATTATAACATATTATAATCATATTTTTATGCACACTCAAATAAGTTTAACTCTTCATCAGGCAAATACTGAATTGAATCTCTTGAATTGGTCGCTGGACGAGAAGAAAGTTATTAAAAATTATCCGGTTGATCCTGGCGAATATGCTTTGCACACAGTTTGGTATCACAATAAAAATATACTTTGTCAGATTAATGGAACTATTGTTTACACTGATTAATTATTAATTTAAATATTTTATAGTTAAAAAAGACACATATTATATTTTTGGTGTTGGACGTTACTTCAATCCTTAAACTTAAACAAAAATAAAAAAAAATATATTAAATGCACTTTTTGATCACTAAAATTTTCTTTTGATTTAAATATTATCATCATCATCATCTTCGGATAATTCAAATTTATCATCATCATCATCAAAATCTATAATCTGTAAGGTGAAATATTTTAAGTCAAGTTTTAACTTCAATTAATAACCAAAACTAACTTCACTATTTAAGCGCATAAAATCGGAAATTCCTGTCAAATCCTCCAGATATTTTGCTGTTTCGAATGTCTTGAACAAAAATCCATGACCTTCACTGCGATATGCAGCCAAAACGCGCTGAAATAGATGGATTCCAAATTTATTATATGAATTTCTTTGAAGGATTATATCTTATGCAGCTTTACCTCTGAACAGGCTATACACTGTGCAAATTTCTGTGTAGCCGGCAATATATTCTCATAGTTGCATAGCATGCCACGTATGGAATGTGGCAATATACCCAATAATCCTTCTGGCAATTGCACCTCAGCTTTCTGCTGCTGGTCACGGCTATTGGCATAGTAGGCAGGCGCCAGTTCACGCTGTGGATGCTGCAGCAGAGCAACCAGCAGCTCCACTGCATAGCTGGCTGCTATGTTAGAGACGCCGGGTCTGGTAACAGTGCACTGTTGATCCAATGTACGATCCTTAAGCGACTGTAAAATATATAACAGAAACTGTTAATACAAATTCTAAGAGTAATACGCTTAGACTACAGTGCAATGTTAAGCAATAACAGAAATTTTAAGCTTAACATTATAATAACATAATTACATAACATTAATAGCAGGCAGCAGGCTCAGGGCTGCGAGATTTTGAAAGTGTGAAATGGCTGATTTCAGCCGCTTTGTGTCACAAAAGTGGCTGAAACTTTTGCATGAAATAGCTGAGGAATACAAAGACGTGTTTTGCGAGGCAAAAAATGAATTGTTGACTTTTTTTTTTTTTTAGTTCATGATCAAAATTTTGGCCTGTTTCTGCTACCTGAAGCAATTTATGGACCTTTTTTTTTTTGCTCATCACCTCAATTTTAAAAGTGGCTGAAACAGACAATAAATGGCTGATCTGGCAGCCCTGAGCAGGCTTTAAGCGTCTGTAAAGTGTTTAACATAAAGTTTAACAGAGTTTTAAATAAAAAATTTAATTCAAAGGTTTAATTTAGGTAGTAGTTTATCATTTTGTGAACTGCGTACAAGTTGTAAGCTTTTATTAAAGCTTTGAACATTGTCAACAAGGGAGCTTTTACTTAGCACTGTGAAATAGAACAGCAACAACAAAAGACACACAAAAATGACGCTACCTCAAAATGGTAAGACAGCTGAGCGTGTCGAGCACCAAGTAAACAATTAAAAAAAAAAAACCAAAAACAAAAACAAAAGAAAAAAGGTTTCAACTAAAATCTAAAATTGATATAAATGTGAGTAAAAATACACAACGTGGCAGGGCAGTGGGAGTGGGAGTGGAAGTGCAATAAGCACGCCAACAATGTTAGAATTGCTGTGGTTATATATGCATATATATATGAATATATATATATATATATATATATACATGTATATATATAGTACATTCTGTGATTAGATAAAATAATATTGAGTGTTAAGCCTACGCTCAACGTAGGCAACCCACTCAGAGCAAGGGGTTCCAGTATAATATAAAAATTCTCTTTTCATCAAGAAATCGGAAAGAAAATTGTATTCATTGAACGTTTTTGTTAGCGTTAAAGTCAACCTGCGGCTAGTTGAATAATTATAGTACATAAATTAAATCAAAATTAAATTGCACAACCAAAATAATAATCAAACTATAATAGCTGCAAATTATAATGTTAACAGAATATGCTGGAAATCTGTCACATCCATTGGAGTTTGGTCATGTGCTGGAATTTGTAGCCAAGACGATTGATGGAGCTACTAGGTAAGGAATATGACTAAGAACCCTAGTCATCTAGGTTTGTTCTTATCAGGTATATGACTAATATACCATAAAAACTACATGATTGTATGAATATATTACAGATTTCATATAAATTTATCTACGGCTAAATCAACAGTGAACTTGGAAGCAGATATTGGTTTACGTTTCTCCTGTTATTTTCGTGATGATAAGATTGTGCGTAATGCACGCATAGATGGAAGATGGGGTGAGGAGGAATCCAACGCAGTGGACAATGGTTCACTGCATAATCCTATTGTGAGCGGAGAGTTCTTTATGATCTACATATTGGCCTGCGAGGATAGCTTTCATATATCAATAAACAGTCGAGAGTTCTGTACATTCCGTTATCGCTTGCCATTGAGTTCTATACGTGCCGTAGAGATAAGGGATCAGATACAGGTGATTAAACAGATTGATCATCGTACAATATTTCCCAATCCTTGGCCTGCCATACATACATCGGACTACAATAAGGCTTTTAGTAATGATCAGCCAATACTCTTTAGTCCTGGTCATGTGATTGTCCTTACTGCACGTTGCTTTGTCAACAAACGTGGACAGTTTATACTCAAGTTCATGGATTCGGATACCAAGCGGGAGGAGCTACATTTCAGTGTGCGTTTCGATGAAAAAGTTGTTGTGCGCAATTCCATGAACAGGAACTTTGAGTAAGTCCCACTTTAAAGAGTTATCCTGGACAAATCTGATCAATTCTGCTATTGTTCCTGTTTAGATTTGGACACGAGGAGCGTCATGGTGGTTTTCCATTCGTCTTCAATCAACAGTTTAAGCTTGCATTGGCCTTTACTGAACGTGAAGTGCTCACTGCTGTGGATGGCTATAACTACTTTAGTTACGCCTGGCGTACACCGAATGCCATGATGAATCTGGTGGGCTTCAAGATAACAGCAATAGCTGGACTTGTTATACAAATCACTGGTGTAGATCATGTCCAAACGGGTGATCCGACATGTGGTGGTTTTGAAAGATATTCTCGACACGATTACGAGTGCGCCTAAGCACAGGTATGATATATGTATATAATGCCTATTATTTCTTACAGTGTATTTAACTATAGCATATTGTAATAAAAGAAGTCTGAAAGTTTGTTACCTAACTATCCATAGATCTTAATTTATATTCTCTTATCCTAATCAATCAAAGGTATAATACTCACATTGCCAGGCGCTGTAACATCATTGCAGAAGTAGCAGCCCAACTGCTGTCCACTGACACATTTAAGTCCATCAATTTCTTGGTTAACATCACCCACCAGCTCTCGTGTGCTGCCATGTCGCATTACCAGATAGCTGTCGAAACCCAGCGCTGCATTAAGTACAATCTGCAAGTGTTTGAGTTCAACATAAGACTTCATTCAGCTCTGATTATGATTAATATTCAACCTTTTGTTGGGCAGCGCCCAGCAATGTGGGCAGCCAGCGGCTTTCGCGTGAATCTGTTAGTAAAAATATAACATCATGTGCTGCCACTTGCTGCTCAATGAGTGTCAAATGCTCCTCGGTTTGCTGGCGGAGTGTTTCACCTATGGTGTGTCCAGGCATGGGTATTTCAAGCACATATCCTTTAGTGACAGCACAGGGATTGATTTCAAGCAGTCGTGCTGCTGCTATGGTAGCTTTCATGCTGTTTCCTGCCACTGCATCAGCATGCGTATAAAGGCTTTGACGAGCCGGATTCGAGTAGCCCACCTTTCCACTGTCCAGCAGTGTTATGTGCTTAAATCCCCAAGACTACAAAAACAATTAATTTTATACATTTTCATTTGATAAAAGACAATGGCTACGCACCAGCAGATTACGTGCCACAGCACAGCCCAAAGTGCCAGCGCCAAAGAGCAAACATTTTGTTTGTGTCATGATCTCCAAATTCAAGTCCGGGACCAAACGCCATTTCATTAATTTAAGATTCAAATTCGTTGAATTTTCAGCCAATCTGTAATATATTGAAATTCCTATTGATAAGAAAAACTTTAGGTATTTATCAGTTAACCTACTTGGTTGGATCCATGCTGTCCCGCATCGACACCATACGTGGACCCATCTTGCCATTACGATTGCACTCCCAGCCAACAAATTGCACTTCCTCATAGTTGCATGCCTCTGCCTGCAGCACTTCCCAAATTAAACTATTCTCCAGCTGCATTTTCTGATCATATCTTAAGCCCATAAACTTGAGCTTTTGGCCAATTAATCTCGTACTAAAAATATAAAAAATACGCAAATTATTAAAAAAATAAAATAAAAACACAGTAGATAACATTGGGTATTTTTTTAACATCCCCGTTCCCTTTTCAATATCGCTTGCTTATCTCAATTATGACTCAAATTTGCAACTTTGTTGCTTAATTTTGTGCTCAATATTTATGTAAACAAAATTTAGCTTGTAGGTTCATTAGCTTTGCTTTCTCTTTCCTATTTCACTCATTGCAATACATTGACAGCGTGAGCACTATCTAATTAGTTTTGAGTGTTTATAAGTGAAATATAACGGTACTCCTTAAACGCCATATTTATATATGCATTATACACACAAATGAAACTTACCAATGCTGCAGCAGAAATACAACATAATTACGCATTAGCCAGGCTGGATTCTCATATTCGCTAGAATCTGCAAAGCAGTAGTAATAATGGCTTGATTCATCTTCCTTGAATTGTTTTAAGCTGCGCGTTTCATATACTTTCTCTTGCTCATTGGCATATAAAATGAAAAAGTTTTGCTCCTCATCTGGCAACACTCGTATAGCTTGCACAAATGCCTCATAGCTTGGCAACTCCTTTAACTTTAAGGGATCGCGTTGTAATTTTAAGGTAGGCGTCAAAGGACAGGGAAATGCAAACCAATAGTAATAGCTATGACACTTGAGATCAGCGAAAGAAAGTACAAAGAACCGCGTCAATAAACTGGTATTATCTAGCACATGGCCACTGGTGATATCCGCCAGTAGTTGTTTTCCCTCAGCGACTATTAAAGCTGTTTTATCGAGTGCCTTAAAATCTTCTATCGTGTTTTTATTGTATATGTGACCAACGGCAGTGTGGCTAAACTTTGGTGGTTGGGCAGCACTGTAAATAAATGGGTAATGTTAATTTATTGCAATGTCAGCTTATTGCAGCTTATACAATTTACCTATTGTAAGCGCTATAGTCAACCTCCAAAAGACAGCCAGACGCCTTGCGATTTGTATAATGACCAGAAATGGGGCGTTTTGCATCTGAGAGGCGATCGTAATCCAATTTCAATTCAGCTAATTTGTGCCAAAATGTGGGCGATACGAATGACTCAAATGGCGCAAATTGTAAAATTCTTTCATTTGGGTCACTCATTTTTAAAAAAGAATTAATAAATTATTTCTATGGCACAAGATAATTGTAGACTGCACAAATAAACAAAACAATGACAACGGCAAAAAGTGAACTGCATGAGAATGAAACAATCAGCTGTGCTATAGACGAGCTCTGTAAAGAAATTGAGCTCAATGTTATTAAAATGCGAAGCATCGATAAATTCAATCGATATATTTAATTTCACTGTTTTAAAAGGATAATTATTTGACTATTATTATATTAATATTACTATAAATTATTGATTGTAAGCTTTAATTTTTCTTTTCTTATTGATAATTGTTTACCTTAGGTTATATAAATTTATAACATATAATTTTAACAGAAAATCATTAACATTCACTATTAATAACAGTTGAGTAACATTTTCAGTTTTTGGTTATGTTTTCTAGTCTTGTTACTTGTGCGTTATTCATACGAACTTTCGGTCACACTGCACACAAACTCACTCGCAGTGTTCGTTTTGCCATACACAGGAAGTTTAGTAATTATAGAGGTTAGTAAAAAATTCGATCCGATCTGGTTATAAAAGTTGGAACAGGGTGTATTAAAATATAAAAGTGTGTGAAATTATTATAAGTTTGATTAAATTGTTAACATAGAAAATAAAAAAACATAGCCTAAAAATGTCCATGATGTTTGAGAAAAAACTTACATTTAATTTGTATATACATACATACATTTTAACGTCCTCGTTTCTGCTTCGCGCACGGCAAATCCATTCTTAAATCAATAAAAGTGAAATATGCAAAAATGTTATCGCATTTTCAGCGAAAAATTTGTATAACTAAAAGTGAAAGACAAATAAAAATGCGATGCATAAAAACTGACAAAGAAAGCCAAAAAAAAAAATGATTCACTCGAAAAATACAAAGAAATATATGTATGCATGTGTATGTATATACATATATATAAGAAGATAGATAGTTAGAGTGAGAAGAGCAGCAGCAGCAGCAACGTCAAGTGCCAGCAAACAAAATGGCGTCGACATATAGCGGAAAAACTCAATGCTGTTGACGTTGCTCTGCTGCTGCATGCTTCTTACTTTTCTCTTCCCCGCCCTAGTTGTGGTTGATTTTTCGATTCGCTTTCAATGCAGCTTCATTTTGATTTTCCGTGTGTACGCTTTATCTTCGGAAACAGCCACACACGTTTTCACACAAACACACAAAGCAAATACACAAGAAATATATTGTGTGCGTGCTCGTTTGTATTTATGTATGTATGTAGCAGAAAGTGCACTTTGTACAATGCTATGACGAAAGCATTTGTTCAGAGGGAGGGAAGAAAAACTAGTTGCAAACTATATTAGAAATAGTCCAGGCAATGGAACATGAAAATGAGGGCGGGTCATTGGATTGGTTCGTCAACTACATAGAGATTATTATGTATATTCGAACCTGTAAAAAAGATTTCAATAGTAAATAATAAATATTTTTATACCCGCACCAGCGCTAACAATTTTACTAGCCCCGCTTTATTTTCGAAATGTGGGTGCGTGCTATTGGAAATATAATTTTTTTTTTCTAGTGCGACTTACTAAACGCTTATGCACGACTCACTCGAATTGAGGTCAAAATCATCCACAACTGGGTCTTTTGTCGGCATCGTTTGTTGGGTCGGGGCCGGGCCGGACCCGGGTCGGGGTCGTCGACGTCTTTGCACTGCAACGTTTCGAAGAGGCGCAATATGCGCACTTATTGGGGTGGATTTTAATCTAGAGACTTTGGGGGTGTTTAGAAATACATTAAATTGCAAGCAGTCAACCTATGCATATATATACAATTATGTTAACATATACATACATATATTTATATAGCCATAAAGTCTGAGGGTTGCTTTTGGGGGTCTTTTGATATGCAGTCAAAGAAAAAGCTTGGCATTTCTTTTCACCAATTCCATACACTCCAATACAAGTTTACTAATGGGTGTGTTTGTTTTATACGCGAGAAAGCTTTTATTTGTGGCAAATAGAAGATTAAAAGAATGAAAAAATGCAAATTTTTTAGCGAGTTAATGTGAGTCATGTCTGCTGCGATATAATTCATATTTGTTTATGCTAAGTTCGCTAATCAAAAATACAGCGCAACCATCTAGTACATTTTATTGGGGTCAAGAGACTTTAATTCGATGGCGCAGAACGCAAAACGGCACACACCAACAAAAGCTCTAGGCAGAGGCCATAAACCTCTCTCACACTCACAGTGCTTACACACACACACATACATACACTCACACATGCATAGACAACGTAAGGATACGCTGAGCATTTTTGCGCGCTTGTGCGCAGCAGCACTAGCGTCTAGCAAAATGAGTATATTTTAAACACACTCGCAAACAAAGGCGAGTGCAGATGGGTGCGTGTATATGTCTCTATATTTATTTGTGTTTGTGTGACCGATACGTGAGCATCCACATCTCAGACTTTGAATTCATACATATATACCTAGTAAGTATATATGTAGATGTTGAATCTTTGTGAGCAAAGCGCGCGCAAACAAAGAAACAGAAATGCCAACAAAGAGAAAATCCAAACGACACGAAAGTCGTTTGCCCAGTCAATTTAAGGGTTTATTGTGCATTAAAATTGTCCTAATACATACAACCTTGATTATTGAGCGTTTTGAAGTAATTGCAAATATACATATATTTTATAGAAGTATGTATATATAAGTTTATATATATAAAAATATATGTATACATGCATATAACAAATTCACTCTAGTTGCGCATTATAATTGTGCACACAAGACGACGACTACTCTGCCGCGCAGCTAGCAATATATAAACGTAGAGACATATAAGTATGTATACGCACACACACATGCAAACATTTCCCCAAGCTGAGTAAGAACGCAACAGTATGTATATGTGTGAACGTATGTGGGTTTGTTTGTGTGGCGCTCAATTGCGTTTCATCGTGTGTGGGGAGAAATAAAAAGAAGAGAAGAAAAAGTGAAATAAACTTGAAGGTGTTTTGCGAGGTTATTTTCATTAAAATTCCAGTTTAATGCTTCTCTGTGTTAGTAACTGTGTACGTTAGTTTCCCATTGCCATTTACAGCTACTAGTGCTAGTGCTCTGGCAGCTAACAACAACCGTTATTTAAATTAAACTTGAAAGTAGAAGCTGTTTATAGCTCAGAAAGCAGACATTAAAGTGAGTGGTTTTTAACAGCTGTGCTAAAACATGCATGCGAATGTGAATTGAGTGAAAAAAATGAGTAATAACTGATTACTTTGGTATCTGTGGAATTTCTAGTAACTATAAAGTTAGTCATAAGAAATCCTTCAAATAAAAAGTATTTTTTTCGTAGTTGTACATTTTATATATACATATATATATATATATACATATGTATATGTATATATGTACATTTATATATTTTTATTTGTATATACCTCTCAGTTTTCATTTGCACATTTGTCAGTATCACGTACGTATTATATTAAACTGTATATATTATTTGAATTCCGCGTCTAGGATCAATTATATATCTATTTTTTCCTTTTTTTTTTTTGAAACCTAAGTTTAAAATATATTTTCTAGTTGGTTTTCGGTTCGTTAATGTTTTGTTGGTGTTGTATCCGCAGGATTCCTAGAAGCGTACGGCAAGTAAAACGGAGAACGGCAATATCCGATTTAGACAGGAATCTATATATATACATCTATATATATCTATATATAACTTCTAACTGGAAAAGGACGAAAGCAACGAAGTGCACGCAGTTCACGCAAAAAAACAACGGAGAAGCAGAAGCAGCAGATTGACTTAGGACAAAGCAACCAAAGGGAGCCCCATCATAACTTACAGCTATATACATATATACAGCTTTTCTACATATATATACACCTATATATATATATATATTGTGTGTGTGTGCGTCTCTGTGAGCGTTTGTCTGTGTGTATACTAAATTTCTGTTTTGTTTCGCGTGTGTAGTGTTGAATAACGCAGGAGATAATCAGAAATCAAATCAATATATATAGAGAAGAAAATACAAGATCCCAAATATATAACAAAGAACAAAAAACCAACAACCTACAGGGGAATAGACAAAGATACAGGGAGAGTAAAAGCAAGTAGTAAGCATCACGTGAAGAGCTTAAGGAAGAGGTAGATTTTTTTTCACCCCCAAGTTGATAAAGAAAAATTATCACCATTCCACTATCAACGTACGACGCCGCTCCCCTTTTGCACACTTACGACGATAGTCCGCAACGTTGGACTAACGGTACAAGCAGCAACGGGCATCAGGCAGGCGTCATCATAGATCAGTTTCGGTGCGCCAAAACGATCACCATTGAGGGAGGCACCAGTACCGGTGATACGACGAGCATTGGCGGCGGAGGCGTTAACGATTTAAGACTGGTAATAACGGCCCAACCAAACGATATCATCGAGCGCAATTACGATCAATTGACCAATCGAGGCGGTGGAGGCGGAGGCGGCGGCGCCGTTTTAGGCGTCACCAGCAGCAGTAACAACATCATCAGCGGCACCACCGGAGCCCAAACACCACCGACACCACAAACGGCAACGGGGTCGATTGGAAAAACCTTATTGAATACCAGTCCAAATCTATTACCAATAACAACTGCAACTGATACTTTCAATAATCTAAAGAATTTGGTTAAAATCGATAAAGGTTCATCACCAGCATCCAATAATCATAGCGGCGGTGGCGGCAGCGGAAATTATCGTTCCAATAAATCAGCATTGATCGGTAATAACGATACATCTCTATTGGGTGGCGGACGCAACGGTAATCGCAACCTTAATACATCTGGAGGTGGTTCCGGTTCAAATAATTCATCATCAACCGTAGGCGGTTCAATTGGTTCAGTTGGTGGCCCAAGCGGACACTACTCCAGTGGCTATAATAAAAATACCGCCAAAATTCGTCAACACGATTCGGAGCTAAGCCCAAGACCTCGACGATCATATCAAAACGATTCGTCGTCGTCGCGTTACTATAACAAAAATAGTGACATTTTGGGTACTAGCAATAACAACGGCGGTAATCAGCAGTCAGCTTTAGGTAATAGCAACGCTGATAGCACCTATAACGGTACAGGTGGAGTCCATCGTGGTAGTCGAAATAACTATCACACGAACTCCGATGGCGGCAGCTATAATAATCGTAATCTAAACTCCAATACGGGTAGCAATTATCGCTCCCAACAACATCAACAGCAGCAGAATAATAGTAACAACGGTGGCAGCTCACGCTACGAGACGGTCAATGGCAATGGCAACAGTAGCAATATCGGACACCATCACCACCAGCAGCAACAGCAGCAGCAGCAACAACAACAACGTCATTACGGCAACAATAGCAACAACTCGACGTCTGGAGGAGGAAGCAACATCAACAGCAATAATATTAATGCAAACAAATCAAATTATACACGAAATGATGGAAATGCTGGACATAGCTTGAGTGGACGCTATCGTGACGATTATACCAGAGACAATAGGGACAGGGACAATTATAGGGATAGGGATAACTACGCAGACTCTGATTCGCCAGGACATCAGCGATATAATAGCAATAACAGTCTAGAACGCAATAACGGACACATTGGGGGTAATGTAGGTAGCGGCAATCGCTATAGAAGTAACAACGATTCGCTTCCAATAAACAGAAATAGCGAGGATCGTTACGAGCGTGGACAGAACAACTATAGACATCAAGGGGGGCCACAGTCAACAAATGTTGGATTAAATCAGCAGTCGCAACAATATCAACATCATCAGCAGCAGCACCAGCAGCAACAACAGCAGCACCACCAGCAGCAGCAGCAGCACCACCACCAACAACAACAACAACAGGTAACAGCTAAATCAGTAACACCACCTCCATCATCGTCATCATCATCATCTGGTGCAACTGGAGGTAGTGGTGGAGGAGGAGGAGGAGGAGGAGCACAACAACAGACTGCACCTATAACTGGACGCTGGATACCACCATCGTTGCGTCCACAGCATGGACTCACCCAAAGCGAGAAGAATGATGCAGTTTTTCGACGTGTACGCGGCATATTAAACAAATTGACACCAGAAAAATTCCAGGAATTAAGCGATGAATTGCTTAAATTAGATCTTAACTCAATTGTTATACTTAATGGAGTTATTTTGCTAATCTTTGATAAAGCATTGGATGAGCCAAAGTACTCGTCTATGTATGCACAGCTCTGTAAGCGTCTCTCTGAGGAAGCGCCATCATTTGAAAACGATCCAAAAAATTCGTGCACATTTCTACGTCTTCTAATTGCCGTCTGTCGGGATAAGTTTAATAATCGTTTAAAACGTGATGAGGCTAACGATAATCGACCACCGCCCGAAAATGAAGCAGATGAGGAGGAGCGACGCCATTTGGCCAAACAGCGTATGCTGGGAAATGTCAAGTTTATTGGTGAGCTCAATAAGTTGGATATGTTGTCAAAGCATGTTTTGCATACCTGCATTATGGAGCTATTGGATAAGAAGAAGAAGCGTACGGCCGGTGCGCAGGAAATGTGCGAGGACATGGAATGCTTGGCTCAATTGCTCAAGACTTGCGGCAAGAATTTGGATTCAGAACAGGGCAAAGAGCTGATGAACCAGTATTTCGAGACGTTGGAACGTCGTTCAAAGTCAACTGAATATCCACCAAGGATACGATTTATGCTAAAGGATGTTATCGAACTCCGTCAAAATCACTGGATACCACGTAAAGTGGGCGGCAGTACCGAAGGACCCGTCCCCATAAAGCAAATACGCTCGGACGATGACTCAATTATACGTGCCCAATTCGTCAATAGAAATCGCGAGATGCGCAACAATGATCGCGATGGTGAACACTGGATGAATCGTTTACCACTCAATCTACAGTCGACTGGTTATAATGATATATTTAGTAGCCTTAGTGTAACTGGATCATCACCTATAGTATCACCGTAAGTGTAACAGACAGTTATTATAACTTCTTGCTCTGATCTAATACAATTTCATATTTCTTTCTTTTCGTTTAGATTTGCTACTAATGCTAATAATCGGGATAGAGATCGTGACAATCGCCAATATGGTAACAGAGATCGTAATCGTGATCGTGACCAAGGCGGTAATTCCGGTGTTGGTAGCGCCGGCAACTATGGCAATCGCTACAACAAGCACAACAATCAAAATGGTAGCAACAATAGCGGTGGTGGTGTTGGTGGAGGCGGTAATCGTGATGATACACGTGGTGGTGGCGGCGGCAGTGGTTCGCATCGGAACAACGATCGCAATAACGATGGACAATATGGTGGCAATCAGCTAATATTGGGCAAAGAGTTGGCTCCACGTTTTAAGCGTAATTTGATCACAACCAATCAGGATGCAGTCGAGAATTTGCAAATGCGTCCGGCAGCCAACTCCTTGCTCTTCCGTGCTGCATCGCAGAATCAAAAATTCCCAACTACATTGCCCATTTCGACACCGCCAAGTGTCAATACGTCCAATACGCAATCATCACAGTTGTCCAATTCGCATTATCCACTGCTGGGCACACCAACATCACATCTGATTATTCATCCAACGCGTCCATCATCCACACCATCTGCTGAATATGGAGTTGATACACGTTCACTGCAAAACGCTCAACAGCCTACAGAGAAGAGCCTAAAGGCGACATCGTCATCGCCTAACTTTGGTACAGCTGGGCAAACGGCTGGGGAAACTACTTCTGAGAAAAAGGTAGCCGCTGGTGAGGCAAAGGATCAACAACAGCAACAGGCAAGCACTTCTAAGAATGGTGCCGCCGAGCCAAGACCCACAACACCTGGTAGTGGTGCTGCTACTGGTAATGGCGCTGCTAACGCTGGTTACAACAAGCAACAGAAGAAGGACAAGGGACCCAGCAAGGAGGAGTTGACCAAAAAAGCAAGTGCCTACTTTAAGGAGAAATTCTACTATGATGAAGAAATCAAACCATTGACTGAAGATGAGGAAACTGAAAAAACAACTACTAAAACCGATAATGTTGAAGTTGAAGGAGGAGAGAAGGTAACTAGCGATAAATTTACAGAACTTATTGATGGATTCCTCGAGTTGAAACTGCCAGAGAAATCACTAAAGGATGTTTGTCTCAATTTGATAATGGAAGTATTGGATCGTGTCAGCGATGATACTTATTTGGAGCGTGTCGTACGCTTCCTACAGACCTTGCGCAAACATTCGAGCATTAAACCAAATGTTATCGTCGAGACCTTTAAACAGTTGGTTAATAAAATGAACGAGCGTGAGGCACTTAATCCCAGAATAACTGCCCTGGTAGCATCTGTGCTAAGTAAAACTGTTTGTGAGCCAGCACTAATTAAGTTGAATGATATTGCTAACTATACGGACAATGGACAACATTATCCTTTGTTCCTTTTGGTACTGCAGCAATTGCATAAGACCATCGGTAAGGATACATTGGAGGAGAAATTCCGTGCTAGCAAAATAGATTTGATGAATAGCTTGCCCGAAGTAGATCGTAACAAGGAGCGTTTAGCTGAAATACTTGAAGATCGTAAGCTATCCTTCCTTTATCCATTGCTAAAAGTACAGGCTGAGATGCTTAAACAGCTACAAAGCGATCCAAATCCTCAGCAATTCTATAAGTGGATTAAATCTAATGTGGATAACAAATACTATAAGGATCCCGGCTTTATACAAGCCCTTATGACTGTTGTTGTCAAATATATAACTAAAGAGACAACTCTTGCTAACAATATGGATCCCAAGGAACACCCCGAGAAATCGGTTACACAAAAGGAACAAGCTATGCTGGAAACCTATAGCCAAATGCTGCAGACTTTCCTGAGTCAAAACGAACTACAATTGATGGCTCTCTATGCCCTGCAGCTTTTCTGCTATAACGAAAACTTCCCCAAAGGTAAGTACCCCTACAATTAAGACATACATATATATTGGTATATATATAAATATTTTATATTATTTATTTTTAATTTTTCTTAGGCATGCTTTGCCGTTGGTTTAAATATTTATACGATTCCGAAATAATCGAGGAGGAAGCATTCGTTTTGTGGAAGGAGGAAATTTCCGACGAATATCCAGGCAAAGGTTCGGCACTGTTCCAAGTGAATGCCTGGTTGACTTGGCTACAGGAAGCCGAATCCGAAGACGATGAAGATTAAGAAACACACAACACAAAACCAAAAAAAAAAAACAAAAAAAAAACTAAAAAAAAATATTATATGCATAACCATTATATATGTATATCACTTCTATATATATTTATTCACAAAAAAAAAAAAACAAAACAAAACAAAGCAAAACAAAAGAAAACATTTTAAAAAATAATCTTAAAAAAAGAACAAAAAAAATAGAAACTTCTACAACAACAAAGAACCACATAAAAACATATTAAAACAAACAAAACAAAAAAAAAACAAACAAAAACAACAAAAGAACAAAGCAAAAATCATAAAAATTTAAATCGCGGTTGCAAAAATGTCAAATGTTAGTCAAATTATAGTAGAAAATGAACGAAGCAGCAAGTTAATCCAAATTATTTGATATTCATTCAAGTTCAAATAACTTTTATAATTAATCGCCAATTTAATAAAACTGCAGTAGACACAAACGTAAAAAAAACTTAATTAATTAACAAGTTAAAATTATGATATTTAATTCAAAATGTAAAATCTTCCTATGTGCAAACAATAACAAACTATTACAGCCAAAAGGAAGAGTTAGAAACAAACTAATCAATAATAAACAAATACAAACAGATGGACACCAATATAGATATATATATATATATATATGTATACAATAATAATTATACATATGTATATGTATATATATATATATATAATTTAGTAATTCCATTTCGAATAATTAAACAGGAACTGATCTTTCTATAGAATTTTTTTGTCTGCCTAATTTTGCACTTGAAATCATAAATTGTATTAAGTAGTTAAAATCAAAAAACCATGACAACGCATATACATAAATATATATAATTAAACAAAGAACAGATAAAAGCTAATATGTTACCAAGAAAACACGCCTAAATCAAATAGAGTTTTAATAAAATGAAACCAACACTGCGAACGGCAAAAAATTGTGTTTATTTTTTATGCAATTCAAACTTGGCGCGCTATTTAACTTTGTGTGGCAGCACTGTGTAAATGTTTTAGCTTTGCATCCCTAGAACGTTTAACGTTATACAACACTGAGAAACAAAACAAAATGTGCATTTCATTGCTTAAAATATATTTTGTTGAAAAATTTTAAAAGAAAAGTGAAATATGGAAACCAATGTTCTAAGCACAACACAAAACGAAGCTGGAGATGCTTCTACTGTACAAACAGCTGCAGAGAATGGTTTCACATCACATACAGCTTTTCTGAATGCTGGTTTCGTGGAGTGCACCATGCGCGTCCTCAAGATGAGCGGCAGCACAATGATTTTCCTTTGCAACACAAATGGGGAACGTTTGGATGAAATTGCTGTAGCTATGCCAGAACGCCCACCCAGTAAACAAATACTTGCAACTACATTTCTGGGCGGGCACACTCAAACTGATTCCCTGGTACTGGCTACAAAATTAAGCACGCGCTACAACCGCCAATTCTACATTAGTGTAAATATTAATTTGGATAACACGACACGAGTGCAGTTTGAAAATGCACTGCAAAGCTATATAAAAGATAACCTAAAATTGTTTATCTAAATGGATATATATATATATATTGTGATTAAATGCATTTTTAATATAATCCCACCCGACGTTGGATTCTATTCTATATTTATTAATATACCATATTTATTTATGGCTCAAACTAAATCTTGCACGCCCTGTGGGTCAGTGTTTGTCGTTTATTTTGGTGTAAGGACCCCACGGACAACACACACACGGTGCATCGGACCCCGTCAGACAGTTCCAGATACCAGGCACCGACAGCAGACAGTTCCAAATGTAACACAAGTTAAAACGTGCGCGAATTAATCTCACATATTTAAATGATAAAAACAAAGTAGTCTATTATAAAGTAAGTTTCATTATTTTATGTGCAATAGATAGCTTATAGATCATTAGATTAGAACTTGGCTAAAACCCACACGTGTACGTGCATCAATGTATAGTTTATCTACATTAAAGTGGCCTTCACTGAACCTCACCCAAAATTCCCAGCTATCAAACCTCTTCTGCGCGTGTTTCAAATGTAATAAAATTTGGGATTACATCAGGTTTTGCGTTATCTCATCAGGTCAGTGTCAGTCAACCATAAAAGAGCCAATTACTTTTCATTGAGTGAAAAGTTATATATAATAAATCAAAAGCTATATCAAAACTTCTCCATATGCACCTGCTGATCTTTACCAAAGTTTTCTGTTACAATTGATTATCGAAAAATTTGAAGTGAAATTGAAATCTATAAATTGTTTTGGACGCTATTAATACCAAGTCTAGACGAGATATTGTCAGCAGTATCAGACATAATAAAAGTAAAATAACACAATGTATAAAAATAATAACTAGCGCCGGAAGCTCCCATGTTAGTCTGGAATGATTTGTATAATTGGTTTTGGGCAACGCCATACAAATGTCTGGAGATATTATGGTACGATAATACCAAAAATTTCCAACAACTGTATAAAAACAACGAGCCACTTGAAACCTCCCCAAACTCTAATGTCTTTCTACCTTTTTACAGTAACCATTTGTATTAACCTTCTCATTCCTATTATAGGGTATCAGTTGGGGTATTCTGGTTGCTTTGCCTGTTCCATGTTTGTGATGCGTTCTAGGAAAGATGTGCATGTATGGATGCGTGCATGGACTTTGAACGTCTACCGTTGACCACAAATACAATAAATTTATATATACATCATTAATGCTGCTATACAAATATATATATATATATATATATATATATATATATACATTTATGCTGATATATTTCTAGTCATACTCTTCAATATATATAATATATATAATATCAACAGAGTAATTAGCCAAACAAAGTTCGCTGCTATCAGCAGTCGACGCGTCGACTCCCATTGGGTTCCATAGTCCTCAATAAGATAACCAATGGTGGAAGACTCCCCCGACATTTATTCATCTTAACCGCCTAGAATCTGCCTGTTTCTCTTATTCTCTCTGTCTTTCTCTATCTGTGCTCCTTAGGGTAGGCCTTGATAAACCCCAATTCGAACTCAATTCCATACTAAATAAAAAATAAAAAAAAGCAAACAAAAAGAAACCCGGTTTAAGCACACGCCACACAATGTTTCTCGGTACAAGTCTCGTTTCGGCTTATCATCAAGCACCTTTGCCAGCCAAACAGACCCCAAGCGTAATCAGTTGCGACTGTATTGATGATCATTATATGACAGTTTCTTGAATCGAAACCAGTTAAAGCCAGTTTTTGTGTATATCAAAATTGTTTATGGCGCATTTACTGGGTATGAGCGTACCTCTATAGCGAATCTAATGCCCTGCAATCTTTGTGTTTATTATGGGGCAAGTAACAACGGACAAAGTAACCAGCTTACTATAGGTATATGGCTATTAGTAGAGGAGTATCTGTTTGTCGGTTAAACTCTATCCTATGCTCTTTTTTATACAATATTTACTACAGATTCACCTCTAAAAAAACAGTTCACTGTCAGTGAATGTCTCTGGACTCGACTGAACTTTGTAGTTGGCCCTTACTGGGGGAACTTAATGGGAATATAAATATATATATATGCATTTATATATATATATATATATATATAAGATCCGTCAATGCCCGGGGAGCAACAGATGTAAGCATGTATCTGATGTGCTCAATATTATTTTTAATATGTCGGCAAATTAACGCTTATCAATAGACGTTCGTTCGCGCCGCACAAAGTTCACTTTTATATATATTCAGGGTAACTAGAATCTGCCAGATATTTAGATTTACTACAACAACAATAAAGTTATATATATATATATATATATATATATATATATATATATATATATATATATATATATATATGTATATCATATATTTTAACTGAAACTAAGTCTAATTTTTTCCTTTAACTTTGAATCATAATATATAAAATGATTTTTGGTTCTAATCATTTACCACTCGACCCTTGACGCAATTGTACTTTAAACCTTAGTTGGCCTAAAGTGAATTTCATTCTTAGGTTGTCTCCTGGTTCTACTATCTATAAATTAATCTAATATATCAAATTATTACTTGTGTCTGCAGTTTGCGCAGTTTGATTGCAATGACTGCACCTGTGCTGCAATCTAACATTCGTTGGCTAGATGATAGGACGAAAACCTAATCTAAGGGTCTGTCATTGATGTCATCTATATATATGTATATAAGTGTATATATTCTTTTATGTAATTGCAATTCCCAAGATTCCCACTGATTGGCTAGGCTAAGTATAGTGAATCACTTCCTATTGGTATTTGTTTTTTTTTAACTGATAACTAACTATATAAACCAGCACCCAGCAAAGTCGTAGTCCACCAAGCACCTGTTTCTGTTGTTACCACATTTTTTTTATATGTTTCTTTTTATGCCTAAAGTAAACACAGACGGAAACGTTTCAATTGACCAATTGATAAGACCTGGTATTGTCGCGACGATGTTGCTGCCCCAAAAAATGCGACGCTGACATTCACGACATGATCAAGCAGAATGTATACTCTATATATATATATATATATATAAATATAATACATTCGGCGAATTCCGTTGGCGTTGAACAAGAAGATACGGTTGGCGTGTGTTTACCTTGTTGACTTGGCAATATGCACGATAACAGTCAATGGCTCACACACGCACAATTACAAACAGACGCACACGCATACGCATGGCTATAGGGGACTTCAAAATACTCCAATTGCCCGTTGCCCCTTGCCCAGAATTTGTAGGTACGAAGTGCACAGCAGGGGCAAACCGACTAGCGATAACACTTAGAACCCCCTCAAAGAGCTGCTGTATACATACTATACTATTCTCCTTACTCTCTCTCTCTCTCTGTCACTCTCTGGCAGCCTATATAATTCGTGATCATTGGACACACACATGCAAACAGTTGACTAGACCGTTTATTTGTGCGTTTCTTGATAAGCAGCTGCTTGTGACTTTACCCCACTAGCCCCTGCCTCGTTGAACGGGATTTCACTCACGTACTAAGTGTGTGCTCTTGTCCCCATTTATTCACCACCACCACCAACCCCTCCCCCCCCTCCCTTCCACTACTTTCAACCACTTGTCCATTGACACCCTTTCGCTCTGTGCTAAGCACACAATTCTATAGCACACGCAACTAACTTGGTCTATACAAATTGGACTTGGGAATCTATTTTAGCGGTTACTCTGGTTTTTTTTCCCACTCCCCAACCCCACTGCTTCCCTAGGGCCTGTCTACGTTCTCAGCCTTCGGCACTGATAAGCCGCCGTCGCGCAATCTCCTTATCAAGTCGAAAATTTTCAATATTATACAAATGTCTGCAGACTAGCGGCTCATTCGTTTGGCAATCGCACTGGCGAAAGCTACACATTAACTAAACCAAACCGGAACCCGCCTCCAAATCCTAATTGAAATATATTAAATATATATATAAAAAAAAACCAAAAAAAAAAAAAAAAATTAATAATGGATATATTAGTACAAAAACCATTCTTCTGCCCTAGCAGAGATTACTACGAGCTGCCGCCTAGTGGTTACTATACATCATATCATACACCACCGTATATAACACATCCTGGTTCAAGCAGCTGGTTAAGCGATCCACAGCTGCCGCAGCAGATGCAGTACCTGAGATTTCCTACGCCACCCATAACACCACCTCGAACTGTTGTTGTTCCACTGCCAGTTGCAGTGTCAGCGGAATCCAGCTATAGCCCTCGCACACAATCCGTGATCATGAAATGCACAAAGAGCTCTAGTTCCGTCCCCGGCTCCGGCTCTGCATTAGGTTCACGCTCTCCAACGGAATCATGTAGCGATCACAGCAGCAGCAGTGAATCCGACTTTATCTGCAATTGGCACGATTGTGGAAGGTGAGTGTCAGGACTTTGTAGCATAGTGCTATCATTACGGGTTATACTGATATTTATTAATATATATTTACATTTGTTATTGTAGAGTATTTGATTCATTGGATGCTTTGGCGCAACACGTCACCCTACGCCATGCCGTTGCCTCAGTTGTAGATGGACTATACTATTGCCGATGGACTGGTTGTCAGCGTAGCGAACGTGGCTTCAATGCACGTTACAAGATGCTTGTCCATGTCCGTACCCATACCAAGGAGAAGCCACATTGTTGTCATCTGTGTGAAAAGTCCTTTTCGAGAGCGGAAAATCTTAAAATTCACATACGCTCGCACTCCGGAGAAAAGCCCTACAAGTGTCATTTTGAAGGTTGCCAAAAGGCTTACTCTAACTCCTCAGATCGTTTCAAGCATACACGGACTCATGCTATGGAAAAGCCATATATGTGCAAAGTATCTGGCTGCCAGAAACGCTATACAGATCCGTCATCCCTGCGCAAACATGTGAAGACCTTTAAACATAGCATACAGCTTATTGCCAGCCAGGATACCAATTGTCTACGTGAAGCTACTGAATCACCCTACACATGCCTGCCTTTACCTCTACCGCTACCTGCACCTGTTGCTGAACCTCTGCCTAATATAGCCTACATGGAAAGACCCCCTAGTACGCGCTACTATTTGGATATGACTGAAAATGAGAACGTGGCTAGTGATTATACGCTAAAACCCAAACACGATAGTGAATACCCGTCCACTGACTATTGGGTGAATACACAAGAACGTAGCTATCGCTATATACACAGTGATGATTATTCAATGGATATGGAAATGGATACACCCACACCACTTGATCTGCGCGTGCACAGAAGTTAAAACCCTCAAAGTCGTGCTGGTCATTGAACCAGACATTCTAGTCAACATGCTAAACTAGTGCCTGTCATTAGATTAACTTTAGTTTTTCAACAAAGACTGTCGTATAGTTATTTTAATATATAAATAAATCATAATATGGCTGAAATTGGCCAATATTTAAAAATTAAAAAGATATTCATATTTTGTTTTAAATCAAAGTTATAAAAAACTTAATAAAAATTTGAATTTAACGGAACGGAAAACAGTGCTGTATAACTGCCCAACTACTTAAGTGAAATCAAATCGATAAGTCATATATTATCGATAATGTCAAAACAGCGCCAAGTTTAAACTTGAAAGTTTTCAAAGTAAAACTGTTTATTAATGTAAATGCATAAACTAAATGACTTTTTAGAACAAGTTTTTATATATAGAATTCATCATTTACACTTTGTTTTTATATTTAGGAATGTTAACTTATCTAGAACTGTTACTAGATCCACAAAGAAACAACAAGAAAAATAAAAAAATAAATATGAAAAAATATTTCACAAATTAATTACAAATGCTAATACAAACTTTTTAAGTTGTATACTGACTTGGGACTTGTATCTTTTTTTTTGTAATAACGACTGTTATCATATTGCAAATGGATTAGAGGAAACAAAGCTGTCAAATTATTATTGTTTATCAGAAGTTACTGAGCATTCAATATAGATCCATTATAAGTGTCTATAAATTGCACTTTCTGTGCTTGATTTCAATTTAAATTTTTTTGTTTTATGATTTCTAAATTGTTTTTTTTTTTTGTACATAAATTTATATTTATATGTACGTGCACAGATCAGCAAATCACTTGGCCATTTACTGCTGTTGGCCTACTACATTTAGATTGTTTTTCTAGTATACAAATTTATACCTAAAACCAATAACCAAACCTATGGTCTCTGCCATTTAATTATAATTACGCCCTAAAGAATCTAACGACACGTACAATATATTGTCGACAAATTGGACACTCGTTAAGCACCTTTCCACAATTGGTGCATGTCGCCATATGGCCACATTCCAGAAATACGCACTCAATTGGTGCATCCATGCATATTTTACAAAGCTCATCAGTGGCAAGTTTTTCAACAGCTATAGAAATATCCATATATATATAAAAGAATATAAATAAAAGCAAGCACTAACCTGGAGCTGTACGCATTGTTTTCCATAATCGACAAACACGATCCAGCAGTTCCTGTTTCTCACAACATCCTTTAAAATCAACACGATGCAGCATTAACACTTCCTTTAACTGTTTCACCGTAAGGTTCTCCAAGTCTTTTCTGTACACGAGTAAAACATCAAAAGTCATTAATTATATACACACAATAATATCTTTATATAACATCTGTCAATTGCCAGATGTTAAGTACAGTTATGAAATATATATAAAAACAAATGACGCAATTGTTTCTTCAGCATCGCTGAGGCAACCATAGTCAAGTTGTTCATACGATGCTATGACTTATAGTAGCTGTAATACGATCCACTCAAATATAAATAAAGCTTCTTTAAAGCTTTCATAAGAACCTACAGAAATAAGATAGTATTTTAGGATTTTGAAAAGGGAAATCCAACTTACAAATCTTCAAAGTCTTCCAAGTTAACGAAACGAGAATCAATACCATTAGCTGGCTCAAAGCCATGCGGTGCTGCATACACGTGTATACCTTCATCGAAATCCCAATTGGAATAATTATCATCCTGTGTCGGTGAGAATTCAATGGTAGGTGTTATGGGGATACCAGTGCCACCGCCAGCCGCAAGGCTGGGTGCATCTGCGCCGCTGAGCGGTGATACCGCATGACTATTTGCTTCGGAGCATTCTACTGACTTGGTGCGCTGCTCCAGATAGGTTAGAAATTCTTGTAACTCTCGCTTGATATCCTCCTCAGACATTTGCGAATTCTCTAAATGTTTGCGCATCTTCTCGACATGTCGACGTATGTTTGTTTTGTTCTTACCACAACGCTGACAACTGCTACTTGTCGACGTTGGTTCTGGTTGTTCCCTTAATGTGCCTAGTGTTAGGCCAGTAGGTGCCACAGGTGATTCATCATCGCTGGAATGATGACGATGATTTAGGTACCCCTCAGAACGTCGTCGGGTAACCTTTTTAACACGTTGTGGTGTCTGCGGTATATTAACAGTCCTTTGCTCAATGCTTGGCGTCCCGCCTGGCTCATTCTGTAGCGTTACTTCTAGTATCTCCTCCGTAGCTATGCCATTCTGGGTAACAGCTGCTTCTGTCTGCTTTTGGCTGCTACTTGAAGCGGTTTGTTCTAGCATTTGCCATTGATCCAAATTACTGCTGTTGGTATCTGTTGCTGCTTTACTCTCATCTGAAATGCCACCAATTGCACCCAGTTCCTCAAAGCTGGACTGTGAAGAGACGTCTGCTCCGCATGCATCTACTTTGGAACTAAGCGAACCCTGCTTCGATATACCTGGACTTGTATTTGTTGTCGCTGTTGGGGTTGTTGTCGTCGCACCCAGACCCGCTGAGCTTGTCTCCAACGGCGGTCTGCTTAGACTAGCCTGACCAGCGCTATTCTCGCTATTCTTAAGCGATGTGCGTTCACTAAATGTAGTTATAATTTCATCATCCGAGCATTCGCACTCAGAATCATCCGCTCCTTGACCATTTTGCAGCCTTGTAGTGTCAGCAACAGGAGCTGATCTCTGTTCCTGGGTTGCTGTAGGTGAAGTTATTGTCTGCGTTGATGAAGTTGATGGACTAACATGCACATGGACAATCTCTGTTGAATTTCTTCTTGGTGTTGCTGGTATCTGCGCCCTAACTGCACTAGCGTATGTAGGTATCTGACGTGCAGACACACGTGGTTGCTCAAAAATGTGCGTGGGCGGTTGAGCTGATTGCGTTTGAGATGTATCTTGGGATGCATGTCGGCTATTTGCACGACTTTTATTTGATGGTGATTTAGTACCTGATTTAGTATCAAATGATGAAAGGGAATCACTTATATTATCACTCAGATTGGTGAAAAAGTTTTGGCACGATTGCTTAAGACTGTCCATTGGATTGGCTTGATTACGTCCAGGACTATTGGGCGGTCGACCCAAATCATGATCCGATTGTGCGACATGAGCCAGCACCAATCCAACCAATTCCTCTTTTTCTACATTGAACAATAAGAAACAATAAAAACAATAGATATAAATATTCATGATTAAGCTTTTTCTTAACAATAAAAATGACTCACCCAGGCAACCTTCAGTGGAAATGTGTTTCGATTGCAAATAGAATATTAAATCTTTTGGCTTTAGTTTTAACAAATCCGTACGGAGCAACGGACGATGAGCAAATATTGAACATCGTGCGCAGCGTCGCGCAGATGACCCTGTCAGGCAGTTATTGCAGTAATAGCGTCTTTTCAACATAATTAGATATGAAATGTATATACAATGATATCGTATGATAATTTCATAATAGTGTAATACAAGTGCGAAAGTCATTTACCTGCAATCAAAGCAACTGCGTTTACGTCGAAACACACTAAATTCAATACCACAGGTTTCACAAGGCATTATGATGTTTGTTATCCTTTCGATCGACCGTTTGCCGTTATTGCCTATTCTTGCCCTTCGCTCTACGCCCACCACGACCACCACAACATGGCATTTGTAGTATTCAATGTCAAATCATCAATCAATTCACTTAATACCGGAATTTTTGGCAAACTGCTGCCGGACTTGGCACTTCTTGCCCAATGGTTGCACTCTGGATAACTTATATGCACCTACTTACTCATCAGTACTACAAATATATATATATATACTCAAGCAAAGTGATTTTACAATTTTTTTATATCAATATAAGTTGTGTAGTGCTATGTGTGGAAGTTTCTGCCAGCACTAGCCCCATCACTTGCGCAATCGATAGGAGTAAAAACATCGATTAAGCAAATCAATGTCACTTTAACCAGCTGAAGCGCGCAATTTTTTTTATTTAAAATTTATATAGAACACTTAAAAAAAAGAGATAATTTAATTTTATTTATGACTTAATTTATTAAAAAAAACTCATAAAATTAAATGTGCCACTAGTTTTTATTATAAATATTAATTTTGATCTTAGTGAGCAAAGCTTTTATTATTATGGTGAAGTAACCTGGCAACAGTGACGCAAATAGGTGATTAGATAAAGAAACTGATCTTTAAAAGAAAAGTAGGCTTTTATACAAATAACAGTTTGAAAAGTACAAAAAAAAAATCCTTTTTTAATTTTATTTTATAAAAATGTACAATTTTTAAATACACCAGTTATATAAAAAACCATAATACGTGATGGATATGTACAAAATATGATACCTACAAGTCGCAACAAACAGCTAAAGCCTCAGCTCCGTTATAATCAGCTATTATAGCCAGTAGCAAGCAAAGATTATTTTACTTCTGGGGTCAAGAGTACAAAAAGGAAGAAACACGATATGAGGATTAAATATATTATAGTATGGTTGCATTATATTAGTTAATGTTTATTTAATTCACATCCACTACTTAAAACTAAAATATGTAATTATATGCAATTAAATATAGTTAAGTGCCATAAAATGTTGCAATCTTCTCAATTTAAAATAATACATCAGTTAATTGCTATACGTATATATACATATATGTAAATGTATATACGATTTTGCATACATTGAAAACATGTTTGCTCTTCTACTTGATATCAAGTCATTTAGTATATATATACACATGTGGTTTCGTATGATTGAGCTTTTTGAAATTCATTTTTGATAAGTCTTTAATTTATAAACAAATGCGTCCATTGCCCTTTGCTACGCGTTAAATGATTGCAAGATAAATTATCGTCTAGCTGGCTGGCTGACTGTGACTGTGTTTGTGTATGTGTGTGTGTGTGTGTGTGTATGCATTTGTTGTTCCAGTTGTTTTTGTTTTCAGATTATTGTTAGTTGTGATTCATCAAGCAGCGCCAGCACCGCATCGTAGAACTATGACTGTTGGCCAGTACTGAATACACAGAGATGTCTTAAAAAAAAAATAATAAAAAAAGCGTATCCTAACAGAAAAACTGACTCAGAGAGAATTTTATGTAGACAGAGAGAGAGAGAGAGATAGAGAAAGAGAGCGCAAATGAACATCCAAGTAAAAAATATATATATATAGCTTTAGAATTCTATTGGCGAGTTGAACGCTGCTTGGCCTTTACATGGTTAATAAGGATTATTGTTTTGGCTACTGGCTGGCATCTTAAACTATGACACGTGGTGCGTATCACCGGTGCCTTTAACAAGGCTTTGTAATGGATCGTCATTGTTGTTGTCATCATCGTGTATTGAGGCTTCCAGTGCACGATTCTTTTCATATTCAACGAAGTCATCGAAGAGACTTGGCCACGCTTCGGTATCATCATAATTTTCTATATCACATTGTTCGGTAAAATTGAGGTACATGTTCCATGTATCCTTGGGTATGCGGCGTATGTTCGGATGCTTTTCGAGGAAATTTACCCAATTTGAAAAGAGATCAGGTGTTTGTACAGTGAACACAAGTTTCCACAAATCAATTGCCAATTCCAGTGACAATACGCGCTGATCAGGCTCCAAGCCAAAACTATAAAAAATTAAAAAAATTGAATAAAAAATAATTTAATATTTCTTTTTCCAATTGATTCATACCGAAAGGTAAAACGATAAAGTTGCTTAAACATTTCTGTGTCCACCTTAAGCATCTCAATTGTCTGCTCAAGTCTTAAACGTATGTTTGGAATTGTATCCGCTCTCATCTTGTGAAGTCCATCAATGAACTCCGTTTTAGTGAAGCGACACATCTGTGAGGCGTCCAAGCACCAGGCAAGCACAAGTATTGCAAATTCATCGGGCTGATAGTTAAGATCATTGCACAAGCGTTCAATACCATCAGTGAGTATCATATCTTCATCATATGGATCTTTGTACATATCGTATAGTTTATTAAGCGTTTGGTGTGACACCTCCATGGATTCTTTGACAGCTGCAAGAAATAAAATTAAATTTAATGTCCATCCTCAAGGATATTCCTTTCTAATTACCAGTGGTTATAATTTCGCTCATGGTTGGTGCACTTCCGTTAAGCAAGCCTATAGACTTAAAGCTACTACGCTTAGTATCACAATTATTTGCTGGCTTGAGAGGAGTTCGATTAGAGAGCAATTCATCGGTTTCTGTATGTATAAAAAATGATAAATAATGAAAAGCATAGTATTTATATTTAAATATGGAAAGGAATATTGAATAAATAATTTGGAAAACTCACCCCGGGGCCTGTCGTTGTAAATGGCGCAACGTTCATTTGCATTGGAACCAGCAATATCATAGCAATGGCCAATGCTGGTTGCCGCTTGGCAGCTGTTAGCGTTGTTTATATGCAATGCGTTTGGGGATGAGGAAGTTGTTGGCAACGTTGGTGCGGCAGACGACGACTGGAAGCATTTCAGGCAATTGCCCATAGTGCGTTGCACGTTCTTTAGCTGGCCTTTAAGCCGGAGATTTTATATATGTATATATAACTGTTGGTTGGCGGCTGCCGCTGTTGCTTTAAGTTTAACTTTGTGTTTTGTGTGAAGTTGACACTTGTTTTTAATAACTGACTTGACAGTAAGAGGTATCGGTATCGGTATTGATATTGGTATTGGTATTAGTATTCTGGTAATATGCTATTGGTACCTTTATATCTATTTTTGTTGTTGCTACATACATATATATATATATATATCATTGAGTTTGAGTTGGGTGGTGGTTAATATGAGGCTAAAACTATTTTGGATGGGGTCTATTGAGTGATATTAATATTTTACTAAGCTAGTGTTAGCTAGCTTTGACTTTACTTGACATTGGCACTGGATTTCCCATTGACCGTTACCGACCTGATGATGCACAAAACCACTAATCCACCATCGGATGCACCACCGAACATATGGTAAAGACTTCTTTGTTGCTACTGCTATTGCTGCTGCTGTTGTTATTTTGATACCTCCTACGCAAACTCATGTGTATGTATTTGTATTCGAATACATGCATACATCTATACAATTGTAGTAGTCAGCAACCAACCACCACAAATGTGCGTGTATTTATTAATACGATGGATTTCACATTTTAATACTATTTTGCATTGCACTGCGTTTATTATACACCATTTTTTATTTTCTTTTATTATTAATTTGTTTTGAGTTTTTGCTTTTTATTTCACGAGGCTGTCTTTTTCTGCAGAATTTACAGGCCCTTTGCATATCGCAACGATGTATCGATAATTTTTACTTAAAAAGAGCTGCCACTGCACACAGCTCTGCCAGTATTGCCAACGACACGCACTTACATACATCGATAATAAAATTTTATAAATTAGTTTTTTTTTTAAATTTAAATATTTATTTCTGTTGCATATTCTTTTGTTTTTTTCTTACAAAAAATACATTTTTATTTTAAAATGCTCAACATTAAAAATATGTATTTTCTTTTAAATGTATGCTGTCAGCTCTGTAGATAATGGCGCGTACTCTTTAGTTGGCTCGTTTATACCCGGTTTTAAGCCAACTTCATTCTCAGTTACCAACAAGCTCTCGCACAACACACTGAGCGCATGCATCTTTGCATTAAAGTGATCGTTAAAAGAAAATCTTCAGAGTTTTTCAGTAGGTAAAGAAAAGTGTCAACTTTTTTTTTATTTTGTGTGTGAACTTTGCTATAAGAAATATATAGTACAGAGGTACATATATATATACTTACATGTCGTCTGTAGCATTGTAACGGTTGACTGCTGTTAAGTGAATTTTTTATTTTATTTGGGCAATTCGAAATCAACAAATGAAGTTGAGTGAACTTGTTGCCTAGCTATGTGTGTGTTTTTGTATATACTTATATATGTAGGTAATTTCTTTGCCAAAGTTTATGTGACCATTACAATTCAAGTAAGCTTGTCAGTGTTGGTGTATGTATGTATGCATGAACGTCAACCGGAACGTAGCTTAAGCTTTTCCTTTTCACTTGTTTTACATATTCTGCAACAAAAAAAAAGATTTTGAAAGAGAGAAGCTAAAAAAGGAAAGAGAAAAATAACTTCGCGTTCTTTGCGTATTATACACCTCACCCCACTCCACTGCATATATTACATTAAACTGACCTAGTTTTAGATGGGTAATGTAAACCTTATAGATAGTGAAAAGACTTTATAAATATATAAAATATATATATATAGGAAAACTTGGATCTTAATAAAACAAAGTTATATCAAATAAACAAAATAAAAATATTAATTTATTAACCATACATAGATTCAGCCATTGCAGACATTTTTCTGGGTATATGAAGAATATTTTCAAAATATGATGTTAATTCATTAACATTTTCAGAGCTACTTGTGTATTTTAGAGTATCTGTCGTATTGATTGCGATATCATAGCATTCATTAAGTAAATCACTTGCATTAAATGTATTTTTGAACTTCTTTTTTTTGTTTTTTAAATTATTTGATTTATACTTCTTAATAATTTTAGTGCAATCCTTGGCAGTTAGATCTAATTTTATATCTTTTAGCTTTTTACGTATTGTTGATGTTTTAACATTATCTTTGACATTCTTTTTGACGTTCACATCCTTTTTCCAGAGGCTTAAATCCGTGATTCCATAGGGTTTATAAAAGGGATTAACTTCAATCCTTCCTAAAAGATTCATTATGTATCTCTTCTGGATTTTTGAAATTTTAAATAAAATAAATAATATATTCGAAAAATTTTATATACACATATTCATATAAATATACATATACATATACATATATGTTTACATAAATATATATATATATATTTGAAGTTTTTTATAGGGTTACTAGAATGTACGTAAGTATACAATCCTAACTCATTCTTTCTACCCTAGGTTTTATCATAGTCTATAGTCTATGGAAATAACTATAAGATAAAAGAAAAAAAAAACTTGCTGGAAATGTCTACAGATCGATTTCATAAGTAAGTTTTGACATGCAATTAATAATGCCATTTTATCTTATCAATTGTACAAGTTTCATTAAGTTCTTGTTTTGATCAATAGAGCTGCTAAAGATGGTCTGCTTGATGTATTGAAGGAGGCAACACGCAAGGATGCCAATGCCAAGGATGATGATTCAATGACACCAGTTATGTGGGCAGCATTTGAGGGTCGCTTGGATGCATTACGTTTGCTTTGTGGTAGAGGGTAAGTCTGTGGTAACCCCTATAAACTATATACACATATTTATAAAGATCTTCGGTCTCGTTCTTGTAGTGGAGATCCTGATAAATGTGATCAATTTGGTAACACAGCACTACATCTGGCTGCTGCCAAAGGTCATTTGCATTGCGTTGATTTCCTCATCAAATTTGGTGTCAACATTTATGCCTTGGATATAGACAGACATAATGCCAAGGATCTGGCTGCCATTAATAATCGTGATGAGATTTTACGGTATTTAGATGCAGCTGCAGCAAACTTTGAGACAAATGAAAGGTAAGTAAAGCAACTCAAGCAATTTAAAATCCTTTTTAATTACCCGTTATTCTAACTTCAGAAAGAAATCAAAAGCTCTCAAGGAAATCGCTGAAAAAGAATGCGAGAAACGTGTAAAGGAATACATAAAACGTCAACAGCAGCAGCAGCAACAACAGCAACGTCCAGTGCAAGAGTTCTGCGAGCTGAAACCAAGGCATGGACAGACCCTGGGAAACAGCAGCAAATCCAGCAATATGCTGTCTACATTGAAACAGAAGATTTGGTCTAGTCAGGGTAACCTGAACAAGACACCCAAAGAGCAAGCAACATTACCATCGGCACAGCAGGTAACTCGCAGTGGTGCCAAGTTTAGTGATCTGGTGGGCAGTGGTAGCAGTAGCAGTGGAGGCTCTACTATTGCCAGTCGTATGGGCACAGTGCAAAAGAAACCATCTATGCAACATCAGCAGCAGCAAGTAAAGACCCAACACTCCAGTGCTTGTCCTCATGCTACGGTGACAGATGGTGGTTTCAAAGTACGTGAATTGGAGCCAGATGGAAAGCGTACTATAACCTCACTCACGGGTCTGCAACGCGATTCAGAGGTGCTATATGTGGGCACATTAAGTTCCACTGAGGACAGTAGCAATGGCAGGCGAGGCAAGATCGCTGATGTCTTTGAGGTGGAGGATGGCACAGAACGGGATGGCAGTCGACTGGGTTACAGTACAGCTCTGTCACGTTCCTTTTCACAACCAGATATACTGGGGGATGCACAATTAACACAGGAGCTCAATGAAGATCTGGTGCTACAACGACCTGTTGGACTCTTCGATCGACCCACAATGCTGGGCAGCATTGCCTTTAGACGCTCAGTGACTGCAGCTCTGAGTCAGCTGCAATTGCAGACAGATGGCATTGATACCATCTCCAGTTCGACCATGCGCAATGCGAGCGCAAGCAACAATAATAACAACAACAATAACAATAACAAGTTACGTTCTGGGGGTGGCAAAGGACGTTTGTATTTGAATCTATCAGATGATTCGGATTCAGAAGGTGGTGCTGATGATGTATACAGTGAAGATGAGGACGAACAGGAAGTAACAGCCAGTGCCTTGCAACGTTTTCTAACTGTTTGGGCGTTGGATGAGTATCTGCCAGTGTGCGTATCCTTGAAAGGATAAAACCAGCTGTACTTATTATTAAACTAATATATCTTTAGATTTCAGAAACAGGAGATTGATCTGGAGACATTGATGCTCCTCACAGAAGCAGATCTAAAATCTCTTGGCCTGCCCCTTGGACCCTTCCGTAAACTAACTTTTGCTATACAGGAGCGTCGCAGTGCCTTAGCTAATCCCGGACCCATGGTAGACAGTCGTCTATAGTATCAAAGTACAATAGATATTTTATTTTTATTATATTTACATTATATAAATCTTAATAACAAATTGAACTATAAGTACTTAAGAGGATAACGGAACGAGTGTTTGTTTACATTATGAAACTATTCAACCAGCAACTTGCTGCATCATATACAAGTTGGCATAGATGCCATTGATTGCCATTAAATGGTCGTGTGTGCCCTGCTCGACAACGATACCCTTTTTGAGGACACATATTAAATCTGCATCCCTAACTGTGCTCAATCTATGTGCAATTGTTACACATGTGCGTCCGGCACGTGCCTCATCAAGTGCCTGCTGCACCACCTTCTCACTTTCCAGATCTAAAGCGGATGTTGCTTCGTCGAGTATCAAAATCTTTGGGTTACGCACCAGCGCTCTCGCAATAGCAATTCGTTGTTTCTGTCCACCAGATAACTGTGATGTCTTGCCCAGACGCGTCTCATAACCCTGCGGCAATGAGCTCACAAAATTATGTATATTTGCCTTTTTCGCAGCCTCGATAATCTCCTGCATGGGCACATCATCACGGAAATTGTTGCCATAGGCAATGTTCTCGGCAATAGTGCGATCAAAGAGCACCGGTTCCTGTGAGACCAAACCCAGCTTCGAGCGTAACGTATCCAGTGGAAAGTCTGTGCTGGGTACACCACTTAGATTGACCGAACCAGAGACTGGATCATAGTAACGTAGCAACAGCTGTATGCAAGTGGATTTGCCCGAGCCTGAAGGACCCACCAGAGCAACAGTTGTGTTCTTCTTAATAGTCAAATTTAAGCTATGCAATATGGGCGTATCCTTGCGCGTTGGATACTCAAACTTAACATTCTCATATACAATGTCTCCCTCGGATTTCTGCAAGTGATTAATGAACTTAATGGGATAAAGTGTGAGGCATGTAGATTAGAACTTACATCTGCTGTATTGTATGGATTTAGTGGTGGATTCGACTGCGTGGGAGTTTGCTCGAACAATTTCATGAGGCGTCCAGCAGAGATGATAGCATCACTTACATTTGGTGCATACGCCAAAGCCTGACCCAACATCCACGATCCGAATATCAGCGCCTCGGCGACCTTTATAATATTCTCATAAGGCAAACCATCGTTGGCCACTAGCAAGCCACCATAATAGAGCGATACACCATAGGCCAGGAAGGGTGCTGACTGTCCCAAGGCAAAGACAATTCCACGGAAGCGTACCTTGCGACGACAGGCAAGATTAACCTGATCGATCTGTAATGTATAGCGCTCTATGACCTGACGTTCCAAGCCCAAGCCATTCACTGTACGTATATTGGCAATGGCTTCCACTGCCACCTGAGAGGCAGATTCAATAGCTGCCTTTGACCAGGCAACGCTCTTAGCTATGAAACGACCCTCCAGATAGACTGACAAGCAGAGGAAGGGCAGCGTGACGATGGTGAGCAGCGTTTGCTGCCAAGAGTAAACGAAGCCAATTATTAGGCCAACAGCCAAGGTGACCACCGCCTGTAGCATGATACCAACACGTGCGCCCGTTGCCTGTTTTTGTTGTTGATTCGGAAAAGGGATAATTATTATTTATGATATATGTATACATAAGTAAAACAACACCGATAACAGCATCATAACAGTATTAATAACTCACCCCCTGTACATTGGAACAATCTCCGGCAAGACGTGCACATAAAGCACCCACCGAATTACGTTCATCATCAAAGAATGCCACCTCCTGTGACATAATTGTCTTGAAGGCAGTCTGTCGTAAGCGTGTTGTCATCTTGACTCCAGCTGTTGTGAACATGTAACTTTGGAGCATTGTGCCTATGCCAGCCATTAGTCCAATGCCGGCAAAGATATATGAAATGTTATTGCCCTCGCGACGCACTAGATCCTCATCACCATCGGACAGTATGCCGAAGAAATCGCCAAAGAATAGACCCCACAATGGGAATGTTGTGCCATGTACAGCGGCTGCTATGCAACCCCAGAGGATGTAACGCCATTCGGGAGCATTTAGTTTCATTAGCTGCATAAAGGATATTTTTGGTTCATCCGGTTTCTTCTTCTTGCTGCGACGTTGTGAACGTCCTGAAAGATTTAAAGTCAAAAATTATATTCAATATTTTTAGCACTCGCTGGCATAGAGAGAGAGAGAGAGAGAGAGAAAGAGAGAGAGAGAGCAGAACACAAGGGAATTGTTTAATCCACTTACGTTTGCCTCGCGAAGTAACGCTGAATACATCGTCCTTGTTGCTGTTTGCTGTATAACCCGGCTCTGCGCCATCTTCATCAATGTCCTCGTCGTCATCGTCGTCCTCCTCCTCCTCCTCAATAATTTCCTCTTCCCTGAGTTTTGACAGTGGCGGTTTGCCAGCACCGCCAGCATATTCCTCATCAACATTTGCCTCTTCCTTGCGTTTGGTTATGTTCACAAGTTCTGCATACAAACCACCCTTATCCATAAGCTCGTCATGTGTACCCTGCTCAGCTACCACGCCATCCTTAACAAACACAATTTTGTCGGCATTAGTCACAGTCGATAGGCGATGGGCTACCACAAGGGTAGTTGGTCCTTGGCTGGCTAACTCTAGTGCATCCTGTACACGTTTTTCGGAGGTGGGGTCCAGAGCTGATGTTGCCTCATCCAGTAGCAAGATCTTTGGATTCCGCACCAATGCTCTAGCTATAGCAATCCGTTGCTTCTGCCCACCAGACATTTGTGCACCACGTTCACCCACCTTTGTATCATAGCCCTTGGGCAACTTGCTTATGAACTCATGGCAATTGGCGTCCTTTGCCGCACGCTCAATATCCGCCTGGGTTGCCTTTGGATTGCCAAAGCGTATGTTCTCTCCAATGGTGGTGGCAAATAGCACCGGTTCCTGGCCCACAACACCAATCTGGGAACGTAGCCAGGCCACATTCAATGTGCGTAGATCATGTCCATCCAGCTTAACGCTGCCCTGTTCTGGATCATAAAATCGCTGCATCAACTGTATCACAGTGCTCTTGCCACAACCGGAAGCACCAACAAAGGCAACTGTCTCTCCTGGCGCGACATCCACTGTCAGACCCTTAAGTATCTGTATATCCGGTCGTGATGGATACCGAAAGTGTATATCTTCGAAACGTAGACGTCCCGTAATACTGTCAGGTTTATTTCCAGTCTCAACCATTGGATCTATCTGAGACGGGCGATCGATAATCCTAAAGAGATTCCTGGCAGCGCCCAATGCCACCGCAAACGAATCCACATGCGGCGATGAGAATCCGAGATTCTGTGCACCCATTATAATGGCAAACAAAACAATCACCAGAACCGCTGGTGTATACTGACGATCTTCCAGGCCACGATTTTCCAATATCAGGCCAACTCCATACCAAACCGCAATAGCCATGCAAATGTAGATAATCAACCACATGACACCAGCTCCGATGCCCGAATAGAGACCCTTCTTACGTCCAGTCACCTCAGCGGGTACCAGCAGCTTGGAGAAACGTTCATTCTCCTTGCGTTCTCCGCTGAAAGCCAACACTGTGCGTATGCCACTGAAGACCTCCTCAGCCACATTGCCAGCATCCGAGTATGCCTTTAATTCCTTTTCGGCTAAGGAACTTTGTATCTTAGCAACCATTGCCGAGGAGACCATAATGAAAGGACTGCAGCTAAGCACAACGAGCGATAATTTCCAGCCATAGATGAAGGACATAATAATGCCTACGACGAAGGTTGATATGAGGAAGGTAACAATGGCTACCTTCTCACCAATACCCTCCTTCACCTTATCCAAATCCCTGTGCAAGATGTATGCTATAAGTTATAGAACTTGTATATATAGACTTAAGATGTACTTACTCTGTCATCTTGCTGGCAAAATTGGTGCCCGATGAAGTATCATACCAGGACATATCCTGACGCAGTATAGACTCAGAGAAAGATTTTACGTATGCGATTGATTTGATTGAGTGCCACACGATTGGATACATCAATAGCAATCATAACGAGTATAAACATAACGATGCAACCAGCCAGACTGCTCAGACCAAAGGCAATCGAGTCCTCTATAATTGCTTGGTTATTCTCATCTTTGCTGGCATCAGTGCTGCAGCATAACAAACCCCCAATGAAAACCTTACTCATAGTGTTTAATATACCCTTTGTTAATACTTACAGACGTCTGCCGCCACCAAAGAGTTGTAGTAGAAACGTAGGAGATGATGTGCCTGTGCCCACAGTGCGATCGATGAGTAGGGATGTAAATTCTCCATAGATCAGTATGAAATATGGTATAAAGGCTGAGCCCAATATGGCTACAATCATGCTAAACACTAGCAGAAAGCGTTCTCCGATTGTGGAATATCGAAACTATAAATGCCAGATAATGCATTGTTGAAATCGTATATGTAACTATATATATATATATAGCTTACCAGATCGAAATATGTATACTTTTGCTCTGGTTCCACTTGACTTTTGTCATTTTTATTTGTATCCAAACGAAAGTCTCTTAAATCGGGTAATTTTGTGTTTTGTTTTTTACTATCCTTTGGATAATCCTTTTTGGTGCTCATTTTGAGATTGCTTTCTATACACTATGCTTGGAAATTATACTGTATTTCCAAAAAGAAAACTCCCCAAAGAACACTCCTGCAAGAGATGAGCTTCAATCAATATTCAACATTCAAATTGTTGACGCAGTCGCTTGTAACGCGCTTTTTATTTCATTTTTTTATTCTAGTTTTTTTTGTATGCTTTGAACAATTGTAGCTTAATTAGATATAGATCTATTAAACGCTGTAACATTGCGACAATTTACAACACACACACACACACATAGACACAAGAGAATTTACAATATAAAATAATAATAATAAGAATTTCCCAAGACAAAATGCTTGATAAATTGGATCTACTGTTTGATGATTGTTGGCAATTGAAATGGGAAAAGTGTACATAAATTAATAAATTACAAATGCAATTCGAAAGTGAAATACAATTCAAATGATTTGTAATCAACAATTAAAATATACTATATGCACAATATATATATTTGTATGTGTTAAATTGATTTATACCTATCAGATTAGATTGTTTAAAGTATTCAAAAATAGTTTAAATATATTACTATTTGTATACTATTCGTTTTTAAATATCACAGAAGAACACAATAAAAATAACTCAATAAATATATATATGTATATGTATATGCGATATATATTATAAAATCCTACACAAATCGTTATATATTATCGATTCCACTAGCTTCCCGACAGCTAAAAGATTTCGCATCTCGACAGCGCGCGATTCAATTTTGTACTGTTGATTCTATTGGTAAGGTGCCGACCATAATGCTTCGGTTCTACCAGTTCTCGGCTCTGGGCAATCACATTCGTTGCCAGCCCATATAAACTTTTAGATAGTACATATACATATACATATATATATATATGATATAAGAGCTGAACTGATGCTATAATAAACATGATCGTAAACTAATTTCGTAGATTTTCTTATTATTTTTGTGCTTACCAAAAACACTTGAAACAAATTAGACAGAAAATTAGACTAAGATCTGGCTATAACTAAACAATGATATAGCTTACTTTCAAACTAATCAGCGTTTATCAATTAAGTCAAACAAGTTCCGCTTTACATATATATATACATATAGAGAAGTGAACCTGATTCCAACCGATTTCAGAAAATTGTATTTTACTCATAGTTCTTTTGTACTGTCTAAGAAAACAGACTTATGAGTTCATAAAGATACCCTAACAGTTCATATATATATAAATATCAAGATAATATATATAAATTGAATCTCTATATATAATGTATATATTATGTATATTTCAATAATTGTGAAATTCTTTATAAATCTTTATGAATTGATATCAAAATTTGCAGTTGAATGAACTGATTAAGTCAGCATTAATTGTTGTGGTTATGTTCAGATTGTAGTATAAATTCTTAAACAAATTGGTGAAATACACCGTTAAAGACTTAAATGGAACTAGTTTGCGAACATTTTGTGTAATTTATGAACTAGTTCATGCACATTTATTGTAGTTTTAGGCAGTTTTCTCTGCTTGAAGTGGGATTTATATCTGTTGAATAGTACCTGTTCCTATAAAAAGGCTTGAAATCTAGTTATTGATTTGGATATATGGCAATATGGATTTGATTGTATATATAGTAACATATAGTAGAGCTAGTTCATATAATTTGAAACTTATAACAAAACTTACGAATAACTAAACAGATCTATTTGAATCAATATTGCTTAATAAAATGTAAATACAGGTTTTAATCAGGTTTTCCCACATATCATATCAAACAATATTTAGATCGTTTGATATGACACCCTGTTGGTAACCTGCTAGAACCTACTCCAATTGGGATTTTCGACTATCGAATATAAACAAAACGTTCTTGAGATTTCCCTATAATGTCTGAAGCACATGTTGAAAGTTCTAGACGCTTAATGGACTACACACGACACAGTAATCAGATATACCATATCTGTAGGTAGAGCACAGTACTTCAAAGATTTATATTTTTTTTTTTTTTTTGTTTAGACTATAACAATTGCAATTAGTTATAGTTCCTTAATAGGTAATAGCTCATGGTATATATAAATAGTTATATAGTAAACACTTGAAGAAAACAGTTGAGTATTGAATGTAATATTATGTAAGATCTAGTAAAAGGATTTAATAAGTTTTCCTAAAGGGAAATTTTTTGTGTATGGAAAAGTTGTTTATGTTTAGATGAAATGGATTTCACAATGTGATGCAAGATAGGAATAGGAAGCTTATATATATATGCGTATATATATTACAAATTTTTTGTTGTCTAGTGTATAATATAAAATACTACACTTATCTGTAACAAGTACCATAATTTTATGACGGGGGAATACTAAAATTTATATAGGTTATAAACTGACATCAAAGGCATCAAGGTTATGGTCGCAAAAAAAAAGGTAACCAAAGTGGCAATAGAATCGTGTAAATAATGGCTAACATGTGAACTGATATCTGTTCCTTTAAACTACATAGTACTATATAATGCTCTGATTACCTGACTGATAGTGAGAGACAGAGAGAGAAAAAGGAATAGAACGATATATAAAACAAATTAGATTTGTTCCATTTAATCAAAATGCTGTTTGACGCCAATTGTTGGTTCATTAACTAAAATATCAAGCAAAATGTACATATATATATATACTTAGTAAGACAATATGTACTATTGCCAGACATTTCTGTATATATAATATAGATATATATAGTTTTATAGTTTATTCATAGACAGTCAAAGAATCTACCTGTACAGCACTTGAGGAGTAACAAGTTGGCTGATACCCGATCAGCTTGTAAATAACTAGGGTCAATGTTTCAGTGTATATGTGTGTGTGTTTTTTGGGTATACATACATCTATATATATATATATATATATATATTATCTCTATACTAAGTATGTAAACAAACGTTTGTTAGAGATTATGCGTTGCACTACGTCACAATGGACAGAGGAAGCGCTACATAGAAACGTGTCTAGAAGCGGGGCTAATCTTTGTATATAATGTATAGAGTATAGAGTATTTAGGTATAACTTGGTCTAGACATATAGGCATAAATGGATTATTACTACATGAAGACTATACATATAAATTATAACTCAAAAGAGAGTTAAGCTGTCAAGAAAGTCAGTTATCTGACAAATTATCTTATTCAACAAATGTTTAAAACATTTTATGATAATTTGTTGATAGTATTTTATCATTAGAAATATACTATATACCTAGTATATATATAGTATATTTATAATGTACATAGTATAGTAAAGTATATATGGTATGTTTGTTTAATAGACAATCGGAATTGCCTTCATTATATAGCTGACTTAATAATTTTTAATGTTACATTATAAAATGACAAGGCAATAATTCAACATCATTTGTTTTTGCTTCTGTCGCTAAGTTATTTGTTGTTGTATTTTATTTTTTTTTATTAATTTATTTTTTTAATTATATAATTTTAGCTTCATAATAATACGTAATACTCCACAGCACGTGCTATATTTAGTTATAGTTTGTCAAACTAACGATTTTTGGATACACTATATTAACTTATACAATCCAATCATTTGCTTATAGCTTAGATAGGTTAATAGGGAACTGCTTATAGGATCATCTATCAACATGTTGCACTGCCAGAAATTATCTCTATTATTGCCTTAAGAGTATCAGCTATGGCTTGCTATAAAAGAGAAGCTTTTTGCGATATGATTCACATCAGATTTAAGACAATTACTATATAACCTGCTCTGGGTAGAGTATCGATGGTCAAGTAATTCCAGTAGCAGCTCATAGAGAAGTCGCAGTTAACTTGCAGACAGTTCACAGGTAACTGACAGATAACTTCCAAGAAACTAGTAGATAACGTGCAGAGAATACAGAGATAACTGACAGCCTACTTCAAGGATAACTTGTATATAAGTTATAAGGAAATTCACAGATAATTCCGAGGATCAGTTTCAGCTTAAGTAACTTACAGATAACAGAGAAATAACGCTCCATATATAAATGATAATGTGCTCTATATAGTTAAAGTCCTGTTACCAACTTTGGTTAGATATGCAAAGTATAGAACTGCATGGAAAGAGTATTCCCCGGAGGCTGCTATCAATCAGTTGGAATGCCTTTCATCACTAATCGCTTTCAGCACATTGCACGTCGGAGCTGATGCCTTATAGTTATCAACTAACTTTTAAAGCTATTTAATAGCTATATAAAAAACTTGGCTTAAATACTCCGAATTATGTTTAAACAACAATTTGACAATTTAAGCCCATATCTTAGAGGGTTTTTTTCTACCAATTTCGACTGAATCGAAAGTTTGTTTTTTATTTTTGTCGTCAACACAAATAGAAACAGAAATATAAACAGAACCAGTTGCAGGCAAGCAGACAGCAGTTGGGTCAGTAAACTTGTCTTAGACAAGGCTAAGACGACTTAACGCTTATTAAATTTTTAGTAGTAACTTTAGGCTAGGAAGTACAAGTTTTATGTCTATTTATCATCTAGTTATACGTAACATCAACCTAGGTCAAATAAATATAGTACTAGAAGTACTTGCTTAATGACGTCCATATAGGGGTTTTACTTTGTGTTTTTCTGTTTTTCTGTTTTCTAGTTTCTGTTTTGTGGGCATTTCCATGATTCATTCAATAAATTGAATACATTTGAGTGTATTCACATTAAAAAGATATTACATTCTCATGAATAATAATGATTTATACAGATAATACAGGTATATTTATGTATATATATATAGATATTTTGATTAATATAAATGTGTATATATATATAGTAGTAGGTTTAGTCTCTACTAGAGGTAGAGTTTATAGCTGCATTGAGTAACTTTATGTGACATCTTTGGATTAGATTGGAGTGGATGGAATTGTATTGGTTTCCGTCTTCCGGTAATTAGTAGTTCATATTGTATGCCTGCTGACGATGATAGATCTCGCTGCGTACTAGTATTTCATAGCTGGGAAGGCTGAGCTCTTGCCCACCAAAGGGTATATACAGACAGCTATGTGATTGCTGTATCTTGCCAGGAGTTAGACTGCCACAGTAGTGTCCACGGCCCACGAAAAGTGGTTCACCATTGGGTGCACGTCCAGCCTCAATAGCACCTGGTGCTATGCTGCCACCAGAGCCATGTACCCAATGATATTTCGACTGTCCGATGAGCACCTCGTAGTTAGATTCAACAATCTCACGGCCAGCATGTGCTATGTAGGCACAACCACGACTTGGCGCTGCCTTGCCTGGTATAAGGGAGCCTTGATAGTAGGCGCGACAGACCAGCAATGGTGCCATGTCGCTGTCGTGACCTCCAAAGACTGCATCGGATGGTGTATAGCTGGCACTGGCATGCATCCACTGATCACAGCTTTGGCCGTGGGTGGGCGGTCCACCATAAGCTAGTGGCACGCACACAGCTGGTGTGTAGCTAGAACTTGGTCTATAGGGATCCATTGGCGGCTTGTAGGTTTCTGCTGGTGCATATAGATCTAAGCCTGGCTTGTAGGTCTCTGCTTGTTCATAGTGCTGCAATGGTGGCTTATAGGTATCCACTGGTATCAGAGATGATGTGGTCGAGGTCATGGGTGGAGTAACTACAGCGGCTGCATAGGACGGTGGCAGCACGCGTATACCACCTACTGGAGGCTGGAATTTTGGTAAGATTGTGAGCTCTGGTGGTGGTGGTGCTGGATATGGACCTGCAATAGCAGTTGCCATATAGCTTGGTGGTTTGTCGTTCATGGGAAAGGGCACAGCATCAAAATCTGGTGGATAGGGATATGGTTTTAAGGCTACTGCTGTTGCCGCAGGTGTTATAGGTGGTGGTGGTGGTGGCGGTGGTGTTAATGGACATTCCTCAAGCTTTACTTGTATAGCTGGTGTGGCTGGTATTGACGGTTCCACTAGCCAGCCTGGCGCTGGACGCCTTTCCTCCACCAGTATCTCATACGAATCCAAACGACGCTCCGCCCCTCGATAGGCAATGAAGAGTGCACGATGCACCGATGATATTTTCCCAACAATCAGGTGTCCCTCATAATGACCACGTCCCACATAAACCGGTTGATCCAATGAAGTGCGTCCACATAACACAGCTGTCTCGGGTATAACATGATCATAGCACTTAATCCAAACCAGATTATGTCCACATAATACTTCAAAGATGTCCTTGGGCAACGCCTCGCCACGTTGCGAGATGAAACCAAGTTGCTTGGAGGGCACCACCTTGCACACGAGCATATCACCCTCATGTTCCGCACGTCCCACATAGATCATGGCACCATCCTCATCATTGCCACCCACAATAGCATGCTCCGGTATGGAGGAATATGCGGAGGATTGTACCCATTTGTAAGCTGCAATGTTAAGTAAAAGATATTGTTATCGAATATGGTATTTTATCGAATGCTAATAGTAAGTAACACTATCTCATATCTTATCCATATCGTTTTAGATATAATTTGTATAATAATAGACAGTGATTCATGCGATTTTCCTATCCCAGGTATGTTTTGCTTTATCACCCAGCGACGCCCTGTGATTGCTCTAAACTGGATATGGGCAAACTGGTTTTAGGTAACCCTTTTAATGGACTTTTGTATAAAGGTATAGCTATAGCAGAGATTTGGTGATTCATTCATTATGAAAGTCTCTTGGGAAAGTACTATTACTCTCTCGGAAAAATGCCACCCTCTCTTCCAGGGTTATACATTGAGCTGCTTATGGAAAGGGTTGCTATTGGACAACCCTAAACTTAAAATACTGTTAGCTTATATATTGTATATAAAGTCGCATCTTTATTGGGTATATAAAAACGTATAGAATATGGCATTAACAAGGATACGGCTTAAGATCTAGTATAGGATATATATTTTTATTGACGGCAGAGAACTTCATAGGAATCGATACGTATTTCCCGACCACCATAGGGTATATAGAGACAACGTTGACGTGAGGATATTAAACCAGGTGTAAGACTACCCTGATGATGTCCACGACCAAAATAAATGGGTTCACCGTTACGTGCTCGTCCGGTTGTTACGGCATTGGGTGGTATAGAATGATGCTGTGGTCGAAGCCAGACATAACCATATCCGGTCAATACTTCATAGGTTGGTTTTTGGAATTCATAGCCACCAAAGCATACATAGGCGCAACCCTTGCTAGGTACCACTTTAGCTGGTAACATCTCACCCTCATGAAGGGCGCGTCCAGCATAGATGGCTGTACGATCCGAATCATGTCCAGCAATCACAGCACCTGGTGGTGTATAATTGGGTGAGGCTGGTACCCAGACATCTTGTTGCTGATAGATGAGCACCTCATAGGTGTTAATGCGCACCTCCTGGCCACCAAATGGCACATAAAGGCAACCATGTGATGGATGCACTTTGCCCACGCTCAATGAATTTGAGTAATGACCACGTCCCACATAAAGTGGTTCTCCTGAACGTGTATTACCAGTTCGTACTGCATTCGGTGGCACACCACCACTGGCACTACCAACCCAGGCAAATCCCTGACCAGTCAATACCTCATAATGATTCTTTTGATGCTCAGCACCGCCAAAGGCAACATAGGCACAACCCTTGCTGGGTATAACCTTGGCGGGTAAATTTTCGCCCTCATGAAAGGCACGGCCCACATATATGGGCGAACCATCAGCATCATGACCACCAATAACAGCAAATGGAGGCAGTGCAGCATATGGAGTCGAGTGCACCCAAGTGTGTTCTGCAACGAGAATATAAGCACAACAACAAAATGCCGTCATAATTTAATTTAACTCCACGACAAAAAAAAAGAACAAAAAAAAAAGAAATGATAATCAAAATATTGTGATAAGATAATGTCAATTGATAAGAACAATTTCTATATGAATTTATATAAATATATATAGTATTCATATATATATTTATATATATCTTTAAAATGTGAACAGAGTTGCGTGAATTTGGATAGAGATTGGGTGTTATCTCTTGGGCCTGATCCTGCACTCGCCTACCAATGCTCACAGTTACTCCTGGCTGTGTGTTACCTGAAGGGGAACCAAAAGAAGAGCGTAGAAATCGAATAGAACAAGCACAACACTACTGCACTATATATATATAGATATATATATATAGATATATATATATATATAATTATATATATATATAATATATAGAGTTAGTTAAGCCAATATCCTATACGTTATTTATCAAACATTTCTTTGCTTTCATTTTTAACACAATTACTTACCCATGATTCAACAGTTGGTTGTGGGCACTGCTTCTATATATATAGTATATATCTTTTTATATATTATATACTTAAAGTATATATATTTGTATTATATAATTAAATCTACAAAAACGTAGCGTAGGGTTCGCTGCTTCACTTTCGACTAAAAGTAAGTTCTAAAACAGAAATCGTTTAAAACCCACAAAGCGATTTCTCGCCTCGTTTTTTGCCCTTTTCTTCGATTCGTTTATTAAATTGTTCTGCTTATCAGAAAGCTTTTTTCCATTATTTTTTGTTGTTATTTATATTTGTATTGGCACTTTGTACGTTATCGCCCATGTTTCTACTTATAGACAACTATTTATCACTTCCAATATGCAATATGCCTCATGCGTTAAAAACAACAACAAAAAACAACGGTTAAAGCTTTTTCCAGGGCGTTAACGCTTATCAGTAGATAGTCTATGAATCATCAGGCGAACTTTATAGTATTTATACTATTATACTATATATATATATATAGATATCTCTTTATATATATATGTATGTGTGTATACACCTGTCAACAATAACCACATGAAATTTATGCTCGATTCAATGAAATGAGCAAATATTTATATATTTTTTGACTGACAGCAAAGTGTTTTACCTTTCTATATATAGTAGAATATAGTATATGGGCTATATAAATCATGTTTTTTGTTACAGATTTTCGTAACACTTAGGTATTTAGCTAAGATTTAAGTGAATTCTTCGGAGCTGCCTAAAGTTGCCCAAAGGTTGTTTAGAGTTTCTTTAAGTTGTCTATGAAATGTATATGCCCTCTATAACCTATGATACAAGAAGTGTTTATGGCACTTACAGTTAAAGTAACTGTTTATAAACATTAAAATTTAACTAAACATTAACTCCAACAACTTTTAAAACAACTTTCCTTTGCGTTAGAATTAAAGTTTTTATTGCAAATTATTTTTATATGGAAATAAAAGAAATTTATAAAACAATTTAATTTATTTATTTAAAAAAGATCTTTAATTTATATACAATTCTTCAGTTATGTATAATACTCATAAATAAATTCACTTTTTATACATTTTTGATTCCCTTTTCAGCGAATATCTTTTCAGCTGTTCTTTCTTTTTTATACAATTTCAAAATTTTAATGCAAATTAAATTTATCGTTTAATATTTATAAACAATTTTTTTTATATATATTTTTTTTTAATATTTTATTGAGTCAACAGGCAGGCTTTTGTTTTATTATTTACATAAGTGAAACATTTTTTAAATTTATTTATACTTTTTTTTTCACTGAGTCATTTTGGGTCTGCAGTAAACCTAATCTCATTTAGCTTGGGTTCCAACACCAAAGGCTAATACAGCACCATAAACAGCTGCGGCTTTCATTATTAACTCAAAAGCTAAGGGTAATCGTCATAGTTATAGCGTTGGTGAAGCTTTTTAGATATTAATCTAAGAACAAAGAACCATTACAACGTTTTTATCCAGCATAAAAGTGAAGGCAGTTACTAATTCGTATGCAAATCGCAGTTAAACGTTCAATCCAAAGGTTCTGAGGTAATTTCAAGCATCTCATATAAAATATATAAATATGGGTAAGTGAACTTAATGCAATTGCTGTTTATTTATATATTTATTTTTATAATAGTGTTAATGTACTTTTGCCATACCCATATTCAAGACATGTTGCAAATATGCTTGCAACACTTGTAGGTAGGTTTCAGCTTTGAAATCAGAGTTCAAGTACTTCAAATTTCACTTCCGATTGCTTCACCCTAAGAACTTTCCCTTAGTAAATAACAGTGTGAAGGTATATCATAAGCATTACAGTGCATCAGACTTCAAGGCTTACAAATAGGTTGTGTAACAAGAGGGAGTATCGCAATTCATATAAGAAAGGGTGTCAGAATCATGCCGTACCCAGTAGGAGTTTCGTTAAATGCATAGCAAATTATAGCTCAGATTTCCTGCTATGCTATAATTAAGAAGTCAGACTTGAAGGATCACAAAGGAGACTTGGTAGTGCTGTATTAAGGGCACCTTATGCCTGAGGCATACCGTACCGTATACACTACAGATTTACTTAAGGAAATTGCATTTCAAAGTTAATGCAGTAACTTCTAGATGACGCATACCTTCCCTTCCCAACCTTACCTTAGTTGCGTTAGGTGTAGTGCTTGCTTTATGGCAGAGGGTACCAAGTTCAAGCCATAAACCATACGCTATAGAATTCTTTATAAGGAATGCAACTGCAAGTTATGGTTAGACCTTCAGTATTATCTACAGGAAATGAAGTAAGATTGGCTAATCGGGGTGTTTTGCTAGTTCTATGGCGTCAAACTGTACCCAAAACTGTGGTTAGAAACGTACCAAAATAATTAGAATTACTAACACTTCCAGCTTAGTATGCCTAAGAATTGATGTTTATTTAGTTTATGACATGATTTTGTTTTTCTGCTATATATATTTATATATAGTTTGTTTCTTGGTTATTGATTAAATATTATTATAGAGCGATTCGATAAGGTACTTAGCTATGTGCAATCAGTCAAAGATAACCAAAAAAATAACAATAACAACAAAAAAAAGTACAAATTACTTACTTGGCTCTTAGTAGTTGGCCAATTTGTAATACTTTTTTTACAGCTGAAATTAAATAGAATTTTAAGTTTTGATTTTTTTTTTTAGCACTATTTACTGTGATAATATTTGACAGTTGGGGCCCCGATGACGAAGTGCCAGAATATGTATGAAACAGTCGACGGTAGTACATGTGTTTAGTTTGAATACTATATTTACGTTATTTCAAACAGTACCCAGTCTCCTCCGATACGTTATCTTATCGGTTAGCCGGCAGTCAACAATTGCAACAAAAAAGTGTGTTTGATCTGATAAGGGAATGAATTCGGTTTATAACACAACTGCCAACGACACAGACCACTCAGTCCAACACTAACCTCGATCGTTGTGCGATCCGTTAGCTTTTCCCTATACACATATATATTATATCAAATCCGAATATAAAAAAAACACAAACCTTAAAATGGGTAAGCAAATAGCTCAACTGAAATATAAAGTATAAAGGAGTCTTAATCTATGGAATATACCAGTGAGAGTTACAATTAATCAAAGTGCAAATAAAGTAACAAAGTTTCAAAGGATGTAAAGTTCCTGCCCAAGGGAAATTGCTATCCAGCAAATGAAAAACTTTTACTAAAACAAAGTCCATTCGTATTACCCTTTGATTTCCAACGAAAAGGTTCTAGTTTTTCATCTTAATGAAACCGCTTTGTCTTCTATTTGAAGCTGTTAGCTTTTCCTAGTATTTTGTTTCAATTATATCAATCAATATATGACTTCAACTAGTCCAATTGGACTAAGACACACACATATACATCAAATATTGTTTCAACGTTGACAATTGTAATCCGTGAAACTTATGTGATTTCACACTTCCAGATAACATTGGCCAAGTTAATACAATTCACATTTTAGTTACTGTACTTGATAACTGTCGCAAGGTACCTGCCTCTGCCTTGCGCCCTTTCTCAGATTTTGACACAGTTTCACACACACACACACGCACACACTTGCAACTTGCTATCAAAGAGTTTGATAAGAAAAAGCCAGAGTAAAGTTTGCATTTTATTTTGATTAAATAAAAAGCTTTCTGTACCGTTATTTCAATAAGGGACACGCAAGCATTTTCTCTTGCTCAAACTTCAAATCAATATCTTCCTCTGTCAATCTATTTCTCCTCCCATCTCCTCCTTTTGAATCTGCTGTTGGTTAGGTTTTTCTTTTCTTGTATATACCTTTTACAATTTTTCAAATTTTTCATTGATTTTCCCCCTCCTCTTCTGTCATAGATCACACTTGGATTGCCTGCAACGTGTACGATTCTCTGCCAGCTTTTGCCATTGCCGCTGGACACGATTCGGACAATGACCCCATCTACTTGGGTCGTGCCTTCCACAATGGCGATATGCTGCCAGCAAAGGTGATTCCCAACAAGCATCAAGCTTATGTTGCCTGGGGCGGTGAGGAGATTACCAAGCATGACTTTGAGATTCTAACTGGTCACCATTACTGCTGGATCCCGGCCAGCAATGGTGAAGTGCCACCACATGCTCTGCGCGTTGGCCAGACCTCTGATGGTGAGCCCTTGTACATTGGTCGCGGTTATTTCTCTGGCAGTTTGACACCTGGCAAGCTGCATCCATCTCATGGCTGCCTATACATTCCCTATGGTGGCGCTGAACACAGACTGGAGGCATACGAGGTGCTGGTACAGCCAGAGACCTGGGTGAGCTCATCTGGTAGCAATATTGTGCCTGGCACTGTTGTGGCTGGACAGGATGCTGATGGTGATACCATCTATGTAGGTCGTTCCTACCATGAGGGTGAGCTGCTGCCAGCCAAGGTGAGTCTACTACCTCCTCTCTCTCTCTCTCTCTCTTTACGCTCTCTAACTGAGTTTGTGCTGCTCACAGGTTATTCCTAACAAGGGCTGTGCCTATGTGTCCTATAGCGGAGAGGAGCATGTCAAATATGACTTTGAGCTACTGGCTGGATATGGCTACGGCTGGGTACCCGATTCCTTTGGCAATGTTCCCGGCGGTGCTGTCATCTGTGGACGCACCAACGATGGTGAACCCCTCTACATTGGACGTGGACACTACAATGGCAGCTTCACACCTGGCAAGATACATCAGTCCCATCGCTGCCTCTACATACCATTCGGTGGACGTGAGGTCCCCCTGGACAACTATGAGGTTCTCGTACGATCCTAGACTGATGATCAACTCCACAACAAAACCGAAAATACTTAAGATTCTGCATCCATTCATAACGCTCTTTATTACCACTTTATTTTCAATAAATAAATTAAATTATTTGTAACTTTAGCTTATCTTTATGATATAGTATAGTATATAGTATGGAAATACATAGAAGAAGAAGAGTTCTACGATATATCGACCCAAAAGTATGCTTATAAAATACAAAGCTACCAATTCAAAGCGTAGCTAAAGTTAACTATATTTCTGTTATATTCCGCTATCATACGTTAACCCACAGATACGTAACTGTTAGATATATATTAGATATATATCTGTCAGATAGTATTCTATATATATAATGTTTTAATTTAAATATTCTTCCATTGTTTAATACCATTTTTCATACAATTTTCCAATTTGCTTTTGCTTTTGAAAGCTTTTACAGAGCTTTTCTTATATATTCTCTACGCTCTTTGTAGAATTGTACAGTAAATTTTTTTGTTTTGCTTTCTGTTTCGTGTAGACTTACCATGTGTCATATACAAATCTACACTCTACACATTCCATTTCAACTGATACGCCTGCAGCTTATTGGTCGTTGTACGTGCCACACTCTCATTGGTCGCTGCTTTGCCACTGCATTGGCTCGGATTGGTTGTTGTGGCACGAAGTGTCTGTGCAACATAATAGGGCGTGTTTCATCTTATTCGCATGTAGCCATTCTACTTGATTTACATTTTGTATTACAATACTAGATATTTTAAGCATTGTATCTATATCCGAAAGTTTTGTCTTTATTTAACTCTCATTTTTTTCTTATTTTTAACAAATTTTTCGAGTTCTGAAAATTTTTACCTTCAAAACAGGTTTTTCGTTTGCTTTTCGAACGCTGCAAATGCCGTCGCTCTGCCAACAAACATTGAAAATATTTTCAGATTTTTAAAAGGAATTAAATTAAGTTTTATAATATATATATATATATAGAGTATGCTACATACAGTAATGTATAGAATGTCTAGCAGATTCCTGCATCAAAAAGGAATCGAATTTCTAAGCAGCATTATGTTTATTATCATACATAACTGTAATTTATCTCCTATAACTTTTTATATATAGAAGATTATCGTATATTCAAATATCTTTATTAAAAATCATAAACTTTACCAAAAATCTATCTTTACTCTATTGTAACTTTAAAAATAGTTTTTCTCTCAATTTTGTTTTGCATTTTCAACTATGTTCTGTTTTTTTTTGGTAAGGCTACAAACTTGTCTAAGAGATCTTTAGTGATTAACATTTAGTTTCTATATAAGACTTATATATAATCTAAATAACTAGAACTCTATTTATTGATATCTCCAGAAGGAAGTCTTTCATTGAACTGTAGTCCAAGACTTCAAAACTTTGAAGTTTCTAGTTTACCTTTTCCATTGGCATTGCTTAGTTCTGATTAACCTCTATTATTATCTCTACTATGTAACTGTAGACTACACATATATATATATACTTTTATATACCATATTATCTAAAATACTATATACAATACTGTATATAATTCTGTACTACATAGAATACTTTATATAATGCTGCATACAATACTATACTATAGAGTATTGTATACGATTTTAAAAGGAATACTATATAACATACTGTATACAATACAATATATCGTACTATATAGCATACTATATTTCGTAATATACTTTATCAAGCTATAAGTTTACCTGGAGAAATATCGTATTTCGTCTTTTTGTTTTCAAACCTGAATTCCACCCATTAATGCCGAGTGTAAGTCCTTGAGAAGCTTTTTTCTAAGCTTTACACAGAAGCTTGTAGATGATATTTACATAAGATTGAAAACTATATGACTTATGGAATATTTTGGAATACTAAAAACGATCTATTAAAGTTGTTAGCTTAAGTTTAAACCTGTTTAAAGCGCTGTTTGGCGTATGAAATATATAGAAATCTTAATTAACAACATTTATTGTAGGGTTAACTTATGCCGTCGGCATATGAGGGCTTCTCTTGAAGTAAACATAACAAATATCTAATATATTAGCCCTATCTGTAAGCCATAAAAATTTTTGTATAATAATCAAAACAAGTTTTATAGAATTTAATATGGTTTCTTTTAAAATGGGAATGGCTCTAATCGCTGTATCCAATAAAGAATTCATGTAATTTAATTTATTTTATTTAATATGAAATTGGTTTGAAGCATCCCTCTTGATCCATACAGACACACAAACACAAACACACATCATACACACATAGCACACATGCTGTGACCGGGACAACGCCTCAATATCCATTTAGCTGAAATGTATTAAAAAGTATCTCAGATGCTATCGTTGGCTATCCCGTCCATCCATTTAAGCTAACCAGACACTGAACAGGCACAAACGTCGAGCCATCCCTCAAATAACTTACGAGAAAATGCTCGAAATTCTTAGCCAGAGCAACGGTAACAGCAACAGCAGCAGCAACAACAACAGCGACAACAACAAAACAACAACAAGAGAACAACAACAGAACAGCTTTGAAATATCAGTTTCTTCTTTAGTAAAAGAAGCAGCAGTAGATACAGCAACGGTGGCGGTGGCGGTGTAGGAATAAAGCGAATGACAAAATTTTTGGCCTGTGGCGCTGTCGCTTTGTCGCTAGAACAGACACAAACACACACACATACATGCAAGCATAAGTGCACATAGTTAAGCAGCAGGCAAAGAGACAGACAGAGAAGGTAAACGTAAAACTGTAGAAGGAAGTGCGTTGAGCAGAGCAAAGATAGCTACGAATGAAGGCAGCAAGCAAGCCAAAGGAAATAAACAAAACTATAGAGCAGCAGGGTAAGGCAGAATGGAGAAGTGCGGGTTGATTTTAACAAGCAGCGGCTGCTGCTTATATGCTGCGAATGAATGGATGAATGCTATCTACAAAGGCTGCCTTATATACCCAATAATATACATGTATAAATGTATATATATATATATATAAAAAAAACAGTTTTTGTGTGTTTATGTATATTTATATATATATATATATATGTAAGTATATAAGTTCGCTGCAGTTACAATTAGTGGCGACAAGAACGAAAAAGAATGGAACAATAAGCGCACACGATTTGGTTTTGAGTGCTCTTGCATTTTGTGGAGAGAGAGTATGAGAGTGTATATGAGCGTATGAGAGTATGTGTGTGTGTGTGTTTGCGAGTGTTAAGCGAAATTGGTAGGGTTTGAGCTAAGGTAGAGAGGGGTTGTTGTTGCTACTAACGGCGACTGGCAAAGAGAAAACATTTTTTTTATTTGCAGGACTACGCAGTTGGGCTTAGGGGTGGAGTGTGACGATTGCGGAGTGTGGGTACAGCTAGCGTGGTTAGTGCTCTGGCTTAATATTGAAACGTGTCTCATCGGATGCTTCGACTGCGAGCGATAACACAAATCCAAGCACATACAAATGTGAATGCAAATGTATGTTTGTGTGTGTGTGTGAGTTTGTGCGCGCGAATGAAGTGAAATGGAAACGTAGGGAAAATAAGTTGTAAAACGAAGCCACAAGCAGAACGCAAAATGAAAAATTGTACATAAAAATGGAAATGCGACAAGGGACACACAAGCAATGCCCATCAGAAGCAGCGGCAACAGCTGTGGGCGTGGAGTATACATTAAAACCAAAGCCGAAACCTTTCTCCAATTGTATATACCCTCTATATATATATACTCTTATATACATATACATATTTGTATATGCGTCTGTGTTTGTGTAAGTATATATAGTGTATGGTGTATGGTGAACTGAAGTGAAACAGCATTTGGTTTCGGTTGCCAGCTAACGGTAGCTTGCTGTCTCCTGCCCTAAGGCTAAGGCGACCAAGCGAGCCGTAGTCTTTGAGTAGTGAGGAGAGCTCACCGAAAATCTAGCGATTGAAACACGCACAGTTTATGCAAAATTAAATTATACACCAAGCAAATGAACTCAATTCAATATTCGTGTCACGGCACGCACCATCTCTAGCACGCAAACATTGCCAAGTCTTAAGTCTAATTAGTTTTTATTGTACAAGTCCAGTATCTAAAAATATAAAAGCCGAAAACGCACATAATTATGAAAATGGAAATGAGGGAACATTGAATGAGGAGCATTGGCTCCAGTTCGATCTGCTTCACTTCGCACCTAATACAGCGCTTCAGGCTCCAACTCCAACGTTTTTACCCCCTCTTCATAATCCTTCCAACGCATCTCATCTCTCATCTGGCCATGCCTGTCGCTTATGCGTGATAATTCAATTAGGAATGTGTGAATCAGGCAGCAACAAAAGCAACAACAAAAACAGCAGGCACTCAACAAAACAGCAACTGCAACTGCAGCGGCAAGCATCAGGCGGAAGCAGCAGTAGAAAAAGAATTGAAAAAAAAAAACAAAAAAAATAAAACAAATGCGAGTAAATACTCTTTCCGAGCAACCGAAAAACAGAAATTCATAAATACGATGCCCAATCTGCAGTACACAAATGCAGAGCGTTGCATGCAACCCTGTATCTCGGCTATATACGCTGCAGAAGGAACAGAATCACAATCAGAATAACAGAATAACTCGGCCTGGGCTCTGGCGGCCTGAAACAATTTATGTGCCATGTATTTTGTACATAAAAATAGCGGACGAGGCGGCAGTTGCAGTAGAGCGACGACAGCAAGAGAGACGCCAGCACTGGCTGAAGCCGGAGACGGGGCAAAATGTACATGGACGTTGCCTGAAAAGGGGACACTATATGCACAGCTTGCCATCAAAATATTTTAACATTAACATGCGACTGCACAACGAACAGCACAGTGAAGTTTCAAGGGGGGTTAACAATGCCTATTGAAATCCCCAATATCTCTTTGATTGATGATAACATTTATGCCAACACAATTTGACCCCTTGTAACTTTGAGTACGTTTCATTGATCCCCTTTTGCTTGTGTAACATACGCCACTGTTATTGTATCTTGAATCTTGCTGTACATACAAATACAAATATACACACACATAAACATAACCATGTATAGCACTACCGCACTCTCTCACTCTCTCGTTAGCTCTCCTGGTATGTACGCTTGCTTATTGTATGTGTGTGTGTGTGTGTATTCAAGTGTGCGGCTCTGCGATAGCAACGTATATCAACAGCAACGAACACAACATCGACCACGAGTTGGGCCTCGTCGCATTACCAATTTAAATTCCCATCCAATGCCCGCACGTAGCAAAGTGCCGGTAAGGAAAAAAACGACAGACAGAGAGACAGACAGCGAGACAGACAGGCAGACGAAAGGACAGACTGACAGATCCAAACACGACAAACTCTAAAAGAAAGAGCATTTAATGAGCGCTACTGTTCTGCTTGCCGTTGCTGTTGGTGTTGGAGTTGTTGTTGTTGTTTCTTTTTCTGTTTCTGTTATTGCTCGAAATGCCAATTCGATATGTTACATATTTGCTGTTGCTCTCTTGCTCGCTCTCTCGTTCTACTTGTCTTCTTTACTCCTTTGCTATTGCTATTGCATTTGTTTTTGTTTTCTATTAAATTAGGTTCATTTGCCAGAGTGAACGGCTGCCGCTGTCGACATTGTTGTTGTTGCTTTAGTAGCTTTGGTAAAAGCACCCTCTTTTCAGTTGCGCTCTGTTGTTGTTGTTGTTGGCATCGTCGTCGGTGTGTCAAGTGGGCTGTGCAAGCGTTTCGTTGTATGTGTGCGTGTATGTGTGAATTCGTGTGTGAGGTCTTATCGACTATGTGCAAACCGCACGGCTCACTGGCTGCCCGGTTGCTTGGCTCCAGCTTTGCCGTCGCTTTGACGCCGTCTCTGCGGTTATGATTGTATATGTGTGTGTAATTCATTATATACTAGTGAATAGCAACGTCTGAGTGGTGTATATACATATGTATATGCTTATGTATATATACTTATGTGCAAATATGCCATCCAACCCGTCTCAAACATTAACACCACCACCACTACCGCTACAACCAACAGCTGAAGCTGTGGCATGCTGATAATGCAATAAACTGGAAAAAAATACGTAAAATTTTGATGAGCTGAGACTGCAAATTGGCATTGGATGAGTGAATTGCCAATGCTTATACATATGTAAAAATATGTCTATATATACATAGGTATGTGTGTATCCTTAAAATACATAATTATGTATCCAAGCTTTTTTTTTTACGTACATGTATGTACATATACATATGTTTATATATTTACTCAACTTTTTTTTGCGCTTATTACAGGTACTCAACATTATGTAAAAAGCACTCAGCCAGCAACTTCCAACGTCATTCCGACTGCATGGCACCGCAATTGTTTGCTGTTATTTAACAGCATCATCACAATTCCACAATTCCACAACTCTTCCAAACTCAACTCAACGACTCTTTGACACTCTTACTCCAATGAATTGCCACCCAAAGTCAGTATGAACTTCATTTGCAATGCAAACACATCGTGTAAGTGTAATGTAAAAAGTGAAGTGAAAATGTGAATGGTAAAGTGCATGATGGAGAGATGAAGTGAGAGGTAGGTAACGAAAGCTAGTACTCTATCTTGTGTAATCAACTAATTACAACTGCCGCCAATGCCTGATACTGGCTAACAGTAAACACCACCGACGCCACAAACACATTTACATTCACACAATTACAGCCACCCGTCGTTCCAACACACAATTTATCTTGTTAAAGTGACTTTTAAGCGCTTGCCGCTCATCCCTCCCTCTACTTCACCTGCTTAATCTTATGCTGATGCCGCAGTTGCCGTAGCATCAAGCAAAGACATAAGAAAGAGCTCATCGTTAAAAACAATCGAGTAGCACTCAATCGACACTCAAATCAATCAATGTGCGAGCAACTGCTGCGATTGCAAAATTTGAGTGTTTGAGAGATGAATTGTACAAGTGCGAGGGAGAGTATGAAATGTAGCTAGAGCTGCTATTCTGTGCGAATTTACTATTACTTTATGTCGCTCTGCTCTATCATATTAAATGCAGCTATTATTATTATTTTCGTTTTTCGTTTATTCTGCTTTGAGCAAAAATAGTGCTTAGCTCTTCGTTTCGTTGACTGTCCCGCAATAAAAGCACGCCATAGCTCTACATTTTTTTCTATTTCTACTTCTTCTACACCTTCTCTGTAAATTGATACTTTTTTTTTGGGTTTCATATTTTATTTGCTGCCTCTGCCTCTGCCTCTGCCTCTGCCTCTGCCTGTGCCTCGCAAAGAGCATGCAAATAACGAAAATAAACTAAATCAGCGCACTCAATAAGTTAGACCAAGATAGAAAATGCATGAGAGTAAGCAAGACAATATAATTTGTCTTTTTTTTTTTTTGCTACGGGGTTCGTCTGTTTGAGTGCGCTGCATATTAATAATGGTGCACTAATTGGATATTAATACTGGGATTCTCATTTCATTTACAGAAAACTGAATTATCTCACTGATGAATCAAATTATATTGTGACACTTAAACCAGTTGAGGACTCGTTTTTTTTCTTTTTTTTTTTGTGTGCTTCCTGTGTACTTAAAACGCTGCTGCTTATATTTACTTAAATCTGAACAATCACATTATATCAATTATGGCATTCAAAGGAAAACCTAAAGTAATGCAAATAGACAAAGGGAGATGTTTAGTATATATACGACTTCATATTACTTGTTGTTGGGTAAGTCAATAATAAAAATATTATATTATATATAATAGATAATCAAGGCTATATTATTTATGCTGAACATTAACTCATAAAGAACGTTGTTGCTCATAAAATTTAAAGGTTTAAAGCATAATTTTCATATGAGTTATTTAACTTGTTAAGAAAGTTAATAGGAAGTTTATTAATATAGCTAAAATTGCTGCTTAATTGACTAGTATAAGTAGTAGATATCAGGATTATATGATTAAGGCTTATATTGAATAGATAAAGCTTAATTTATTGATGTCTAAAAGTTTGATAATGCTCCCACCTGTTCATATAGTTTCTTAAAGCTTTCCAAAAACCAAATTATATATTATCAATCTATTAGTTGAAGCAATTCAAAGTCTAAATATCTAAAATATATATCTAATATCTGTCGTATTTAATAAATTTTCCCGTAAGTCAAACGATTTGTTCTTTGTCCTTACTATAATGCCACAATCAATGGTACTAAATGTGACGAAAGCCCTAAGATTTTACTAATTGAAATTTTGCGCCCTCATTTTCATCGTTGGGAATGCCGAAAACTAATTTAATGGCATTTGTGTAACACAAATGCTAAGCACATAAATCGTCATTTAAGCGTAATTCCTACTAAAAGTAGCAATTCGTTGAATCGCCTTGGTTATATATATATATATATATATATATATATATATATATATAATACATATAAGGGTGGTGTGTGGGTAGAGTCAGAGGCAAAAAGAGAGAGAGGCAGACGCAAAGCCTGTACTTGGGGGCTTGTTACAATAATAACAATTAAAGGACTTGGCGCATAAACTTTCTTTTGGGAACACGCACACACACACACACACACACACACACACACACACACACATACACACAGACACACATACAGTTATACAAGACAAATGTTCGTGTCGTAACTTTTGCACCCAATTCAATTAAAGATACGAGTGTATAAACTTTTTTTGATGTTTACTCGTGGCAGGAATTCATCTTGTATCAAGTCTCCAGGCTCCAATTTTGCTCCTTATTTCAGCATTACAGTTAATTCAATACCTGCTTCTGGTACTCAAAGTGCAGTTCCATTAATTACAATTACAAATCGTACACAAACGGCATTCAAATGTATCTGCACAGAGCTTGCCTAACGGACCATTGAATGAGGTCCTTGTGTGGTCCTACATTTTGTGGTTTCTATGGGCTAGACATCTGATTTCCTATAGCTAATGGATGCCTTTTAATTAGTATGTTTGCGTATCTATGTAAATGTTACGCAGTTTCAACTATTTCGTACTACCCCAAAGATTTAGTTGAATTATACGCAGAGTTTTCTTTAAGTTGAACACAATTTTTGATTATTTTTTTTTATAAAGAAAAAAATATTAAAGATAGATGAATGAAAGATGGAATGGGAAATAGGAGGTAGTTGGACTTTTTTTTATGGGTAGTTAGAAGGGTTTTAAAAACTAAAAACAGTTTAAAAAAAAAGTTGGTTTTTTTTAAATATTTTTAAATTGTTCTCTATTTATTTTTTTAATTTATTAAAATTTTTACATTTTTTCTTACAGTGTTTTTATTTTAAAATTTATTTTATTTTAGTATTTAATTTTATTTTTATATTTTTAATTTATTTTATTTTTAATTTATTTTTTTTAGTATTTAATTTTATTTTTATATTTTTAATTTATTTTGTTTTAGTATTTAATTTTATTTTTATATTTTTAATTTATTTTGTTTTAGTATTTAATTTTATTTTTATATTTTTAATTTTTTATTTTATAAATTTTATTTTTTTTTTAAATTTTTTTCAAAGCGTTTTTTATTTATAATTTTTAGCTCTATTATTTTTGTATTTTATTTTAATCTATTTTTTTTATATTTTTTATTATATTTTATTATTTGATAATTAATTTATTTTGTTTTATTTACTGTTATTTATTTTAATTATATATTAAATTTCATTATAAATAAATAAAAGCATCAATAATTTAATAAATAAAAAAATATATATATATTTTGTCTTTGAATTATTTATTATTATTTTCTTTTCTTTTTGCTGCAATTCAATTGATTTTCTTTGTTTTGTTAAAATAGAGATAATATTGGAAGTAAGAGATAATAAGAAAAATATACTGAGAGAGAGACAGAGACAGAGATAGAGACAGAGACAGAGGCAGCGATTATTATAATTAATAAAAGATTAATGAAATATATTCTCGCTCTATGAAAAGTTGATTATAAATTGTTAAACATTGTTTTGGTTTGGAGAAAGTCTTTAGTTAATTTCTGGAAGAAGAAGAAAAAAAAACATTGTGAAAGTGGCGATAGATCATCAACAACAGCAGCAGTAACACTATGAGCAACAACAACAGCAACAACAACAACAACAACAACAACAACATATTAAATCATCTGTTAATAATCCAATGAAATCAGTTGCTCAACTAAACGATACAAGATACAAGTAATACTAGTATTTTATGATATATACTATATAGTACATATATATATAGTATATATGTGTATGTGTATATGTGTGTGTAGATGTGTATATATGTGTGTGTATGTAGTAGAGGAGTGTTTTGACTCTTTAAGTCAAGTAAATTAAGCGTTTTGCATGTTAACTTCACACTGAATCGCCAACTCTCTCAATGTGTGACTGTGTGTGTGTGTGTGTGTGCTTACAAGTTTGCATTTCTAATTACCTGATGGTTACAGATGGTGTGTGTGTGTGTGTGTGTGCTTATACAAATGATTTATAAATGCTAAATTAATGCGCTAAAAGCCAAACGCATTAAACTTGTTTTTCAGATGTGCCCAAATTGCACACACACACACACACACTCAAACACACACACAGAAAGAGTGCACAACACATATGGAAGAGACGCGTTAATATATCGCGTCTCTTGCATAAGCTTAATGGTTAAAGGAGTACTTTGGTGTATGGCAGTGGAGAGGGGAGGGGAGTATATACTGAGTGTTGCTTAATTATTGTAATTGGAGTTTTGCGCTCGAACCACACACAAAAATTCCATAAATTATTCATTTGAGGGCGAAGCAAAGTACTTTTGCCTTAAAACTTTATGAATGAATATCAAATGCAACAACCAAAAAGATGCATCAAATTGATGGCAGACTCTAATACCCTGTAAAATGATGGCATTGCAAGTTAAGCAACAATTTTGTTGTGCAGAAGTTTTGCTCTAATATTACTTATAGAAAAACTATTTAGAAAGGATATATAAAGAGCATATTTGGAAGGATATTCAGAATGGATATTCAGGTATTATCAAAGTATGATATATATATAGTAATTTACGGTATTAAATATAGGTTATGTTGAGGCTATTTTAGCTGGCTTAAAAGCAGCTTAAAATTTCCTTTTTCCTATAGAAAGTTCAAAATTTTGCACTTGATTCATTGCTTTGCTGTATATATTGTATATATATATTGTTTTACAGGGTATTTTCTAGTTTAATACTCTTAAATTCTACCCTTTTTTATAGCATATAAGAGCTTTCAATTATTTTCATATCTTTCTCTCAAGGAAGTATCCTTGAAAAAGTAATTTGAATTTACTGAAACTTATTAATATACAAATTTGGATATCTTGAGTAAAATTGTTGCAAAAAGTGTTTATTTAACATAAGATTTAAAAGCTTTTAACACAAATAAACACAGCTTTAATAGGCTAGCTGGGAATCGAATTTAGTACCCCCCCTCCCCCTCAATAAGTTGTCTACAACCTATCAACTTCTGTCTTAAAGCAACAAAATTTGTTAAATTTTTATGCAATTATTTGTTATATTTTCTAGCAAGGAATTATTTTTACAAAGTATATAAGTTTCGTCTAGGAAAATATATTATTAAGGGTATTCCTTCTGCATATTAAATTAGGCATATTCCCGGATTTATATCCCACGCTATTCATACTGCTTTCAATAGCTTTCTAATCGAAGATTTTTATGCAAATTTTTTACCAATTTCTGAGTCAATTTCCTGTTTCTTTTCAAGTTTATTTCCCCTCGCACGGATATCGCCATTAGATAAACGGAACTGCGCTCTTCTTCTATAATTTTACTACTGACTAGCCCTTTAAAGTGTATCCTGTGTCCTCGTATACCACTTGCCTTCACAGTGTCTGCTTTAAGCAAAACCCTTAAAAATAATTTAATCATAGCTTACTTATTTATTCACATACCTGTTGAAAAGGGTATCTAGGGTATCTAGGGTATCTAGGGTGTCTGGGGTATCTAGAGTATAAAGGGTTTTCAATGTATATATAGGGTATTTGGGGTATACAGGGCACATTCTATAAGATTTAAAGTGCTTAGAGAGAAGATTTCCTGCCGAGAAGAAGGATATTAACAGTTATAATTCATTGCCGGTAATAAATATACACTTTACGCCATTTTATAGGGCATTTGGTAGTCAATCATTTCCTTTTTAAAGTTCATTTAGTGGCTATCTCCATCGTTTTTATAGCTATTCGCTGGGCAATAAATCTTTTGATTTTCAGTGCCGCTAAGCCAATTCGCACCTAATCCACCCTTAGAGGTCTACAGCTACTTCAGAATTAGCTATTCTTACTGCTTGTTGTCCGTTGCCCCCCCCTGCCTCCCTGCCTCCTTGTGTACAGCCTACAGGCTAGTCCTCATTAGATCGATGTTTGGCCTGACAGGCGACATAGGCAGAGTTAGCCTTTAGGGACTCATTCCATGAAAATTGGCAATTTTTGAAATCGGAAACTGGCAAAAAGTAAAAAGGAAAAACAATGTGCAAAAAGGACAAGAAAAATAAAACCTTATATGTATCTAAAGAAAATGCAAGATAAACAACAACAACAACAACAACAACGAGAAGAAAACACATTTTCCAATGATTTTTTTTTTGATATTGAATTGCCGCAAACCGAAGAAAAACCCAAAAAAAAATAACCAAAAGAATCGAAGACTTCAAATTTGACTTCAACTGAGAAGAATGAAAATGCGACTGCGACCCAATCCCAATCCCAATCCCAATATAAATCCCAATCCAAATCTTAGACAGACGCCGTACATAATCTTTTATATTTTCTATTGTTTTGAGCATTTTTCATTTTGAAGAAGCGACGCAGACAAAAGGCATAACAGAACAGCAGGATTAGAAAAGGACATGAGGCACGTACACACACTTAGAGCAGCTAAATACCCGTATGCTAGACGACGACCTTCGTTCAAACCATTGTATTGACCTTGTGACCCGTGCACATAATAGCCAGCTGATGCCGTTGATGCCGTTGATGCCGTTGTTGCCGCTGATGTGGCTGATGCCGCACAGCTGATTAGCATTTAACACTCAATTTCCAACCAATTTTCATCTAACATTTCCCTGAAAACATAATGCGAAACGAAATGCAAAGCAGCATAAACATAAAAACATTTTTCACTTTTCCTTTTTCACTTTTGTTTCTCCTTTAAATTGGATTTATGTTTATCGTTTATCCCTCTGATTTATGGCATTTGTCTTAACAATTGTTTGATACCAAAAAAAAAAAACATAATTTATATTGCGTCCACTTTGATTTGCAGCTTTTAATGTGTCTTTTAAGCTTTGTTTTGGCCTTGGTAACTGAAACTTAACAAAACTTGTTAACAAATTCCAAATCTTTCTTTAGATAAAGTGACCCTAACAAGTAGCTTTGGGGAGGTTGTTCCTGGATTATACTTTCATACTTATTAAGCTCCCTTAAAGTAAATTCTATTAGTTACAACCTTTACTAGCTTGAGCATTAAGCATTAAGCATTAAGTAAGCTTTAAGCTGCTTTAAGTTACATTTAGTTAAGCGCAGTATTTTCCATGGTTTTTAGCTCCAATTTGCTAAATGTTTAATGGTAAGCTTTTAGTTGGTTTTTAATCAAACAAATTTCAGCTCTTGACGTTTTCTTTGAGCAATTCTTGTTATTGTCAGCTTTAAGCAGTTTTTTAAACATTTATTTGTCAATTTTCTGAACTTTCTGTTGGCTTTTAAACATTAGCCTATCAAATTTTTGAACTTATAAGAAGCAATTAATATTGTTAAGAGCTTTCATGTGCTTAGTTTACTCACAATTTTTACTAATTTCAGTTTTATTTAAGCTGAAGTTGTTACTGAAAAGTTTTATCTGATTTTAAAGTATTTTACTAAACATTAACTAAACATAATTTGTTGTTTAAAGCTTCCAGGTGCTTCTATAAACTAACTTTTCGTATAATTACATTTTCATTAGGCAAAATTTATCGCTTAAAGGTTCAGCTTAAATTTTCATGACGCGTTCTCAATTGTCCGAGTTTTCCTTTAGTAAAACTTCTTGTGGAAATCTTTTACGTGCCTTCGATTAAGAGTAATAAATTACACTTTGAGTTTTTATCTGAAATCAAATGCTGTTTAGACCAAATTAAGCCATTTAAGCCAAAAGCTTGAATAGAAGGTATAAAAGAATACAACTTTTTGTTCATTTAAAAATGTTTTTTAATGACTTTTTTTTTCGATAAATATATAATACAATACATATATATATAATTATTTCTTAGATACGGTCACACTTACGCGTATTTGTATACAATTCTTTAGTATTATTTTTATTGATTCTGAATCGATGTCTGGCTTACAACTAAATATATATTTATATATTTATATCTATATAATACTTATATGCTTAGGTTTATGTACAACAAATATATATGCCAGCTGCATTTTGTGTTTCTCCCCCCCTCGCCCCCACGCCTTCTCTACCACTGTATCTTTATCTTTTTTAATATGTACAAGGATCAACATAACAACAGGGATAAAGGGAATGAAATTGGAAATGTAAATCTAAATGGAAGAGGGATAAAAAAAGTTCAACTAAAACCTAGAAAACAGTGAAAAAAGGTTTTTAAATATTAATTAGTGCTCCTCACACCTTGATGGATTGTTGGCTTAATGGTTGACTGGGCGGGTGGTGGGTGGTTATTTGGGGTGGTTGAATGGGTGGGTTTACTGGCTGCAGAAAGTTGAAAAAACAATTTTGGATTGCTATTAATGGGGGTTGTTATTGACTTCATCATTGCGTATGATTCACTTGCTCTTAGCCAACGTTTGACCGTTGGTAGTAGTAGCTGCCGTCTGTGGACGTGGACTGACACTGGTCTTGGTCAGAGCATTTGGTGTTGCTGCCGGCGTCAGTTTGTTGTTGGCATGTGGCGAGGTCTTTGGACTTGCTGCAGCAACGGTTGTGCCAGCATTTGGTATGGTAACAGTGGGTAGCATGGGCATAATGGGTTTATGATCACCACCCATACCAACACCAGAAACATCACCACCACCTGCAGCAGCATTCTTAAGCTTCTGCAGATAATCATTGTAGACATCACTATTAGTACGACGCATCCTTGAGATTTGCTCCATAAGACACGCCTGCTGATAATTCATGTAGCTGGAGTTAAAGTTATATAGCAGATTGGTTTGACTGGCTGCAGCAGCTGCCTGTGCCGCCTGAGCCGCTTGAGCCACCTGTGCAGCCTGTGTCAATTGAGCACGAATCAGATTCTCCTTGAGAAAATTGCTCAGATCCAATTGATTGGCAGCTGCTGCTGCAGCAGCACTGGAGGCAATGCTCAGCGGTGCATTTAGATTGGGCAGCTGGGGATGTGGTGAACCATGATGTGCAGGTATGGCTGGTGGACCCATCGTCTTCATGCCAGTAGGTGGCGATTGCTGCTTGCCAGTTGATTTCTTATTGCCCGGCGACAGTTTGGGCATTGGAGCATGAGTTTTGGTGGTGCCTGCAGTGCCATTGGTTAGCTTGAGATTGTTGTTGGCACCTGTGGGTGACTTCTTGCTGCTGGGCACCTTCTTGGCTTGGGCCATGCCTGGTGGATAGTTGAAACTGGGTGGAAATACATTGGGCAATTTCGGGGCACCCAGTTCAGCTGGTCCATTCTGACGTGGCAATATGGGACGGAATTTCTTGGCTGCCGGATCACCATTGAGTTGAGCAGCTGCCTGTCCAGCTTTGGGTGATTTATTCTCACTGGAGTTGGGTGAATGGCTGCCCTGTGTGTTGTTGCCATTAGCTGCTGCTGCAGCGCTGCGTTTCTCTGGACTTGGCGTCTTCTTGTCCGCCTGTTGAGGCGTTAACACGGGTTTCATAGCCGCATTGGATGTGGGTGTTGCCTTGTGGTTGGCGTTTGGTGAAGTTTTAGCAGCTTTAACTGCTGCTGCTTGCTGTTGGTGTTGCTGCTGTTGCTGTTGTTGCTGTTGTTGCTGTTGTTGCTGTTGTTGCTGTTGTGGTGGTGTCATACGCGCCAACAAATGCTGTGGTGAAGGTATTGTCTTGGTGGGTGGCGCTGGCAGCTTCATTGGTTGCACCTTTGGTTGCTCCTTTGACTGTTGCTGCTGTTGTTGCTCCACATTAACAATTGCCGGCTGATCCGGCAACTTGACAATTTCAATATAATTGTTAACGGGACTCTTGTGCTTGGCATGTGCAGAGCTGTTGGGCGAGGAGGCGTCTCCATTGTCACGGGATATCGTTATGGACAGCGATGAGGGTATATTGATGTTGCATGAATTGAGCAACGATTTAACCTTTACTTGTTGCTTCTCTGGTGCATCCTCTGCAGCTGCTGCCAATGGACTTGCACTGCGTTGCTGCTGCTGTTGGGACATTGGATTTATATTCTGATCCGTTTTGGTGGGTGGCGTTGGGAAGAGACTTGCAGCAATGCCGCCAGCTCCAGTTGTATTCAACATATTTTGTAGATAATTGTTGGCAGCAATGGTAGATGCTGTTGCTGCTGCTGTTGTCGTTGTTGTGGTTGCACCAGCTGCTGCTGCTGTTGTTGCTGCTGCTGCTGCTGTTGTTGGTGCTGTTGTTGTCGGTTTGGGCGTATATTTATATGTGGGCATTGTGGGTATATTAAAATTGGGCACATATTGCGGCGAGCTCGGTGAATAAATGGGCGAATTGGGCGTGTACATGGGCGTGCGGCAGCCTGGTGGCGCCTCCTTACCCTTCGATTTGCTTGCATTGAATAAAGCCAAGTTCAAATAGTTATTCGACTTGCTGTTGTTGTTGTTGTTGCTGCTGTTGTTGCTGCTGCTGCTGTTGTTGCTGCTGCTGTTATTGCCAGACTTGTGAGCTGTGGTGGAGCTGCGTGGTGCAGGCGGTGGTCCCATTTTGTTGTCCGTATTTGATGTGGTCTTTGGGCCATAGACATGCGGCTTATTCGCCTGACTGGCAATGGATTTGATCTCGGTGCCCGCATCCTTGAGCAGACGATTGACATCGCTGGGAATGTTGGCGAAGGGATTGGGACGTGCTGCCTTGGGTAAGATGGGCTGATAGCGTTTGGCAATGGGCGTACGATTGCCGGGAGCAGCTAGCTGTAGGCCTTGATGATGAGCTGGTACGTGTGCATGATGTGGATGCAGCATGGGTGGTGTGGATGGTGCTGCAAATTGCGGCAAGCTATGTGCTTGACTTTGATGCGTCTTATGCTGACGTGAGGCAGCAACTTGTGGCTTAGCTGGTGGGGGTGGCATCAAAGGTTTATCGGCAGCAGTTGCTGTTGCAGCATTAGACTTGACTGGACTGTTGCTGCCACTGGTAATGGGCAGACGTATCTTAAAGTCCTCACGTGGCAATGGAGGAGAGAGCTTGGGCTTCTTGGAGACAGCCTTGATGGGTTCCTTGCTCTTGCGCTTGGAGGATGCAATGGATTTGGGTGGCATTGCGCTTGGTGGCTTCATTAGCATGCGATCATCCAAAGGACTCTTGGCTGCAGCAGCTGTAGCAGCAACTGTTGCTGATGTAGCAGTATTATTTTGCTTCTCTGGGGATTCCACTTTAACTTTGATCGGTGTCAGGGCAAAGGATTTAAGGAACTCGGACTTGGGATCCTCCAGACAAGCACCGCTAGTGACACGTGGACTGAGCACAGTGCTGACTCCATTGGGACTCAATATGCGTTCCGTACGTATGGTTAGAGGTGGCACAGTCAAAGGACTTGGACTCTTGCGTTTACGTTCGCTGCTCGAGGAACTTGGGGAGGTTGATGTTGATGACGAGGAGGAGGAGGATCTGGGTGATTTGGGGCTGCCATCCTTATCCTTTTTGCTCTTGGAGCGTGATTCCTTCTCGGGCTTAAGACGTTTAACAATCTCCTTACGCTCCGGATCAGACATATTGATTATGGTGACGCTATTCTGCTTGGACAGATCAATCTTTAGCTTAATGTTTGGCTCCTCCTTGTGATGTTGATGTTGATGTTGTTGATGATGATGTTGGTGATGATGATGGTGATGATGATGATGATGATGATTGGGTGAGGGTAAGCTCTTGGCTGAAGTCTTGGGCGAATAATGGGATTTCTCATGTTTTTCCACTACATTTCGATTGATGACCAATTTCAGTGATTGATCCGTTGGCGACGACAATTTACTCGGAGCAATGCTGAATTCATTCTCATGCTTTGTTGCAGCTGTAGTTGTTGTTGTTGTTGTTGCAGGTGTGGTTGTTGCTGCAATTTGTGGTGGTTGTTCCACTTTAATGCGCACTGCTTCTGCTGCTGTGGGTGGTGGGGTTGCAGCTGGGGAAGGTGACTTAATAACTGGCTCTTCTTTTAATACTGTTGCTGCTGCTGGTGCTGCCTGTGGCATGGGTTTGACCAAGGGTTTAGGTGATTCATAGACACGAAAATAGAATCTCATTGGTGCATCACGTTTCCACGTATATATATAAGCTATATCCATCAGAGTATAGTAATCCAGCAGCACAATTGTCTTAACCTTATACATGATATCAATGCTAAAGCGTTGGGCATCAATCTCGAACTTATCATAGACGAACTTCTTCAGGTGACTCACACGGCACTTGGCCGGACACTGTAGATAACGTGGACGCAGTGTATCAGCGAATTCCACCTCTGATTCCTTATTCAATTCGCTAAAGTAGAGGGAACCCAAAAGAGAGACAGAAAGAGAGAGAAGGGAAGTAAAAGATTAGCTAAAGTTTCTCTATGGTTTTCCTAGAGGGAAACGCTAAGCATCAAAGGGATATTTACTCTATAGCATATATATCTATATATATATAGTTTATAACTTACCCAAGATCAGCAAATTCCAAGGATAAAGACATATCATCCGTTGGACTAAATATCAAATGTTCCGTATCATCGCCACGTTGTTCGGGTGTGGCCAAAGCTGCCTCCTGCGGACGATCCTTATAGAAGGCACGTTTACGCATCAGTTCACGCTCATAGAGACCCGGCACCAACTTATAGACAATTGCTTGCAATGTCGTATCCGATCTGTAAGCACAATACAAAGCAAAAGAGAGAGAGAGAGGGAAGATGAGAAAGAGATAGACATAAGATTTACTTAAGTTGTTATGTAATACACTACAGGCTCAGCTATGGCAACAAAGGGACATGTGTGTGCACTCAAATGGAAAAGAAATACACACACAAAACACACACAACACTTATACACATACATACACACATACATATATATAGATAACTGTATGTGCGGCTGTTTTGGAAAAGCGGGAAAAATTAGTCAAAAAAAGACGGAATGAAAAGTTAGCAGAGCAACTTCCTTGGCTCGGAAATGAGCGCATGACAACAACCCACAAAAGGCAGACACACACACACATACACATATACAGTTGCAGATATATATGTATATATATATATTTGTATATACACACACACACACAGACACACACAGTCACACAGACAAAGAGTGTGTACAAATTAGACGGCAGATGCAATTGCTTCAATGGCACGCAACAAATATTGCCAGAGAGCCAGAGGCAGCAGCAGCAGCAACAGCAGCAAGAAAAAGGAGAAGGGGCAGCAGGAGCAACAGCAACAACAACAGAGGGAAAGAAGTTAAAGAAAGGGCCACAACAAGACATTTTGAGGCAAGCAACTGTGTGGCATGCGCTGAACACGTCACAAAAACAACAACAGCAACTGCTGCTGCTGCTGCTGCTGTTGTTTAGTGGTTGTTGCCGCATTAAGTCGCATTTCATAGAAATACATGCTCAACTCAATCATTTTCTACAACTTCTTTTGCTACTGCTACCTATGCTTCTTCTTCTTAATTTGTGGCAAAAAATGGAATGAATTGAAAAAGAAAAGAAACGGCAGAAAAAAAGAAAAGAAACTTCGGTTTAGGGGTAGTCTGTCACAGTGTGCCCCTAAAATAAAAAAAAGGATTCTAGGACGGACATATGCCAAATAGGTTAAGATCATTGCCACACACACACACACATACACACACAGATACCAATACACAAGGACACACACATAAACACATAAATCTTGAAAGCTGTCAATGAAAGAGCAGAAGAACAGAGAAGTTTATGGGAGATCTCAATTGAGCATGAATTACCACATAGGTTAGCAGAGGAAGAGGGAGAAATAGGGAAAGAAATATATAAGAAATTAGAGAGAGAGAGAGAAGGTAAAGCAATATGAGAGAAACATATGATATAGTTATGGGTTGGAAATTATGGATATATCGGATTGAAATGATAGAGATCTGTGATGGGCAACAAAGAGAAATTAAGATGAAAGGAATTCCGAGGAAAAAGTAGAATTACTGTAAGGAAAATTGATGCTGCAATGTGCAAAATTGGTCTGAGCGATATAGTTTGAAACGATCTATATATTAACTATATAATTAAGGTAAAAAAATGTGAGCTAAAGGAATGTGTAAGGCGCTTATACTTAGCCAAAGGGGAACAGAATGCAAGAGGATTCTGGTGAGCTTAGGAGCAGTTTGTGGAGTATATAGAAGCATGTAGTATGTAGCAGTATATGATATATCAGTTATTTAACACTATATAGCACAGTTCAGCTTGTTATATATAGATAAATAACGGTACATGCGTTGAAAAGCAAGAAACAAAGGCAAAAGTCGTAGGGACATTCAGTTTTCCGTTGACTTTAGGTAAACAATTGTAAACTGAAAGTTTTGCTGTTTAAACATATAATTTAAAGATTCTATTGGATCAATTTAGTTATATATATATACACTGTTCATATAATCATTCGAGTAACAACTTTTGCCTTTTCTTGTCTGCAACTTAAAATGTTTTTTAACTTTACGCCCCAGATATCCTTAAGGGGTTTTCCACTGATTTCGCAGAGAACTTTCATTGTGGTAATTGTGGTTAAACTAGGAAAACTTTCGATTGCAAAGACAAGAGCAACAGCAATAACTACAGCAGTAACAGCAGCAACAGCAACAACAGCAACAGCAGCAACAGCAACATCAGCAGCAACAATAGTTGGTGGAAAGGCATTTCAATCGCACCTTCAATTGAACTTTGCTGTCGGAAAAACTTGATGGAAGTTTGGATGGTTTTAAGGAATGAGTGTAGCAGGGAGGGGTGGGCGTAACTGTGGTTAACTTTCATTTGATGCCTGCCAAATATTTTGGTAGAACAGAAAATATTTTGGCTTTTCTTTCATTCTCTATCGCCTCTCATTCCCTGATTTTAGTTATCTGTCCATCTTGCTATCTGTTCATCTTATTGGAGTGTGTTTTTGGTTCCCTTTTTATTTTTTTGTGTTTTCTCTAGTTGGTTACGCACGTTTCTAATATCTGGTTAAAGGGGCAGGGTGCACGCAGGGCAGGGCAGGGTAGGGCAGGGCAGGGCAGGGGCAAGGTGGTAGATGGTGAAAATGAAACACGTTCCTTTAATTTAAGGCATTGCTTTAATGGTAAACACACCACCACCAGCGCCACCAGCTAACAGCCACCCGCTGTTAAAGTTGCCACAATGCCACCCCGCCCTCCCCCCCACACTACTGACTTTAACACACACACACACAATCTCAGTGCCTGTGTGTTTGAGTGTGTTGCAGGCCATGTTGCTGCTAGTAAACAATATAACAAATGCGTTGTTGTTGCTGCTGTTGCTGAGATTGTAGATTGAAGCCAGCGCCACTGAGTGAGATTGTAATCAGTGTTGCTTGCAACAAACAAACAAACACACACACACACACACACACACACACACACACACACACACACACACACACACACACACACACACACACACACACACACACAAATATAATGAATACAAACAGTTAAAGGGCATAGAGCTAAAGCTAAAGCTAAAGCAGTTTGAGGCTACAGGTTGAAGCTGTGAATGAACCAACAACTACAGCAACAGCAGCAGCAGCAACAACAGTAATATCAGCCGCAACAGCAATCCGCAAATTGGTGTGAATTCAGTGGCAACTATAACAATAACAGCAGCAACAACAACAGCAACATTAACAGCAACAACAGCAGCAACAACAGCAACATAAAGTAACATTGGAAGAAAAGTTGTTTTTGTACGTGTTTATTAGCCAGACAATCACAATCTTCTACAGCAAAGTCTTCAAAGACTACAACTAGTTCTATATATACATCTCGCTCTGTTACTTTAACTTCACATATAGCCCTCTCTTTCACTTTGTATATGCAACTCTTTCTCACATTGCCGCAGGCACTTAAAATCTCAAGTCTCCAATTAAATTTATAGCCAAAAGTTTATTGTGAAAACCTCCCCAAAAAAAAATATAAAAAAGAAAACAAAAAGAGAAAGACAGAGAGAGAAAAGTAAGAAAAGAACTCGAATACAAGAGAAGTTTAGTAATTATTCTTTTTTTTTTGGGGGGGCTTTTCTTTTATATTATTTATTTTCCTTGCAAAATGTAAACAAAGGAATAAAACCAAAATAAACAAGTGAAAAATGAAAAATGAAAACTGAAAAGTTGCTTTTGTCGCATATTTCGGCCATGTTTGCTTTACGTTTCGTTTCTTTTTGTATTGTTCTACGTGCTGCAACGTGGCGCACACGCCCACAAAATGAGGCAGGTAGTTTCTAGCGGTTTAAAACAAAATACAAAAAAAAACGGAAAACGAAATGGGAAACTTTATTTTTTTTTTTTATATATTTTTTTGAAACGCATTTCCAAGAAACCAAATCGAAATACGCCAGAGATAATTAACGGGCGGGTCTTCAGCTCAGTTAATGCCGACGGCAACAGGCTGAGAGGTAACTGACAAGGGGCAGGCAGGGAGGCAGGCAGTGCGGCAACTCAGCGCTACGTAAGTGGTAAACAGCATGAGGCATGGCATTGGGGGGGAGGGGGGCTCAGAGACAGCGAGAGAGAGAACAACAAAACACAACAGGAACAGCAGCTGGAAACAGTTCACAAAAGCCACGCAATAAACTCAGACACAAAAAAAAAACCAAAAAGAAGAAAATAAAAATGAACAACAACAAGAAGAAAGACACGTAGACAGAAGGGGAGACAATATTAAATTGGGTAGCGCACGAAAGAGAGAGAGAGAAAGAGAGAGAGAGACGACGGAGGAGCTGATTGGAAAGACCCTACTCCAGAGAGCTAAAATGAATTGACTTAAAGTAAGTAGTAGATTCACTTTTTCATTTGGGGATTTAAGTTGACAAAGCACTAAAATTTTAGCGCAAAAAAAAAACCAAAAATAAGAAGGATAAGGAAGAGTGCAAAAAGGAAGTGTAGATAAAGCAGAACATAAGAGAAGCACAGCAAAAAAATAAAAAATAAAAAAATGGTAGCAGTAGCAGCAGAAGAAACAAGTTTTCCCCAGAGCAACAAAAGGATAATTCCGAAAATAAAGGATCTGTTCGAAGCTTGGAACTTTCTGCATAGCAAATATCAAAAGGATAAGAGTTAAAGCTCAATTTAGTATATACAAAATACTGATATATATACAGAATAGTAGACTAATACTCAAAGGGATAAAAGGAATTCCTAATAGGGAAAACTTTATTCCCTCTAGCAGAAGAACACTCAAAATAGTTTTTAGTTACTTTCCTCAGCTCAAGTTCAAGTTTTTAAAATATCATATATCATAATATACTATATATATCACTTTAGTATATAATAGAATACTGGGATATTTATATCAATAATAGACTAAATACTCAATGAATAAAAGAAAGGAGTTTCTCCTAGGAAAGACTTCATTTCCTCTAGGCATGGTGAGCTGCAAGTAATTTCCTCTTACTTTCCCCAATTCAAATCATAATTAAAATATACCATAAACTGAGCTCATTTTAGTATACATAATATACAGAGTACTACATAGAGAAACGCATTAAAAACATTCCAGGAAGAGCAAGGAGGAATTTATCCCGGAGAAAAGTTGTTTCCTGTTAGGAATTCACGTTCAAAGTTCTCTTTACTTTTTAATTCCCCATTGAAAACTTCTTTTGTAAAGTTTTTGAACTTTGTGACATTTTGTGACTACTTTTTTTTTGTCTATTATTATTACAAAATGTACCACTGTACCTATGGCAGACAGTTTATAAGCTGTGAGCCAATTGCAATTGTATTGCTAACAGATATACAGGACACACAGGATTCAACTATCTTTTATGGCTATCTTATTTCTTGATTTCTACACTAAAGTTTATTGTTGTTGCTTGTATACTGTTATACTTGTTATTGCTGTTATCCTTGTTGCTGTATGTATACTTGTTGGTATAGAAAGATTACTTACTTGATGTTGGGTTTGGCATTGTTGATGACCATCTCACAGCGTGGACAATAGCGCTCCTTGTGCAGGTGATTGATGAGGCAACTGTGGCAAACTGTAATGAGATTATAAGAGAAACAGAGAGAGAGAGAAGTGTGAGATTAGAGAAGTGTAAGAGTTCAACTGAGATTTGAGTATTAAGCAATAAAAATTGTGCAAAAACATGGAAATTATTGGCAAAGGAAATTGCTTAAATTAAGCAAGTTTTTTTTTTGTCTTTTGACGCTAAATATATTCAAATTTATGTAAAAAAAAGTAATACACAGAAAAAAAAGGTAAAAAGAGGAGAAGAATGAGTAGAATGAGTAGAACGAGAAGAATTGGCATAGAAAATTAAATCCCCAGGCGAAAGGGACGAACAAGGCCAATCCTCAGTTGTAACGAGTGAAAAAACGTTTTTAAATTCGTATAAGGATTACTTCCCTTCAGTTATATATATATATATATATATATATATATAAAAGAAAATCCAAAGCAAACTCCAAAAATAAACAAAAAAATAAAGAGCCAAAAAGGGAGAGAAAAGACAAAAAAAATTGTTTTGACTTTAATGTCAATGCCATCCATATCTGTATCTGTCCGGTTGAGTCCACTTTATGCTGCCTACAGACTGAATGAGTGAGTGAGAGAGAGAGAGAGAAACAGCGTGCTACAACTGTCAAACAGCGACAGGAACTGTGCATACACACACCCACATACATACACATATATATATATATATATATATGTACAGCACATTGGCATCCAGACGAGATTCATTGTAGCAGCTTTATATGGGGGCTACGGTTGAGCACATGCGACTCGTCCGCCCGTTACGCCTGTCGTCCTGTTTGTCCTGGTGCGAGTCACTAAACGACAAAAAAAAACTAAAGCAACTGAGGCGTGAGCTGAATGTGTTTGTATGTATGTGTGTGGGTGGGTGGCTGGTTGGTTGGCATTCATTGCTAGTGGCTATATATATATATATATATAGATGGGGGCTGATTGAGTGGATGGTTGGGAGGCTGGGTGCAAAGTTGTTGACCAAATGGCCTGGTCGAACTTCAAATTCCAACTGTAAATGCAACTAAGTGAAGCAACAACAACAGCAACAACAAATGGAAAGCCTGTGCATTGGGTTGGTTGTTGCATGTGGCACAAGTTTAGTAGCATGCAATACTCCTACAGCAGCAGTATGTGATGTGTCATGTCATGCCCCAAAACATACACAGATTTAAATGAGCCTCAGACAGAGTCAAACAGGACGACACCAACTGCGTGTCATCGACACATTGGTTTGACGGCAGATTTACTGTACGACTGCTACACAGACACTATGGGATTCTACAGACAAACGCACAGACGCACAGACGCACAGACAGACAGACAGACAGACAGACAGACAGATAGACAGAGAGAAGGATTAAGTGTTATACAGGATACAAAAGGATGCGGCAAACTTCATTTCGATTTGATGAAGTTAATGACCGCTTTGGTTTGTGATTAGAAGTCACAAATTATACGGATGTCCTTTGTTGATATGTGTGTGACATGTGTGTGAAAATGTGTGAAACATTTGCATTGAAAGCTACACACACACACAACAAGCATGTGATTGATCTGGCAACACTAAACAGCCAGTTAACTGCGACTGGCTCGCTTTAAGCCCACAATGAATTGGCAGTAATTAACTTACAGTTTTCAATGAAATGTTGTATAGTTAAGAGTATATATAGTATAGTATATATATGCATATATATACACCTGGACATTTCACTTCCTTTTCAATATAATCTGGCAACTTTGTGCATTATGTTGAAACAAATTGAATTTGTTAAAAATTAAGTTTAACTTTATTATAACTGCAATTAACTTCATTTTTTTGCTGTTAACTTTATTGAAAAGTTTTTATCAATACTTTGTGATTTGCTTACTAAACACTTGATTAACCGTTAAATGTAGCAAAAGTGAGGTTAGGTGTCCCTTTGCTATAGCAATGGCTTAGGCTTTAGCCTAACAACAAAAATTTGCTACAACCTAAGCTCTACTTTATCTTTTTCCTTTATCTTTAGACTGCCATTGCCATTAATTCCCTTCCATTACATCTAACATCTTCTTCTTTTACTTATTTCACTTAATTTTCCTTCACTTTACAATCTGGCAACGTCAGAACAGTTGCCTTAACTTGTCTGCCGTAAATGTATCGCTATAAATAATGAGGAAGGTGAAATTGAACTGAAATTGAAAGCCAACTGAAAAGCTTTAAAGTGTCGCTGTTAAAGCGTGAAAAAAAAAACTAGCCAAAGGAAAAAGGCACAGCGAGACAGTAGGAGAGAGGGGGTGTAGAGGGTGGCGAGACTCAAGGCGAGACTAACCGGAAATTGTAGTAACGAATTTTCAAGGAAAACTTTAAGTTTTCTTTTTCTAATTCTGTCTGGTTCTGTTTTTTTTTTGTTATTCTTCTGCTTTTTCATTTCTTTCAAGTCTTTGTGCATTGAGTTTGTAGACTGGGCTAACAAGAAGACTCTTCTCTCGCTCTCTTTCTATCTCTATGTATTGCTTTTCTTCTATCAGAGGTTGAAAGCTAGTTGAAAGTTGTCTGATTTATGGTTAAACAGTTATTAAAAATAATCCCCAACAGAAAATCCACTCGAAAAGCAACCAAAACATAGAACCATTTGTAATTATTTAGTCTGACATATGTACCAGCCGTATGGCCATCTATTACCATACATATATACCCCCCCCCTCCCTCCCTCACCCCATCTACATATACCAATACAGTATTACATCTTGTGGCAAGTACTTTAGAGTTACTTTTACTGCTATATGCAAAAGCGAAGGCTCATTAATGTTGCCCATTAACTTATCGCCAGGCAGCATCTGCGTCTCGTCTGTGGCATGGTATCGTATGGTATGGGATGGAGGGAATACAAAGCGGAACACAGAGAGACAGCGACAGACAAAGAGAGAGAGATAGAGAGAGAGAGACACAGAGGGTATAAGAGGCTTTTTGCCAGTTTTCTAATTAGTCGCGCGTCGAACTCTGCGCCTTCTAAACATTAAAGGTTAGGGATTGATGGCAATGCAAAGGGAAGTGAAGAGGGGGGGGGGGAGGGGTGTGTTTGAAGTTTACTGGAAGCTTGGAGTGTTAGGCTGGCAGACGGCAGGATGCAAAGGAATTGTCATGGCTGTACTTACATGAGTGTAGACATTCAACGATGGTCGTTGCATTGATCAGATAACCCTGGCACAAGTGGCAGATAATATGCGAATTGACGGCAGTTAGAAGTAAGGGGCGTGGCGTTGTCATCATCATTGTTGATGGCGCCTCTTCGGACGTTTGTTCTTCATCGGCAGAGGCGCCGCCGTTGCTATTGGCATCCTCTGAACTGCTTGAAGATGACGACGATGATGATGATGATGACGATGATGATGATGATGATGATGATGCTGATGCCAATGATGAACATGTTGGGGCAGTTGATGAACTATTGTTGCCCCCGGTGGTTACTGTTGCTGCTGCTGCCATGGCTGGAGGTGTTGCTTCTTTCTTAATGTTGCTAGTTGCGAGCAATGTTGCTGCTGTTGCTGTTGCTGTTGCTATTTGCTTTTCACTTTTAACTTTAATGCTGTTGCTGTTCATAAAGCTTTGTTGCTGTTGCTGTTGCTGCTGCTGTTTTTGCATTTGCATTTGCATTTTATCAACACTTTTCGCCGTTATATTTGTTGCAAGCTTTTTGTTGCTGCCATTTTTAATATTGTTGTTGTTGTTGTTGTTATTATTATTATTATTGTTGTTGTTGTTGTTGTGATTACTGTTGTTGTTGTTGTTGTTATTATTATGCACATTGCTGACGTAGCTTTTAACAGATTTCGTTTTAGTCGCAACCGTCTGGCCATTTGCAGCCGCTGCCAGTGTTGACAATTGAACCGCTGCTGACGCCTCTGCTGACGCAGCCGTAGCTGTTGCCGTAGCCGCTGTTGGCTTTTGTGTCTGAGCCATTGTATTTGGCGCTTGTGTTGTTGACGTTGCTGACTTTGACTCCGGCGTCATCATAATAACAATAATACTAATAATAGTAGTAGTATATAAATAATAATAATAATAATAATAACAGTAATAATAATAATAACAGACGCGCTAAAATCGCCTTTTGTTTCTGCAAAGAGAGAAAAGTGAGAGAAATTTAATATGCTGTCAGCGACAAATAGCAAATAAATATCTATATATATATATGTATGAGTAAATAAATGCAAACACACACACACACACACACACACACATACAAATAAGCCAACAAATAAGTCTGATTAAAGCATAAAAAGTACGCAAAGTGCGGGACTGCGCGCAATTGGTTAAGGATTAAAGTGTTAAAAGGCAATGAAAAAATATTGAAAAATTAAATGAAAATGTGCTCAAAGGTATTATAAACATATATTTAAAAATGTGCATATATATATGTATACAAATGTATATATATAATAGCTTAATGCAACGTGTTTCAATATGACATTGAAATTCTGTTTCTGTTTGTGTTTCTGCATTAAATTTTGTATGTTAAGTGTGTGTGTGTTGTGTGTGTTGTGTGTGGCATAAACAGCAGCAATTTGGTTATAATTTCAGCCATGTTTTTATCTGTTTTTCTTTTTTCATTTCATTCTATGCAACTAACTCCTATCTCTTTCTAACCTTCTATTGATCTGCTCTGCTGTCATTTAACAATCTTTAATACAAAATGTAAACAGACATTGAAAGGTTCAGAGCTCATGTTCTAACACACACACACACACACACACACACACAGTCACATATATATTATCAAATTTCCATTTGGCACAATCGACAATTTTGGGTTAAAAACACACACACACACACACATACATATAGCAGAGAGCTCCAAACAGAGCACTCAACGAATTCCCAGTAACCTTTAACCTCTTTGGAGTTGAAATATTTTTTGGTCACTTTTTTCGTACGTGAAAAGCTGTTTAAAGTATTTAAGTAAATGCTTCAAATATATATATTATATCGATCTATTAACTAAATTCAAACGTTACTTTTTATGTATATAGTAGACATATATATATATATATATATATAACTATATATATATATACGCTATGTTACCACCTTATAAAGTTGCCAGGACACTAGTATTTCTGCCATTTGGTGCGCAACTCATGTAATATTCATAACTTTTATGTTTTTAAGCTGCCTTTCAACTCACCCCTCACCCCTCACCATCACCTTACCACCTCAGCAACCTTTTTACTAGTTGGGTACACCCCTAATGCACCTTTTTTCACTGTGTAATTGAGAGTCAAAACTGTTGAATCATTGACCAAAAAACCTTTGGCAAACTTCGCTTTTCATTTGGCTAGACAGCTGGCAGGACATTCTAAAGGACCGACCATAGCGTTGAGCCTTTGGTATATAAAACAATCTATATATATATATATATATATATGTATATATATATATATATAGCTGGAGTAAGTATTATATACAATCAGTCGATGGATAATGGATGCTTGTACACTCACTTACACCATGCCATAACCATCCGCCCAACCATCAACCCTCTTACCACTCAACTCTGATCTGATGAAACCCCCCCCCTCTTAACCACCCTCCCTCCTCCTCACCTAACTACACAGTATTGCACTGCTTTTTGCTTCTTGCTGCTTGCTGCTTGCTGCTTGCTTCTTACTTCCCTTCTAAGAGTTGCCATGGGAATGTTAACGACTGCGAACACATTGAAATGCACAGGACTCGAGGGAGCACTGTGAACACTAATACAAATGCCTGTGTATGTGTGTGTGTGTGTGTGTGTGTGTGTGTGTGTGTGAGAGTTGGGGGCAGTAACTGAGTGTTTAACTGGCAGATAAGTTAGGTTATATACGCTTCGTCGGAGCAAATGAAAATGACTTAAATTGAACACGAACAAACGACAGAACGAAATGGAATATATAATGTATATTTATAAATGAAAGAAAAAGGAAACCAAACAAAGTAAAAGATGAAGCAGGAGAAACAAAAACAAAAATAACAAATGTTAAGTTAGTTTTTTTTTTTAATTTTATTTTTATGCATCAACGCGTCGTGTAAAAAAGTCGACGTAAAAAGTTTTTAACAAAACTTTTTAGACACCAAGCGACAACCAAAAGAAATAAAGTAGAGTGTAGAGCAACAACAATACACCTTCATACACACACACACACACATATACACAGACAGAGCAAATGGAAATATGAATGAATATGAAATGTATTCACAGCATTCAACAGCAAAAAACATGAAGCGAAAGCTTTAAAATCCTTTTTACATAAAATTTAAGCGAGGATACTTCACACACACACATACAATCATACACTCACAATTATGCACACACACACACACACACACATACATACTCAGTTATACACCAGTAAACGCAACGCGTACCAAAAGTTTAACCCTTTCTCATACCACAAAAAAAAACAAAAAAAATATAACGTATACGTTAAAGGCGCGCGCAAAAAAAACATGAAAATAAAAAAAAAAATGTGAGTACGAAACATGAAAAGGATAATAAAAACGAAAAAGGGAAACAACAAATGAAAAAAAAAGAAAAAAAAAAAGAAATAGCAGCCACACCAACAGCAGCAGCAGCAGCAGCGGAATTTCACGTGAGAAGAGAACGCGCGCGCGGCATGAACGATTCATAAAAATGCGCTACAAAGCGAAGGGCAGAGCATATAAGGAATGCAATGTTCGTTCTGCCTGTGTGTCGCTTTGTCGTTTGTCGTTTGTCGTTTGTCGTGTAGGGTGACCCTGATGACGATGCGATTATATCTGCTATACACACACACACACACACACACACAAGTCTGATATGCCCAGCAAACAAACAGCGCGGCTGCTGCTTTCATTCAACAAATAGCAGCGGCAAAATTTTAAGTAGAATTTCATAAGATAACTATGCATCAAGAGATAGAAGCTGCATATAATACTTGATATATCTTAAAAGTAAACTATATATACTACAAATATATATACAAATATATATATACATAAATATATATATATATATATATATATATATATATATATATATATAGAAGATTACCAATCGCAAACTCCACTTTCTGTGGGGTACACAGAACTCTTTTGCTTTTTTTTTTGCTACTGTTTTTGTTCAACTTCTTGTTGCTGCTGCTGCTGCTGTGTTGGCGCTGTAAGCAGAGGGAGTTAGTGGGGCAGAGAGAGATATAGAGAGAGAGAGAGCGCCTTGAAGATCATTGTTTTTGTACATATATCAAGCAACTGTTGTTTTATATATGTCTAAACATTAGTGAGTGGGAGAGATTTTGTTTTTTTTTTTGGGGGGGAGGCCTTGCAATGCAACAGCTGTGCACGCTGACAGGCCGGCAGACAACAGACAGTGTTGGTTAATATCTAAAGCGAGTTGAACAAAGAGAGAGCAAGAGTGTGGGAGAGAGCGAATGTGCTGGTGAGAGCGAGCGTATAGCCAGCACAATTGAAATCTTGCGCTGTCACTAAATTTTGTTTTTGTCTTAATCTATTGCTGCTGCTGCTTCTTCTTCTTAGTATAAGGCATGTTTTTACCTGTAGACCGTTAATCCAAATAATTGCGCGGCATTTTGTTGCATTTGTTTTTCCTTTGTTTATTATTTTTTATGTTTCTATTTTTAATTATATCCAATTTGCTGCAAATTTATAAACGTAATCCAAAACGCGTTGCAGTTGTTGTGGCTCTTGTTGTTGTTGTTGTTGTTGTTGTTGTTTTCGTTGTTGTTTTAATAATCCAAAGTGCAGTTAAAAGCATATTTTATTTATTTCACACACACTTTCACAATTTCACTTATGTATATATATAAGTGTATTTATAATAATTAATATTATTCGCTTTTTTTAATTGGATTTTCAACAATTTTTTTTTCTTTCTTTCTTTATTTCTTTTATTTTAACTTCGACTTCAACTTCAACTTCAGCTTGGGATTCAGCTGTTTGCGTTGTTACGTTTTATTGCTTGCTTTACACTTCACTTTACTCCTCTCTACTTCGTTACTGCTTTAAACATTTCCCAACACAATCACACACACACACACACACAAACAACACACAGATACAGATACATACACTGACAAACAAACATCGACAGCATAGAAACTTGAGCGCTGTCAGTTTGGGTTATTTGCTTTCGTGAGCACCTTTATTGTGTATTATGCTTTGCCTTATGTTTTCTGTACACACATCTATGTAGATATATATATATATATAACGCAGTTGATGCGAGCTGCGCTGCTGGCTGCGACTGCGACGTTTACATAGAGACAACGTCGTTCGTGTATATAAAACGCAAGCAGTTCGCTGCTTTTGCTATTGTTGTTGTTGTTGTTGTTGTTGTTGTTGTTGCTGCTGCGGCATTTGTCACACGAGACACAAAGGGAATTTCAAGCACTTGTATATAATTTTTAATTTATTTTAAAAAATATTGCATTTATTTTTAATTTATAAAATATTTTTTTAAAATTTATTTGTATAAATATATATATAATTTTTTTTGTTTATTAAAATATTCCACTTAATCCATTTACTTTGTTATTTTATAATTAAAAAACACTAAAAATTTAACTATAGCATCCGCGCACGTCCGTTCGCTTCAATGTTTCGCGTTCAACTGACGCTGCTATCGTCGCTGCCAATGCTACTGCTGCTCTGCTGGCGTTGCCTTATTTACTCGTGCACTCACTCGCGCACACACAAGCACACACTCGTGCACATATATTCATATATATATATATATATACATATATGTGCAACGCCTATTTACAGTGACAGCGGCCAACTGCCTGCCCTCTGCTGCCTGTTTTTCGTTTTCCTTTTTGATAACTGAGCGCTCAGTGGCTATCACAATGCTATCTCTATCGCACATCAACTCTCACTGGGCGTGTAAATAGTGCGCGCTCTCTCTCGCATAAATACACTCGTGCACGATGTATTTTTTTCCGTCGTCTGCTTTATTTGCGTTGGTCTCTTTTACTGCGCTCACACGGCAAACGACACGGCGACTTAAATTTCTCATTCGCTACCTGCGACCGAGCGTCGAACTGTTCTCGCTCGAAGTTACTTTTAGACTGAATGTAGACATATCAGCAGCGTCTGTTGCCGTCGCTGCTGCTGTCGTTGTCGTTATCGTTGCTGTTGTTGTTGTTGTTGTTGTTGTTGCTGTCGTTATTGTTGTCGTTGCCTTTTGGCTCTTTGCCTGTGCCTGCTGTTTCTTTGTCTCTTCGTTTCGTAGTCGTGTCGAGCCGTACCATATATTTGTGTGAAAGGAAAGGGCTGTCGGTTGTCTCATCATATACTTACTTGGCTTATATAAAGATACATGCATGCCTGTGTGTGTGTGTGTGTGTGTGTGTGTGTGTGTGTTTGTATGTGTGTATATAAATGGGTTTATATATAATAAAATTTGTGCTAGAGAAACGCGAAGTATATATTTGTGCGTATATAATTGAATAGTTGAGGGGTGCCCCTTTGCGGCAAGAAAGTGTTTATATATGTATGGATATATACTTATATAGCATATAAGCATTTACTTTGATCTCTGCCTGAGGGCATATATAGCTGCATGTGTGTGTGTGTGTGGTTGTAGCGTTGGTAACCAAGTAGATATAAACTTATTCATACATGTATTTTACATATATATTTCTTTTTTAATAAGGTAAGCTAGAAAAAAAGTGTGCAAACACCTACACACACACACACATAACACCATGTATGTATGTATGGTAGAAAAACATATACGAATCCGAGGGTAGGTAAATTTATAAGTCTTTATGTATGTCTGTATGTATTATGCATATGTATATAGCTACTTATAAGAATCCCAGGTGTTTTACCTTAACCGTTGGCGCTCCAAGTATCATATTTTCGCGTTGCCAATGTTACCCTATAAGACACATATGTATATGTATATATATATATATATATTCAGGTCTCAAATGACATACATACAATCATAAAATAGGCGTATCAGGAAGTACTTGATATACGAAGACGTAATCCCATGCCTAAAGCAGAGTATTATATGATTTATTCGGGATTATAAACAAATAAAATCTTGAAATGTTTTTATAGTAAATATCAGCTAAAAAATGTTTTTACAGTTATAAAAATAAAAATCTAAATGGAAAACAGGAAAAATTAAGCAATTTTAGTAGCAAATTTACTAATTTAATGGATTATTGTGCTATAGATGGATTATATTTATAGTTTACAGTTGAATATATAAAAGATATTTCTATAAATATTGCTATTGCAGAGGATTATCGTATAATATCTTATGATTATATAGGGAAAAACATAGTAAACTTAATGATTCAACATGATTTCTGTAGTATAGATAAGCTAAAGATAAAGTATGTCAAGCAAATGAGGTATTTTCATCATTTACAGTTTGAAAATTGAGCGAATAGTCAGGAAAAACTAATGAAAAATATTAGCTTCTTCAAATTCGATTCGAAATCTTAAAATTTTCTTTAGCTTGAAAGAGTTTTAGCCTGTTTTCTGTACACTTTAAGAGCTGTAACTAGCGGAAAATAGTAGACTTATAGAAAAAGTATCCTTTTTGTATTATTAAAAGCCACACACACACACACACATATATAAACATATAAAGTACTTTCTATATAGTAAATGAAAGTTATATACGACAAATTTACTTTCTGTTGACCACTCAAAGTTCTCTTAGTCAAAGTTTACTTAAGAGTTGCGACTGAACTTTAACCTTATGCCTTGACAACCTTTCACTTTGTTTACAATTCTATTTTTTTTGTTTTGGATTAGTTCTTAAAGTTTTCTTGCTAATTTTAGCAAAGTTTTTGCGCAGTTCCTTGAAGCTCTTTCAAGCATATAACACGAAATCCTATATAGTTCCAGTTTTATTTGTAGTTTTCGTTTATTTTTCCTTTTCTGTTTTTTTTTTTTGCTTCACTGAAATCTGCCCACTTCGCACAATTTGTTGTTTCCGTAGACTGAAATTGCATTTTTGCACGTAGGCGTGTACACACATAAACACACACACTAACACACACACTCACACACACACATACTGCTTGGTGTTCTGTGAATCAACAGCCCACAATCATTTTTTTTATTCGTATGGTTTTCTTTTTTTTATTTCTATGGCTAAAAGACTGGCAAAGCTTTACTCAATCAGTTGACGTTTTGCTGTTCTTTATACTCTATACCAATGGCTATAAAAGGGTGTCTTAAGTTTGTGCAAATGTATGACTAAGACAACAAATACTTGTATATATTTATATATGTTCTTGATCAGCTCTCACACAAGTTTCTTCTAAGATCTGAAGTTACCTAATGTTGCAAGAGAAATCTTTCATCTTTTGACTATCATTTTCCATATGTTGTTTTCATTTTTCTTATGTTTTTTCTATATTTATATTATTGTTATATTCTTGGCTGGATATAAGCTAAGTTCTATATTGATTGTTTGTTATTAAGAGTGTTTACAGTGGCTTTCCTCTAGACTCGATCTTCAGCTGCAGTAGCAGCTCGTTTTATACTTTCGGTTGGAATTTGCCTTGTTTTGATGGCTAAGTTATATGGCTAATTAGATGAAAGTTATATATAAGGCAGAATACATATATATTTAGTATATATATATTATAAAAATGATAGTTATAGCTTAGTTTAACCAAATTTTCAATCATTTTACTTTGATCTACTATGAAAACTGCATGAAGCAACTTCTAACTTAAATTTAATCAAAGGAAAAACCCTTTGAAAAGTGAAGTTATCTGACATTTCAGTTATGATTTACTCAGACTTTACCTCAAGTGAGTCTTTATAGATCTTGTTATTTAAAATTATATACATTTTAGGTAATATTATTATTAATATTTATGGTATTTATTGGCTTTCTACATTTTTAGTACCAACAAAATTGCAAAATTTTATGTTGAAAAAACTTGACTTTTCCTACAGAATTCAATTGCAGAACTTTGTTTACTTTATGATAGTTTAAACTAAATATATCATATTAAAGAATCCCATTCTGAAATTAAATCTTCTTGAAGCTATCAGCAGATTCTTTATGCTAAATACTATATTTATCAGGCACAAGACAAAATAAAGTCTATAAAATGAAATGATAAGTTAAAGTCGAAACCAATGGAATTCTGTTTCTGTTTTTTATCAATTTACAGCCTCAGAAAATCTGAATCATGCCAAATGTTTACCCAATGACATCATCCCATTGCTAAGATCCATTTAAAACAGAGTCCAACGGCTCAGATAAAAAGTAAAAAAAAGTAAGTCAAAGTCGATACTTTCCGAGTATTAAAAAAAAAAGAATATTTAAAATGAGACAGTGCTAATTATATATATATATATATATTAAATTGGGTTGAATCAGCATTACTAATAAAGATTCTGAAATAACTGCAATAAAAACGTTAAATATAGAGTTAATCAATTCAATATATACTTTCATATTTTTAGGCAATATCATTCTAAATAAACAAATACTAATGATGTTGTACTATGCTTATGATAACATAATGTATAGTATAATAAATAAGTGCCTATATACCTGTATATTAAAATATATATATATATAAATATATACAGTATATACCGCTTGTAAGCAAAACCTATAATGCAGACAAATTGTTGTTTATATTCGATTTTTCCTTTTAAGCAATCATAAGTAATATGCCAATACGTTGTATTTAAATGATTATTATTAAATAATCCACACGATTAGAAGTTTATATTAGAAGTTTAGATCAAAAATCTTAATATTGCTGTCCTACGGCTTAATATTTGTTTAAAACCGATAAAATTTATATGAACTTATTTCAAATCAACTATTTTTTATTTGTTTATACACAATATTTTCTTATATACAATAAATTTTTTGCTTTTATGAGGTTAAATTTAGTGCTAAATAGTTTTATGATGTTTAAAAATAACATAATTTTGCTTTTAACCAATATTTGCTTATAAACTGTACAGCTTATAACCGATATATACTGTATATACAGATAGGTATCTATACCGCATACCTACAACATTTACCTATACCATATACCTCTGCTTATACAGTAGAACTATTGAAGACATCCCTATATAATACATATTTCTATTTAATATTTCTGAATCTTTTTTTTATATTTATCTCTTAAGAACTCAATTGATTTCAATTAAGTTCTTAGTAAAAAAGTTATATCATATGTTGAACATAAAAACATTTGTTTCCAAGCCAACTCAATGCCAAATTATTTATAAAGATTATATTAAGATATTGCTTAATGCTATTATAAAACACTGTTATACTTCAAGATAACTTTTACCTAATAATACCGTAGTTATAGATCAAAAGAAAAGTTAGTTCTCTGCTTATCGCACTTTAAAATCATCTTTAAAATATCCTGAGATTTTTAATTGAATTGATTTCAATCAGACGATATAAAATAGATGGTATAGAACTACTTTGGAAAAACTATACAGAAACTATAAAAATACTATGGAGATACCTAAGATATACCATTCAGAATCTATAGAGATATTATAGTGATAATATACACATACTTTAGAGATATATAAGACGCAATTTTAATGATAATATAGACATACTTTAGAGATTTTTTAGATGTCATTTTAGTGATAATAAAGGCATTCTTTAGAGGTATATTAGAAGCCATTTTAGTAATACTATAGACATTCTTTAGAGATATATTAGATGCCATTTTAATGATAATATAGACATACTTTAGAGATATACTATATACCACACAATTACCTACAAACTTATCGATAAAGAAAGTGGGTTGCGAACCTTTCAACAACCAACACGGATTACCACACTATCCACAAATCAGATAGACAGGGTATACTTTATGAACATATGCATATATCTACATATACCTCCAAATGTACCTACATAATACTCTATATTATACATACTGAATCTCTTTCATCTCTATGAAATTTACTAAAGTTTTTATAAAACTAAGATTTTTGTTATCAAACTGAACTCAAAGAGCTTTATAAGTTCTTATAGCAAAAGGTTAATCGGCTTTATAATATGTTTAGCTGTTAAGCTTAACATTCTATCTGAACTATCATTTATTTATAATTATATATATAATAAGTCAGTAATATATATACAGATGATTTACACATTTCCCAGTTTCATCTCCATTTTGTGCTACAAATAATCTTTTATATGATAAACCCAACTTGAGTCCTAAAAAACTAACTTAAGATGAGTCTAATTTGAACCTTAGGATTGCCTTAGGACACATTTAAGAGCTCTTTAGGAAGATTTATAATATATGGTGAAATGGAAATACAATTTTTATATCCTTTTTTTCATGTTTTGAGCAAATTTGGGGCATTATCTTTTTAGAATTTTCAACTTGTTTTCATGTTATTTCCGCTTGTTTTTTTTTTTATTCCTGCTCGAGATTTCTTTAAGTATTATATATATGGTATATTTCTTGGTAATTATAGACTGTGCAACTATCATTATAATCCCAAGATCATGTGTAGCAATAATCAAAGAGAATTGCTCTCAGATACCACTATTAGCCGCGGCTAAAACAGCCGTTGGCTATTAGCAACAGCAACAACAACAACAACAGCAATAATGACAACAACAATAAGAACAAGAAGAGTGTGCAACATTTATGAACGCCATTTTAAGTGTTTGTGGCATCTTTGGACTGTAAGAGAAAAAAGAAAAACAGAAAAAAAAAACACCAACTTAATACAGCACAACACTTGCCACATACGTTTATATTTAGCCCCCCCTCCCCTCCTTCCACAAACTAATTCCAAGCAACTGTTGATTGAGCTCATCCTGTGGCACGATACGGTTTCTGGTTGCCGCTGCTTGCAACTCTGTCGTAAATTATTGATTGGCTTTAATTCAGTCGATAGATTGGCCTCAACTGGTCTTAACAGCTTAATTGAGACCCCGTGCAGCAATAAATGCGATAAAGCGCCTCAACAACAACAACAACAACAAGAACAACAACAACAGCAACTGCAACAGCAATAGCAGCAACAATAAATGCAACAAAAACAGCAACAACAGAAGGAAGAAAGAGAAACTAATAAATGTGCCCAGATGGATAACGATGACGTTGCCACAACTGTTGTAGCTAGAGTTGTGCCAGTTGCTTTAGTCGTGGCCAGTGGCACGACGACGTTTCACAGCATCAGCAGCAATAACAACAACAACAGCAACAACAGCAACAACAGCAGCAACTCCAGTAGCAGCCTCCAAGTGAATGGGGGGCATTTAAGTTTAATTTGTGTTGTGCCGACGTCGCGTTTCTGTTTTTTCTTTTCATTTCTTCTGCTTCTCATTCGTTGCTGCCGCTGCTGCTGCTGGTGCTGCTAGCGCCGCCGCTGACGTCTACTCCGCGCATCGAGATACAAAGCAAGCAATGACCGGTCGCAGCACAGCGCAGAGCGCAGTGCAAACTCAGATTTAAATGTTGTCATTGCTGTTGTTGTTGCTGTTGCTGTTGCTGTTGCTGTTGTTGTTGCTGTTGTTGTATTTAGGGCGCATGTCGATTTACACATTCGAAATACATAGACAAATATATATTTATATAGATATAAATATATATATATATATAAATTAATCTGCCAGTCGTAGTTTTTTCCCAACACGCATTGGCAGCGTGACGTCAGTAGGTAACATCAGCAACAGGAACAACAACAACAACAACAACAACAACTATAGCAACAACATCAGCATCAACATATTTACAGCAGCATTCAACATTCAGCAGCATCATTATAAGCATACTTATGACTCCACAGTACACGGCTGAGGGCTCATGCCTCCATATACCCGTCCCATTCCCAATTACTAGCGACGTCAAGCGCGGCAGCAGATGTTTATATGCCCTCACACTATGTTTGTGCGTGTGTGTGTGTGTCTGTGTGTGTGAGCGAGTGAGTGCCTGTGTATATGTATGTGTTTGTATCTGCTGTGTATGCTTGCCTAAGCTGTTGCTGACGGTCTTGGCATGCAGCCACAAGCGAACTAGAGTTGCCAACCTACCATAAAATGTTAACCCAACAATTACTGCTTAAATTATCAAACATTTTATATATGAAAAATAAATTAACAGCTTATTAAGCCGCATATTAAATATTATTTATATATTGTTAAAGAAAATATCAACTTTAAAATATAAATTTTCCCTTTTAAACTCTGTTTATATGCTATCACTTCATACTATATACATTTTTCATTGCACACTCGACAACCCTGTTCTGCTTGTGCTGCTTTATTATCTACGCGTACACCGTGCCATAGACAGCGGCAGCGTACGGGCAGAGCTCGAGCGCACGCTGCCGCTCAGAGCATAATAATGAGTTTTCTCACAGCCCCGCTTCGTCCTCATTTTCCATACAGTTTCACTGAATTTTCTTCATGCACTTATGTACACATGCATACACTATATATATAGCTATATGCATATATATATATATATATATATATATGTATATGTATGTGTGTGTGTGTATATATATAAACGGATAATGTGACAGTCTTTAACGGGGGTAGGAAGTAGATAGTAAAAGAAGAAATGAAAATAATAATAATAATAATATGCTGGCTTCATAAGTTGGGCAACGGGGCTGCTGCTACTGCTGCTGCTGCTGCTGTTGGCGCTGTTAACTGTTCAGATACAAGATATACGCTACGAAACACGCGAATGGGCGCGAAAGGCAAAAGCAAAAGCTGAACCAAAAGCAGAAGCAGAAGCAGAGCGAGAGCCACAGTAAACTGGTTGCTAGTGACAGCCACAGTAACAGCCACAGTTGTAGCCGCAGTCGCTAAAGCAGCGACAATCCGTAGCGAAGATGTATGGAATGAAGTAGGTAAAACAACTGACAACTGAAACATTGACGCTAGCAGCGGCGTTAACAGCAAAACGAAGCCATATGCAGCAACAGCAGCAGCAGCAACAGCAAAGCAACCGAGCAAGTCAAGCCAAACCAAGCCAAAGCAAGCCAAAACCAAAGTAAAGGCAAAACCAAAAGCATTAAGCGAAGCGAAAATAACAACAAAAGCAAAAGGCAAAGTAAACTAAATATGTACGTGAGGGTCGTTGAGAGCAGCAGTACAAGCAGTGACAGCGGCATTGGCAGCGACATCGACAGCGGCAGCAGCAGCAGCAGCAGCAGTTGGTGTAGATAGAGAAGCGAAAGGCAATTGAAGAAACTGTGTGCGCTGCGAATGAGCGGCACAAAACGAAGAGTTGAATAAATAGCGCAGACCCGAACTCAATACTTATATATATGTATATGTACATAAGCATGTTTGGGTGCGCTTGAGTGTGTTTGCTTGTGTGTGTGCGTGTGTATCTTGTGACAAACGTAAGAGGAACTACAGCAACAACGTACTCAGCACAGGGGGGCCAAAAGGTTGGGCAATGAAGACAACGACAACGACAACGACAACGGCAACGACATCAGCGACTGGCAGCGACGCTAGCAGCGCTCAGCATGATACCGAACAATACTGAATGCCGAATATCGAATACCGAATAACGAGCACCAAATAACGAAAGCCGAATAGCCACAGCCTTGAGAGAGCGGACCGGGCCGAGCGACGCTCGTGTGACGACGACGTTGGCTTTACGTATAGATTGTATGAAAACAAAAGGTTGCTGGCGCTGCTAATGCCTCTGCCTCTGCTGCTGGTACCTTATAATTAATCAAAAATATTTTAGTTTCAATTAAACGTGTGCGGCATTACCGCATTACCGATAATAAATTATTTGATTAAACTTACGTCCTCTGACAGCAACGGTAGCCTTAAGATATTCACACACAGTCACACACTCACACACACACACACACACATACCCACACACAGTCGCTCACCTATGGAGAGTTATGATTTTGACAAGTTTCAGTCCGATATAAAAGAAAATATGCGAAATAAAAGTTGATATGGGTATTGTTGGTTGGCAGGGGGTCAAAGGGCGTAAACGGCAACTAACAAAATAAAAGCCAAAGTTACACCAAAAACTTGAACGAGTACAAACTGCAGCCCAAGAGTAATGTTGAAGATAAAAGAGAAAGGAAGTAGGAAGTAGGAAGTAGGAAGGTAGAAGAGAACTTCTGGAAAAGTTCAACTAAGTCGCGTACAACTTTTTTTTTTATTCTAACGTTTACGCCAATTTTATGCTTAGTATTCCAGTAGAATAGAGAAAAGTAGCTGAAAACTCTTAAATAAGATGTATAAAAAACGAAAGAAAATCCGACAACGGATCAAAATGTGACAGGAGAGATGAAGAACAAAAGGGGGGTTAAGGTATAGCCAGCCCACACACAATGTGGCATTGCTCCATATAAAGCAAAAGCTGAAAAACTACAACAAAGTGAAGACAAATCTTAGCTTTAACTGCTACAAGGGGCCGGCTTAAGCAGCTTTAGGCCAATAATAAAATGGGCTTTAACAAAACACCTAAAGCCAACATCATGTTGTTTCTTCCCCTGTTATATTGATAAGGTTTTAATGATATGTTACTCAAAACAAATGTTGCAACTTCAATTTCAAATAACAAACACAAATAGGATTAGTTTTGTATGAAAAGCAGCTTAAAACGCATTACATATGCATAAGTTGCATTAACACTTGTTATGTAGTATTTTTCCTACATATACATATGTATATAAGCATTGTTTTCCCAACCTAAATCCATTCATTAAGCAATATATATAATGCATTGTAATTTGCTTAGAATTTGTTTTCATGCAAAATGGCTTCAATGTCTGGAATATAGTACTGGAACTGTATTTAAGAGGCATATATGAATCATAAGATATATATGAATATATATATGAACAATCGGCATAAAAAGAGGCATATATATAGCTTACTGTATACATCATATCTTTCATTCAAATGAAGATACAATTGTCATAAATTGTACCAAAAGTTGTTGCAGTTTTTTTACGTTTACCGATTGTTCAGGTCTCGCTATATACTTATATTTACTATATAAAGTAGCAATTTATATGCTATAGTTATAGGCTGTATATAACACTCTAGATCTGGTTTAAATTTCATATAGTTTTCATAGTAAACATGGAAACTACGAAGAAAACTGCAAACAATAGTAAAAAGCGTTAAGATATTGCAGCTTTGCTGCAGTTCTGCTGCTGCACTGCTTGAAATATGTATATATAATAAAGTATATATATAATAAGTAATAGCTATGATTAGAACCGATTGTAATTGATCTTATATACTAGTGGCACAAGTGTTTTTCCTATAGCTTTTCAGCTGTTTAAATTGTTTCATGAAAATGTAAAAACTGTTTAAATAACTAAAACTTAGAAAATGGTTGAATGTACTGTAAATAATTTGCCTTTATATATATATATATATATGCATATGTATGTTTTATATATTTATGCTTATTTTACAGTTGCAGATACTATATAATTAGGATTTCTAGGAAAAGTACTTTCATCTAACTGAAACTTCACAAAGTTCTAACTGAAAGTATTTTTTGTATGGAGTAGTTCAGATTTTCCCTCATATTGTTTCCTTAGCTGCAAATATGCTTTAGGTTATATTCTGGTATATACTTTAGAGTCTACAGTTTTACTATCTATATCTTTTTGTAGTATTCTACGCTTGTATATACGACATTTTGTAATTCAATTCTATCGGTAAAGCATAGTTTTATTTCCTTTTTAAACACACGCTAATTTCCTTGTATATAGGAGAGCGGAGTATAAGGTTGCTATACACCCCCAAAAACAAGGAAAGAAAAAGTGAAAAAAGGGAAAAACCTTCCCTCACACAAACATACAATAACTGAGTTTTCCCTTCCGGAGAAATAATTGGGATAAGCCTCTTAAAATTTGATGTTTTTCTCGTATCTGTTTTTGTCATATTGAAATGCTGTTAGACCTATAGAAAAGGACCTTTCAATAGCTGTTAAATGTTATATATATAGGACTCTAGACAATTGACTGAACTCTCAGGAAGATTATGTAGAATTGCAATGGCGTCGTGGCAACTTTATTGTGGCAAAGCTTAATACTAATCTGTGGCAGAGGTTGCAAATGATTCTTCATTAAAATATATTTTATGTAAGAATTTTAATCAACAGATTCTACAGTCAAAGCTCATCAATTTTAAAATTCAAATTCTTCATTTTAGCTTTAACCACTATAAAATATTTATACATATATCTTCTTCTTCTTTGTTTTGTATCATTTTGTGGCCTGAAGCTGCCAGTTACCAGCTTCCAGTTGCCAGTTGCCACTTGCCAGTTGCCAGTTGCCAGTTTCCAGTCAAACAACTTTCTGTTGGCTTGAAGCATTTTAATGATCTCATGTAGGCGTGATCGATAGCCATCCAATTAGGCTCAGTTAAGTGATTCTTAAGATTCTACAATTCTTTTTGATACTGCCGTAGATTATAAAAAAACCTTACCAAAAGATTATTATGATGATATATCATTATAAGTATCTATTTATATCATGAGGCCATTGTTAAAATCAAATTGAATCAAATCGGTGGGTTTTCAGTGCAATAAAAATTTCAATTTTTCCATTTCTATTGTACATAAATTATATAGAAATCTGATCTGAAGTGTTAATGCTTATATGCGTATTTCTATTATGGCGTAGGTTAAGTTTTCTTTAACAATATTACGATAAATTTGCATAGAAAGCGATAGAAGAATAGGCACTTATATTGAAGAATTGGTTATATAAACTTGAACTTAAAGTTGGGTAGAGAAATTTTAAAGTTTAGACAGAGATTAAAGAAGAATCTTCATTGATGATTTGTCCATTATATAGAAAAATAACTTCAAGCTTTCTTATAGAACTGTTTCCCAGAGTTCTTTACGATTTTGCGATACTACAGAGATTCTCAGCTACCAATATTTGAGGTTATGTTAAGACATTTGCAGCATAAAGAAAATTAAATAAACTTTTAGGAACTCTTCGCAGAAACTAGCAAAAATTCAGTTAAAATTTGTGAAAAACGTAAAAATTGCAAAATTTATAGAAATCTCTTTATAGATATATAAACATTTTCCAGTTAGACAAATTGTATTATGTTTTCCAAGCTACCTGGAAAGGCTACCTGGAAAGCGCTGACTTCCAAAGATTTGTTTAACAAAATTGAAGGTATATAAAGAAGATATATAACTAAATATATATAAAGTAAAGCACGACAGAATAAAGTATATATAAAAAGGAAGGTAAAACATAGTATATAATGTAAGGTTTCTAATGAAAGGTATGTAAAGTAGGGCCCATTAAATAGTGTGTACAAAATAAGGTTTTATAAAGTAAAGAGCATTAAGTAAGGGCTATAGAATGATAGATATATAAAGTCAAAGGTAAAAAATGGTATGTATATAGATATATAATGTAAGTTGTATAAATTAGGTATATCAGGTATATTCTTGTCTGATTTAATTGTAGGTTAAAACTTACCTAATTTAACTGAAGGTTAAAGTTCGTTCAGGTAAAATTCCAGAAGATTTACAACTTGAGTTTCAGTTCAGGATTTTTATCTTTATAAAAAATAAAAATTATTTGACATTCCAATCCCAAAGAAAAAAATGACTGACAAAAAAACAATTGAAAATCAAACAGCGTCGCCAACTCGAATCACAAATAGTTTACAATAAGTTCAAAGTAAGTTGGCAGCACTAAAGGGGCGTTGCCAGTAAAAATTCCAGAATTTTCTACACACAATTAACAGCATTTTCCCGCTGGAAAACTCAAATTCGAATCTATAGGGATTATGGTAAAAAAAATGGAAATTTCATCAAAAAAAAAATAACACAAAAACTTTGTGAATGAAAGCGGAAAATGTGCATAAAAAGCAGCGCTAAGAATGGAAATTGTAACTAAAGGAAAATATAGACTTGAACTTTGATAAAAACATGACAAAGTCACAAGTTAAATTTTCATGAAAAACAGCTAAAAAGTTATGAACTTGGTTAGTAGACTGATAAAGGCTAATACCATTTATGATGTAAATGTAAATTTCAGAAGTTTTTCACTCTACTGCAAAACAGTTTGAAGCATATTGAAACTGCTTTGATATGCAGCTAAAATCTAAGAGTATAAATATATATATAAAATTGTCCAAAGTAACTGAACATGTTGCAAAAAAGAATATGAAAAACACTTTAGCCGCAGGGAAATGTATTTTCAAGAACTTTTATAACTTGCCAAAGAAAATTCAAGCAAAACTTTGTCTCAAGCTTAAGACACATAAGGAACACCTGTTTAAGGTGTCTTTATAGCGATCTATATGCTTCTTCTTCTTCTTCTTAATGATGTACAATCAAAAGCTTAAAGCAATTAAATTTTACTTGTACCTATGTACATACATATATTTACATCATAATATGTAATATGTAAGTATGTATGTTTAGCTTGGAATATTGCGAAAAAGAAATTCTTGTTGTGATTATGCAAATTTTCAACGATGTTTTCAAGCCTTTGCGGAGAAGGAACTGGGAAAGTCAATTCAAATTTTATTTAAATCTACTTTAATTGGAATTTTAAAGTTACGCCAAAGATTAAACAACAGCTGCAGCAGGAACTGTTGAAGGTTGTACAACAATGAGGCAACAATTTAATCTCTTAAATTGCAGAATTCGCAACATCCTAGGGGAAAAAGGGCTTTTGGTCTTACTAACAGAGCAGCCAACCGTTACACACCATCCACCACCCAACACCCACTTATTTTCCTTGCTTGAGATGACAGCAAATTGGAATTTTTCACCCTAACCATAAATAATAAAAAAAACACAAGGCGTCGGAGTCGGCGTCATAGTCAACGTCAACGTCAACGTTGATGTTAGCTTCGCCTGTGAATGTTGCGCGACATTCATAAACTAATTAGTTCCATAATTTCCAAAAATTTGCCTTTTATTGTGTGTTTGTGTGTGTGTGTGTGTGAGTGTTGTGGCGTGTTGTGGCGTGTTGCTGGTGTGTTGGTAGTTTTGGAGTGGGTCTGACAAATCCCAGAGGTTACAGGGCAAAAATAAGCAAACGGTAAACCTCCCCAAGTTACTTAAATTACGTAATAATTATACAAAATTGCAATTATGCGCCATAAAAATTCCAAAAAATATACCAAAAGATATAAAACTTTGGATTTTGGTATGTGATCATAGCGGATATATCCGCACTTTATGACAAATAACATTGCGATTGTTAGGAGATTAGTAAGATTAAAGATTAAAGTTTTTTTGAGTGTTCGTTTTCTATATGGGCTGATCAATTAATCAATCGCTATTCTCCATGTCTCAATAATGTCGTATGATAAATCGAAACAAATTATAATTGGACAAAGCAGAGCGCAACAACAACAACAACATCAGCCGAAAGCTACAAACGTGTGCGTGTGTCTGTATTTTAGTTTTTATATGTATTTGTGACAGCAACAACAAAAGAATGAAAATAAAAATACAATGAAAGAGTCACTACATAAGCAGCAGCAACAGCAACAAACAGCGACGGCAACAGCAAAAAAAAGCAAAAGCAGCAGAAGCAGCAGCACGGTAACAAAATAAAAAAAAAGAACAGCAAATAGCAGCAAAAAAAAAAAACAGCAACAACAAAGAGAACAGCATATTAAACTACACCCACGAATACGGCGTCAAAATGCGCCTCAACAGTTTCCCAATCAAAATGTAAATATGCCGCTGCCGCTGCTGCTGTTGCTGTTGCTGTTGCTGCTAACGCCAACAGCGGGGTGTGCAGCATGTGCGGGCTGCACTGGGGCTGGACGACGCTGAGCTCTTGTATATTTTTTGCCTTGCACAGCCTGAGCCTGTCCTGCCTGGTTTGCCTGCAATTTAAAAGTAAATATTGTACATATACACACATACATACCTACATACATACATACAAACATACAAACACTACATACTAACAAACACACATATCTCACTATATCTATAAACTGGCCAAATGCGAAAAAGCAGAATGCAAACGCAAACGCAACAGCAAAGGCAAAGGCAACAACAACTACTACAACGCCATCGCCATGTTTGCGCACGATGTGAAACTTGTCGCTGTCGGTGTACTGCTGCTGCTGCTGCTGCTGCTTCTGCTGCTGTCGCTGCTAACGTCAACAGCATACATATTTGTGTGCTGCCTGGTCAGGCCAAGCCAGGCCAGGCCAGGCCAGGCCACAGCATGAAATGAAATGAAGTAGCGCAAACGAACCAAGGCCCCACTAGGAAATAACATATAAAATATCATATGATACAGACAGAGTGTATACAAAATTTGGCATTGGGTTGTCGGCTGTATGTGCGCAACATTAAATGGGAACGATGAACGACGACGAGTCAAAAGCAATAGCAATCGCAGCAGCAAGAAAGCGTAGCACTTGCATGTGTATGTGTATGACTGTGTGTTTTTTGGGCATATGTATGTGTGTGTATCTTTGTATATCTCTCTGTTATGCTATTGCTATTGCTGTTGCTGGCAGTGGTGAGTGGTGAGTGGTGAGCAGCCGTCGGCCGTTCGTGTTGTTGTTGTTGTTGTTGTTGTTGTTGCTGTTGCTGTTACTATTGCTTGTTGTTGGGTTTCGGGCGCACAAAGTGTAGCTGGCATTCAGCTTTAGACGTAGTATCACATTTACGTGTACCGCAAGTGCTCATTACGTATTCGAATACACAAGCATACACATATATAGAGATATACATACATGCATACCTACATACATTTATACATATACAATTTATACACGAATGCGCGCATTGCGTTTTTTGAGGGTTAAATATGAAAAGACACTTCACAGATTTTTGCTGCCTTTTCATAAATATTCGTGCAATCCGTAAAAATCTTTCATGTTTACTCGCCTGTTTATACCCTTAATTTTTTCATATTTGAGATCTTGTTTTTTCTTTTATATTATTATTACATGTTCCACATACTTTTATACTCTCCCTCTCTCTCTCTCTCTCTCTCTGTCACTCTCTCTATTCGTATCTTGGTTGCACATGGTTTGGCTCATTTCTCATTTTGTTTGCGTACTTTTCTAATAAATTATTCGCCCTCCTGATAAATGTCACTGTGAAAATTTATTCCACCTAATTGTGGGAACACGATGAAAGAGAAGTAACTGATGTATAGACGGAGGAGGAGCAGTAGAGACAAATATTAATTGTCATAAAAGTACCATAATAAGCGCACCTGTCTAAATTATTTTCATATTAAATAAACTTATTTATGTGGCAGCTTAAATGAGGAAGCTCTTGTGCACCTGATGGGGCAACAATAGAAAAACTTAACAAAGTGCCAAATTAAACTTAATTGTTTTTTGTTTTTAATTCCTATGAAAGTTAATTGAAATTGAACTCGTTGCAATTAGCTTAAACATATCAAATGCATTAATACACCCATTCCTCACACTCACACATAGACACATACACACATACACACATACACACATACACATGCATTTGCTGCATACTCCTTCTGATTGTTAAGTTGCAACCGCATGGATAAAACCACAGGCAGTTTTCATACACATACCAAAACACATTAATTATTCATTTTGCCGGAAGGATTCATTTACAGTTGGTTCGTAAGGATACACACACACACACACACACACACATAAACACACTCATATATATACATGTATGGTTCAACTTTATCTAGTCCCAAATGCAGTTCATGTGGCAAACACACAGACATTAGGCATTTGGCCAAAACCAACTCCCCAATGGCTGCTGCCTTAGTTACAACGTTTAGGGTCATAATTACATTATGCATGAAATACTGCAGTGGTTTTTTGGACTGCTCACTCCAAGTCTAAGGACATTCATTGTAACTGAAAGTTAAAGCTATCAATTGTTGTATGATACTTGCAGTCTATAAATTCAAATACTTTTCAATGTTTGCTTTTCAATGTATATATCAGATATCAGAGCTTTAACTATGTTTATTGAAATCATTTTTTGAGGTTCTAAAGCTATTAGTATGCAGAGGATGCACAGAAGAGAGACAACAATTTTCTGTCTAAGTTTGTAGATAGAAATTTTCATATAAAACTGTTAAATGGTATGCAAATTGATTGAATCTTTATTTTACAACTCTTAAGTTAGGATTTCTTTATAATTTTTAAAAGATTTTCTATTGTAAATATTCATTTAGCATATAGACTCTTTAGTAGATATACATAAACCAGGTTAAACAGGATTTCCATTGCGACTTTCACGACGGGAGAAACTCTTGAACAAGTCTTTCATTGGCTGCTTGTTTCTACAACTTTGTCTAAGGCTTTCTCTCTCATAGTACCTAAACTTACTACTTAGACTAACCAAGACTATAGTTCACTATATCCTCTAATTGGAGTTGAGTGAAAAAAGAACCATCCTAATGAATATAATAGCAACTCTGCATTGATTTTCACGTAGAAGTGCACTTTCTTTTGCCCATAGAATATTACATCATTATCATTCACTTATTATCTTACCTAATAAAGAAGCGTATATATTTGGGGAAGAAGTAAGAATATAGCCAAACTTATTCTTTATAAATATATTTATTTAATATAGACTTCAACTTATAGATTTAAATTAACTTTTGTCATATTTCATTAGCTGCAAGTAGAAACGAAAATCAATTATAAATTCAATGAGCTGTTACCCTTTTGTCCCTTCACACACTTTCCTCTTCCTTTAACCCATTTTATAAGTTATTCAGATGAATTGAAAATCAAAGGCAATGCTGATAATTTGCATTATATTATGTTATAAATGTTAATGAAGAGTTCTTGATTGTTCAGACACGGTATACAGATATATTATCAACTACTTTACATACTTTATATACCTTAAGGCAATATTTAACCATCAAAATTAGAATAAAATGAGCTAAAAATGGGAATTGTTTACAGGAGAAGTTTTTGGTTAAGTAATAAATGAAGTTTACGTATCACAAGAGGTAATTCTGCCTTCAATTTGTTGCAAGTAGTAAAGAAACATGTGTTAAACATTCAATTTCGAACATAATTTTCATCGTTCTTAGGGCCTTACGATAGTTAATTAATGCTAAATGTCAGTTAAGATTACAGTAAAAGGATATATTCTAAGCCTCTCTATATACCGGACGGAAACAGTATAGAGAGAAGCAATAAAATATGAAGATTAAGATGGATTGACTGAATGAATGAATGCAGCTAAAAGAGGAGGGAAGCAGAAGCATCAATTATCCCTGTAATCAATTGAGAAAGCAAACAACAAACTTTACCTGGCACAACTGTACTTATGCAACATATGGAAATGAGGGAAATGTTCAAGTCAAACAATAGCTTGCAACGTTATTAATCCGTATTGTGTAGGTGGGCGTGTCTCTAGTAACCAAGCAGCAAAGGGAGAGCTGAATAAGTGCAGTCACAAGGAAAGATTGAAAGGGTCGAAGTAACAGTTAACAGTTCGATTCAAAAGCGTAAAGAGTTAAGGAGAGTTAAGGAGTTTTAATAGTCCTTATTATGCTTCTTCTTTGTCTTTATAAATGTTCAAAATCGAAAAGAATAACAGATAGAACTTATCATCGAAAGCCCCATAAAGTATATATATTCTTGATCAAGCACGACTACCCGAGTCCATCTAGTCCTGTCCGTCTGTCCTTTTCTATGAACGTCTATTTCTCAGAGACTATTAGTACTAGAGCAACTAAATTTGGAATCAAGATTCGTTATGATCGTACGCTATACGAGTTTGTTTAGATTATTGAATTTCCTCCCCTGACGCCACGCCCACCCGCAATACAAAAAAAAAAACAATTATTAAGCACAATTTTCAATAGATAATTTCAATTATACTTGAAGTTGCAGCAATTAAACTATTTATTTAGATATTATTTATGTTTTCTTATTTTCATTATTTTTCTTAAATACTACATAAAGTTTCAGTAATATATTTCATATATCGCTTCATCAATTTATAATCCTTTTTATTTTTTTGGCATTGCACTCTAAAAGAGTTTTTACAAATCATGTTAACTATTCATATATTTAAATCAATAAATAACATGCTTTTGATCTAATATTTGTTAGATAACTATATAAGATAAATAAAATAGGAGTAAAGTTACTTCTTCAATTTATACAGAAGTATACTTAACTCCAAAACTATAAGAAGGTAAACCAAAGTAACCTTAAAGGTTAGCAGGCAACATCTATTATGTGAACGAAGAAAGGGTATAACCAATTGGGAATTACAAGCTGCCCTTTGTCAATATTCAATTATCAACTTATCATTGATTTACATGTCAAATATTTAACTTACTTTTCTATAGACGTCTATTTGGTTCGATTAATTAAGTTCCCGCTTTGGCTTAGTGCATAGCGTCAACGTTTCGAGTTTGTGTTTGGGGCTGGGATCAAATCGCAAGCATGGAGTTTTTCTTTTGTAACTACAATGAAATTTAAAGAAAATGCTTTTTTTTGTATTTTTGTGTGTTTTATTAAACAACAGAATTATTGTAATTTAATATTATTTATAATATTATTAGAAAACTCTTTCTTTTAACAAAAAATATTCCACATTGGATCTTTCCCGGATGTAACCCACCTAATTTAGCCATAAAATAACATGTCAGATAGTTCTCTCAAGCCAAGTTTTAATCACACCATTTAGCTATTTTGTTCTTTAAGATATCATTTCAAATATATATTAGACTTCAGCCAAAATAATAAGTATTTATTATTTATTTATAATATGTCTAAGAGTTGCCCAAAGCAACTACGACGGCTTCTTCAAGCTGATATTAGGATTTTTAGCCACTTGCCTTTTTTGTAAAAAAAGAGCAAAGCGGAGCTATTGGAAATGTGCAAAATCCAAAAGTATGTAACACATAGAAATAATCATCGGAGACCCCATAAAGTATATATATTCTGAATCAGGACGGCAAGACGAGTTCATCTAGCCCTGTCCGTCTGTCTGTCTGTCCGTCTGTATGAACGCCTGTTTCTCAGAGACTATAAGAGCTAGAGCAACCAAACTTGAAATCTAGATTCGATATGTTCGTAGGTTATACAAGTTTGTTTTTGATTTTTCAATTTTCTCCCCTGACCCCCGCAAATCGAAAAAAACGATTATAAGGTACAATTTTTAACCGATAAGATTTCTTTTTCGCACACATATTAAGTAGACTATTCTTCATTTACGTTGTGAGTTTCGTTAAAATTGAACGAAAAACACGGAAGTTATACAACAATAAGTACCGCGCTATAGAGCGTGGGGGGCTAAAAGGCGCGCGCAATGGACAACTACGTGCAGAACTGTGTGTATGTATGAGTATGTGTGTGTATGGCTGTATATGTAGGCAAAGGGGCTCTCGTAGTCGGGTACACTCGACTACAGACTTCTTACTTGTTTCTTTTGGTTGCTTACTGCCGCACCCGCCCCTCCTAGCAGGGAGAAGACTCCAATCTAGTGAATGCCCCCCCAAGATATTGTTACTGAACTAGAACTAAGTCCAAATGTCTTCAGTCGCTGCGGGATTGATAAACTATTAATTAAATTAAATAGTTGCAATTATATCAAAAATTTGTGGCAATTACCAATTAAGAAAATATTTTATTATATTTTGTTATTTTTATTTTCTGTATTCTGTTTTTTAAAGCTTTACATTAAGTTTTAGTAATATAATTTAAATCTTTTTATAATGCGATGTTCGGTTCGTCGTCTGATTTTCCACTTGGCAAGCGGGAAATTGTTGAATTAGTTGCTAAAATAGCTGGATAATTTGCTCTTACTTTTTTATTCCACGTAGCAAACGAATATACATATATGATACACCCATTAATAGATGATATGTACATTCCAAAATACTCCAAAAAATAATATCTCCAAATAAACGGTAGATACATATAAGATAAATAATATAGGAGTAAAGTTACTTCTTCAATTTATACAGAAGTATACTTAACTCCAAAAATATAAGAAGGTAAACCAAAGTAACCTTAAAGGTTGAGCAGGCAACAACTATTATATTAACGAAGAAAGGGTATAACCAATTGGGAATTACAAGCTGCCCATTACCAATATTCAATTATCAACTTATCATAGATTTACATGTCAAATATTTAACTTACTTTTCTATAGACGTCTATTTGGTTATCCTGATATTCGAGTATTGTCGAGTTTGTTTTTGGGGCTCGGATCAAATCGCTAGGGTTGTCGCTTTTAGCTATTTTACCTTTAAGAAAAGGCTAAGAGGGAGCTAATGAAAATGTGCAAAACTCAAAAGATTGTAACAGATAGAAAAAAATCATCTGGGAGCCCATAAAGTACATATATTCTGGATCAGCACGACTAGCCGAGTCTAACTAGTCCTGTCCGACTGTACGTCTGACTGTTTGTTTGTCTGTATGCCTGTTTCTCAGAGATTATTAAAGCTAGAGCAACTAAATTTGGAATCTAGATTTGTTATGTTCGTACGCTAACGAGTTTGTTTTAGATTTTTGAATTTCTTCCTCCTCTGACCCCCGCAATACGAAAAAAACGATTATAAAGCACAATTTTTAACTGATTTACTTTGTTTTTGGCACACATAATAACTATTCCACAATTTGAACTACATTGTGGGTTTCATTAAGATTAAACATCAAACACGGAAGTTATGCAATATTAAGTATCGCGCAATTGTGTTCGTTAGGGGTGGAGGGGGGGGGGCTAAAAGGTGCACGCAATGACTTAAAGTGCGTATGTGTATGTCTGTGTATGTAGGCAAAAGGAGCTCGCATTGTTAGCTTCACTCGACTATAGATTTCTTACATGTTTTTTATAATCTATTCAGATCTGCCCTCGCATATGTGAAGTACTTATAGATATGCATCATTTATAAGGCTATTGCTATGTATATTAATGCCAAACGATGCTTGAAATCAATGCTAAAAACGTGCACAACCTTTCAAGGACAATTCAATTTTTGGTTTTTGTTTTTTTTTATTTATTTTTTGTACTGGTTTCTGTTGTTGTTTATCGATGTGGATGTGTAAGCCTTTGAAATGCAAATTTTGTAAGGCGTTGCTTGCCTGTGGCAAAACTTGCCTGCAAGTAAATATGTAATTTTCCATATTTTTTCCCCCATTTTCCAGCGACGGCAGCGTCGCAAGCTGTCAAAACGATAAACGGCAAGGCTTCATGTGTCAAGTGGTGTCACCAACAGGCAGATATACAGATAAAGAGCGTAAAATATATCACACACACATACATGGGCATAAGTACTGACAGAAACACACAAGCACACACAGATAGACACACAGACAGTGACAGTAGAGGATGTTACCTTTACATATGGCAACATCATATCGCATGATGTATAGCGTCATATTCATAATTTATACAAAATGCCCAACGGACAGAGAAGGAGAGTGAGTCAGTCACTAAGTCAATGAGTGAGTGAGTGAGTGAGTGAGAAACAACAATAACAGCAACAGCAACAGCAGTAGAAGAAGCAGCAATAAGCAATAAGCCATAAGCAACAGCAACAACAACAGAGAGCAACAAAAGCTTGCAATATGTAATTATAAACTCCAAGGCCAATACGTAGCTTGCACGACTGTTGACGTCGCTGCCGCTGCCGACGTCAATGCAGAAGCGTTAATCTCTCATTTGACAGTTGAATTCAATTAAAAACGACACCCACACATGCTAACACTCGTACACACACACGCACATACTCGCAGGTAACGCAACACACAGCCACCCCAAAAAGGTAAAAGTCAGCGCAACGCAACGCAACGCAACGAGCACGCATACACACAACGCACATACACGAGCTCACACATAGGCACATTTAGGTTCGTGCCAGATCCGAATAGCCGAATGTAACAGTTGCAGCCAATCAAGCCTCACAACAGCCGCAGGGTGGGCGGTACAGCAATGGCGCGAGATGGCAACAGCTTGTCTCTTTGTCTCACTCTTGCCAGCTCTCGCTCTCGCGTCGGTCTCTCAGGCGCAGACGCTAGCAACATCAGCACGGTGTCGTATACGTTGGCAGGTCTAATCAGAATCAGTCTTTGAACAGTTTTCATGCCGTGCACTTTGTGGACGGAGGAAAAGTGAATTTTTTCCAATTCTGTTTTCAATATCAACACAAAGAGAGACAGAGTGTGAAAGAGAGAAAAAAATTTCAACTGCTTTTCGTGATAATAAAAACGTGTATGAGAAATCGATAAGAGTACCAGCACCAGCAGCAGCAGCAGCAGCAGCACCAGCATTAACAACAGCAGCAGCAGCAGCAGCAGTTGAAGTGAAAGAAGCGCGCACACACACGCACACACCGGCCTGTTTTGTGTTTACTTCTGTGTACGTGTGTGTGTCGGCAAGTGTATAAAGTAAGAAGAAGCAGCAGAATACATCATTTTACGTTTGAATCGATTTATGCTTATGCGTAAAAATTGATTTGAATTATAATTCGAACTGCAATCAACATCTTTTGCCGGTTACAACTAATTAGAAATGATTTGTGTCCAGTGCTAAGCAATTTGCGTCGCAATTAATGGAAAATGAGTGAAAAACTTTGTACGTTAGGAAAAACGCGCTGTTTTTTGTGTACATTTCTAATAAGAAAATTTCACTTTGCTTTTGATAGCGCGGCGAGTGCGGCGAAAATGTAATGAAAAAAAAAAAGTAAAATAGAAAAAAAAAAAGAAAATTAAATATGCTATGTCTATTTGTATGAAAAATTTTGTAAACACACGTACACGTGACAAGTGGGCTTACTATGGTATGCGTGTGTGTGTGTGTTATGTTGTCGTATTGGAATTTTCGTCGCACACGGCAAGTTCGAAAAAAATCAAAAACAAAAAAAAAAGACCGAAAACTATATTACGGCGAAGGCGGCGAATACACGCGCGCGCAAATTGTAGAAAGTTTTGTTTTGGATTTGGTTTGTTGTTTTCTTGCTCTCCCACAACCCACTTTGGGCGTACAATCGGTACGCTCTCTTTTGTAATTCGCTGCGGCGAATAGATACAAATTTCGTCGTCGCTGTAGTTGTCGTCGTCGTCGTCGTAGTTGTCGTCGTCGCTTCGTTATCGTTGCTGTTGTCGGTTCGTTATTTAACATCGTGCGCTTGTTTCGCCACAATTGCGCGGCGAGTACGTTTTACGAGTACAAAATACACGAGTACGATTGTTCGTACACAGCATACACACACACATATATATATAAACACACAGATACACACACACACACATAAACGAATCAAAACCGCACATAGCATTTGAATTTCGTGCATTGCTTTTAGTTGTATTTTCAGCGGCTGCTGTTGTGGACACATCGCACGTTTCATAGCAAAAGTATTTTTCACAATTTTATTTTTATTTTCCTTCGATTCGTTGTAACAATTCTCGTGGTTTCCGTATATATATACATATATAAGTGTATAAGTGTTTGTGTGTATCTCGTCATTGTCGGTGCTTGTTGCGTGCGCGTCGTATCTGTGTATATGCGTGCGTGTGTGTGTGTGTGTGTGTTTGTTTGTGTATAGCAACCACCCTGCGGGCTGAGCTCGTGCCGGCGCTAGAGTCATTGCTTTATTTTGTTGTTATTATTGTTTCGTTTCGTTTCGATAACGATAACAGCGCGGCTAAAGTCTCTTACTCTCAATATATATATCGCTATCGACCACCCAATTCCCCCCACCCCCCATTTGGCAAGCTGTGAACTGTTTCGTCACTGTCAACGTATATCTATCTATCTCTCTCTCTCTCTCTGTCACTCTCTGCGTGTGTTTGTGTGGGTGTAAATAGTTAAGCCTTTTTGGAATCTAAAACGTCAGCAACATTGAAGACGTCATCAATTGACGCTTACCGAGCGCTTCATCTATCTTCCTACTATAGACTGCCACCCAAGGACCGGCACAGTGGGCCACTTTCTATAAGTGGCCCGACTGTGAGTGGGTGTATCTTAGTGTGTGTGGGTGTGTCTGTGTGTGTAAGCGTGGGTAACTTTGATGAATGGAAACGTGATATTTACTTAGGTTCCACATTCTCCAAGCTTAAGACACATTATCCTTATTCTAATAAACATCATCAGCTGGAACTGTTCTGCTTCCATCTACATACCGTCACAGCTTCCTTCTTATACCTCCTCCCCCCCCCCCCCCCTCCTTTACCACTCGGCTTATCCTGGCCGCCCACTTTGACTGTTGCCTTAGTTTTTACAGCTTTTGTTTTTGTTAGCCATTCATTTGTAGCTTCTTCTGTTCGCTTTGTTTCGTTTCGTCTGTTTCTTTTGTTTTGCTTGCGTTTTGTTTTTTGTTTTGCTCAAAGCATAGCTTGGCCGCAGCTTCCTCTGCGTTTTGCTGTTGTCACTTCTCTGTCCGCCTATCTTGTCTTTCCTTTTACAAGCTGCTTTCGTGCTAGATTCGCGTGAGCGTGCGACGTCCACAAAGCAAACACATGTCAAAGGCAAACGTGGGGCAACAGTGGGCAGCATCAGCAGCAGCAGCAGCAGCAGTCAAATTGCCAGCTAAGACGACTTTTATTTGCCCTACAGACATACTGAAGCTTAGGGTTGAAATAAATGGGGGGAAAATAACATTTTAACATGGAAGCTGGTGCATAGTGGAAAAGGGTTTTCCCTTTTGGCTGACAATTGGATTACCTATGCCACCCTCTAATTGGAACTGAACATGCATTTTCAATAGGATATTTAAAGGATGTACCAGAACTAATATATAAGTATATATATGAGGAGTGATATAGCTTCAATTTGAGCTTAGATTTGCTGTGATTCTGTGAACTAAAGTTAAAATTTTGATCTCCAATTGAACTGCAAAAGTAGTTCAACAATTGAACTGCTTCATTCATGAATCATGCATATAAAAATGAGTCAAATTAAGAGCTAAAATGAATCAGTAAATGAATATAATTAAAACTTTCAACTGCTCAACTAAACTATGTATATATATATATAAGATATAGTTAAATGATCCTTTAGCAGTCTAATATGCAAGTCATATATCTTAAACCAGCACTTGAAAGGGTTATTTATAGTGCCCTTAAGCAAGCCATAAGCCGTTAAAACAAAGCAACTCAATTCATAAGATACTCTACGGCTGTGACAACACAATTAAGCAAGCAGTGGCTTAGTCTCAAGGGGGGAGGGGGTTACTTACTGCTATAAGGCACAACACATATGTATTGCAAGTTGAAAAAGTTTCATACAGCTTTTCTCATACCCCTTTTTTGCTTACCTACCCCCCCTTTGTGTGTGGCACTGTCTTAAATACTAGCTCCTAATTGCATACCCTACACATTGACATGATGACATTTGCAGCTTTTGTTCTCCTTTTTTTTTTTGTATACAACATACATAAATCTCATCAACTCGCAACTCACAGCTCACAGCTCGCAGCTCGCATCTTTCAACTCGCGTGTTGCTGCTTGCCTCTTGCCTGTTGCCTGTTGTCACTCGCTTGTGGCATACATTTTGTTGCTTTTGAACCTGCTGATCCAAACATTCTGCTGCCCACATTATAACAATAATAATAATCAACATCATTATCATGCACATCATTATCATTGTCATTATCAACAATAATAGTTCTCTGTAGTTTTCTCTCCTTCTCTCTCTCTCTCTGCCTCTGTCTTTGTGTGTGTGTGTTTTTACAAACTTTTCATACGTTTTCGTACAACGCAAAACCTAAAACTAGATTCAAGTACACACACAGGTTAAGTGTGTGCATGTGTGTGTGTGTATGTGTATGTGTGTCTCTTTACCGCTTTGTAGGGTGCCCTCTGTATGGCACATAGGGCGTCGCTTTATGCGCCTAAAGCCCAGCAGCCCCTTCTGTCTCAGTGTGTCTGTGTCTTCCATCTTTCATCTCCTTTTGCTGCCACTGCCACTGTTTGTCTCTTTCCTTTTGGCTGACCCGCGTATGAGTTACTTTTTGTGTGTTCTAGTGCTCTTTTGATACCCTGCAAATGCTTGATAATGCGTTAAGCAGGCATGCTGCCAATGAGCTACACCTTGTAACAGGCAGCTGACAGTTAAAGTATCTATATATACTCTAACTATATAGAGTTATTATCAATAAGGCATATTAATAGGATAGATACTTATTGCAGCTTTAATTAATTTTTGCAGCTCTTCTGTATTGCTACAAGTTTTGGCAGTGTATTTGAGCGTCGACTAAGCCTCATTACTTTAACTTTTTGCTGTTCATATTTTGTGTTTTCGGCATTGTTCCGATTCATGGATGGCTGACTTACTAGTCTAAAGTTTTCCCGTATGTCTTCTGTCTGCTGTCTACTGTCCAACGTCTTCTGTCTTCTATCTTCTATCTTCTGTCTTGTGTCTTGTGTCTTGTGTCTAGTGCTGTTGACGTTGCCATATCTGAGCGCCACAAGAAAAAGATACATAGATATAAAGCTATCTTATATATATATATATGTATATATATGTATTACTATATATGTATATATATATATATATATGTGTGATATCTATGGCTTTTGTTGTTTGACAGCAGAGAAGAGTCGTCACCTTAAGAGACGAAGGCAACTGAAGCGACCGCAAAGATGTTGCTGATGGTGTTGACTGCTGATGGGATTTTACTTTATGTTGTTTCTCACAGTTTTTGGTTTTTTCTTTATTTTTATTTCATACCATTTTTTTCTTTTCTTTTTTTTTTGCTTACAACTCATTGTTCAGTTTGTGTGTGTGTGTGTGTGTGCTGTGTGTGTGGCGCTTTAAAGTTTTGCCTCGTCTGCAGAGATACAAACTCTGATTTTGTCATATAGCTTTATAGACGCGCAGGCGCAGCAGATCGTTGATTTTAACTATATATTCTATCACTTAAGTTGTATATTTCAATATAGAGGCGTGGCTTTTTACAGTATATATCTAAAGCATACCACATAACGGCAGTTTATAAGCCAAGAACTCTGCTCTTGCTCTTGCTAAGCTAACAAAACTCAATATACTCTAAATCCTTTACAGGACATGCTAAACTATCTAGACAGAGGCTAAACTGAATTTATAACTATAAAGAAGTAATTTAATAAATCTAAAAAAAACTCTTCAAAAATGCATTTGAAAAGTGAAACAAAGCACAAAAAGCCGCATTTAGGCGCCATTAATGATTTTATAACCTGCCGCATTTGCCACGGTTATATCATAGAGCCAACAACAGTTGATTATTGCGCTCATACATGTAAGTATTATACAATACACATACACACACACACATACACATAATCATACATGCATACATACAACTATAATCAAACATATTTCATGTATCATTTACAGATTGCCGCAGTTGCATTTTGACGCATTTGCTGCGAAATGTTTATTGCCCCCTTTGCAAGTCGAGCGGTGGCAAACAGATTACAGAGGATAACTTAAGGTAGGTTAAAAAGGAGTTACCCATTCGAAATATGTATATATATATATGTATATACATTCCTAAACAGATCCGATGAAACACTACGTGCACTTATCTATAAGTTAGTGCCGAGTCTCTATGAACGGGAATGCAAGAATCTTGCAGAGTTCCGGCAACAACATCCGGAACTTGCTGCGGAGCAGCTGCACAAAACGGAAGATGGAGAGCATCAGGAACAAGAACAGGAGTTCTTTACGCCCACAGAGCCTATTAGGTAGGTGTTAAATATATACTATATATACTAAATATTAGTTAGTAACTAAAACCCGGCATTATCTTCAGTTTAAAAGCCGCAGAAAATCTCTTTAGAAAATCTTATAATAAAATCTCTTTTTGCTTCTATTTTCTTATACTTTTATATAATTAACTTTTTCTATGTTATTTTTATTTATATTTTTTTTGCATTTTTCTTTATTTCTCTTTGTTTTAAATTTAACTTTTTCATACATTTCTATTGCTGCTTTAGCTTGTCTCTTGCTTCGAGTGTTTCCTTTAGAAAATTTTTGGTATTAATTTTTTTTGCTTTCGCTTTGCAACCCCCAAAAATTATAATTTTTAATAACATCCCTTAGATTTTTGTATATTTTATAACTGGCATAACTAGTATATACTGTTACCTTCCTTTTTTTCTATTCTATTTTATTATATTCTATTATGTATTCTGTTTTTTTTTTATAGTTCTAATAACTTTCGTATAATTTTCACATTTATTCTTTATGTGGGATATAACTCTAGCTAACACCCTATAGTATGTGGTATATTGGTTTATATATAACAGTTTATAGAGTCTACAATTAGCTTATACATATTTTAACAGTTTCTTTTAAAGAAAGTAATCGATTTAGGCCTAATTTGTTAACTTAAATGTAGGAAAAGTGCAACCTTGTCTCCTATACATCCTTTACATTTAAGTCTAGGAATTTCATCAGAAAGCTAACTGAAGTCGCTTCTATATAACAGATTTGTTAGATATATAGTATATCTATTAAAATATATATATTTTATATATAGTATTAAAGGTTTTCTTTGTCGTTGTACACCCTTATACACTATACTCTCTCGCTCTCGTATTTTATATAGAGAACTTTCTTCAGGAATTTTCCTAAGGGATGTAACTAGATCTATAAAGAGTATAGATAGTATAGATATTATATATAGTATATAGAGTATCACTCTTGTTTCTACCAACAATTTCTTCTTTTTGATATTCTTCCAAGAAAGAACTAATTCTCCTTGAATATCCCTTAATAAAATTTTCTTATCATTTCTTTTTCCCGTCTGTGTTTCTTATCTCTTTTACAGTTTATCCTTAGAATATCATCCTGTGATGCTGAAACACTGTGAAACAACTGATAAGCCACCAGTGTGTTATCTACAGTGTCCTGCTGGCCTAAGGGTGGTCCATCTAAAGCGATTTCTATGCTCCAAGTATGACATCGATGCGGATAATGAACAAGTTGAGGTCGAGGTCACATACGAGGATGAGGTGCTGCCGGCTAGTTTTACGCTCATGGATGTTGCCTATTGTTATGACTGGAAGCGGGTGAGTTAATGTCCTTTATCACTTTACTTTTAGTTCTGGGTAAGGGATAAATGTTGTGGGGTAAGGGGTAAATTGAGTAAACTAAGTCTGGGGTGAAATGCTGTCCACCAAAGCTAAATGCCAGTAAATCGGATTTTGTCGCTAGTTTAGAATGTCCACACAGAGACAGTATATATATAATTCATACCCTTGTTTCTGATCCTTGATCCTTGTTTATGCCACACACACGCAGCATGCACCCATGGCGTTTCGCTACAGGATTCTATTACACGAGGGAGAAAGAACAAAAAACGATGAGAACAATTTATCAAAAGTTAATCAGGCTATTGAGCCCACTTTCGTTAAGCCGGCCCCGCCCACAGCAATTAGCACTAAGATCACTAAAAGTGTCACCTTTGCGGATGATGTGGAACGTGTTGTGCATGCCACAACCAAGACGCGCGGCAAATCTGCCACAAAGCTATCGAAATCCGCTAAGAAATCGGCCGCATCCAAACGTGAAGCCGAACAGGCTCTCAGCAATAGCTTTAAGAGTTTACGTAGCAATGACATGAGGTACAGTGATTACAGCGTAACATCGACCACAACAGCAACGACAACAACAACCACAGCACCAGCAGCTCCATTGCTGCGTGTGAAGAGCGAACCAGAAGTGGAAGAGCCACCAGCTGGCCTGGGTGTTGCTTCCAATCTGAATATTGTAGTCAGCATACCGCAGAGCATCTCCGCAGATTATGGCGTAGAAGCTGGCTTCGAGCTGAAGACGGCCAACAAGAAGATTTCACCGAATCTGCCCAAATTGAAGATTGAGCTGAGTAGCCTTAAGGCCAAGTTAACGTTGCCCAAGTCAGCGGATGCAAGGCTGGAACAGACCGGGGAGAGTATACAGCAGCAGTTGGATCTGGAGACGTATGCCAAGAATATTGGTTTGAAGCCCATTGAACCCAATTCTCAGCAGGATGTAGGACTCAGTAAATATAGTCCAAATGCCTCGTCCATGTCCTCATGCTCCTCCTCTATAAATGGCTCCAATGGCATTGCAGAGGCTAACAACAACAACAACAACTCCTCCTCCTCATCATCATCATCGCATCGCAAGCGCAAGAAGAAGCACTCTAAGGAGCCAAAGGATGCGAACGGAAAACGCAAGAAACTCCATGCGGAAATCAGTTCCCAAACGGATGGCAAAATGAAGATGAAAATCACCACAACGCACAACCACAGATCGCACAAATTGGAACTGAAACGTTCCCATTCTCTGGCTGGTGGTGAGCAGTTGGTGGCACTGAATCAACTGAAGCTGGACGAGCAGCCAGCGAAGCAACAGCAGTTGCCGTTAGCCAAGGAAACTGAATCTCTGAATGCTTTAAATCGAGCTTTGGGCGAGGAGTCGCGCAGCATCAATAGCCTCATGACAGCCACTGGTTCCACTAGCTCCAATTCCACATTGGAAAAGTTGCCTTTGCCTGTCTCACCGCCGTTGCCGCCAAGTCTCTTCAAAGCCTTTAGCCATGCAGCGAATGTGCCACAAACAGCCCCAGCAGCAACAACAGCAGCAGCAGTCGCAGCAGCAGCAGCAGCTGTTGGTGCCAAATTAAAGTTGCATGCAACGCCGCAATTGCTACCAAAGCCACCTCTAAACAACAACAACAATGTCAATCGTAAGCCCACAACAACAACACCTCATTTTGCCATACCACAAGCGCCGCTGCGTCAACCCTCAGCGCATTTGCAACACATGCAACGTTACCTTTCCACGCCCAGTTCCATTGCCAGTGCGGCCAATAAGCCGCCAAAGCGCACACTCTCTCTGGACGAAAGCAAGAGTCAGTTGGGTCAAACGCATCGGCTTCCAAAGCAACCACGTCTCGAATACCATCACCAACAGCATCAGCAACATTTGCAGCAACAGCAGCAGCAACAGCAACAGCAGCGGATGATCAACAAACTTGCTGCTGCATCCAAGCTTAAAGCTAGCTCCTATACGCCCACACAGATGCGTCTCTATGGTCCAGAACTGACCAAAGCAGCTAACAACAATATCAACAACAACAACAACAGCAACAACAGCAACAACAACAGCAACAATATGCCTTTGCTATGCCCGCCTAGCCTTAGCCTTAATCTGCCTAATACCTCCTCCTCGGTGACCATAACGCCGCGTCCCCGCATCAATCAAACCCTGAGCTATGCCTATGCCGAGTCCAACCATGTGCCGGCGCTGGAGATTGTGCGCCTGGGACAGGCACAGGCACAGACAATTGGAGAACGGACAACAACTGGGCACAACAACAACAACAGCAGCAACAACAGCAGCAACACACAGCCTGCTGCCAGGCTTATGGGACCACCGGTGAGTCTGCCCAAGCAGACGGCAACAAAACGTGCAACACAGTCGCCTCCAATGCCGCTGCCGCTGCCGTTGCCGTTGCCATTGCAGTTACCTTTGCCGGCAATTGTCAAGTCACCGCCGCTGTCAGTTGCACTGAGTGCACAACGAGGCAACAACAATCATAGCAACAACAAACATAGCAACAACAACAACAACAATGTTGCTTATCGCACATCGCCGCCTGCATTAATAAATCTGCGCAACACTGTTCCACTCTCGTTTCCATCAAAGTCAGCGGCTGCCTTGGCTGCCACAAAGGCTGAACTCAATTCAAAGAAATCTGCAACAACAACAGCAGCAGCAGCAGCAGCAACAAACACAACCACAACAGCAGCAACAATCGCAGCGGGAGCAGCAGCAGCAGCAAACAGCAACAGTCAAAGCAAAGCCAATGGCCAAACGGCGTTGGACAAGTCCAAAACGAGTTTGCGCGATTTTCGGCCAACGACAACAACAACGGTAACAGCAACAGCAACTGTTGCTGCTGCCACAACAACTACAGCAACGAAGGATGCCGATATACTTGATTTATCAGCAGCTGCAGGACGTAACAACAGTGCTAAGCAATCAACAACAACAACAACATCAGCAGCGACAGCAACAACCACAAGCAAATTGGCGCCCACATCTACAGCTTTAAGCAACAACAATAGCAGCAGCAACAGCCTAGAAGCAGCCGTCAATAAAATCAAGCAAAACATTTCCGCCAACAGCAACAATTGCAGCAATGGAGCCAACAGCACAACAACAACAATTGCAACAGTTGCGGCTGCCGCCTCTAGCAATACTGCTGCTGCTGCTGCTGCTGCTGTTGCTGTTGCTGCTGGCGAAGATCTACAAAATTTGCATATGTTAAGCGAGTCAGCAACAGCGCGCGAGAAAATCTCGATTAAGGCCGGCGGCATCAACAACAGCAGCAGCAACAGCAATAGCAACATCTATGAGAATAAGCCAAAGAATGCTCTGGTGCGGCCGCAGCAAAATGCATCAGTGCGCAGTATACCCAATCCCTCGGCATTGGCTTTTCGTAATCAGGCCACATTGCTTACTACTAGCAACAGCAGCGGCAGTGGCAGCAATACAACAACAACAACTATAGCAAAAGCAACAGCAATAACAACACAAACAGCAACAGCAACAGCAGCAGCAACAGCAACGGGAGCAGCAACAGCTTTGGCAGCAAAGTTGCCGTTAATTGTCAAGGCCGAAGAGAAAACCAAATTGTCAACAGCTTCAACAACACTGCTAAGCCCCAGCAGCAGCAGCAACAACAACAACAATAACAACAGCAACATTAGCAATAACAACAGCAGCAACAGTTGCAATGCCGCCACCTCGCCGCGTGCCTTGAAAAAGGCAACAACCATCGATCAAGTTGCAGCCAATTTGAACATACGCGCAGAGGCCAAAGCTGCCGCCCTCGCTGAGGAGGCGCCACCGGTCATTGGCTCTTCAAGTAGTGGCGCCACAGCTGCCAACAGCAATGCAACAACAGCCAAAGCGCCAGCACAACTTGATAAGGCAACTACAATTGTGGCCAAAACGGATGCCAAGGAGACAACGACGCCAACGCCAGCAGCAATGCCGTCAGCAGCAGCAACTGCAAAACCAGCAGCAACAGTAGCAACAGTAGCTGTAGCCGCAACAACAACAACCACGCCAACAGCAGCAATTGCAACACAGTCTACGTCTACAACAACACCTGCAACACTTACCATGCCGCCGCCGCCGCTGCCCTTGACCACCAGTGCCGCCGCCAACGTATCCTCCACTAGTGACGCAATGTCAAAGCCGCCAGTTCAAATTGCCGCCACCGATACACTGGCATCGGTGGCAAGTTCCGCTTAGTCACAAGGTAAGTGATAAACAGCCTTGAGTATAAGATAAGAATAACAAAAAAAAACACACACACCACAACCCTTAAATAATACAAAAAAAATCTTATTGCAGGAAATTTAAAACTTTTTATTATTTTGTTTTTTTTTTAATATATTTTTATTTTAATTTTTTTTTTTTTTGAATATATTTTTATTTTATTTTTATTTTTTTTTTATTTTTTTTTTAATATATTTTTAATATATTTTTATTTTATTTTTATTTTTTTTTTTATATATTTTTATTTTTTTTTTTATTTTATTTTATTTTTTATATTACAAAAATGATGACATATTTCTATTTTTACTTTTAGTGTTAATTTAGAATACTAAATTTTTTTAAAGGAATTCAAATTTATTTATAATTCCTTTTATTTTTTTTTCTTGGTAGCACAGAGTTTATGCATAGTGTAAAAAATAGAAAGTCTTCGATCTCCGAGTAATTAGGAGATAAAAAGAAGACAAATAAAATAGGAGTAAAGTTACTTCTTCAATTTATACAGAAGTATACTTAACTCCAAAACTATAAGAAGGTAAACCAAAGTAACCTTAAAGGTTAGCAGGCAACAACTATTATATGAACGAAGAAAGGGTATAACCAATTGGGAATTACAAACTGCCCATTACCAATATTCAATTATCAACTTATCATTGATTTACATGTCAAATATTTAACTTACTTTTCTATAGACGTCTATTTGGTTCGATTAATTAAGTTGCCGCTTTGGCTTAGTGCATAGCGTCAACGTTTCGAGTTTGTGTTTGGGGCTGGGATCAAATCGCAAGCATGGAGTTTTTCTTTTGTAACTACAATTAAATTTAAAGAAAATGCTTTTTTTTGTATTTTTGTGAATATTAAACAACAGAATTATTGTAATTTAATATTATTTATAATATTATTATAATATATTAGAAAACACTTTCTTTTGGCGGTTTCTTTTCACAAAAAATATTCCACATTGGTTTTTTCCCGGATGTAACCCACCTAATTTAGCCATAAAATAGCATGTCAGATAGTTCTCTCAAGCCAAGTTTAAATCACATCATTTAGTTATTTTATTCTTTAAGATATCATTTCAAATATATATTAGACTTCAGCCAAAATAATAAGTATTTATTATTTGAATTTATTTATTTATAATATGTCTAAGATTTGCCCAAAGCATCTACGACGGCTTCTTCAAGCTGATATTAGGATTTTTTCTTTTGGTTGCTTTCTGCCACACCCGCCCTCTCCTAGCAGGGGAGAAGGCTCCAATCTAGTGAATGCCCCCCAAGATATTGTTACTGAACTAGAACTAAGTCCAAATGTCTTCAGTCGCTGCGGGATTGATAAACTATTAATTAAATTAAATAGTTGCAATTATATAAAAAATTTGTGGCAATTACCAATTAAAAAAATATTTTATTATATTTTGTTATTTTTATTTTTATTTTCTGTATTCTGTTTTTTAAAGCTTTACATTAAGTTTTAGTAATATAATTCAAATCTTTTTATAATGCGATGTTCGGTTCGTCGTCTGATTTTCCACTTGGCAAGCGGGAAATTGTTGAATTAGTTGCTAAAATAGCTGGATAATTTGCTCTTACTTTTTTATTCCACGTAGCAAGCGAATATACATATATGATACACCCATTAATAGATGATATGTACATTCCAAAATACTCCAAAATATTCTAAGGTTTTGATCTCCAAATAAACGGTAGATACATATAAGATAAATAATATAGGAGTAAAGTTACTTCTTCAATTTATACAGAAGTATACTTAACTCCAAAACTATAAGAAGGTAAACCAAAGTAACCTTAAAGGTTGAACAGGCAACAACTATTATATGAACGAAGAAAGGGTATAACCAATTGGGAATTACAAGCTGCCCTTTGGCAATATGCAATTATCAACTTATCATTGATTTACATGTCAAATATTTAACTTACTTTTCTATAGACGTCTATTTGGTTATCCTGATATTCGAGTATTGTCGAGTTTGTTTTTGGGGCTCGGATCAAATCGCTAGGGTTGTCGCTTTTAGCTATTTTACCTTTAAGAAAAGGCTAAGAGGGAGCCAATGAAAATGTGCAAAACTCAAAAGATTGTAACAGATAGAAATAAAATCATCTGAGAGCCCGTAAAATATATATATTCTTGATCAGCACGACTAGCCCAGTCTTACTAGTCCTGTCCGTCTGTCCTTTTCTATGAACGTCTATTTCTCAGAGACTATAAGTGCTAGAGCAACCAAATTTGGAATCTAGATTCGTTATATTCGTTGGCTATACGAGTGAGTTTGTTTTAGATTTTTGAATTTCCTCCCCTGACGCCACGCCCACCCGCAATACAAAAAAAAAACAATTATTAAGCACAATTTTCAATAGATAATTTCAATTATACTTGAAGTTGCAGCAATTAAACTATTTATTTAGATATTATTTATGTTTTCTTATTTTCATTATTTTTCTTAAATACTACATAAAGTTTCAGTAATATATTTCATATATCGCTTCATCAATTTATAATCCTTTTTATTTTTTTGGCATTGCACTCTAAAAGAGTTTTTACAAATCATGTTAACTATTCATATATTTAAATCAATAAATAACATGCTTTTGATCTAATATTTGTTAGATAACTATATAAGATAAATAAAATAGGAGTAAAGTTACTTCTTCAATTTATACAGAAGTATACTTAACTCCAAAACTATAAGAAGGTAAACCAAAGTAACCTTAAAGGTTGAGCAGGCAACATCTATTATATTAACGAAGAAAGGGTATAACCAATTGGGAATTACAAGCTGCCCTTTGGCAATATTCAATTATCAACTTATCATTGATTTAAATGTTACATTTTTAAGTTATTTTTCTATATAAGTTTTTTTTTCATTAGGTTTTCGTCATGATACTCTTGGTACTTAGCCTCAGTTTTTTTTTTTGGGCTGGGATCAAATCGCAAGGGTGGAGTTTTTCTTTTGTGTAACTTCAATTAAATTGAAAGAAAGTGCTTTATATTTGTTATAATTATTTATATATTTTTTGTATTGTAGTTTTTAACTTATACTATTCTTTATACCATATTTAAGATGATTTTAAATCATCTCATTTCTAATTGATTTATTAAGTTGCTAAACTTATGATTCCTATCTAAATCAAAAGAAAACTTTTTATTAATTAACCTTATATAGACCATATAAGTACCCAAGGTTTACTTATAGCTCAATATATATTATACGTTATAGTTCTAAAGCTGTTTCTTTCTTCCTCCTTTCTTCTTCTCTATCTTATTTCACTTTTCTGCTGAATTATACCTGAAAGTTAAAGCAATTCATTGAATCAACTTTAATTCTATAGTTTTTCTTTGATTTCCGAGCTGAAAAGCTACTATTTCCATTTAAACTTTTCAATATCGCTTTCAATTTGTTTTCTATTTTATCATTTATCATTTCTTATGCTTCTTCACACCTTCGTTTTTCGCTTTTATAACACTTTATCTGAAACTAATTTTCATGTGATAGAAAATTAAATTAAAGTTTTTTTTTGTTTTCTTATTGTTTTTATTGCTCTTTAACACTTTTTCTTTTCTGTATATCTTTTTCGTTCTACTTTTTGCTTTCTTACTTAGTTCTTAGGTCTTTAACCAACTTCTGGCGCTTTATACAGATCTTATAGCATATTTTCTTTGTGTTTTTTTTTTCGTTTTTATTTTTTGGCGCATTTCCCACATATTCAACGAAATTTATAATGAAAAAGACTTGAATTATACAAATTACATTTCGTGTTTGCCTTTTAAAAATTGTTGTTGTTGTTCATGTGTCTTCTTCTTCTACCTCTTAATTCTTGCTCTTTTTACAGTTTTTCTCAAGTAATCATTATATACAAATTTAGCGAGCAACAACAACACCTCAACGTCCCCTTCAACGTGTGTCTTTCATATTAGAGTCTTCTCTTTACTTACCTCTTCTTCTCCTCTATGGTACCCACACATATTCCCTTCCATTTACACACTTCACCTCTTTACAATCAGATTCTATCTAACTCCCTATTTACCTACGCTCTACGCTCTATGCTCTATGCTCTCACTCCACTTTGCTCTCGCTGCTGTTCGCTTGCACACACTTGCTCTCTCCCTCTGCCGTTCGGCCGTACGTTGTACGCTCGCCTGCTGTTTCGCTCTCTTGTGCCGATTTCATGGACACATTCGTTGGGTCGGTCATTTCTACGAGCGTTGCTTTATTTTTGCCGTTATAACAACAACAGCACGAGCATCGGCAACTTTGACTTTTTGTTGGTTTGTTTTGTTTTTATGCAGTTATTTTTGTTGTTGTTTGTGTTTTTCTTTTTCGCTGGCCTTTTAATGAACCGCAGTCACAGTCTTTCATTTGCCCATTTGTCCATTTGCTCATTCTCTCGTGTTTCTCATGCTCTTCTCTCAGTCATTACATCATTTTATATTTTCATCCATGAATAACAATTTTCATTTCTCTGTTTGCTACAACTGTGTGTGTGTGTGTGTGTGTGTATATGTGTATTATATTAATGCCTTTTGCTCATATTTGTGTATCTTTTCTTTTCTTTTCTTTTCATTCAAATCCAAACTTGCAGCGTTTCTTTGGATGTATGGCACACAAATGTATCTGGTGGCGCCACTTGAGAGTCTACAAAGCGGCAACAACAATTCAAATACAAATGGAAATTATTGGAATTGGAAGATTGGTACAACAACAGCAACAACAGCAACAGCTACAACGAGTTCCAGTTCCGATATGGATACAACATCAACAACAGCAAGTAACAATTTTAACAATGTCTCTACAAACACGCAAGTAACAGGTAATTGTTGTGAGAATCACGCAGAGAGGCAGCAATTGCTGTTGCCAGAAGATAGCTTTAATGGTAAACCCAATGAAGAGTAATAACAAAACGATCATTGAAAACTAACTTAACTTAAATAACAACCAATATATAGTAGTAGACAAACAGAATTACACACACACACACACACACACACACATACACACATATATATATATATACATATATACATCAACAGATTCATGTATAGATAGAGATAGATATAGATATATAGTTATATGTAGATATAGACCTCAGAGAACAAAAACAAAAAAAAAACAAATTGTTCGCACAAATGTGGCAAATGTTTTGTGCAAATATTTGCAATGGAATTAGTACGCGTCGAAATAAATTATAAAAGCCCAATGGAAATATGTTGGCCAAGAGACAAACAACGGCAACAGCAACAACAGAACAACAACAGCAACAACAACAACAGAAAAAAAGCTGACACAAAAATGCGAAAAATATATAAATAAATAAGCAAAGCGAGAGGTGTTTTTGATTGTTGTTGTTGCTGCTATTGTTGCTGTTGCTGTTGCTGTTGTTGTTGTTGGCAGCAGCAGCAGCAACAGCAGCAAAAAAAATGCGAACGCAAATTAATTATAAAATATCAGCAAATAACAACAAATAAAATTCAAAATAATAGTAATACAAAAAAAAGAACGCAGATACACTTCTCACACACACATACTCACACACACATCACATCACACACACACACTTTCACTCGCACACACACACATAAAACATTGAAGCAACTCGCAACGTGTCATTTTTATACACTGAACACAAAACAGTTCAACAAATTTGTTGTGCTTTGTTTTAGTAGTAAAACAGCAAACAGTTTTGCTTATACACAACATATATATTCTATATAGTTTATCGATCTATGCGTATCAGTTATATATATACCCAACATCAGCTTTGACAGTTTTAGCAAAGCGCAGCACAATTCTTCTAGTTTCTTTCTTTAGTTTCATAAAGATGTATATAAGTAATCGTCTTTATATACCTAACTTCACTTTATATACAAAAATGTTGTACTTATATTATGCACATAGATAACACATGCGTTACAAGCAGTGCAGTGGCAGCGCTGCCTTCTTTAAACTATTTACTATTTGCTATTGGAAATTTGCTGTCTTTTGCTTTCTTAACAGTTTTTGAGACTAAAACTAAGCTTAAGCTTATACAGTGAAAACTCACTAAGAAGCACACTAAGTAATGTTCCATATATGTATTCTATATACTAGTTTTTACTGTAATAGGTAACATTTGATATAAAGTTTTCAGTTACAAAAGTTTTTAAAGCAATTTGCGGGTTGCAACAAAATCTGATACAAAACTTAAATTGTTGCCTTTAGCAGATCAGCTTTATATATATATATATATTTATATAAACCATATAGCTAAATTAGAGCTAATACTTAATTTGCTTATTAGACAGCTTTACTGTATCAATTGCATATGGTTACAGGGTATGTAAATGCTTCTATCACAATATTAAATGCAATAAGTCCCATTAATACTGGCAGTAAATCCATTTAGGGCTCATAACAGAAACAGTTAAAACTATAGCTTAAAACTTTTATATATACCTGATATATATGGTTCTCATTGAGTGCTAAACTACCTTATAAATACCAAGTATAGAGGGTATTACTTAAAGCTGATAAATAAGATTTAGGAAATAAAATCAAATGAATTTGTAATTTTTTTTTCTCTTTGTGCATAAATTATTGAATATGTTGTGTGTGTGTTTTGTTGTGTGTTGAAGTGTGTGTGTGCTGGATTACGAGTTCTATCGGAAGTGATTTCTGTTTAAGCTTTTTTCTTATATATTTTTTTTTCTTGAATTTTTGGGCCTGGCCAAGTGTGAAATGCGCACTTAGCGCAGGTTGTTGTTGACGAGTTTTTGGCATTTGATTTTTTGGGTATTAGATATTAGTGGAGTGTGTGTGTGTGTATGTGTGTGTGTGTGAACAGTAGCAATCACACACACACACACACAAGTACATATATATTTATACGCATACTTACACCTATTCATACACAGACACACACACATACACATAGACAGACAGACAACAACACACGCACGTTCGATGAAGGCGATAAAAATTTTTTTTAACGATTTTGCGCCGTTTTGGGCCGAGCGTGTCAAGCATAAAGATACAAAATTCAACAAATATGCATCTATATATAGATGCTCATATATAACTATATATATATATATATATATATAAATATACAATTACACATACATATATATGTATATATATATCTTGTAGATACTTAACGTTAACGTTCAATTGCAGCACGAACTTTGTACATAAATTAAAAGCGAAGCGACAACTGAGAAAAGCGAAATGAAAAACAATAAATAAAAAAAAAATAACAAAAAAAAGCAGCAATAAGAAATGAGTAAAAAAAAAGAAAATACACAAAATAAATAGTTTTTTTTTTAAATAAAAAAAAAATAAGCTTTGACCAAAATAATACAAAAAAAAAAAAAAATTTTATATTTATTACAACAAAAAAAGCATAAAAAAGTTCCCTTAGTAGAAAAAGAAAACTCTTAGAAAAACTGCAGTAAAAAATTGCAGTAAATTTAGCTATTTTAAATGTCGTAATTATTATCAATGTTGTGGTGTGTATATCGATAAATTATCGTTACGAAAAGCTTTAATTGCTTAATTATCTCTCTTGTTTTTTTCTTTCTTTCTTATATTTGGTGACTCTCTCTCTCTATCTCTCTGTATCTCTTATTCTAATTGAAAAACTAATTTGTTTTAATTTATTGAATTTTGTACAGAATTTATAAAGGTTTTCTAGCGCAGCTGCATAGTTTCCAATGATAAATGTTATCGATAACATTTATATTTATATATAAAGAGCCAGAAAACAACCCTATGAGAAAAGGTTATAGGTTGTTACCACCTTTTTGTACAAATTTACATAAATATGTTAGGTCTCCCCTGCTTTCCCTTTACCTACAAAATCCTAACACACCCATAGGACATGTCCTGCCCTTTTCTATGCTGTCTCTTCCGGTTCTTTGCTGTTATCGATATGGTTATGTAACTATGGAAACTGTAAACCTTTTTTTCGTTTATATAAATACATTAAATTTTGTTTTTTTTTTACTATTTCTACTCGAAATTGTTATCAATTCCCAATATATTTAACTATATATATTATGCATTATATTTATTTAATTTTTTCACCAAAAAGAATAAGAAAAAATATAAAAAGAAAAATCGTGCAAAAACTATAATAATAATTATGTAGATTATAATTAAGCTGATATTAATTAATGTTTGTTCCGTAAAATAAAAGAAATAAATAAAAATCGGAAAATGTTTCACAATATATATATAAAAATTGCATATAATATAATTTAGTATATAGTATATAAAATAATATAAATAAAACATAAATTATATATGATATTTAGAAATCTGAATGTGTGCACATAAAACATACATAAATATTAGAAACATATTACTATTACTATTATTATTATTATTATATATGATTATTAACTATTATTATTATGATTGTTAGTAGCAATTTTTGGCGCAATTCACTAAAAACCTATGTAATCCACACGAAATACTAAGTTACAAGCATAAATTAGCAGATTTTCCAAAAAAAAAAACATTTATGAAAAAATGAATAAAAAAAAAACTCTCACAAAATAAAAAAAAAATGCGTTTTTATTTCTCATTCCCTTACTCTTACTTTTATGAGCACAATAAATCAGCACAACGCTGACAGTAGGTGTCGTCGTTACGCGGCCAGGAAGTTTCTCGATGTGTGCAGATATGTGAGATATGCGCTGATATTTATATGCATGTGTGTGTGTGCTCCATATCGGGTTACACTTACACCCAAATGTGCTTGAATACAGCTTAGAGCTTAGAGCTGAGCGCGTGTCGTCTCACACTTCTTACTACACTCAATTGCGTTCTGTATCGTTTCGTGCATTGCGTTCGTGTTATACCGTTACACGTGGTCAGTAATCTACCTGAGTTGCGTATTGACATTGAGTGCAAATTTTGGCGTATTCAATGGGAGATCATTTGGCAGTAGATGATCCAGCATTCACTCTCACTCTTTTCTTCTGTTCTCTTTACTTAACGAATTAGACAAAATAATAGTCTAATTTAGGTTTGACCTCAGTTTTGCTTTCGTGTTTAACTCGTGCTGTTCGATTACACGCGCGCATCTTTATGTAAGAATTCATTGTGTTTAGTTAGAGTTGTGAGAGCGGTAGAGTGAAAGAATGATAAAGTGTTAGTGTTATAACGGGTAAGTGAGTGCTGTCAGTTTTTCATTTGAAATTCCAACCCCCGCATTGAAAATTGCATAGCAAATGTCAAGGCAAAATCCTAGTCCTGGTCTAGCCATAAGCCTGTGCTATTTATGGCTGGGTGCTGTCGTTGGCATTGCAAATTTCAACGCTATGCCTTGACTTTAAGTGTTGAGCAGGCGGCTGGCAGGGCGGTTGGGGTAGCAGGACACTTGCCGGAAACATATGGCAGCACGCTAAAACCAAAGTCGTTGTCGTCACACACAACACACAATACACACACACAAACAGACACAGGCGCATGGTTTGTTAAGGCAAAGCCACAGCCACAAATACGTAACAACTGGCACGTGCCCAAGCCCGTGCCATAACCTTCAAGGCAATGACAAACGGCGGGGAGGCAACACAAAACGACACAAACGAAAAAATAGAATAGAAACAGAAAAACGTAGAGTACGAGCAAGAGGACGAAGGCGATAGCAAAAAGCGAATATAAAAGCCGAAGTATTTGGCGATGCGCTGCGGCTTTTGGGTGCCTGTCTCTATGTGAATGGGTGTGTATGTGTGCAGCTACTTGTTGTGTTTTATTTGTTTGTCGTACTTTTATTAAAAACGAACGCTACTTAATCAGCAGCAAAATGTCGCACTTTACAGCACACACATACATAGGCACACACAGCCAGTGCAAACTGAACGATAGAGCTTGTTATGCAGCGTAGAGAGCGAGAGAGAAAGAGATCGGTAAACGACGCACTGACTGTTTGACTGTTTTTCGGCCGGCTCTCCCCTAGCTCGTGCCTGCACCCGTTGGGCCTACTACGACTATGACTTATCAGCTTTTGTTTTTCTGGCGCGTTGCCTTTGGCTGGAGCTTTGCTAAAGTCGTTGCTGCGTCTGCGGCTGCGACTGTCGCTGCTCCATCCGGCCTTCGTTCTCACTCTCTCCCCCACCGCCTGCCCCGCTTACAACATTCACTGCGACGCGACGCCTTCAGACAGCTTTGTTATAGCTGATAAATAGCATTTAACATTACTCGACGTCGTCGTCGTAGTCGTCGTCGTTGTTGTTGCTGCTTTTATTGTTTTTGTTGTCGGCATTGGAACGTGCCAAACTGAGCGATTTGCGATTGGTAAATTGGGTAATTGAAAACACTTAACCGTTATGATTTATTATCTATATTAAATATCTGATGTTTGTAAGTATCTTAATATACCTTACCCCTCCTTCTAGCTCTTCACCCACTACTTCAAAGCTTTTTCCATTGCTCAAAATTGTGAAATTATTTCAATTTATATTCGTCTGCTTCTGTTTCTCTTTGCATTTGTGTTTATAAAGAAGCTTCAGTTATCTTTGGCTGTTATTAAAACTGAATCAATCATACTTTAAAATTTCCATTTAATGGATATTTTTTCTTTTCCACACATTTAAATGGATTTTAGCTACATTTCCTGTTGTCTTTAACAATATATTTATTTGCTTTTAATCAACGGAATTTCCATTGAGAGTCAGACAAAAGTTTCCTCCTGGGAAGGAATGTTCCCTCGAGGAGTATTTTATATAGACTTCCAGGCTTAGCTTTCTCCTTTTCTTGTTCCTAATTTCACTTTTGCTTATTTTCAAATTTCACTAAACTTGATATTGCTTTTCACTAAGATGTTGCTTTCCATAAGATTCGTTAATAAAATGGCTGACATATTACTAGAAATTTCTGCATCAATCAAAAAGTTGCAGTACTGGCTTTAACAAATGCTTTTAATATGTTAATAAAGATATAATATTATATAGTTTTTAGTACTGACGAGTATTAGCTATATATAGAAATGATATCTTCAAGCTATATATGCAGAGTTCAAACTCTAATCAAACAGCAAAAAAGAATTGCTTAGCATATTTCAGTAGCAGAAACTTAAGGCAAACTGCGGCAACCCAGATAAACGATACAGTACATATCGGTTATAAGGTGTACAGTTTATAAGCAAATATTATATTATTTTTAAACATCTTAAAACTATTTAACACTAAATATAACCTTATAAAAGCAAAAAATTGATTGTATATAAGAAAATATTGTGTATAAACAAATAAAAAATTGTTAATTTGGAATCAGTTCATATAAATTTTATCGGTTTTAAACAAATTTTAAGCTTTAGGACAGCAATATTAAAATTTTTGATCCCTTTATATATTCAATATTAATATTATTATAGCTGACGAACAGCATAAAATATAAATTTAAATAAACTTCTTAACATGTGGTTTATTTTATAATATTCATTTAAATTCAATGTATTTCCATATTACTCATGATTGCTTAAAAGGAAATATCGAATATAAGCAAAAATTTTCCTGCATTATAGGTTTTACTTATAGCCGGTATATACTGTATATTCAAGCAATTCATGTGAATAATATATATGTATTGTTTATATATATATATATGTGGAATATATATACTCTTAATCAGCACAAAGTCTGATCTTCTAAACTCTTTTTAATCACATTTATTTAATTATTTATTTATTTATTATTTTTATTTAATTTTATTAATTTTATTTACTTTCTTTTTCCAGGAAGTGTTTAGTTCAAAGTGTGTGATAAGTGAGTGTATAGAAAGAGACTTAGAAGGGAGTATAGTATTATTATATAGTGGTAAGTGCTAGTCCTTTAAGTTCATGCCAAGATTTATGTATTATAATGTTATTAAAGCAATGCTTTTATACTAGAACTACAGACACCTTGCTATAAATTGATTATAAAGAAACTCTTTTAATATACTTAAACAATGGAAACAATATAAGAATTTTGTATATATATATATATATTTATTATGTAAGATATATTTAACTTTGAGTCATGCTAACTTTGATTTCTTATAATCCTATTCGATTAAATTGCAAACTAAAAGAACATCAATAACCTTTTCAGAGCAAATTTTATATGCAAGTTTTACCTAATTTTTCATGTTTAAAAGTGAAATTTAACTGTTAGATAAAGTAAAGCTTAACTTAGAAATCTTGTATAGGGTTTATACTGAAGGTTTTGCTATTTAACTAAATGAAAACACAAGTAAAAAAGGTGAAAACTATTGCTTTTTAGCCAGGAAAACCAAACTACAAGAAAGTCTACTTTATCGGAGCTTTGATATTGTATGAAATTGTTGATATATATATATATAGCTTTTATATACTTCTTAAGGCTATAAAATTCAGTTAAGCTAGTTGTGATTGTAATTTTATTAATTTCTGAATTATTTTAGTATGTTCTTAAGTATTTTTCATATCTTTTAAGTACTATTTTTGGCTGTTTAAATTGCACTTCTAACTGCTATAAATCACTCGCTTTGCAATGCATTAAATTTATTGAAGTCATTAAAAGTTGAAGCACCATTGAAAAGACTTTTACCTTAAATAGTAAATATATATATATATATTTCTAGAGGTATTTTAACCTGGTCAAATCTTATCTGTAATTTCGCTGATTACTTTCCTTTCTCTGTGCAATTACGGAAAGACTTTTGGCGAACTTGTGGCGCTATCTGGGGGCAGATCTGTACGCGCGATAACCGCAAAACCAACAAAAGCTAAGTAAAAGTTCTTTGGGCAGACTCTTAGTGACTTAGACATACCCTGTATTTTGAACTTAATGTTGCACAGTTTATGATTTCCTATGAAAAATAATTTTCCATTTATGCTTTATGTTTTCTGTAAGTAATTTCTAGAATTGCACAAAATTTTATAGGTACAAGGTGAAATAAGAAGAAACCTTGGACTAACCAATGCCAATTACCTTGTACACATTATGTTGTACCCTGTACCCTGTACCCTGTACCCTGCAGCATGTACCAAAAAAAAAAAAATGCAGTATGCAGCAACTAGTACCCAATTTCAAGGCACGTTCCGTTGCACACATAAACTTTGAACCCGTTGCCGTCGGTTGGAATTCGACAGAAATATATTTTGTTACGTTTAAAACTAATGAAAAGGTCAGCAAATGTGAGTGAAACAGAGTAAGAGAGTAACAGAGACAGACAAACAGAGAAAAAGGAGCAACAGTTAATGCTAGAGCGATAGACAGAGTAAGGGATGTGAGGAAACAGAAACAGAGATGGAGATGTAGACGATGAAAAACAACAAAATGAGCGTTAACCAAGCGAATCCTCAGCACGTTTTACAATCGCGGGCGTTCAAGGTGTGCCCCTGGCCCCGGTACACCCAAAACAAAAAGAAAAAATACAACTAAAAAAAAAGCAGAAGAAAAAAAACTATAAAACACACACGATATGCGAAAACACGCAAGGCGAATTCGATTTTGCTGTTGCCGTTGACGCTGTTGCTGTCGTACATTATTCGCCCTCGCCCTCGCCATCGCCCTCGCACCTCTCGACACTATAGCTACTCAACCCCTGCGTTTAACCGTTGCCTCTGTTGCTAGCATGGCAATTTGCCATTTTGAACAACGTAGAGGAGCCAGCCACAATTTTGCGGCTTCATTGGATGCCGATGTGATGTTGATGCTGATGCTGATGCTGATGCTTCTGCTGCTATTGCTAAAGGCAGGCGCAATTGATACGCAGTTATAAAAAAACAGAGGGGAATACTATAGTGTTTTGTATGCGTGTGTGTGCGGGTGTATGTATGTTTAAGGTACGCTGCGGTGTGCTACAGAGTCAAGGGAAACGAAGCACAAAAGGTTTGCCAATTGCCTTCCCTTTGGCCGTTGGCAATTCGGTAGAAGCTTCTGATTCTGATGCTCCACGTTCGTTCACAATGTACGCTGCAGCTGTGCGATGTGTGAATCTCCACTCTAATATATATATATACATATATATCTATATATATATATATATATATATATATATAGATGAGTTGAGAGTGAGTGTCTGTCTGTGATTGTCTGTATGCGTTTGACTCTTTTTTGCCTTAGCACCTGTTCGTTCTGTTGCTAATTCTCTTTTGCTTTGCTTGAACTCTTGCATTTAGAGTGTAGCATAGTGTAGTTCATATTGAACAAAAGTAGAAAAAGAAGAAAAAGCTCAAAAGTTTTTGCTTTTTTGTTTTCAACATTGTTCGCTGCTTTGTCTCTTGTCAGTTTCATGTCGCAGGCCGTCTGTAGGCGGAACTCAAATAAAAGTTATATTGCCGCTGCAGGGGGATTCAAGTTAATCGAATAATAAGCGCGCGCACACACACATACAAACACACACACACACACACACTCACACACACTCACACACACTCACACACATACACATACATAGAAAGAGAGAGGACAGGCTGCAGTCTCGGCGAGGTCGAGACATGACCAATTGGCGTGTTTTTCAAAATATTTCGCTTCGTTGGAATGGAAGATGATAGCCTCGACTTGAACAGACTTGGGTATGTTTGTAGCTCGTTTGTGATTTTGTTTTTGTTGTTTTTTTTAGCACACACACACATACACACATAGATGTAGTTAGTATTTTATATTATTACCTCTGCTGTTGCTTCAACCCAAACGGGTATAAAGGGTAAGCGGGGCAAATCGGGCCTGGGAGCCCCATCAAAATTATGTGCACTCATTTGTGAAGTGCGCGGCAAAGGCAAAGGCAACGGCAACGGCAACGGCAACGGCAGCGGCAGCGACGACAACGTCGTCGTCGCTTTATGCGTGAGAAAAAAACACAAGACAAAACACATAAAGAATGAAACTAAAAGAACAAAAAAGAGAAGCAGAAATGAAGAACACACAATAAAAAAAAAAAAGAAAACACAACGTGGAACTTCCTTCCCTTTTGGCTTGTAGGCACATCGCTAGCATTTGCCGCGCAGCGGTGCTACTTGAAAGCGATTCTTCAAGTTCTTCAAATTCAATTCTAATTGAAACCGAATTGCTTTCAATTGCTGACTGGCAGGCAAACGGGATTATAATCCAATGCTATGCCATGCTATACTGCCCTCGATTTCCATTACTCGTCAATTTCAAGTGAAAAAATAGATTTCTACAGCAAACGATAGATACAGCTACAGATATAGATATAGATAGATATGTACACGACTTGACCCCAAAACAAATGAACCCACAAAGTTGCTTGACTCTAGCATAGGAATGCAATTACACATTCCCCTTATACTACACATATTTATATATATATATATATATATAGATAGATATATATATAAATATATACTTGTTTTTAAACATTTAATGACAATTAATCATAGTTCAATATGCGACATATATGCTAATCTCAGAGATCTCTAGAAATAACTTAACTTTATAGTATATAGTATGCAAATAACAAATATATATAAATTAATCCATGTCAAGATATATCTTGCATATATTTATGCAACAGTTATAAATATTTATAGGGAAGTATCAAGTTTATATCCAGTTTAATTGTAACTTAATATACGACAACAACTGGGGCAGTTTCTCTAACTGTAAAGTCAATAAACTAAGTTCGAAAGATATCAATAAACATAAACTATAGCAAAGCGATATGAGAATATGCTAACTGTCAGTTAAAGTCAGTGGTTAACTGACAGATTAAACTTTTTCTATGCCTCAGCTTCTAGGGCTTTTAGGTTAACGCATCGAATTCCGCGTAGCATCTATCTATCAACTGTGGCTAACAAAATTATCAATATGTGATTAAGTGTTAGTTAATGTTAAATTTTAACTGACAGTTAGCGATCAGCAAAGTACTTGATTGTTTTCGTTGAAGACTTTTCTAGTGAAACAATAGGTAAAAATTAAGTTTTTGCTGTACTATTCTCAACTAAAGTAGATAAAATTATACATATATCGTTAACTTGCAGTTATAGTCGTGGTTTAACTAGCAGATAGCGATCCTTAAATTACTTATATGCTTAGATTTAGGGGTTTTTAGATCAAAGCAAGTTAAAACATAGCTTTCTTGTATAATTTGCCACAAAAGTTAACCAAACTGACAAAATTTCCTTAGCTTGCAGTTAGTATTACACTTTTAACTGGCAGATAGCGATCCTTAAATAACCTATATGCTTTGATTTAGGGGTTTTGAGACTAAAGCAAGCTCCAACATTGATTTCTGCGTATAGTTCTTTACAAAATTTGTCTAAACTGTTAAAATTTCCTTAGCTTGCAGTTAGTATTATGTTTTTAACTGGCAGTTAGCGAACCTTGAATTACTTATATGCTTTGATTGAGAAGTTTTTAGACTAAAATAAGTTCGAACATTGATTTCTGCGTATAGTTCTCTTGTCTTAACTGTTGAAATTTCCTTAACTTGCAGTTAAAGTTATTGCGTAACTGACATATAGCGCATCTTAAGGCGTTTTCCAGTGACATTCTGGTTAAACAAGGTTAACATATAGATAAAAGTGTTTTATTATCAACTAGAGTAAAAAGAATTGCAGTTTATATAGGAGATTATACGACTATTTCTCAATAATTCTGCACATTTGTCGTTAAACCTGAGCATATTTATTAGCTTTTCCTCTCTTGGAAGCAGAAAGAGTGTAATTATTGCTTCTATTTAAGACTTATGTAACATATAGTTAACTTTCGTTAAGTTTTCAACTTTATTAGAATATTTTAAAGCAAGAATCAACTTTATTTTGTTTATTTTAATTATATTTATAATATAAACAATCTTTTTGAGCAACTTTATGTTTATTTTTGTAGTCGCGTATCATCATATATATGATTCATATGTGTTGGTATAATACCACAGATCTTTAAATACATATATAAATATATATATATATATAAATATACATTTCCGTTACTGATTTGATGAATCAGGCATAATCATAAGGGCACTATGACTACAGATTCCGTTTCGGAATATGAACTTTAATCATTATAATGTTTAACTTTGGAAGCGGATGCATCTTAAATGCTATTTCCTGTCTCTTTTCCAATGATAAAACTGGGCTTAACAGTAAAATTTATAACAAGTGTTTAATGCAATTGAAACATAAATTGAAAAATGTTTTTAGTTTTTTTCTTTTATATTAGTATTTTTCATGCGCTTTTCCAAGAAAACGTATTGAACTTGCATTATAAATAAAACAATGTATAGACTTTTACACTTTGGCATTTTGTGTGTGAAAATCAACACATTTTCACAATATTTTCACGTTAACAGCAAGTACATTAATGTTTTTTGGAAAGAACAAGAAAAGTTTTGTACAAAATTCCATAGCGTACCCCTTACCCCTTCCCCACGAACGCCACCAAGCATCATATCGTTGCTAGTTGTTCATCTCCAACAAGCAATAAATTTTGCTTTGTACAAATTGAATGTTAGTTGTCATTATACCCTAAGCTATACTATATATAGGGTAGTATGTGCTAAATGTGTGGGGGGGGGGGTGAAGGGAGGATATATAGTACAATTAAAATTAAATCCGCCATGTTTAACATTTTCTGCTTTACATCTGAAGTGCTTAAACATTGATTTAGTTTGTTTAGATTTATGGGGCATTTGATTGTCGTATACTCCCTATACAAATTGTTGTTGCTGCTGCTGCTGCTTTTCGCTGGCGTTTTTCATTTCATGAGTGACTGGCTGACAGCAATTTTAAATTGCACTGCGCGGCGCCAAAAAATGGAGCACATTTTTTATACAATTTTGACTTTTCACAGCTCAAGGTTTGCTTTGCTTATGCATACTCACACATACATACACACACATATATATATATATATATATATAAACATATATACACACACACATACAAGTAAACATTTATCTAACACAGTTATAGTTCACCCTTGTATGCAGACATTTTACTTTTTTTTCTCCTTTTTTGTTGTTGTTGCTGTTTTTATTTTCCTCTTCTGTGTAGCTTTGTTGCTACAAAAGTTTTGCTGCTGTTGCCGTCATTGACTAGTGCGCCATTTGTCATGTGTCTGCTGCTGCTGCTGCTGCGACAGCGACAGCGACGGCAGCTTCGCTTGTTTTTATTTGCTCTTTGCCATCCCCGCCCGCCGCCTGCCGTTCTTGCTAACGCCCATTTGGTGCCATTCATCAAGCAGCAGTTGCTTAGCTCGCCGCTCCCTGCCGCGCCTTTGCTTGGTGTTTTTTTCGCCTCGCCTTGCCTCGCCTTGCCTTGTTTCGCATTTTTCTTTTTCCTATTCCTATTGCTATTCCCTTGTTGTTCAGTCCTGTAGCTTTTTGTATTCATTCCTCTTTACGCCCAAAACCGCCCCCTGCTCAATCCAGCTTGCCGTAATCTTCACTCAACACACAACACTCGCATACACACACACACACACACACACATGCACACATGCACATTCCAATTCAACCGAAGGCTACAAAAGTTTTCGCTTCTTTTTCAACTGTTTCTGCTATGTGCTTCTTATTATTTTGCGCTTTCAACTATATTCCCTTGGCCCCAAAAAAAGCGCCCGCTGCCTGCTGACACACACTACTCTCTCTCTCTCTCTCTCTCACCCATTCGCTCTTGCTCTTTCACTCGCTCTCACTCTTCGCCGCCTCTGCCTTTGCCTTTGCTTTACAATTTTCTAGCTTATTCGCCTTGTTCGCGTGCAGTTCGTTGGCTGTTCACGTTCGCTGGGGGTGTGGGAAGAGAGGTTGTGTGGGGCCTTGCCTGTCGCTTTGTATTATATGTCAGTCTATATATATATATGTGTGTGTGTGTATAGTAAAAAGTTCAGTCTGATTTCAATGGACTATGGACTACGGACTTTGCTTTATATTCGCAATCTTGCATCTCTTTCTAGCAAATATTTCTGTTGCTGTCCGTTGCCAAGTTTTTCAGTGTTCAGTGTAAAAATTTTCATTTTAAATTTCATGGAAAATCGTTTTAATTATATTCGTGAAATTTTCGTAAAGACTTTTCTCTCATTTTTTTTGCTGCTTCCAAAAGTTGGTCCTGTTAAGGATAACAAACACAAAACACAAACGAAAATACAAACAAAAAAAAACCAAAATTTAACTTTCTTTTTTCGCAACGCTTTCATAAATGCAAATGAAGGGCTAAGTGTTAATGCAATTAGCGGCAAGTCTGCTATTAAATGATGCTTAATTAACAATTAAATTGTTAACGCCAAACTCTGGCCACACTGTTTAACTATTTGCTTGTGTGTGTGTCTTTTTTTTTTGGATTTTCCTTTCATTTTTTTCTCGCTCTGTTTTGACATCGTTTAAAGTTCAACACGCTGTGCACTGATTGGTTTTTAAAATGGCGTCATAACAGTCAGTCACAGCTTTATCTTATTGACAGACACACACATACATACATACATATATATATATATATTCACATTTATACATATATATATATATATATATATATATATGAATATATATATATGCTTATCCCTCTTTATATTGTTATTGCCATGGCCCGTCCTTGACAGCCATTTGATAACTCTGTCTCCAGCATCGAAGCTTACATCAATGCCGTCGAAGCTGACGCTGACGCCGATGCCGACGCGGACGCGAACGCCGACGCCATGTGGCGCGAGGTGAGCCAATTTGATTGGCATTCACAGCAGCAGCCACAGCCACAGCCAGAGTCACAGCGACAGCTACAGTCACAGCAGACGCAGCAACTGTTGCAAATTTGCATCAGCAACAGCAACAGAACGAACACCAACTTCTGCAACAGCAACACCAACGGCATCAGCATCAACTTTGGCTTTAGCTCAAGCGGATACTATGGCAACATGCAGGAAATTCAATTACGCCATTTGTTGTAGCTTGTCATATGAAAAGCGAATAATACGTGAGACGTGACGCATTTTTACACCCTGTAACCACTTCAAATAATTGTCAAGGCTATGATCAACTAATAAAAAGCAATAAATACAGCAAGAAAAGGCAAATTTTAATATGAAAAGTATAAAAACTTAAAGATCATCAATTGCAGCAGAAACAGAACTGATTTTACTTTGATAACTGTCTGATAACTCTCTGATAACTGTCTGATAGCTCTCTGATAAATCTCTGATATACCAAGTATATATGCATATATATCAGGAGCTAAAATATATATTAATTTGATCTGATATATAGTGTTTATTCAGTTTTTATAGAGACTTTATTGGGTACTTTCAGTTGGTAGAAACTTTAAATGCAAAATCTTTAAGAATAAGATCTATCTTAAGCAATTCAATTCTGTTACTGATTTCGAGTTTATCTCAAAGTTATAAACCATTTTATATAGTTTCCCATTATAGTTTTATTTAAGTAAATTTTCCAGGGTATAGCCTAGTCAAGCACTACTTTTAGATCTCCTCAGAAAAACACTCATATTATTGCTTGACATTTTTTACAGCAAAAAATTGATTTTTATTGAATTAAGCCTTAACTTTTAAGTCGAAAAAGTCGCTGCAAAAAGTATATACAGGGCTTAAAAGGTTCCTTTTTATAGAGATTATAAAGTTAAAATTATTCTTTTATATAAACTAAGTAGCTATACTTTTATATAGTCTATATGCTACATCAAAAAGTAAATCTGGTTTAACTAATTTTACACACAATTTAAATAGTTTTTAATACAATTATATGAAAAATCTGTTAATAGAGACTTAGCTAAATTTAAATCAAAGTTTAAAATTGCTTTCAAAAACTTTAATACTAAAAAAAAACAACAGGGGTTATTCACAAATACACGTGAATGTATTCAATTTATTTTATAATTGCTTGCCACGTGAGGGGTGAATATTTTAAGTGTATGCAATATGATACCCAAAGAGAAAAGGGTCAAAAGTAAACAGTTGTGTCAGTTATAATATATGTATGTATGCATGGGACAGAGACAAGTGTTATATATATATATATATATATATATATAGATCACATACATGTAACATATATGTAACACAAAGTTACAGTTGAGTTTCTTTTAGGTAACTCAATTTTACCTATGCAAATTTTGATGTTATCCGATTGAATTGACGGATTATCTCTTCAGTTTTGAGGTTGTATGTAGAACATGTATCATAATTAACCCCTTTAAAGTAGTGTAGTAGATGATATCAGCTCAGATATATATATATATATATAAGTTATAGTATAGGGTTTAACAGCAAAGCTAATTTACTACATTAGACAGTCTATAGCCAAATTGTGATACTCTGTTGAATACTGCCTAAAAATTATTCCTAAATATCTTATCATAGCTATAACTCAACTCTATATGATGAAACAGAAGTTTACATTCTATTCCTTAACAGTTTTACTAAGGTATATGCCATTATTCTATATACTATCGTTGATATATTGATTCTACAGAATCTTTCCGAATGCATTTCAACTGCAAATTGTTGTTTTCTGACACAAATTTTCACATTGAACTCAGCAGAATATCAGAATATGTTCTTCTATATATCCAGCTATATATGTTATATTAAACATTCCGATGATATCATAGCTTATGTTGTATAGGGAGCATTTCAATTCTTATTTCAATGCTATCAAATTTCAGCGAAAACATTATGTTTCAATCCCTTTTCTCTCTAAGTCTCTCTCTGTCTTCTGTCTATCTGTTCATCTCTGTGTTTTCATTTCGAAACATATTTTTGTGCTATAAGAAAGATAGAAAGAAGAAAACAAGTAACAAAAACCAGCTGCGGCCATTTTGAGTTATATTTTATTACCCATAAGTCGAGAGTTATGACAAATATAGAAACTGAAAGCAACAAAAAAAATGAAACAAAAAAAAACACATTAAAATTTTTGGCGAGCGACACTAAAATATTATCCATAAAAAAAACCATAAAAGAAATAAGCAAATGATCGAAAATTGTTATTCAAGACGCCAACTTAATATTACCCAAGGGGGCATTCATTAGGTACTTCTAAAGCTATATAAATACATATATATCTATCAATATATATAGATATATATAATCGTTATATTCATTTCCATATATGTAAGTCATAGATTGATATATAAGGCGTATATTTCTGTGATCAACTTGAATGTATGCTAAGTATCTGTTTAGTTGACTATAACTTAAGTTCATTAAGTGTTTCGTTATTTATTTGTTTATTCATATACAAATATATATATATTTATATATATAAACAGATCAGTTTACGTGATAATAAAACGAGAATATTTACAGCTCAAAAACAACAAGCTGTAAATATCATTTGGCAACTGACCAAAAAGTACCGGCTAAACCAGCTTAGCCAGATTATAAATCGATGTTTAACTACAGCTTTGTTCAAGTATATAAATATATATATAAATATATATAGACTTAAGTTAAAAGCATCCAATTAGCTTATATGCAATAATTTTTTTGTTTATGTCAAAAAATTTTGGCAAAATTTGGCTTAATTGAAAGTTGCTTTGGCTTAGCTAGATTTTGATATGGAAAGAAAAAAAAAGTTGCTGAATGAAGTATTATGTTTTATGTATTATGTTATAAGTATTTACATTTGTATATATACATATATAATGTAGCATATAATGCCGTTTCATTAATGCTGAAAGTCGGAGCACAGTTCAAAAAGGCAGGCGCGTAACGCATGGAAATCTTTTGTTGCCGGGAAACAAAGCGCAGAGCTTAAATAATTTTGATATGAGATGGGAACAGGTGAGACTTAGCTGTAATAATACCTTCTTAAAACCAATGTTAAATGTAATTTCAAAAGGAGCAAATGGATAACAGAGTGTGAGAGAGAGAAAGAGTGAGCAGGCACACGCAAGAATCTGTCAACTTGCATGCAATAATTTACGTTTATGCTGCAGACTCCACAGCATTTTCCATTTTTGACAAGACTTTAATAGTAAACAACTATATAAAACATATTAACTATATTCTACAAGCGCTATAACTAATATTTATTTTATATTTTGAACTTAAACATTGCTTTAAAGAAGTTTTCTATCATTTTTTGACCACAAAAACTGTTCCTAAGCTTTCTTATAGTTACTCTCTAACCTAAACTAACTGAAAATTGCTAAGAAAATTGAAAATTTGCTTTATTTTAGGCCAAGTTTTAGTTACTCTTATAAATTGTTTACTTTGTCTACTGCCAATTTCATGCAGTGCATAAGCTAAAATTAATTTTAAATTTAAAGACAAACTCAATGCATATGTTGCATTTGTAGCAAGCAAAGGACCTTTTTGAGCTTCTGTTATCCCATTCCAAGAGCACTTTTGTGCTTTTATACATTCTATTCTACTACAACATAGATTTTATCATATAAGTTTTCTTATTCATGTTCAATTTATGGCCAACTTTAAAACGAAAACAAACCAAATGAATAGCTACAATTTGCTTTTATATGTCCTTGTGCTTGTCAGGATTCCCACAGCTAATAAAGCTCTTACATATTTTTGAATGAGATTCAATACACACGTACTAACAATTTGTCTATCTACCTTTCACTCTCTCACTCTCACTCTCTCTCTGTCTCTGTCTCTGTCTCTGTCTCTGTATGGCTTGCTTACTTTGTCCTTTTGTGTCTTGTTTGATTTTGCAGTTAAAATTGTTATTTTTGCTAACTCAATTCCCATTGTGAGTTGCATTGACAATTGCCATAATTTGCCTATATATACATACATTTGTATTATGTATATGTATGCCAAATGTAACTATATTTACATCAGCATTTACATTCATATTCCGCACCACATCCGCATTCATATCCGCATCCATGTCCGTAGTTGTATCCGTTACCATTTTTACCGTGTGTATACATATTATTAGACAATGTCCCTGCCGAAGAGCTCATAAAAATCGGCTATCGGCACGTTTCACACCAACAGCAACAACAACAACAACAACAAGTAAAACAAGGTCCATAGCTTTTACGGCAGACAATTTTATGCTCAAACAACACAACAAAATTCTACACACAAAGTGCACACAAAGCGTCGGCTGAGAATCAACCTTAACCATAAAATGGCGTCGGCAACAGCAAATGTTGCTGCTGCCGCTGTTGTTGCTGGTGCTGTCAGAACAGAGCAGATTAAGCTGTGCCCAGGCACAGTATTAATACTGTACCCTATATTCCGTTCTCAGTTCCCCCACTTGTAGTTGTTGTTGCTCTGGCTATGGCTGTGACTGGAGCTGGGGCTAAGGCTGGGGCTGTGGCTCACATGCTTGATAAAAATGCCATAAAACGCCGACGCTGGCAGGTAGAATCACGCAGCAACCGACAACGTCAACAACAACAGCAACATGAGCAACAACAACAGGCACAAAAAGTAAATGAAGCGGAGGAGGAACAGCAACAGCAGCGATAACGAAATGCACACAGCATTCGCCCATTCATTCATACCCACATTGGCTTATTCATTTGGACAGCAGCAGCAGCAGCAGTTGAAGTCGCAGTCGCAGCAGGTAAAACGGACAGACGCAGGCAGACGGACACAGTTGTGGGTGGGCTCTGTTTCAGAATGTGTGTTAAGCGGCATAAAAGTAGTGTATAAAAACTCAACACGAAATGAAGCGTGTTAAGAAATACAAGAAGAAAAAAAAAATAAAACAAAAAAAAAAGAGAAGCAAAAGAAAATATATAAAAAAAAGTTAATATAAAAAAGTAGAATGTAAGGAAGGAAAAAAAGGAAGCACAGAGAGTTGGGGCAACTGATATTGTGCCGCCGGAACGGCGCATCATCATTGCTTTTTCTCAACTTCCCAACCAACTCATACTCTCATTCGCAGCCGGTAGGATTCGAACCTACGCTCCCAGAGGGAATCTGATTTCTAGTCAGACGCCTTAACCGCTCGGCCACGACTGCTCTTGGCACATTGGCGTCTACTTAGCGGCTTTACGCTCCGCATACCACTCAACCGATTCGAGAGCTAAAAATAAAACAGCAACGAGACATATACACACACACACACGCATACAAATACATACATGTAGTTATTGTAAGTGTGTTGCTTTTACGTTTGCTTCTCTTGAGACGTTACGTCGTCGCTCGCACCAAAAGATAAGACACTTTTTAGACTTTAAGCTTCGCAGGCAATAAAAATAAAGTCGTATAAAAAAAAACTTATTTACGCTTTAGAAACTTTTCTACGCTCTGGCTCTCGCTCTCTCTCTCTCTCTCTCATACATGAACAGAAGCTCTTTTTCTCTCTCTCACTCATTAGTTTAATTTTACGCTGCTGTTTTTAGTTAAGCGTTTGCTTTAGTTTCGTTGTATACATTTTTTCGTTAAGTTTTGCATTTTCTTTTATTTTTTGTTTATTTTTTTTTTGGAATTTCCATTTCTTTTGTTCGCTCCACATTAGCGCAGTCTTTGCTTTTATTTCTTCTTTTTCTATACTTTTTTGTTTTGCAAAAATATTGCTTAGAAACAATTCGTTCATCTTTCTTCTGCCACCTAACCTCCATACAAATATCTCTTCTCTCTCTTCTCCAACTGTCTCCCATCAACATACTCAGCGTCTTTCGTTCGTCTTCAAAATGCTTGACGTCATGACATGGCCATGTCCAAAGTAGAAAATCTCTTTGTTCCGTGTGTTAAATGCCATGAGTTTGCACAAGTTTTGCAGCAATTTAGAAAATTTCATAGAATACACACACACAAACAGACAAATACCCACACACATATATACCCACACACACATATATCCATTATCCAATTATACATAGCTGAGGTTAAGCATACACACATAAATTTACACACAAACATAATTATACAATTAGGCGTGTTCCCAAATCCCTTTGCCTTTCAAAAACAATTCCACAGCGCATACAGTACATTCTTCTCTTCTATTGTTATCGATAACAAGCTTAAACTACAGAGCTGAAAAAAGCTTAACTAAAAGTATAAATTTTGTTTCTGTTACTAAGATTTAATGTAATCAAAAGTGCATTAACTAACGCTTATATAAGCTATAGGTATTTGCCAAACTTTTAGTGATCGATAAGTAATTGTTTAGTTATCGATAAATGATTGTTTAACTCGTATACAGCATTTGTCTTGGCTCTTCACAACAGCAATCAAAATTTTTAACTATTTTATTTTATCTACTCTCTTAGTTCCTCAGAATTATCGCCTATATATAGAAATAGAAACTGATTAGATAATGTCTGTTATCGAAAGTAAACAAAGTCTGTCCATTTCTTATATACTTTTTGATATTTTTAATTAAAATATATCTTTATTTTAGGCAATTTTTCTTTAGTTTAGAATTCGCCTTGATAATTATGATCATACTCCAAATAATCTGTAACTGGGAACATATAATACATAGATAGCTGCTATATAATCATCTGTATACTATATGTGTGTATATTTGTTTGATGTTTGAAGTGGTTTCAAGTGGCTTTACGTTTAGTTAAAGGCAATTTTAGTGGTTTTAGCCAACTTTATTCCCATTAAAAGTTCAAAATTTCAAGCATTTGCTCGCTTTTAAATAGGCAAATATGTGCACAAAATGTGTTTTGCAACTTCTCATCCGGCAACTTTTGCTAGTTCCAGACCCTACTCTTGGCCCCTTTCCTATCACTCAAAGGTGGGGTAGAGTGGAAGACATCATTTGGCCTACGCTGTGAACTCATTAACTGAACACATTTTTAGCCCGAAAAGCGGTTGACTTTACCGTAAACACAAAGCAAACAATAAGCTAAAACTCATTAGACTACCAACTTGCTTATATAAAGTTATGTATATATATAAATATATATATATATATATATATATATCTATATGTGTCTGTGGAGTACCTTAGACTTTCGTATAGTAGTCTAAAGTTATGCTAATTAGATGTTTTATCAGCCTATATGGAAATGCTTTGGTTTTGTTTGTGATTTGAGTTTTGACTTTACATTTCGTCAAGAGAGATATAGAAATATAACTCAAAACTAATATATATATTAAGCTAATATATACTAAATATTATGGTAATTATTTCATTATAACTTATACAAAACTTATTACTAATTACTAAATAATTTAGGCATAATTAGTGGCAGCACTTGTAAATCTTTTCAAAGCAATTTGATATTTTTCCACTTTCGAATTTTACTTAAAACCTAATTAAGAATCGATTAATAAGAATTGCAACTATATAGCATATATATCTTATCGTTATTATTTAGCTTTTAATATATTTATTATTATTTTACTGGAAAATAACTTTAAGTTAAGTAAAAACTTTGTAGTTTTCTTTACAAAAAGAATTTTATGTATAACAAAAAGTTTTTAAAACCAAAGTTTGATTTTAAATGAAACTTTTAAATGCTTTTATATTTATTTTTATATATATTTTTATATATATTTTTATATATTTTTATTCATTTAATATTGGTATATAACTTATATATAAAAGAATTAGTAGTAACCGCTATATATTTGGATGATTCTTAGAAATTCTTTCAATCTGAAGTAAACAAAAACTGCAAAATTTGTTTAACTCTTAGGCAAACAAAAAGTTGGCCAATTTGAGGTGACTAACTAAAGTTCGTTTGGGTATATATATATATATATATATACATATATAGCAATGATTCTGTGAATATAATATATTTAACAAATTTTTTTTTCTAGACTGATATTTACTTTATATATTTGAGTTAACTTATTTGCTACTTTTGGGGGTTTGTGTTTGAGGAAATGTGATGAAACTGATAATTTTGCCTATATGAAAGATAACGCCAGGAATATTGATGTAAAGTTAAGTTAAAGAAGATTAAGTTAAACATTTTATAGACATTTAATATACCGGCAAAACTCTCTTGAGTGAATAGCGACCATTAGGCCTTTTCTGTACATTTCACAGGACTGCTAATCTAAAGGATAAATAGAGAAGAATAAATATTGCATAGCTTGGAAAAGAATGTTTCAGGTGAAAGTATCCTTCTAGAAGGAGTGTAAGTCGAATAGGAATGTACGTTAATAAAGTTTTCACTGTACTTTTTACATCAAATTTACCCTTTAGTTTTATCGGAAAATATCAAAGTTGTAACAAGTAAACAATATCCATAAAAAATTGGTAGCCGCAACAAACTATAAACATTTCAGAGACCCCAAATAGATTGAAATGAAGATTGTGGTCAAGATAAAAAAAAGATTGGCATAGAGATGGAGGTTGGGCTAGAAATTGGGTTCGAGCTAAAGATAGGGATGAAGCTACTGATTGAGCTTATGATTAAGTATCAACTTAAGAAATCAGATTTGCATAGTTTAAAAAGCATTTTGATTTAAGCTCTTCATAACAATCACTTGAATCCTGTCTGAGTGTTAAGTGTATGTATTTTTATATTTTTTTTTGTGCCTAAGCGTTTCGGCCAACAATGGCGTCGGATTTCGGCTAACACTTAAGTATCAGGTATTGGGTATCGCATAGAGTGGAGATGATATCTTGGGCAACTTAACTTTCGAATTGAATACTCATTGAAATAAGACCGCAAAACGGGGGATGCTACTGATTACAGCATGTTAGCCTTTTTGCTATTCTATTCTTTTCCATTCTATTCTCTTCTTTTACATTGTATTTTGTATTTTGTTTTGGGGGTGGCTGTTGGTTGTTATTCATTTTGGGGTCCTCTGTTTTGGGTCTGGTTTGGGTCTGTTTTGACTATGTTTTGGGTATGGGTAAACGACGTATAAACGATGTGCCAAATCCATTTCAAATACAACCAACGAAGCATATGAAAGATGTTGATTTCATTATTGGCAAAGGGGGGACAAGTGTGAAAGTGATTTGTGGCCACAAATAAGTAGGGGAAATAAAAAAAATTTAGTTAATCTAACTATACTAAACTAACCTCAATTCAATTTGTTAAAGAGGTTTTTTTTTGGGGGCATTTACATAGAAGTTCGCAACATCAGTTGCTTAGAGGGGGGGAAATTTGACCCTTTCTTTTGTATTGTGCAGGAAAATTGCTGCCTTGGCAAAAGATTTTCATTTTACCTTGGCTACAATTTTATTGTTAAAACTCAGTAACAAATGCCAATACACATATAAACACACACACACACATACAGACACAACAAATCTGCGGCAAAGCACAGACATTGCCATGCATCTTTCGACCATTCGGACGTTCGCCGCATGCCGCAAGCCAAGGAAATGAAATAAATTGCAAATAAATTCAATATACATGCTTGTATATGCGTGTATGTGCATGTGTGTGTGTGTGTGTGTGTGTGTATTGGCTGTACGTCTGTATTCGCATTAGAGATCCAGTAGCAGAGATACATAAATCAAGGCCATAAATGGCAATTGCGACCGACGCTGACGCCGAAGCTAAAGCAGAGGCTGACGCAGAAGTCGACGTTACTTTGATTGGGAGCAGGCAGGCAACAATAACAACAGCGACAACGACAGCCGCAGCAGCAGCAGTAACGACGGCGTCTTCGATTGGAATTGCACATAGTTATGTGCTTACATACATACACACACACACATGCACAGGCATACATTGATATGTGTGATTTTATTCTTTGCACAATGCGCTCTCTTCGCCGCTCTTACCCAAAACAACAGCTTGCATATTCGCTTAGCTTGCTGATTGTGTCTTCGCCTGACACTTGAGCGTGTCTTGCACTCGCCTTGTTCTGAGTCGCAATTGATGTGGCTCTGGCTCAGTCTCTTTCACTTCTTTCTCTTTCTGTCTGAGAGATCGTCACTTGAGCACTGAGTGGCATTGCATTGAGTGTTGAGTGCTGAACATTATGAGCTTTTGTGCACTCATTTCGTTTTTATTTGCCATAATTTTGGGGAATTACTTGCAGCCCATTAAAGCTCAACCGCATTTCGTATGTATGTATTTGTCTGTGCGAGTCCATGTGTGTGTGTGTGTGTGTATGAGTTAGTGTATGTATGCTGGGTGCATTTGGCTGTGTGTAAATCAATCTTTATTAAACGCGCTCCTTTTCCCTTGTATTCGCATCGCACAATAAAAAACCAAATTGCAGTGCCGGCCACTGTAAGAAGTGACAACTTTGAACATGCCTAACTGATAGATACCCTGTAAATGAATATATGTTTGAGCGTATATATATAAAATATATCGACTTCAAGCTTTACTCTCTAAGTTTATCCCTCTGCAGAGTTAACTCTTTAGTGGAAATGTATCATACCCTATTTGCATGCAGTTTCTGTGTTTTTCATAGGGTATAACAACCTGAACCTGTTTAAAGTGCAACTTGCGGCAGTTGCGCTTCGTCTGTGCTTCAGATTTCTCCATCACTTAACTCTTGTTGCTGTTGCCGCTGCTGTTGCAGCTTTGTATAATTTTTTTCTTCATTTTGCTTCTTCGTCTTCGTGCTACAAAAGTCGAGTGGGCTCTTGTGCTCAATTTGGCCCTGTGTTGTTGCCTCTGTTGTTGTTGTTGTCAACGTTGTACCGGCGCTCGCTCATACGACCCGTGCGCTCCGCCCCTGTTGCCTTGCCGCCTCTGCCGTGCCGACCAACTCAATTGCTGCGCCAATGCCCGACGCCAACGAAGGCGACTCGCTGCGCATATCGCAAATGCAATCGCAATTAAGTTTTATTTTGTGGCGAGCGCATTTTTTAATTAGCAAACGACGGCGTTTGCTTCGTGTCGCCAGAGCAGCAGCAACAGCAGCAGCAGCAGCTACAGCTATAGCAATAGCTACAGCTACATTTACCTCCCGCCCCAAGCTGTAAGAGCCGAAAGCTTCCAAAAGCATTGAATGATCTTCTCTGTCGCTGCTGCTTGTTTCGCTGCTTGCTACCCATTGCCTACGCTGCCTACGCTGCGTCGCTGCTAATGATGACGATTGCTTGCCGACTATTGTCTGTCCTCAGTCGGACGAGTGTCGTTTGTCGTCGTGACTTTTTTCTTAGCGATGGCAGAACACGCAAGCACGAAACGAATTAGGGGAAACTTTTCACGCACGAGACTAGCACGTATATATATCGTAGATCTGAGACTTGTATTTAGGAAGTGAATAATAGAACTGAAGCGGTGTAGAGGGAAAGTGTGCCGAAAGCAGCGCTAAGTAATAGAAGAAGGCGTAGAAAGGTGTGAAGAAATGAGTGGAGAAAAGCAAAAGACTAACAAGAAGAAACAACAGAGGGAAAATGAAACTGAAACTTTGTCAGAGAGGGAAGCACAGGGAGAAAGAGTCTTTGTGTCTCGCCTATTGTTGATGTGCAGGCAGACATTTTGTCTGAAATGAGAGCAAACAATTGAATAAAGTGAATGACAAAGTAGTAACAAAGGAATAGCACACAAAATGCAAAGAGAAAAGGAAGTGAAAATGGGTTAAAATTGATAAACATAATACCAAGCTTTGTCTAGTTTAAGCTTTTATTTCAATTCAGACACAATTGAATTATAGAATGTTCCATCTCTAGTCTATATCTGTGCATCTGTGTATCTTTTGCATCTTTGTATGTGTATCTGCGCATTGCATACGAAAAGTGCATGAAAATTTATTCAGTTTTGCGTTATTTAGCACCCAAGGGGGTACAAATAAAGCAGAACAACGCCTCTCGATCATACGATCGTTTTTCTATATTTGGACTGCAACTGCCAGTCCCATATACCCAACATTGACCCAACCACCTCCCCCCTGTCACCTGTTACAAATGAAATTTTCATTATTGATTTGATTCATTTCCATTTGAAGTTTATTTTTTTTATCGTTCATCACATTTGGCGACTGTAATTTTATTTTATTTGCATTTCCAACATTTATTGACAGATTCGCATTTTTATTGATCCTGCCTCAATTTGCATTTTGAATTCAATTCGCAATTTCCATTTCAATTTCAATTTGACTTCAATATTTGTATTTTTTTTTTTTTTTGGCTTCAACAAAATAAATCAAAGAGCAGTTTTGCATATAAATTTATGCATTTTTATATACCCTTCAGTTGTATAAAATGTATAGGAAAGGGTATATAAATGTTGCATAAATGTATAACAGTTAAAGCAGATGACTTTTGTCTGCATATATACTATAAATATGCAGGAACAGTAGAATTATTCAAGACGATTGTAGAGCTCTGTTATGATTTGGTTAGGAAGGAAAACAATTTACGGGGCGACTTCTTATAAAAGTAATCAGTAAGAGATTATTTCCAGCTAATACTCCCCTTAGTTGTTAACAAATTTCATTCTAAGGATATAGCTTATGATTCTGTGTAATTTTACATATATTTATAGTCCGTCAACTTGCTGAAAACCTGAGCAGAAGAGGTGCCAAAACATAGAGCTTAATCTCAGCACATTTCCACAGAAGCAGTGCTGCTTTAGCAGTAAGCAGTGCACTGCTTAAAGCGTGAATATCTGTATATATAGTCTATCTTCTTCTCTCTTTTATTTAGGGTATATTTCAGTCTAATAGAACCAACTGGGCGCATTCTTAATAAGTTTCGCTGTCTCTTTCTGTTGCTCATAAAAACTGGTTGCTGCCACACCACATGCTGTGTGTGTTGTGTGTGTGTGTGTGTGTATCTGCTGTGTGTATTTTTGTTGTAGTTTTAATAACAAAACACATTTGCAATATTTATAAAATTTTATTGTATTAATTATTTAATTTATGACTTTCTTTTCTTTTATATTAATATTATTATTATTGTTATTATTTTACGACTTGAATTCTGCATTCCACTAACGTGTCTCTTACCCCATAAACACAGACACAAACTGTAAATATATATAGCATATTTGTAGACAAATATTGCGCATTATATTATTGACTTGTTGATTATAAATATGATTAGGTAATTTTAAGCTATACGTAAGAGCTCGTGTATAGAGTCGTATCAGAGCGTGTCACAGCGATTGTTATACAATTGCAAAAATCTCGATTACAAATGAAAACCTGATACGTCAGATAGTCAGTCAGTTAGTTAGTCAGCTAGTGAAATATAGCCGATTATTATTAATAATATAACATATATATATATATATATATATATATATATATATATATATAACATATTTGCATTTGTAATTGAATCCGCCTTCAAGGGCCATTCACTTGCCCCAGACGCAAACACCTTCGGTTTGGCTTTTGTGCATTGTATCAATCAATTGTCTGATTGATTTATTGAGCACATGTATATGTATACATATAGTATATGGATATGTATGTCTGGAATGTATGAAAATTTGTCATACTATGACATATTTCCATACAATATAACAAACAAAAGCTAAAGCTAAAACTGAAACGGATTTAGAATTTTGATTTCTCTTTTCTGGTTTCCCTAGAAACTTTTGCATACAATACAAAACGTAACGCTGATGATTTGTCAGCTATTCCGCTTGATATCAATATTCATACAATGCAATCAGACAGTGTATATAGTGTATATATAAGGGGATCTTAGAACGGAACTCCTCAAATTAGTAATCAACACGTTTTCATCAAGGGAAAGTTAAGGGAAAACTCCCGCGTATCTGTGACTTTCCTTGGATGAAAGTAGCGCCTTAAATGCAGCAAATGGATATGCTTTAAGGGTTATCCTTTGTTTTTATTACTAAACTGACTATCTAGGTTTATGGATATCGAGTCTCCTTCTTGCTAGCACAGGCTTCTATTAAGTTTTCCCAAAGGCAGCCACCCCCTTGTAAGTTGAGGTTAATGAATATGATTTTAGTTCAAAAAGTAATTGAAAATGTTTTGTTTTTGTCTGTTTATTGTCTGACAAAAAAACAAAACACGCAGAGGCTAAAGAACCTTATAAAAATAATAATAATAATAATAATAATTGCGATAAGGTTATACAAAAAAATAACCCGAAATATTAAGGTTGTCCGTGTGGCGGTGCAATCATTTTCAATGTTCTTTCACTTCCTGAATAAAGTATACGAAAAAGTTAATAACTCTCGTATTAAACGTAAACGCACATACAGAAAAAAAGAAAGAAAGAGGGAGAGGGAAACCTATTATTATATTATGACTTAAAGCTAATGCCTAAAAAGGGTCCTGTAGGTTCAGGGAAAATAAAAATCAACTTGAAATTAAACTCGTAACTCATTCGGTGTTCGTTCGTGCAAAGAGAAGACGTTGAAAGGACACGATGAGCCGCGCTCGTTACTCGTTGTTGATTGAGGGAGGACAACAGACAAAGGGAAACCTTTTGTGGTTAATTGCACCACCACCGCCACCATCACTACTACTACTAATAGCACCAGCACCACCATTAACAATGTCCACCCAAACAACCGAAAACCAACGGTCGACAACTGGCAACTGGACATCGGGGTCAAAATTCAGCGTTAAATGTCAATTGGAAGCATTCTGAGAGTTTTCCGTTAGGGCGTCTCATTGTCTATTGGGCTCATTGTTCAGTTCAACTTACAACAACAACAACCACAACAACAACAACAACAACAACAAAAACCATAACAACAACATTGTTAATACATATTGAAGTTCAGCGTATTAATGGTTATCCTTCATTACAATTTGTTCTAGTTCTTTTTTCTCTGCTTTCTTTTCTTAATAATCTTTGGCATTTCTTTTCAGTCTCTTTTATATTTGTGCTTTTGTTCAACTTTTTCATTCTATTCACTGAATTTGCTTCAGCTTAACTCAAGTTGCATAATAGAATTTCATATCAGAGTTCAATTGAAGTGCTTTCTAAGGATCAAAAAAATTAACCACAGGATACATTTCTTTACATTTTCTTCTTTGTTTTTTTAAGCTATTTTAGCAATGAAAAAGTAATGAAAACTAAAGCTAGATAGGAAGTATTCGGCTTGTAGAAAACTTTACCTTTTCAACTTGTAGGTGAAGCAAAGATCTCTCAATGAAGTCCTTAACTCAGGCAACTCCTGAAAAACGGAGTTTGCATGAAATTGGACGGTATTTTCATTCTACTTGCCTCTTAAGTAAAGAAAAATCTACTTAACTTAGCTTTTATGTCTCATATATATAATTTGTTAGTTAGTTACTATTATTAGATTCAACCAGAAACTATTTTAATTACATTTAGAGATATATTTCGTTTCTATCCAAAAACATAATTGAAAAGTTCCTTAAGAGAGGAATACTCTCAGTTACTTACGTAACAAATATATACGTGTCAAATATAGTATGCTATATTATTAATATCTGTATTATAATATGATATATATTAGTCTGTACTATATATTTTATAAGTATATTTAAACTGAAGACACTCATTTGTACATAGAATCTGGATGTGCCTTTGCTGGGTTTAGGATTGAAGTTTCGGCTCAATTTTTAAAGTATTCGTATTTATGTTAACGTTTTACTTCTTTTGAAATTATTAATCCAATGCCATATCATAATTGAGCACATCTAGTATAGATCTCTATCATCTATTAAGTTGGTAGCAAAGCATACAAAAGGTTAAATGCAAGTCATCATCAACAGACGCTCAAATGAAGCAGAAGAGAAACTGAGAAGAGCAAACAGCTTGAATACATCTAAAGCAGAAGGATATTAATCAGAAAATGTCTAAAACAGTAATCAGTAAGATTATTTAGTTAGTTAACCAATTAAAACTAATATTGTTAGGGCTTAAAGTAACTTTGTTGGTAGACTGAAAGTAAGGTTCAAGATTGAATCAATCCCAGTGCCGCTTTATCAACATATAAGGAACGTTTCTTTTTTGGCATAGATCAATTTAGGATAGTATATATAGTATAGCGATAGAATATATATATACTATATATATATATATAGATGCTAACATCAAAAGAAAGTAAAGAAATCTGATAGCTTTCATCCAACAATGAGCCAAAGGCAGTTTTAATTTCGCAAAATGAAATCAAACAAATTTTTAGCTCGCTTTATCTTACTTATAATACATATACATATATATATATATATATATATATATATATATATATATATAGATACATATATACCATATTTGATACATAAAATAATCTATAGTCACTTCCTGTTAGAATTGTAATCGAATGCAGTATCCCTTATTGCATTTATTTGCAATTATTTTCTACATTAAAGTTCGGAAATCACCAATAATTCACATGAAAAAAGTGAAAAAATTTAAATAAAATTGAAGACCCCCTGAGCGGGAGTGGGGTAAAGGGGGGATGCAGTTGTGTGTGTGTGTTTTTTATGAACTATGGTTAAGCTCGGTTTAATAGCAGTTACTATAACTGTCATTATATGAGGCAGAGACTCCACGCAATATGCCACGCACTAGCCGCAAGCTAATTAGTTGGCAAAATATTTTAACCACACACACACACATACACACACAGAGACACACACACACATACACACACAGAGACACACACACACAGACACAGACATAAAGATAGAAAGATAGAAGCAGAGATGATTTGATGTGTGTGGCAATAAAGGGGGGAATGTGGATAAAGAAGGCAAATAAAAGCTTTTGTTCACATTTAAAGCGAACGAACGGGCGAGATTTAAAATAAATTATATCGTCATATTCCCAGGGGCGCTTTACGGAATTTGTTGCCGTTGTTGTTGTTGTTGTTGCTGTTGTTGTTGCTGCTGCTGTTGTTGCTGCTGTTGAGTGCTTTACGCCGCCCCCTTATGGAGCAACAGCAACAGCCACAGCAGCAGTAAAAGCAGTCAGCCAAAAGGTAGAGAAACACCCACTCGCCCACACACATACACACATACACACACACACACGCACACATACAGATACATACGCACAAGCAACTCGTCAGCCCCGACACGCCAATTCCATATGTTACACAGTTCGGTAAGTTTCGACCCCGCGCCGCTGTCCGCTATGTCCTGTTTGCTGCCAAAAGGGTGTGTGTAAGGCAACAACAACAACAACAAAAACAACACTAAGAACAAGAACATCAACAACAGCAACAACGACAACAACAACAGCAACAACAGCAACAACAGCAACAGCAGCAGCAGCAGAGTCTAACAACGACCGCATTGCATGAATTTAACTTAACGCCAAACCATTTTTGGGGTACGCTCTGTGGCTCTCTATAGGATTTCTTTATGTGTGTGTATATATGCTTGAGTATGTATGTGTATGTGCTTACATCAGGGTAAAATGTTGCCAGCTACAGCAACAACAACAACAACAACAACAAAAACAACGTAATGCTTTGAGTCTATGATAATTGAACATGTTTTTGCTGCTCGCCTAGCACTCAGGCTCAGCCACAGCCTCAGCCTGAGCCGTAGCCTGAGCCAGAGTCAAAGCAGAGCCATTGGCAGCAGCGCAGGCTGTGACGCAGGCAGCGAGCCCTTTAGCATTTATCAAAATTGCTTTTTGTTGCTTCTTTTCTGTTTTTGTTGTTGTTTTTGTTGTTGTCGCTGTTGTGTGTGAGGATTTTGTATACGTCGCGAACGAATGAACTGAATGCCAACCAAGCCCTACCATACATACACACACACACACACACACACACAAGCATACACATTCGTCAGGCGTTAGCTACTCCATTTTGAATATGTTTTTTTAGGGTGACCATTGGACTGTATATACATTACATACAACGTAATTCTACTATGCGTTTACTTTGTCTTTATCTCTTTTGCTTTATGTTTTCTTCGCTGTGACGTCTATATATTTGCATGATTTATTTTTAGTTTTCTTTTATTGCTTATCTACGTTTTAGCTTGTGTTTTTCGGTTGGCAGCAGCAGAATTCGATTACGACACTGAAATTCAATCACCTTCGATAGCTCAGTTGGTAGAGCGATGGACTGTAGCAGGGTATAACACATTGTAGACATCCACAGGTCGCTGGTTCGACTCCGGCTCGAAGGATTTTTTGCTTTTTTTTTGATTTTTTTAATTTTATTTCATTGTTTTTTTTAAAAATTTTTTTTTTAAATAAACTTGAAAAGTAAAGGAAAAAGTTGGTCACCCTAACATGCGCAGCACTTAACGCACGACTAATGAATGGCCTGTTACCTCATGAATTGTAATGAAGTATGGAAGAAAACTTAATACGCAATACGCAGGACACGCAATTTTATAGAGGATATAAACAGACTAGATACGGGCATGGTTGGGCATTGGTATTGGTTTGGGTATTGGTCTAGGTTTGCTTCTAGGATTAGGTGTGGGTATGGATATGCGTGGCTTTTAGTATTCGGCCAAGGACATAGTACAAGGACATGCTGTAACGTGAAACGACATATAATGATAGACCCGTTGTGTCCTTTCACTAGTCCTTTGGATACTCTTTCAGTATGTGCATATTTTATTAACTATTAGCAGCGACGCGGCAAACTAGTAGTAATAATTGATGAACTCTAAAAACCAGGCGCCGTGGCGCCACGTCAGGCATACAAACAACAGAACACACACACACACACACACACACATACATACACACATAAAAACACGTTGAAAAGTGGACCCTTGGGGCAAAGCTTTGGCCGCCTCCAATGGCTCAACCCAATGTCAAATACAACGAAAATAAAACCAAAAACAAAAATGAAAATGAAAACCGAAACGAAACGAACTACCGACATTCGCAGTCATAAAATGTGAGCTTTATGTGCGCGCGTTTATCCTTTAATATTTTTAAAGCCCAGGCAAAATGCTAACTCACACACACACAAGCACACAGAAACACATTTGTATAAACACGTACAAACAGACACACATACAGAAATAGACACACAGTTACAACAGAGTCAGAGTAAAGCATGCACAAGTGCAGAGAGCATGAAGGCTTTATAAAAATTAAATATTTGCCCAACGCAAGAGAGTGTGAGGGCAACGAGAGAGAGGCAGCGGCAGAGGCAGAGGCAAAGCACTATAGCGTGGGTGATGCGGCGAAACGTACTAGTGATGCGGCGAAAGTAAGTACAGCGTGGGGCGAAAGTAATGCAAGGGGAGCAACGGCAAAGAGCACAACACAAAAAAAAGTTTCGAGCGTAAAACTTTTTGCTTCTATTTTGCGCTGCCCTCGTTGTTGCTGCTGCTGTTGCTGTAGCTGACGCTGTCGCTAGCTCTGTCACTGTTACTGCTGCCTAGTCTGCCTTTGGCATGTTCTCTGCTAGCGTCGCTGCCTACTCGTTTCGCCTTATGGTTGGGTGGCTACCCAGCGCCGCTACGAAATTTCTGGCGCGTGCTTTACACTCGTTTGTGTGCTTGCCAACGCTTAAGGCAACCCACACACAAACACATACACACACACACACACAGCCATAAAGACAGACAGAAATTTGTGTTTGCTTTTGACTTTTTGTGCTAAGGACATTGCATACAATTTGCTTCTGCTTCTGCCTCTTCTTCTGCTTCTTTTCTATCCTTTTTGCTGCTGCATTTGTGTGCGTCGCTAACATTTGGGGTTGGCTAACGTTCTGGGCCTGCTGTTCCCATTCCTGTACCATTGCCTTTGCTGTTCTCGTTTCTGTTGCTGCTACTGATGTACCGTTGCTTTATTTCCGGCCACCCTCTGTTACCGTTTGTTGTCATTTCCATTTTATTCGACTCTTTTTTTATTATTATTATTATTTTATTATATTTCCAGATTTTGTCCAGCCGGAATCCCCTAGGGCTTCAATTATGCCATTTAATGATTGGTTCAAGTTCTCCAACTCTTCATTCATAATACGTTTTCCCGCAGAGCTTCCAAGGCTACTGCCATAAAGGTATGTGACATGTGTTCTTAACTATTTTATATACATTTTATTAAATAAATATCAAATATATGTGGCCATTTCTATATATATCTCCATATACCAGACTGTGTTATCCGTATGATTAATGGTCAGTTACAGCTTGATCTAAATAGTTGTTAAAGACTCTGATTAAAACCTTAGTTGTAGCTCTAATGAAAGATTTGCCTTTGTATCTTAGGCGTATAACATATAGAACTTTTATCTTTTGGCCCAATTAAACTCAATCTTTAAAATGTGGTATAATTCTGCTCTAAGGATTTAAAGAGCATCAAATCTTGATCCTTGAAATCAGAGTTTGAGCATTGTAAAGCAACACAAAACCGCTGAAAGAGTGAGGACTGTAAAAAGATTGCGTTCAGTCTGTGGTTTTTGTTATAACTATGAATGAAATTAAATATAACAGAACTTTAAGGTATCTAGAGTTAGTGTGGAGTAGGATTGTATTCTTATAGTTCCAACTGAAGATAAAGATGACGCTTAAATGAGATTCAATTTCGATAAATTGTCTTTAAAGTTCATATTTATACAGTTATATCTATATAACTCCTTAAAGGACCTTAAATATCAGCGTTAAGTAGAATAACTTTACTTTGTTCTCTTCTACAACTTTCTAAACAACTTTAAGAATATTTCAGGTACTTATCGTACCTATAGACTTTACTATAATAACCTTTTATACCAAAATAATGTCTGATCTATGCATAGCTTTAACTTCTTTCATACTGTTATCCATCAACTTCCACCATCTCTTTACTTCGTCTATATATCCACCTTCCACTTCAATTTATTTAGCACACAAATATATTTATCTGTTTAATCTATTTACTTCTCCTATTTATCTACTTCCCCTACTGAAAAGTTTCGTTCTGTCTAGTCTTTCATCAGTTGCTTTTAGGGATTCTTTTTTGAATCCTTTAACTCATTTCCAAGCATGACTTGTACATTTTGTGCAACAATTTATTATTTTTGTGAATACTTTTTAAAAACGATTTGTTTTCTCTCTGTGGTATTCCCAGACGAACAATAGTTTGCCATAGCACTCCAAGTCCATCAAATCCAGGAGAAATTCATCAAATGAATTGAAAAAGCTGAAATTCACTTCTAGTCTTATGTCTACGAATACTGCAAGTTAATTGACACGAAGGCGCATTAGACAGGCGGAACTGCAAGTTTCCCCAACGGAGGCATCAACTTGGAGTTGATTTATGGTCATGTCACAAACTTCGCACACCTTTTTGGCACACACATACACACACACACACAAAAATACAGACAGACAGACAGATAGAGAGACAGTAACAAAAAGAGAAAGAGAGGGAGAGAGGCTTCTGGCCAAAGCCTTCGTGCGTGTCTCATACGAGTTCGAGCATGTTTGGTGTTTGCCGACGGTTTGTCGTTTGCTTCATTTCTTCATTTTCTGTTCCTCTAGCCATTAAAAGAAAAAGTGTACAAGAGAGAGAGAGAGAAAAAGAGAGAGTAAGCAAGGAAGGTAGAGACATAATATATTAATCAAAGGCATGAAATCTTTATCAAGTTGTCACTGTCGACCGACACCGAGAATTGGCTAAGAAGGAAGAACCCGTTTGATCCTTAACACGCACAGTTTCCTAAGCTTCTTCCATTGCTTGTTCTGTAGCTGCAGTTGAAGTTATCGTTTGGTAACATTCTAAATTGAAATCGCAATTCTAAGTCCCCCCCTCTCCCTCAATACACCCCATTCATTTCTATAGACCTCAAAACTAAATTCAATTCAAACTCTATGATAAACTTTATAAATAAATTCAACGAGGGACGCTCTTGAAGTGACTTATCTTCATCGATTGATCAGAAGAATGAATTGAAATTGATTGAGGTTAATTAAGATACATTATTTATATGTTCCTTACTTTATTAAGCAGTACAACTTTTTTAAGTCCATGAACTAGTTCTGTACTGTTTTTCGGTTGGTAAATATCTTCCTTAGGACTGAGCGTAGCTAGCCTAATGGGAACTAAGCTAGATTTTCCTATCAGATATAAAACTTGAACAGCTTTAAACCCAAGATTTTTGTTGGTTTATATGCTTAATATGGATTACATATTTCAATTAAAATAAAGTTTTTTCATTTTGTTATAGATTAACATATGTTTAGGTTTCTTCCACCACGAATTCCACACATTTTATTAGGGGATAATACAGGGAATTATCAAGGATACATACATTGAAGTTTTAGGGAGTTTCTTTTAATTAAAGAATATTACTGTTGCCTTAATCACCCTGTGAATCAAATTTACAGATCATTTATGATTGTTTCATTGAATCACTCAAGAAATAAGGGATATTTTTCTATTTTGCTGTTAATAAATACTATTAGAACATCCTTTCTATATATTCTATATATATATACGCTTTAGCTATAGTAAAGCATCACTTAAATTGAGAATATTTCAGTCAAGTTTTTAGCCCCTTTGCCTTTTTGTAAAAAAAGAGCAAAGCGGAGCTATTGGAAATGTGCAAAATCCAAAAGTATGTAACACATAGAAATAATCATCGGAGACCCCATAAAGTATATATATTCTGAATCAGGACGACAAGACGAGTTCATCTAACCCTGTCCGTCTGTCTGTCTGTCCGTCTGTCCGTCTGACCGTCTGTCCGTCTGTATGAACGCCTGTTTCTCAGAGACTATAAGAGCTAGAGCAACCAAACTTGAAATCTAGATTCGTTATGTTCGTAGGTTATACGAGTTTGTTTTTCATTTTTGAATTTCCTCCCTTGACCCCCGCAAATCGAAAAAAACGATTATTAAGCATAATTTTCAACCGATCAAATTTATTTTTGGTACACATCATAATTAGACCATTCTTGATCGATGTTGTAAGTCTGGGTAAGATTGATCAAAAATCTCGGAAGTTATAGATCATCAAAAGTGGCGTTTTGGGCTCCGGGGGGGGTATAGTAGTGCGCGCAAAATAAGAGCTAGATCAACGAAATTTGGAACGTAGATTTGTTATGTTCGTACGCTATACAAGTTTGTTTTTGATTTTTAAATTTCCTCCCCTGACCCCCGCAAATCGAAAAAAACGATTATAAGGTACAATTTTTAACCGATAAGATTTCTTTTTCGCACACATATTAAGTAGACTATTCTTCATCTACGTTGTGAGTTTCGTTAAAACTGAACGAAAAACACGGAAGTTATACAACAATAAGTACCGCGCTATAGAGCGTGGGGGGCTAAAAGGCGCGCGCAATGGCCAAGTACGTGCAGAACTGTGTGTATGTATGAGTATGTGTGTGTATGGCTGTATATGTAGGCAAAGGGGCTCTCGTAGTCGGGTACACTCGACTACAGACTTCTTACTTGTTTCTAGATAAATCCATCAATCGAATGTTCTATAAAAGAAGTATTTAATGTAGAACATTTAATTTCTAACTATTAACTTTCAATTAAGTATCAGCTTTATAACTTTCTATAAAAGTCAAGTTTCACTCATTATTATTGATTAAATAAAAGTCAAAGTTTCGTCTTATAGATATTTACATTATTTTAATACAACTCTTAGGTATAAATATCTTTTTCCTTGCCAAGTAAATTCCGATTTGAGTTGCTGAAAAGATAATGCATGATATTTGCAAAATACATAAACAATTCCTTTGCTGGCTGATATTAGAGCTAACATTTTGATAGTAAACTGATCAAACATCCCTCGTATATAACAAATGTATCAATACTCGTACGTAGTGCGAATCTGAAATTGTCACAAAATTTCGTTTTGCGATCGTCGTTTTCAATCTTTTTTTGTTGCTGTTGCTGCTGTTATTCCCGTTGTTGTTGTTGCTGTTGTTGTTGTTATTATTATTGCTGTTGTTGTTGTTGCTGTTGCTATTGCTGTTGTTGTTATTGGCGGCAAACATTAATATTCACATGTCGTTCGTCGGTATGCGCGACCAGTTAACTTAACCAACGTATCGGATCATGGTATAAGTACTGCACCATACCTATAACCATACTCATATACAGTTCCCATTCCCATTCCCATTCTCAGTTCCAAGTTCCCAGTTCGAAGTTCCCATTTCCAGTTCCCTCTTCCACTTCAAGCGATCACAGCGAAGTACATACATTTTCCCAGTTTGAGTACTATTCGCATACCCATTGACCATACTTATAGCCATTGCCATGCCCCCTTTTGCCCCTTATACGTTCAGCCCAATGTCTAAACAGGCCGCTTGCTCAGTCGCTGTTTTAGCTGTATCCCCCTCTTCCCACTCTCTTACAACTGCTGTCCCCTTTGCCCCCTTCGCTGTTACCTACCTACTTAGCTTAGTCCAATATACCGAATGGTTCGAGGCACAAAACGCGCTTTGGGCTGCATAAATTTATTCGTTGCTGTCGCTAACTAAAACTGTGGCTGAAGCTGAGGCTGTTACTCAAACTGAGGTTGGGACAGAGGCAGAGGCTGAGGCTGAGGCTGAGGTTGAGGCTTTGCACGGTCTTCAGCCGCAGCTTTAACTTTAGCTACGTCTCCGTCTCCGAGTGGGCCTCAAAACTGGTTCCATTTATGCAAGTTTCATTGTTTTTGTTGTTGTTGTTGTTGCTGCTGCTGTTGTTGCGACGCTTTTGGTATTGTGCTAGTTGTTGTTGTTACCGTGTTATTGTTGCTGCTGTTGTTGTTGTTGTTGCGACTGCTTTCGCATTGAATTTTGCACCTCGTCTTTGCCGCAGATACATTTTACTTATCGGCATCTAAATTCAGACACTGTCATGCAGTTAACCTCCCCCCCTGCTACCCTTATCAACAACCCACTCTCCACATATCCACAACCATATACACATAACCCTAACTAAGCCTAAGGTTCCATTTGAGAGTCTCCAAAGTAAATGTGTCCCAGTTGCCTCTGTAAATCGCGCAACTTTTTAACGCATAAATCCAACTCAATTCTTGAACTATGTTTACTCGTGTGTGTATGTGTGTCGGCAAGTCTTTAGGATGAGCATATATATATATATACACACACACATATATATACACATACAGTCAGCCCAAATATGCATCAAAAAGTATCGAATTTCAGCTGAAAAAAAATCATCCGAAAAGAGCGAGAGAAAAATGAGATTTCATAATATTTCCAGCTAGCAAGACGAAGTGGAAGACAGAAAACTAAACTGCACTAATCGCTTTTGAGTTAAGTCGACAGAGTCAAATTCCATTCGGTATATATTCGATATATACCTACCCATATATATACTTATATATATAGATATGTATTGATGTTATGAACATCATTAACATTAGTTCCAAAATTATAAAAATTAATTTTTAATTTCAAATTCAATTTGCATTTCAATTTTTCAATTCTGCTTTGCTTTTTTTTTTGTTGTTGTTGTTTATTTGAATCATAAAGTTAATAAATTTGACTTTGACTGATCAAAAAAAAAGAACAGACTCTGCTTCTTCTTTCAGTTGATATAAACATCCGTTGAAACTGTCGGATTCCCAATCAGATTCAATTTTGAATTCCATTTGAAGTTCAGCGAAATAAATTGAAATGATTTCTTTGTTTACAAATTCAACTCTAAATGCTCTTTGATGAGATATTAACACTACCAAAGGGTCACACATAAATACATATATATATGTATATTTATACAGTTGCACTTATAAACTCATATACACATATACATATTTACACTCACACACTTATACATTCATACTCATACTTGGTTAGAGTTATTTGTCATTGTTTCTTGTTTGTTTGTTTGTAAATAAACACAAATGAAGGCCTTCTCTGTTATTTAGATACAAATGCAAACACACACAGCTACACACACACATGTGTGTGTGTGTGTGTGTACACACACTCATTCATCTTTAGATATGATTAACTTTCTATGCTGGACATTAAAGTTAATGAGCTTTCGTTTCGTTCAAATGTTTATCTAAAAACAACAACAAAGCTACATTTGCTTTCATGTTGTTGCTGTTGTTGTTGTTTTTGCTGTCTTCTTCTTTTTGGCCCGCAGTTAATCTAATATACAGATAAAAAGGAATCACAGATCGATCTTATTGATAGTTTAAGGTTAAATGTGTTAAACAAAAAAAGGTTTCATTTTTTTCATATACCAACTTCATACATCATTCTCAGCTCTCAACCTTAGCTTATCTTTCATTCCATTCATAAAGAAACAAAACAAAATACAATAAAATACAAAAAAAAAACCTTCGCATGTTTTGCCCAATATTTTCGACTCCATTTTGTGTTCGTTTCGCTGCAGGTAAACGTTCCATAAACTACCAAAAATTAACCATTGTGAATGGATTTGCCTCAGTGGAATTTCTTGCATAATGATGACTTTGGATTTCTCTAGAAGATTTTTAATACAGAATAGAATATAAATAGAATAGAATAATTAGTATATGTGTATTATGTGTGTGTGTAAGCAGTCATGTTCGGTATTTTAATGTAGCATCATTATTCAGGCTTTAATCTACATTTAGTTGCAGCAAATCAGCTGCCTGAAATGCGTCTGATAAAGTTGTTGCTTAGCAAAAAATTATACTTAGGGGCCATCATTATACAAAGCTTTCTAAAAGTATATATTAACTGTTCCTTTAGAGTCTTCTGAGTTTGGTTTCTATGAGTCTTACATAGAATTTTCAGTTCTCTTAAGAGTTAGAGGCTCTACTTTGGACTTCACTTGAAGTAAAGTCGAAGATCCGTATACAGTTTCAGTGTGTACTTACCCTCTGTATACAGATTAACTTAAATTTCGATTCTATCGGATAACACTGCATTATATAGACTATTTTATTTGCCAACTAAACGATGCACTTAGCGAATTACGTAGAGAAAATGATCAAAACCTGTGCAAAATCAGCTTAAATACCACACAAAAACTTCAAATTAGAACTTATATAAAGAAGGATACATAAGTAGAAGTATATAAAGAAGATTATACAAGAATATAGTTAGCATATAGACAGATCCAAACAGTTTAAACTTTAAACATATACACTTTAAAACATCCTTGGCAAACCGCGGGCGTCCCTCATTTTGTGTTCCATTCCAGCGAAGTGTTCGATTGTTGAATGGAAGTTAATTCATTATTATTCCATTGTATGGAAATACAATGCTTAAGGAGTCAATAGCAATCTAAGAGGAGTGTCTGCTTATTGCAGTTCTCTATAAGGAGAGTGTATATAATAATATGTATATAAACCTTTTAAGTGATAGCTATAACGATCTATAGTTATTCATTGCTACCCAATGCAGTCCATTTACAAATGGAAGCATATCTAACTGGAAATCAATATTAAAGAGGAGTGTCTGTCTATTATGAGTGTTCATTAGGAGAAGTTTCACTGTTTCAGTATATGTATAAAGCCATAAATTGGTTTCTGAAATAAACTATAGTTATTCATAGCTATGATCTACTATTCATAGTCTACCTATTGATATCAAGTTTAGCTTCTCATTTCGCATGGAATTCAACTAATTTTCTTCGCTTTTCTGTATAAAACCCAACCTCTTCTTACCCCTAAAGCACTTAAGTATTAATAAAACTATTCGAAAATCTACTCTACACAGAAAATCTCCATATTTTACCAACCAATATCTATAACTAACATTCAATACTTGCAGTTGTATTGCGCTCAATATATCAATTTATCCATTATAACTTTGTTTAGAAACTTTTGCTTAAAACTTTTTTGGAAAAACTTAATTGATTTATATTTTGGCATTTTGAGTTTTGAAGTTGAACAAAAAAAAGGAGAAAAAGAGTAATGCAGAAAAGTGTAGAGAAGTTGCTCCATAAAAGTTGCAACTCCAGAGACCTTTTCCATGACAAATGCCAAAAAGTCGCCGTCGCCGACGTCGTCGCTTTTGGAGCTATGAGAATTCAGTTGCAAAAATATATAGAAAAAAAATGTTACTTAATCATGAGCTTCAATTAGTGCAGCGTGGTTTGGAGCTAAGTGTATAGGATATAGTCATAAGTCTGGGTATAATTGTGGGTATAGAGTACAGGGTGCAGACTACAGGGTACGGGCCATAGGTTTCGTGACAAGAGCATATTTTGTGTGAGTCGGCGAGTCGATGAAGCGAAGGAAAATAAAAATGGAGTGTCACGGCTGCCGCACACAACTGGCTGCGTCTTAAGGATGAGGAGTGGGAGAAGGAGAAGAAGAATGGAAGGGTGTGGAATGTAAATGTGTGGAGTGTGTTGTTTTGTGTTGTGGAGTGAAGTGCTTTAGCGACGGCCAACGGCACCCAGACACAGTTCAGCTTATTGTTTTCGGTCTGCGTCTGCCTCTCTCCTACTCCTATTACTCCTTCTTTATATTTCAGTTTACGTCTCAGTCTCAATGAGCTGTTTCCGTTCCTTTGCTGCGTACTGACTACTGCCTGCTGCATGCTGCTGTTCTACAGCGACACCCACTCGCCAACTGCTGCTGTGAACTGGGTACAGGGTACTCGGTACTGTGTACTGTGTACTGGGTACAGCATACTAGCACTTGGGTACTGTATACATTTGGCTTGGCACTGGCCCCAACACTCAATCTCTCTCTCTATATCGCGCTCTCTCTTTCGCTCACTTGTACACAACGCTTTGGGTGTTCTCTTTGCGTGTTCGTTTCGTGAGTGACTGTAACTCCACCTCTGGCCCCTTGGGATACCCATACTCAACACTCATACTCTCTGTCTCTCTCTCTGTCGCTCTGTAGCTCTGTGTTCGTGTGTGTGTTTACGCTTCGTGTGCATTTGCTGTTCGGCAAATTGATATACAGCATTCGGCTAACACATTCGGCTGCTCAGACGCGCGCTCTGTTCGGCGTCTTTCATCAGCATATTTCGTGTTTATCGCTGAGTGATGAAAATTATGTTGATGACGTTTGCATACAGCTCTGACGCTGCCGTCGCTGCTGCTATTGCTGCTTACTGTCTCTCAGTCGCTCAATCCGTTTTTCTGTCCGTCTGTCTGTATGTCTGACTGACTGTCTGGTTGTCACTGTGTCTATCTGTGTGCGCTTTGCACGTCGCCACCTCAGCAATAACCCACAAACATCATATTGTCGTGGGGCCCCAGCGGCGACATCTAGCGAAAGTTGCGCTAAATTGGAACATCAGCGTTTTGCTTCTGTTTATTTTCATGTTTGCTTTACGCCAACAAAAACAGCAAGAAACAGCAATAAATAACAACGAATAACAATGAAAACAACAAATAACAACAAATTCATAAACACCAACAAAAATTTGCATGAATTTATTTATTTTGTTTTATAATTTTTATAGGTTTTCACACACTTGTTTCATACATGCTTCACTTTTATATTCTTCTTGCATATTTTGTTGCTTAACCATTGGAATTTTTGCATTTACTCTTTAAACTTCATACGTATATACATTCAGCTATCAACAGCAGCTTTTGTGCTACTTTTTCGCACCTTTTCTTTTCCAGCTGGGTGGGTGAACTTTGGGTGTATTTCGTAAACATCTTTAAGCTTCTCACTTTACCAGCAGAAGCAGAAGCAGCAGCTGTTACGCGTCACAAGCAGTGGCAATGGCAGCTGTGTCTGCGTCTGTGTTACAGTTAGTTTTCATTATGCAACTCCCTATTTAACTGTTTGCCAAAAAGTGGTTTAATTTCCTGCTTGACTCCGGCTGTTGGCATGGCATCCTTGTGGTTCAGACACATCCTGGAAGCTACTCTGCTGTGCTGTCAAATGCCAACATCTTAAATGAAACTTACCTTGGGGAATCAGTTCCTAATGTATTGCCTTGCCTAAGTCCTTGCCAGCATCTCAGCAGGAGGCAACAATTGCCTTATGTCCAGTCACAACTTCTGCATTTGATTTGTGGTGGATATAGAGCTTATCATAATTGCTAACTCCAGTGCAATTCCTAATGTTGCATGCCGCATATTGTAATTCTACCTCATAAAATATCTATGATAATCGGCGACATGTCCTGTACTTAAATGTGGTGCAACACGCTGAACTTTAGGTATAAACTGCACGAGTAATGCTGCAAGTTGCATGCCACTTTTGATGTGTTCACCTCACAGATAAATTTCACACTTTGTCTGTAATTTTAGACAGCCAAATGAAAACTGAAATGAAATTATAGCTAATTTTTGTTAAGGTATTAAAAAGTCTTCTCGACTTTCTATATAAATTTTCATTGGGATTTTAAAGCAATTCCAAAAATGCAGTTTCAACTTTCAACTGAAGTTTTTTACATATAAAATATTATATGATTACATTGAAAAGGTATCAAAATTTGATATTTATAACAGATCATTGGGTAGAATATAACGATAAATAAGTCTACAGTGGAATTTAAAATATATCACATAGAGAAAAATGTGAGTTGAATCTATATAAGTTAATTGAAAGCTTAAAGAAAATGACTGAAAAATAGCAGAAAGGCAAAATTTAATGCAAGAAGCATCAGGCGCAAGAGGAGCCACTGGGAATAGCTTAGTAAACTCTGTAAGATTTGTTATATATAGTATTAATAGCAACTTAAATATTGTATACTTTATGTACTATAGTATACTATTTTCTGTTATACTATATTCTAGTATAATTAACTTCCTTCTTTCTTCTATCGATCAGTATCAATCCATTCATTGCCTTAAAATAGTTTAAAAACTTTTTCATCAATCAAATACCATTCGACTGCACTTTAAATACTTAACAAAGATGCATTTAGTTAGTCATTCGCTTTAACTATATTCAAACTTAATCCAAATTGTTAATTTTTAATAAGTTTACAAATCATACGTATCTAATTCAAGTAATATTTAAGCTCTAATTAAAACAACACTGAAACATTGTTTAAATTTGGATGAAAGCAAGTGAATAATGAAAATTTGTACAATTTGAACACTTTTAATCAGATAATCTGTACAGTATATAGAATAAACTATATAGTATATGTATCTGTATGGTATGAAGTATATATTGTAGGACTTTTAGAACTGAACTTAGTATATCTTAATAAAATTTGAACTAGAACAGAGTTCATTGTATATCAAAACTTTTAATAAAGTTCAATATGAGTTGCAGAATGTAGAACCTCGCCTAGATTATAGTGTTTTATCCTTTTCAACATAACCTCTAACTATAGCTTTTTGTAATGAAAGTTGATTGTAGTTATAGTAGAACTATTTCCCTTAGATTCTTCTATTGAATTAGCCTAAAATTATAACAATTTCCTCAATTTCCATAGAGACTTGTGCAGTTTTCACACATGGAACATAAAAAGTTATAAAAACTTGGATAAAGTATGCACTTGGTGTTAATTAGCAATAAAAAAACGATTTATTGAATACTTGAGTAGCGTTTTTAGAGGCATTTATTAAGGCCTTAATATCAAAAGAAAAATTTCTGGCAAGTTGCCATCATAAAATGTAAATTTTTCACATGGAAAATTAAGGCAATTCGTCGGCAAGTTGAATGAGGTTTTCCGTTGCGAAATGAAGACTAATTAGAGATGTTTTAACTAAGCGAAAACTGTGTATATATAAGCTTATGATAATATATAAAACATATATACTAGAATATCTTCAAACTGTGGCTGATATATAAGATATATACTAAGCCAATTTGAGTTGCTTTTCTTAGAAAGAAACTGAGCGATTTTGCAGCTTGCTTTGATTTAGCCTATAGAATTGTCTATATAATGGAAAGTTATATTAGATGTTATTCCAGATGAAATCTGAATAGCTTAAAGCAAAAAAACTGAAAGCGAACTTTGGTTTAGTTTTGCCTTCATTTACTTGAGTTTCGTTAAGTCTTTGCGCGTTTCGCTTTTTAGTTGTCTTCAGCTTTGGGGAGAGTCTCTATTGTGTTTTGCTTACTTTTTGTTGTGTTTCTTCTTCTTCTCTTGCTTAAAAATGCAATTCGTCTAGCCAATTTGAACGACTTATGGGCCAAAACAAAAGACTTAGCCAACTTTACAGCCGACAAACACACACACAAAGCACAAAAAAAAGCAACTGAAAAGAATGGAAAATCAACTGATGCGATAAATGAGCAACACGAACGAAAATTTTCGTATTTGGCTGCTGGACACGTAAGCAACAAGGCCTAAAGCCAAATAACAAAAACAAAATACACACACACTCACACATACTCACACCTATACATAGGCATGTGTATGTAATTAGTTGAGCCGTGATAAAAGCAATAACAAAATGCAAAAAAAAAAAACAAAAAGAAAGAAGCAAACAACGAAATATTTGTAGAGGCCTCTTTTTTTTGCGTCTTCAGTTTTAGTTTTTGTTTTTAGATTTTGTTTTTCCTTTTTTGGTTTTTAGTTTTTGTTATTGCCTTTTGTTATTGTTACTATTATTGTTATTGGCTTTTGGCTTTTGGCACCGAAACGAACGTTTCGTTCAATTAATATTATCGGCATCGTTGAACGAAGCTGAATTCAACGCGAGCTGCGATTGAGAGACCGAAACTCGCGTTGCGCTGTTGCCGCTTTTCAGCGCGCCAACGTCAAAGCCAAAGCCAAAGCCAAAATGAAGCAACAACCAACAACAACAACAACAGCAGCAACAGCAACAGCAACAACAACAACAAAATTAAAAACAAAATGTGGCGCGCTTATAAAAAATTTTCCGCGCTTTTCTGTTTTGAATCAAAAAATCAACGCACACATACATACACTCACAATACACACACACGAACACACAGCAAGCCGACACATCGTGTTTCGGCTTCGTATTTCGTATACGCTCTCTGGCTCATACTCTTTTGCGGCGAATTGAATCTTATATGAGTTTTTGCTCTCACATTCGAAATTCGAATAAAATATTGAGTTCGAATCGAATATGTTTTCAGTAGATGTTGCTGTTCGTGTTGCTGTTGCTGTTGCTGTTGCTGTTGCTGCCGATTGCAACGATACACGAAAAAGGTCACAACAGCAACAACACACACACACACACACATGCACACACAAACGAGCACACATATACATAATCACATAAGTAAACGCATTTTACTATAATTTACTTTTGAGTTTGCTGTGCGACGTTGTCAAACTTCACTGTTACGTAGCATGGCGAAAATTTAGTCGTTATTTGTGGGTTGTTTGCCACTTTTATTTGTATCAACGCAGTCCAAAGAAAGAGCGTAAAGGAGAGAGCAACTGTAAGAGTATGGCAGAGAGAGAGAGAAGAATTTACGTTGCGTTTCTGTTTGAGTTTTTTGTTGCGTTGCGAATGGCGCCATTTATGGCGATTATTAAGTTAACGCTTGTGGCACATTTGATGAGCTTTTATGATGCATTCTGCACCTCCCAGCGCCTTAAATTTAATGCACACAACACGCCCCTTGCAAGTGCTTACTTAGACACACACTCAAACACACACACACATACATTAGCTATTTTTGTTCATAATGAAAAATTTTCAACTATTAAAAGTACATTTGCTGCTTTTGGTTTTTAGCTGTTGTTTTTTCCTATTGCTTTTGGCTTTTGGCTGTTGCTTTTGGCTTTTACTTTTGGCTATAACATTTAGCTATTACATTTGGCTATTGCTTTTGGCTATTGCTTTTGGCCATTGGCTTTGCACATTATCATCAGCAGGCGTCACTTTTATGACCTTTTTATGAAATGCTGCAAATTGTGTGGCGTTGATGTCATCGCAATTTCCTTCGGCTTTACTTAGAATTTCAGTTTTCCTTTAATTTATTTATAAATATTTAACGTATGTTTTCGTTTAGTTCTTTCAAAGTTTCTTTTTTCGTTTCGTTCTTCGTTCTTCGTTCGCTCGCAAAGTGCCAACTGAAATAATTTAATTTTAGCATTTATTTTTTTGCGTGTCGCTTTGGCATTTCGATTTGTGTTTTGTTTTTGCTTTTTGTTTCTTGTTTTTGTTTTTGACTTTTTGCATTTTTGCTTTTTGCTTTTGTTTTTTATTTTCAATTAAAACGAAAATAAATTTTGGGCAGAAGAGCGAGAAAAAATTGTAACGCGTTGCGAACATTGAAAAGCCGCAAAATATTTCGTTTTAATTAACTTTTCGATTTTACGTGTCGATTTCTATATTGTTTATAAGTGTGTGTTGGAGTATCTGTGTGTTGGTATGTGTTTGGCTAACACGTAGCACATTTGTATGACGTCAATGCCAGACACTGTCGCTGGTTAACGACGCCATTTTATATAGCCAAAGGCTGTGCCTTTTTTGATAGCGGTAAAGGGCATAAAGGAAGAAGATACGAAATAGATAGGAAAGTAGATAGAAAGTAGATATAAAGTAGATAGAAAGTAAATAGAAAAAACAGTCAATTGACAAATAGAATTTAAAGAGAAAAGCTGTGAAAATGTCACAAAATTTTATGGGAAAAGTGTTAAACATGGCTTTGAATAAAGATTCGAACTGTAAAATGAATGTAAAAGAGATTTGTCTTTATCCTTTCTGTTCAGTTTCTATAGAAAGGATATATAGAATGTCGTTATGTCCTGTTACAGATGTTGCTTGTGTCCATTTTATATTCATTCAAAGTTCTTTTAACTGTTTTACCTATAGAAAATCCTAACCAAAAGCAATTTTGTTGATGGCACGTGATGAAAACTGTTTGGGTTGCAAGTTTAGAGTTTGCTGCACGAATCTGATTGTTATTTTCCACTAAAGGATCAATTCTTAATCCTTGTGTAATTTAGGAAATCGTGAAAAAACTTCTAATGCGCTCTGTAGACACAAGCAGGAGGAGTAGATAAAGATTCTTTGTTGCAAATATATGCAATACGATGCAAGAATCAAAGCTATTGCTGCATATACACGCATTTGATCTTTGTATCCTTCTGTTCTGTGTACTATGAAGAATTAGGAGAAAGGTTGCTGCCTGAACTTTATATAGACATAGACATTGTAAGCTGTAGGAAAGTTCGGACTTATGGCTATACCCCGCTGTATTCTATCTCCTTCTGTCCACAGTTCCCTTTATATGTTCCATGCCCAAATCTGTATTTATTTCTTATGCTTCTGTTGTCTGGAAAGTTGAAGATTTATTGAGGACATGTGGAACTTAGTAGAGTTTCCCATTTTGAATGAAACTCTTGGCACTACTGGAATGCTGTAGAAAAAAATTATATTTCTGGCATTAGTCATGGATTATTTCTTGGCACTACTGGAATGCTGTAGAAAAAAAATTATTTTGCTGGCATTAGTCATGGATTATTTGATGATTCATTTTGTTTACTTGTCTTTATTGGTCTCTACTGTAGTTTCAATTGACATCTATTGGAATTCTGGCAGATTGTAAGAGACTAATTAGTTAGTCAAATTGATATATGATCCATTCTTCTAACTAAAGATAAGGAGACTTTTTTGTAGACTTACAATTTGCATATCCATTGAAAAGCAGTAAGTTAATGATGAGTTAGAAGTTTTTAGAATTTACAAAAGTCACGGGAGAAATAATTATTTTTGTGTTGTTTGGCATAATTTAGAATGACCAGCACTTTTTTATAATAAAATGATTATTTCTAAACAGCAATAAATTATTTTTTTTTTAAATTTGCCAATAAACACTGGAAGATAATGCCTTCCAAAGGATATGATGCAGATCTGCAACACTGCGCTATAAAGGGTTAATATTTATCAGATTTTCTTAAGCTCCTATGTATACTCAGAAACAGTTTTAATAGACTTTTTAAATCTCATGGCAAGTGCAATGATTATTATGAATATTAACTATGCGTTAGTTAATATGACTTTATAATATCATGCTATAACTATTCTTCTTTAAGCCTTTAGCTAACAATAACTTAAGTTTTCTGTAGGAGGTAACTCTGAAAGGGGAAGAAAATTGTAGATTTTTCTATTGTTAAATTCAAGTAAATCTTAAATCCAACCTAAACGAAATATGTGCAAATCATCTTCTCTATCTATTGCCTGCTCTATGCAATCCCAAAGATAAGCGAGAGAGATAAAGAGAAAAAATAAAGAAATAAAACATAAAAGTTAATGATTATATTAAGAAATAGTGAAAAAAGTGTAGAGGATGGAAATTATGTATTATATATTATGTTTTAGTATTTCGTTTTAGTTAACTATTCGTATAGTTTTTCATCTGTTTTCATAGTTTTCCAATATATGTAAATGGTGTAAATGGTGTAAATGGTTAGAGCTTAATACTAAAGTGTCGAAAACTCAGTCGGTAATAAAACGCTGTAAAATGTGAGAGGCAAGAGCAAAAAAATAGAAGAAAACAATATTAAAAAACAAAAACAAAAAGAGCATTTTGATGCTTTTGGGCTACTGAGAGGCGGCAGGTAACGGCACTTCAGACAGCTAATTTCACTAAAAATGGTTATTTGTGTGGCAGGCAAAGTGCCGCTGTGCCATAAACAATAAACTCAAACAGAGACGCCGCTGCCAGTGCCACCGTTTCCGACAATTGGCAACTCATTCAGTGGCAGGCAGCATTCGTAGTGGTAGTGGTAGTGGCTGTGGCAGTGGCAGTGGCAGTGGCTGTGCCAGTTGAAGCCATTTTATTGCCTGCCTCGCAGCATCCAGCAGCAGCAGCGGCAGCAGCGACGGCGGCAATTAAAAATGGGGAACAAAAGCCGAAAACTTAATGGAGAGGCGTGAGTGTGTGTTGGCTATACGTATGTGTAAGTGTGTGGCACTGGTGGGTGTAGCTGTTGCTGCAACTATTCCGTCTGATGACTTAATAATTGACTGTTAATTGATTGATTCTAATTGGAATATCATGTACTTCCCTGCCAAAAGGAAAATGTGTGACTTTTCTCACAGACCTACCGAAAAATGATAGCGATTTGATGACGCATGATAAATGATGAATCTCTGTGCATAGCTTAGAAAACGCCCTATACAGTAGACACTCGCTGTAGAGCAATTTATGGGTATTTGTCGAAAGTTTGGCATAAAAGATGGGAAAGTGTTTTTCCTTCGGCTGAAAGATATGTGGCAAAGTTTACTTTAGACTAAGAATTGTATTTGAAATGTATTGAACTGGTTTTCATTAGTTGAGGGTCTACTGTACTTAGTTTTCTCTATAAGTAATCAGTTTTTCAGCTTTAATTATGGTTTTTACATGGCTTTTCTTTCCTATACGCCACGTTGCCAAATGCATAAAATGTTTGCCAATTTGCAGACTGCATAGAAATGGCTTGCAAGTACAGTAGTCACTCGATTCTAGTACATAATTCATACGATACATGCAACATTAAGCTATTATCATTTGTTTTTTGATGGGAATCATGCAACTTGCTGCAGTTTCAAGCAATTTCTTTTCTAGCTATGCGTTACTACTGTATAGAGTTACTACTGTAGCTATCTAACTATGCCATAAGCCTGTTACTGTTACCAGTAACTACTGTATCTAGTTCTTCTAATGAGTATTTCATTTAATTCATATTAAAATCTCATTTTGCTGTTGCCGTTCGAAATGTTTCTTCAACGAATTCATTTCGCTCAATTGCAGCGAAAGAATCGAAGAAGGAAAAGCGTAAAAGAAGAAAACAAAAATGGAAAACAAGAAAAATAATTACACCCAGTTTTCAGCTGTTCTCGCTCTCTCTCTCTCTCTCTCTGGCTGTGACGTGGTTGCAACGCAAGAGAATGAGTTCCGAAGAGAGAGCAGAGACAGAGAGAGAGAGAGCGAACTCTTCGTGTTTCCAATTGAATTTCATTTTGTTGCTCAGAGAGTTAGCCAAAGCGAAAGAGAAAGAGAGAGAGAGAGTGTGTGTGTGTGTTTGTTTGTAAACTGGTTGCCGAATATTAACGACGACAAACGAACACTTTACTCACATACCATTCGTCGGTTATTTAACGAAAAACTAGCACCAATCGAATGCGAGCCGACAACGACAGCCGAAGTTGACGTGCGACTGGCGATTGGATCGCATTTGAAACGTATTCCGATTCGACCGAACTCTCGGGTTGTTCAGGCGCTGTATGAAACGTTGTTTCGTGGGATTCGAGCACAAAAAAGGGGCGACTTTTTCGCTTCGTCACAGGACCAAGTGGCAGGAGGAAAAAGCAGGATTATTTATTGATTGATGACTTTTTGTTTTATGGGTGGAACAAACTTTTTGTAGGCAACCAAAAGGCAGACTTTATTCTTTATGATATGCTGGCAAAAGTTTTTACTTAATTAAATTAATTAAAGGCTTGAAATAACTTTAAAATTCAAACTACAAACAGAGACTTAAAGTACAAAGTACAGTTGCTACCAGAATATACTTTAAACTTGTGAAAAAGTATACTAAAACTTAATGCATTCACTGTGACAAAGATTCACAGACTAGAAACATTATGCTGCCCTCATTACTCATTATGAAAATGACAGAAAAAAAAAAAATAATAATAATAGAAATAAAGAGCAGTAGTAGAAGAAGAAGATGAAAATTGTATCTAACCATTCAAAATCAGCCATATGGAAAGATATCTTTTCATGCGCTGCACACAACAAATGTGATGAGCAGAGGTAGAAAAGCGGACGAGCGACGAGCGACGAGCGGATGAACGGATGAGGCGAAAGAGAGAAGCGGAACAAAATATTATAGTAGAAGGGCAACAACAAACACGTAGAAAACAAAAGAAAATATGCGTATGCATATATATATATATATATGTGTGTGTGTGTGTGTGTCTAGTGGTTGCGTGTATCTGTTGGATGAGGAAACTCATGTGTTTTTCGGGGGTTGTTGAACAAACTTAGTCAAAGAAAAAGAAGAAGAAGCAATAGCAGCAGCAACAACAGCAGCAGTGGGCGTTTGGGAGTTGCTGTGTGTGTGTGTGTGTGTACCTTTTCTATGTACTTGCACAAATTACTACGGGTTTATTTATGCAAATGAAATGAGTTTTGTTTAACTTGGGGATTTAAATGTACGCACGATATGTGCTCATATTTTTATGTTTGCATAACTCCTTGAACAAGTCAATAGTAAAGCAACTGTACTTTATTTTCATATTGCATTACCAATACGCGTAATTTAATGTAGAAATATTTAGCTTATTATGCATAGTTCAGTGAAAATCTCTAGCGACATTTGTAAGCACAGAAAAAGTGAAGCAAACGCCACGTGGTTTGTGTGTGTAATAAATGTAGCGCCAGCTAGCGGCTGTACAATGTACTACTTATATAATATATTTGCTTCGTTATGCCAACATTTGCCGCAAGCGTGTGTCTTAGCTAAATGGTGTATCGCTCAAGCTGTGCTACATGCAGTAATTGTTTCTGTTATACGCAAAGTTGGTTGCGCTGAGCTGTGAAATTATTCGTCAAGTTGTTGGCCGCAATTTAACGATTGGCGCGAAATACTTAACAATTCAAACGATTTGCAGCAATTAAATCTTTGCTTTTTATTTGTTGCTGCGAATTAATTAGAAATGTATATAAAGTTTTCATCAGAATGATATGATAGTATCTTACTATTTATGTATATATATATATATAAATATATATTTATACATGTACCTGCATTTCAGGCTTCGTTTCTGTAATACTTTATGCAAAAATATTATTAAAATTAAATTTACAGTTGATTGCACAATTCAATAAGCATTTTAAATCAATTTCAATAGAATTTCAGGTGAGACAAACAGAGGCTAAAGTGTTCAGATTTCAGCTTATTTATGTATATATGTATTTATAGCCAATTGCAATTAAATTTTTGAGGCTTTTCATGTAATCAGTGTAGCTTACGCTTAAAGGATTATAACAGGTAGTTGCCTTGTATGAGTTTCATTCAATTGATTGAAGGTCAAAGTTCAATTTGTATATTTGTTGTTGCTGAAACTGTTACATGTTTCTTTTACTTTTATATTAGGTATATATGTGTGAGCTGAGAGTTGACTTATTCACTTTTAGTATAGAAAATAAGCTGCAATATATCAAAATTTAGCAATAAATAATTTCAATGGTAACGCTTATTACAGAGAGCTAGCGAGAGAGAGAGAGAGAGAGAGAGAGAGCTAGCGAGAGAGAAAGAGAGATAGATAGAGAAGGATAGGAGACAATGTTGTGATTAAAAGTTTTGGATTTTAAATGTCAAAAGTTGTTGCCACTGCCACACACTTATCATCAATATTGATTGCGGCCTGGTTTGTCTATGGCCAATAAAAACTTACCGTTATACAGGTGGCATGTTATTTTAGAATTTTCGGCACGAATTTGTTATGCTACAAATCCCCAGGAGCGCTTGTCAAAACTGTTGCAATACAGTTGCATTATAACTTCTGCTGCCTTAACCAACAACAATGCAACATATTGGCCAACATTCCAAACGTTGAACACTATAGCTATACAGCAGTACAGCAGTACAGCAGTACAGCACTACAACAGTTCAGCAATGCATCAATCAGTCAATCATAAATACTTCATTACGTTTTGCACTGGGTGGCACAGTGGCAAGAGTTGCATATCCGTTAGGTTAGCATATGGAAATATTCTATAGAATTGTTGTAATTGTTAATGTTAAGAGTGTAATGCTAAATGTTAATTTTACTGTTAATCTTAATGTTGCAATTAATGTGTTTATGTTAATTTTATATTGTTGTTTTGTTGTTCTCCTTTTAATTTAAATTTAAACAACATTTGTTACACTGTACCACAGGGACTATTATAATTGCAGTTGTGTTGCTCTCTTGGTGAGGCGTTTAAGAGGTATATGGAGTAGGGGGAGGTAGGGGAGTGTATAGTGGTAGCAGTGCAGCATTAGTGGCTGATTTTAAAATTGCTGCATTTGGCATTAATTCATCCCGTTTTCATCCAGTTTTCAATACCCAAAAGTGTTTGGCTTGTTGCATATTTAAAGTGATTTCTGTTGTCCTTTCGGTCGCTGTGGCTCTTGTTTAGCTGTGTGGCAGGATATGTTGTGGCAATACCAATACCGAATAGCAATAGCAATAGCAACTCTTATTACCTGCTGCACGTAAACACCTGAAAGCTGATTGTGAAACGTGCTGCTAAAATAATAATAACAACAAGTTCGTTTGGTTTGCCAAATTGCTATTTATTAAAAATCAATGTTGCCAGCAACAAAATCAGCAATTTAAGCAGCCTCAGAACAGTATGCGGCATGTGGCATGTGGCATGTGGTGTATATGTATGCCATGTGTATGGTGGCAATTGTTGTATGTCTGTGTCTGTGTCTGTTGCCATGTCTGTTCGAACATGGCTGATGTCTACAGGCTCCATGGTTAAGCCCCAAGGGCCGCACTGCGGTCGGTGTTTCTGCCATGCTCCAATAACTGTTGCAGCAACACCCTCACACAACACACACAAACACTAGCAAACATGGCACATATGGCAGAGACAAGCACACAGTTTGAAGCTGGATTGGTTATTTTAGGGTGCAGTGGGGCAAAATGGGTGACGGAGGAGGGGGAAGGCTACTGGTCAGCCAGGCGACATTTCCGGGTAGTTTGAAGTAATTGCTTTGCAAGCTGTTGCCAGCATCGCTTGGACATTGGTCGTAAGGATGCCGCAGTCTGTTGCACAGTTCAAGCTACTGTTGAGGGGCAACACACACACACACACACACACACACACACCTATATGTATACATAGATGAAGAGGATAAAGTTGGGTGGCCTAGGTTGTTGGCTGTGTAGTGGTCAGCTAAGCCAGCAAGCGGCTTAAGTTGGGCATTTTACCAAAACGACAGCAACAGCAGCAGCAACAAAAGCAGCAGCAACAACAGCAGCAGCAACAACACCAGCAGCAGCGGCACACGCGGCGTATGAGAAATTTGTCAAGTAAATGCGACCGGAAGCAAATTTTTCGACATTTTTGAAACAGCTTGTAGCATCTACGAGGGTCGCTACTAAAATAACCAAGCTATGTATTGAACTGTTGTCAAGGATTTCCTTTACTTTTGCTTAACTTAAATCAACTTTGGTACGGCATATCCTTGGTATTCCGTTGTATGCTTGCTATCCTGGGGTTAGCTTTAGTTTCGCTTTGATTGTAACTAGATTTGTAACAAAAATTGCTTTAATTTTTCTTTCTTTCTTTCCCCTTTGATTGTGGCACTACGTGACTTTTCACGCAAACGGATTTGACTGCAGTTTTTGTACAGCTCCACGGGGCGTACAGAGTTCAGAGTTTTCCTTACAGATTTCCCTATTTTCTCAAAGTATATTCCTTTTTTTTTTTTTGATTCCTTAGTTTTTTCTGGCAATATTTAGTCAGCAGGCAGTTCGACCATTCACCCATTCCCCCATTCACCTACTCACCCCCCTCAGAGGCCCCTCTTTCCGGTTAGCCCACACACATGGCGTGTGTATCCGTAACGGCATCCGTAAACATATCCGGCGCTGGCTTTGCATTGGGAGCCGCGCGTTTTGCATATTAACTAAGTGAAACATTTCGTTGACAACTTTTCAAACATTTGTGCGTCCTCTGTAAATATTTACCTACATGTAAGACAAACATACACAGACACACAAAATATATACACACACATACACACACATAGTACACAGATACCTTAACTGACAGCAGGAGATTCCATTTTTTGGGGGCTTTCCTCGCCTCAAGACGTTTTGAATTGAAATTTAAATTCGATACAAAAACGTTCGAAATAGCAAAAAGAAAATAAAAAGCAGAAGAAGTAGAAGTAGAAGTAGAAATAGAAGATAGCAGAAAAGGACATTGAGCCACATCCTTTTGACCGTATCCTTTAACATTTTCATTTTCTATCACTTGATTTTCTGTTTTATTTGTCGCGTTGCAACAAATTTCCACAAAATGTCTCCCTTCTCCCCCACCCAAAAATAAGTGAACTAAGGCCAATAAGTCCCTGCCTCAATACAGCCTCAGCGCCAGCCTCATATCCTTTGCCCGTCAACCCCTGACTAAAGCGTCTGCCAGCGTCAGGATTTGTGCAAAATAGCTAACAGAAAAAATATGTGTTCCTAGCATACATATTTATTAAATATTGAATGTTTTCCTTTCTATCCTGCCTGCCTGCAGGCGTAAACTTTCCTTTTTTTCTCTCTCTCTCTTTGGCTATATTTTTGTTTTTTTTTTTTTTACTTCCCTTTTTTATATATTTGCCGGTTTTGGTCCTTTGTGCCTGTGGCAAGGAGCACCCTTGAAGCCAAAGCCAGCAGCCCCATGGGGAGCTGCAACATTCACTTGGGGTTAATATTTGAATATATATGCAGATGATAATGTTGATCAATTTGTTGCCCCAAAATGGCAGCCATCATGCAGCATTAGAGACTCGTTTAAATGCTAGTTATAAGCATTTCATCTAACGACAATCTATATCTATTTCTTTTTCATATATATATGGCTAAGGATATTCAATAACTGCAGCTGTTTCGGGACCATAAACCGTTAGAGACAGATATAAGCTACATTATGAAACATTTAAATGGATTCACAGCAAGAACTGTTATATCTGTTATAATGCAAGGGTATTAACTATAACGAAACGTATCCAAGAAGTGTTTAGCCTAATAGTAGTAAAAGAGTAATAATAAAAGTAGTAACAGTTGCAATAGTAGTAGCAATAGTAGTAGAAGATGCAATAGCAGTAGTAATAATAGTTCTAAAAGTAGTAATAAAAGTTATTTTAGTAGTACTATTAATAGTAGTAGTTGAAGTATAAATAGTAGTGTTGTTATATAGGAATGGTAGTAGTTATCGTAGTATATATAGTTAATGTAAAAGTGCTGAAATTATCAAAACAAGTTTATATCTTATAATTAACTGATATAAATAGATTAAATCACTTTTACAGTTATCACAAGCGAAAGTAAACAAAAAAAAAAACAAAAGAGAAACTATGGAAAAACCCTTAAGTTTATTTACAGTTCACTTTATCTATCTAGCAGATAACGTTAAGTAAGGGGAAGAGACAAGTGCAAAATTGAATTTTATAGATAAATTCGTTTTTATTATTTTTTTAATACTTCTATTCTATAACATTATTCCGTTACATTGGAATCTATTTGCGTCCATAGATCTCAACGGTTGAGTTGATGCCCACACTAACTGGGCTGCGTAGGTTGATTTGGACAAAACGATAGGTGGGACCGCCGGCGTATAGGCTGGGGGAGGCACCAGATTGATTGCGGAAGTTATCGATAACAGTGACAGCGGTGATGATGTATGGGTTGCTGCCCTAAAAGTCAAAACAAATAAAAAGTTAGTTAGTTATTGATGCAAAATGCAAAATGCAGAATGTAGAATGCAGTAGGCAGTGTCTGTTACTTACTTGACGTGGGAAATCAACATTGTAGTTCCAGTAGTTATTTCTTACAGGCTGACGAACCTCTACCGAACGGAAGATCAAGAAATCGGTGTTGTTCCTCCTGCCCCATGTGGCAGTGTAGGCCTGGCTGGCGGCAATAACGGCCACAAGTAAAACAAAACTGTATAAGAATTTCATTGTTGTTTGCTGGAAGACTCTGCTGTAGATTCAATGACAATTCTACGCGAAACATTTCTATTTATACGAAAGTTTCTACTTCCTAATCATATGAATAACGCCGTAATCATACGAACCTTTTTTTTTGTTGTTTATTTTTAATTAACGTTTTGTTCGGGGAATTGTAATTTTTTGCAAGCTTATCGCAACCACGTTGGGCGTAGGAATCACTTGTCTTTTGAACAGCTGTAGCCAAAACAAAAGCTCCCCCCTACCCCCAATACTTCTGCCCACTTTCCGTAAAATTTGCAAGAGTAATCAAGTGTTTTGCGATAACTAATAAGCTCGGTCGAGTAGGAGTATTATATTTGCAACAACGTTGAGTCATATCATTAAAGGCAAGAGACTTAAATCAAAATCCCAATTCTAAAATTATAAAGCAAAATACAAATTGTTTAATTGTTATCAAATTCGTGGAAAGGGTTTGTTAAATAGATTTATGTTTATCAACCAAATCATTCTGGGAACTTTCTTTAAGTATTTTTCTGACTCTGCAGAAATTATGCTAAAAATTGCTTGCATAATAAAAGTTGCCATAGGTTTATAGGCTTTAATTTTGACTATTTTTATAATTAAGTTATTTGTTGTGTAAACAGTTAGAATTGATAAAGATTCACATATATGCTGATAATAATGTTAAGAGTCCGTTCAAACAATTTATTTGTAAAAGGGTATTAGTTTTTAATATCTGTTGCTTTTTACATTTAAATTACATTAATAAATGTAGAATTAGATGCAGATTATTTATCAAATTATTATAATATATTTATTATTTATATAAAGTAAAATATTTATATTTTTCGTACAAAAATATTGCGCGTACATTGTTGTCTCTCTTAGGCTATTGATCTCCATATACTGCCCTCTCGCTTGCCTATGGAATGTTAATGGCTGTGCTGGCATTTTTCGCCCCAGCTCTTGCATACAATATTCGCCCTGGTAAGGGCTTGTAATTTTCGCCCTAGTTGAAGTCTCTTATCTAGCACTTGCAATATTCGCCTTAGCTAATACCTGCACTCTTCGCCGTGTTTTGATCCATTTTGTATTGCTCTCGCCCGCTCATTGGCTTATGGGTGCGGTATATTTCGATTTGCATACACAAGAGTTATGGCTGCTGTTGATCTTTTTCATTTCATATTTTTTCAACTCTCTCAATTCGCTGTATTATTTGCAATGCTTCAATTGAATGCCATGCGTTGACCTAAATACGAATTTAATAGTGTACGTGAAAAATTAATTGAAATAACATTAAAAATAGTTTTTTTCTTGTGTGTGTGTTTGTAAATTGAGTTAACATAAAGTTAAATGTTAACATGTGATTAATGAGTGCTTGTGGTTTTGTGCAAAAGTTTTATATAAATATGCGCTTAATTGATGCTAATATATTATGGTAGCTGTGCGTGCGTGCATTCTCTCCCTCTCTCTCTCTCTCTGTCGTTCTTTTGCTTGCCATTTACAGTTTTTGCTACTGCTTGCATTTTTACCCGCGTCATTTTCTTATTCCTTTATGCGTTGCCGTCACGCCACTTGTGGCTTCCTTTTTCGGTTTCTTCTTTAGTTTTTTTGCACGCTTCAACTTTGATTGTTACTGCTGCGGTTGACTACGTCCATATAAAACTTTTGCTCTCTTAATTGGATTGTTGGCTCTCTCTTATATGTAATTGTTTAAGGTAAGCGATGCAGTTACTTTTTAATTAGCATATTATTTATATGCATACATTTATATTAACATAAATGCATTTTAAAATGTGCCATGCAACACACACATTTGTGTATGTATAAGTTATAAGTTTTGCTTGGATATTTGTTTATCTGTCACTTTAACTGTCAATAATTGAGAACTGATTTTATTATTAAATTAATTTCACAAAATGTATCAAAAATGTATGAAAATTTCTTGGCTAATCTCTGCTGAATATATTAAAATCCTTGCAGTCTTCTAGTTGCAAAACAAAGGTATTGGCTTCAAGGATATTCACACGGAATTGTGTGTGAATTTCCATAAGAATTTCAATGCAAATATCAATTTAACAGTTGGATTTGTAGAGACAAATAAATTAGTGTATATGTATTGAAACTATGCTGCAGGACATTTAAAGTTATACAACTAATGATTGCTTCAGGCTATAATCGTTATGTAAGGATTTTGCTTTAATTATGACCAAAGTTCTGTGGGTTCATTAAAATGCTGATGACTAATATTTCACATGACTGTCTGACAAATCCCTGGGCATTCCGATTGTTTGCACTGGCAATTGAGTTGAATACATAATCCAAAGTATCTGAGATATGCCAGAAACGGTTGCAGTTTGGGCAAATGGTGAGCATTTATATCCTGCAGCGTTATGGCTGACACACTCCATCAACTCCAACTCTAGCTCTAACTCCAACTCCAACTCCCTTCCTGCCTAAAAACAAACCTTATCTGAGCTGCTGACGAAGTGACTCTCGATTCAACTTGACTCTCGGGCTGGTTGACTGCATATTTATTGCAAATTACAAAACCCAAGTTACTTGGTTTGAAATAAAATCTCATTACTTGCAGCAGCAGCCCGACACACGCTCCTGATAAGGGTGGACATGAGTTGGGGACTGGGAGTTATCCGAACTTTGTTTTCTCTATCTCTCTCTCTGCCGCCTGCTCCTGTTCTCAATTGCAGTTCAACAGACATATTTGTCACTTATGAAAGGGATAATTTGCTACGCTTGCCATAGTAGAAGGGCCAAGGGGCAAGGAGCAAGGGGAGTAGCTGCTTTGGGATTTGAACAAAGAAAAAATGCCTGCGGCCAGAGCAAAATAGAGCAGGGTTGCAGCAGAGTTGAGAGAGTGGGGGGGGGATGTTAAAGCAACGCAATTGCAATCGACTGTCGGCATTTTTATGCAAAACTTGTTAATCACATTTTATTGACACATTCGACAAGGGGGGGCAAGCGGCTTGACAAGGGGGAACACAGACTTTTGTCCTGGCACTCGAGGGAATCGATTTCCATTTTTAAATTGGCCAAATTAAGGGCGGCTTGGATGTTGCTGTTGCTGTTGCTGCTGTTGCTGCTGCTGCAAGCGTTGTCTGATAAGCAATTTTCAGCTGGAAAATACCCTCATTTGCCACACACGAAATACACACACTCTACACACACTCCAACACACTGTACACACATACACACATGTTAAACAAGAGTCGACAATTGCCAAATTTAAAAGCAATAAACGTACGAGCAAATTTCTGGGTTTATGCCTCGTTCGTTTATTTCTTCTCTTCTTTATTTTTTATTATATTTTTAACTGTTTGACAAGAGGGCAGCGTCGCGTGCCACCCTCCACCCTGCACCCATTAACCCAACATCTACCAACACCCCGCACTAAATGTCTATGTCTACGTCTGAGCTCTGAGTTTTCAGTCTGACAGTGTGGCAGTCTGGCAGTCTGGCATTCCTGTGCTCTGCTCACATGCAAACGCTTCCCTTTCATTTGCGCTTTCAATGCCAATTGGAGCGCACCCCAAAAGGAAATCCAAAGCAATACCATACCCTAACCTCTTACGTATACTGCGACCCCTATTGCAGGGCAGAGTTCAAACTGCGCTTTGGAAAAATGTCAAGTGCGGAATGTGCACTTTTGACAGTTTCAGTTCATTCGCCAGTCACTCTTATACTCACACCAATACACACACTCACACTACACTCTACACTCTACAGTAACACTCATTTGTAAGAGGAAGGGTCGCCCTTCGTCTGGTGAACCCTGACGATTCAGTCTTTAACCCTAAAACATCCCTCACACATACCTCATATATATTGCCAACTAGACACGTATCCATAATAAAACTTGCAGCCTGCTCCGAAAACAAAACAAAAGCCTGTAAAAAATGAGATTTTAATGAAGCTGCTCAACCAAAGGATACCCTGTAAACAGTTGTGTTAAATGTGTGTGTATATCGTAAGGGTATACAGTGTTCAGTTATAGAGTAAAGGTTATCCTCATGTGTTGATAACTTCAACTAGTTCACGCTACCCGCTTTAGGGCTAACTACTTACAGGATATTATAAACAAAATCAAATATCAGGACAACAACAATTCTCATACTCAGCGTGTGTTTTTTATGTTTTTAATGTGTTTCTTTTTGCTGTTGCCGTTGCTGCTGCTGTTGCTGTTGCTGCTGCTGCTGCTGCTGCAGCTAGGGCGCCCACCAATTGAAATTAGTTACCGCTGTTGCTGCTGCTAACAAAATAGAAGTAAAAAACTTAATGCGACAGCTAACGACAACAAAGCAAGAGCAAAATAGCAGCAAAGAACAGGAAATAGAAGCACCAAAAGGACAAAATAATAATAAAAAAAAAAAATGAAAAGAAAGAAAGCAAGAATAAAATAGGTACACATAAGAGCAAAGAAGCAAAAAAGCGAAACAAACAATAAAAAAGCTACAAAGCATTTGGTTGCTTTGGCTCAAAGCTCAAAGCCGACTGTTGGTTAAAGTTGCCACCGACAGTTGCCACCAACAGTTTCTATTGTTGTTGAAGCCCTTTGTTGTTACAGCTGCTTAATGTTGTTGTTGCTATTGTTGCTATTGTTGTTGTTGTTGTTGTTGTTGTTGTTAATTGCTGACTTAATGGCGCTTTAATTAAATCGCAACACTGCAGGCGACCTCAAACCCAAAGCCCGCCCAGCAATTTAAACATGTTTTAGGGGTGCTAAGGGATTGTTATATGTACACACACACACACACACACACACATACACACATATATGTATGTGTATATATATATATAAATACATTTGTGCAATTTTCGTTTCATTTGTTATGCCACCTCCTAACTGCCTTCCCCATTTTCTTCACCCCCCATCAATGTTGCTGTTTATAAACTGTTTTTGGCAGCAACTTGCAATTTTTATCAATAACAGTAAACAAATTTTAACTGACCGCCGACAAAGTAGTTTTTCTGCTTTTCCAGTATTTTCCTTGATAACTTTTCATTGTTCTTTGCGTATATTTGTTGCAAGTGATTCATTTTGTTGCAACCCCCTCAAAAAAATAATAAAAAAAAAATGCTATGCAACACTCCACTTTATTGCTGTCTGCAGTTTGAAATTCGATTTCGATCTTTTAGCCAACTATTTAACAACCCCAAATAACAGTCTATTGTCTGTTGTCTATTGTGGTTTAATTGCTGTTGCTTTTGCTGCTGTGGGTGCTGCTTTCCACATCGATATAACTTAAATTATCCTTATTGTTATCCTTGGCAGATAGCAGCAACTAGAAATTTGGCGTAAAATTGCAATCAACGTTGCCAGCAAACAGCAAACAGCAAACAGCAAACAGCAAACAGCAAACAGCCACAAAACGGTTTCACTTACCAAATATACCAAATATATCAATAAACCTAACCCAGCTGCAATTGACTACATGATAAATGTACTTACTTGTAACTAACTTTAGCAGCATAAGCTGAGCACTTGCCTTTGATTGACCTAAAAAACACGCTTCAATAGTCAAAAGGTTAATAACAGAAAAAACGATTTTAGCTCATCATCTAAGTCAGTACATATATATGTATGTGTGTGTAGGTATGTGTGTGTGCAATATGATGAAAATCAAGCTTACTTTTTATATTTTGTTTTTTTTGTAGTTGTTTCTATAATATTTACGTTTAATCAAATGGAAAATCCATAGCAATAACTGAAACTGTAATAATAATAACATATATATATATATATATCTATATATATGTATGTATAGACTTTTGCATATCAGCGCTTGTCTGTGCCTGTCTGTGCATGTTCGTTGCGTACTCAAATTGCAGTAAACATAATCTCTATTGGATTTTTGTTTTCGTTTCTTATTGCAACGGTTGCAAATGTATTTATTCTGTGGTTTTCCAGCTTTACAGCATGCAATCAACGTTATAGTACACACACACACATACATAGACATTTATATAGCATTTTAATTAAAGTCGTATTGGAAGCAAAAAACTACACACACACACACGCACACACATAGCCACAAAAATTCATTATATCTGCAACGTTTCACAATTTGTTTAACATTTCAAAACAATTGCATAAAACAAATTTATTTTTCATGCAATAAAATTTCCCAAAAAAAAAAAATATTTAATTTATGCTTCTTTTTTTTTATTTTCAACAATTTTGCATAATTGTTAAAAAAAAAAAACACTTAATAGTATTAACATATTTCACATCAAAAAAGGAAATAAAAAATGTTTTTTAAAAAATTCAAAAAATTTCAATCAAATGTCAAATTGAATTTGTTCCAAATTGAAAAACTTAAATTGAAAGTATATTAAAAAATTACTTAGTTAATGTGATTAAATGTTAATCAATGTTTAAATTGATTAACTGTTGCATTAGGTTTCCAATTGGATTTCAATTGCACAGTTAGATTTGCCACACATGGCGTATGATTAATTTTCAATGGTTTTCTTTGAAATATTTTAAATGAATTTTTAATTGAAATATTTTAGCTTTAATTTTTTTGCCATTTTGTTTTTTTCTGCTTCCCTCTACCCTCTTCCCTTTACCCAATTGTGGCATTCAATTGATTTGTTTAGCATTCGCATTATTTATCCATTTATGTGAGGCAACAACACGCATGGCTACAAAATCAGAAAACAGCATCCTTTTTCGTCCTTGTTGACAGACACTCAACACTCAACAGTCATCAAACACACACGAGTCATTAGTGTGTGTGTGTGTGTGTCTGTGTGTGTGTCGACAATTATGAGAGCGCATAAAAAGCCTTTAAGTAGGCGTTGAATTGGTGGGGCGTTGTCAACTGTTGGTCGTATGTGGCACTTGATTTCGGAGCACGCACAGCAAACAACTTTGGCTCTGTGGCGCAATCCACAGCCCAAAACCCATAAGCAACAGCCATGCAACCATGCAACATACAACGTTCAACATTGAACGTTCAACATTTCACACTGTACTAAAGCCCTTTGGTCAACTCTGCGTTGTTCCAGTTTTTGCCAGATCAGCGAACAAACACACAACGCGGCACTTTTTATTTTGCCGCTTGCCGTTTGCCGCTTGCCGCTTGTCGCTTACCACTTGCCACTTGCCACTTGCCATTTGCTGGTTGCCACTTACCACTTTCCACTTGCTACTTGCCACTTTCCACTTGCCACTTGCCACTCAACAAAGTGCTGCCGTTATGAAAACGAATGTGAAAAAGCGAATGTCCTGTGCTTCTAACGGAGCAAAAAACGATAGAGCAGAACACACACACACAAACACACACATGTAAACACAGACAAAAAAGAGAAATATAGAAAAGAAAGTATGAAAAAAAAAACAAACGCGTGGATGAGGGGAAAAAAAAGGAAAAACTGACAGTGATTTTGTAATTAGAGCGCAGCCAATGGGGGGAAGGGGCAGCAAATGCGCAAAGTTCAGCATTTGACACGCACAGCAAATATCATCAGTCTCTCTCTCCCACTCACTCTTTTGCATTCCATGTTATGTTTGTGTGTTTATGAGTGTGTGAGTGTGTGTATAAGGTACCAATTGCAAGCCATCATAAGTATTGCTGATAAGCTTCCGTTTTTACACAGCATAAAGCACTCTAGCAACACACACACACACACACAGACATAGACAGACCTCTAATGCACTTCAGGCTTCAAAGCTTTTCAAGGCTTTGCCATGTCAGAAAACTAGATTTTTATTTTTCTACTCGTGTAGCTTGCAGCAAGTGAAGGATGCGCTTGTTGTTGCACTTTTGAGTTGCAACATAACTGTACATGTTCAATTCAACTGTTATTTGTAGCCATTAAGCTAGTGACATTCCAAGCTGCAGCAGCAGCAGCAACAACTGGGTCAGTCTGTAGTCAGTCTACAGTACGTGCTATAAGTAAGGATAACACGTATACGACGCGTAAGCCAGTTTGACAAGCTAATCAAGAAATTGAAATAACAACTGACAGATACACAGACAGATAGACAGACAGACAGACAGACAGACAGACAGACAGACAGACAATATAGTTATTGCCAGCTAAATGCATTTCACATTTTTATTTGTAGCAAGTTTTTATTTGGCAAAGTTTCGTTTTGTTGCAACTGCAAATAAATGTGTAGAAGCTAAGCTGAAAGCAGAGTAGAAGAAAGAGCATGATAATAAATAATAAAAGAAGATTTTATATTTTGTTGATGATTCAAAAGGAACATTTATTTAATTTGCTTTATGTTTTGTTTTGTTTTTTTTTGTCTGTTTGTTTTATTTTGTTTTCATTTGTTTTTAATTTTTTTTCTTTTGTTTTGTTTTGCACAAAAATTTAATTTCTGCTTTAATAATGCTTTTGTTTTTTTACTAGATATATACGTATATATATATATATTACTATAAATATATATATTTTTGAATAAATATATATATCTATTATATATATATATATATATAGGTATATATCGAACAGAGTCAGTCCCTACACCCTTTTCAAGAAAAAAAAAAAAACTGTCGCACAGATGAAATATCGTTTAGAGTGTGTCTGTTGTGTATGTAGTGTATGAGTGTATGTGTGTGTTAGCAAATATTTATCAATACACATACATATACTAGAATACATATACATATATATCTTAAGTTAGACAGAGACAGAGAATACATCTATATATTTATATGTATATATAAAATGGATAGTGTAGAAAAGTGACAGAGACATTCGAAAATCTGTATGATAATTTTGTGTGTGTATAAATGCTTCGATTGTTTTTATTGTGTGTATGTGTGTGTGTGTGTGTGTATGTGTGTTTGTTAGCTTAACATATACACAGAGAAAACCTAGTTTATTTTAGTAGTTTAAGTCATGTATCCTTTGTATATCCTTTTCATGGTATTTAAAGTATTTCCCTTGGGGATTTGTTTTGCTTTTTAAGTTTTTTGTTTTTAGTTTTAAGTTTTCGATTTGATGACATAAAATATACATAGTACACATACATAGATACAAACATACAAGTATAAGTTATGGGCTATATGTATACATATACATATATATATATATGAAACACATTCAGTTAGTTATAGTGTGAGTGTGTAGGTGTATGTATGTGTATTATCATTAACTATTTAAAATTGTTTTACACTTAGTTAGGCAAAGTTAAGAGTATGAAATCGTATGTAGTAGGTATATATATAGTATCTCATATATATGTTAAGAAGAAGAAGAAGAAGAACAACTTGAGACAGATTCAGCTGATCTTTTTTTTTTAGTTTTGGGTTTTTAAGTATTTAGTACAAGTGTTTAAAACGCATTTAGTAACATTCATAATAATTCTTTGAGTGCAAATTTGATTTTGAGCTTTGTTTTTTTTTCTTCTGGTGTTTTTCTATGCTTAAAACTAAAACATATATATGTGCATACACACATACACACACACACACACATGTATGTGTGTATGCATAGGCTTACATAGCTAGACGTACAAGCAACCGTTAGTTATTTGGTTTATTTCTGTTTTTATCTGGATTTTTCCGGTTTATTAACTATTATTTAGTATTCGATTTATTGCACTTTAACAGCATTTTTATCTACATTCTTTTATGTGCTGTCTTTCTATTGAAACTAATTTTTTTTTATTTGATTTGATTTTTTATTTAGTTTATGTTTTGTTTGCATGTTTTATGAGCAACTTTCAGTTGCTTTTGCCAAAAAACAAAAATGCAAATAATAAAATATGGCTACAGAAACGAGAAACAGAAAGAGTTACAAAAAAGGGAAACAATTGAAGCTAAACTAAAGCATAAATAACAACAATTATAATATCTTAAATCTAAACAAGAAACAAGACGAGCAGTTGCAAAATAATATACATATATATATATGTAAGGTTTAAGCCAATTTTAATATGCTTTTGCTTAGATGAAAACTGTATTGAGCTTAAGCAGCAGTTGCAGCTTCTACTGTAAGTTTTGTCAACTAAGCAGCTGTCCAGCAGCTTTCAGTGTAAAGAAAGTAGACGGAGAATTTGAGCTGTAAATTTAAGCAATTTCTGTGAAGCTCTTGCAGCAGTTTTAAGCTGTTCACTCAATCTTTAGTAAACAGCTTAAAGGTATTGCTAAGATATATAGGCTTAGCTTGTATTACTTCACATTTGAGTACGTTTTTTAGCAGCAAGTTAAAAGCACCTTAAAACTGCTGATGTGATGCCTAAGTACAAGTGGTATAACTCAAAACTGAGCTCTACGTTTCGAGTAGCTTTTGCAGCTGCTTTAAGCTGTTCTAGCAACGATTCTTACAGCTTACTTTAAGCTGCATTAGAACACTTTTCTGGCCTGCTTTACTTGATCACTCTGAGTAGAAACCACAACTTTCTTCTCTAGAAGTCAACATATTTTTAGTATAACTTAACTCATACTGTGTGTAGATATACTTGTGTGTATGCGTGTGCGCGTGTGTGTCTGTGTCAGAGTATTGAGTAGATTTTCATTGAAGCTTAACATTTGCACTCAGTTTTAGTAGTAGTTAAAGTACTTAATAGTGTCTTCATTTTTTAGTGTGTGTCTGTCTTTATACCTGATACCGATTCTGTTTTTAATTCTGATTTGAACTTCAGCTGCCATTGTACCACACACATACATTTATATTTTAATGCATATATATATATGTGTGTGTGTGTATGTGTGTTGACTTATAACTCTGATTCGATGTCCAACACTTGTTTCTATGTGCCTTAAATATATATATATATATAATTGTGTCTCTGTTAATATAATATAATATAATAATGAATTTGTAATTATAAATGCTCGTTGGTAAATAAATACATAAATACATATATATATATATATGTTTATATATATATAGATATATATATATAATTTTTATATATCTTTATGATAACAATTTGAGGACAACATTTGAGAACAAAAGATTCCTTATTTTGTTGTCGCACATTCAACTCGTATCAGCTATCTCTCTCTATCTCTTTCTCTTTACTCCTTTCTCTCTCTCTTTCTCCTTCTTTCCCTTTCTCTCTTCTTCTCTCTGCTCATATACACATTCAATAAAATATGCACTCCCAATTTCATTCACAATCGTTTATCTTTTATTTGTTTGTATTTGCTGTGTTTGCATAATGCAATCTCAAGTAGATATATATATATATATATATATATATATTACTGTTTTATATATATATATATATATATATATGTTACGTATGTGTGTATGTTATAGTTAAGTGTATTCAATTTCTAGCTACTTATATGCTCAACTTTGCTCAATATTTAAGCATTTCAGTAAACGCTTTCTCTTCTCTTTTAACTTTCTTTGTGGGAAAAATTTTGATTGAGTTTTTGTGCATGAGTTTTCCTTTTAATGGGAAATTGACATTTCGTTTTGTTTATGGTGAAATCGTTTAATGGAATGTGGCATGTTGCAACTGTCTCTGTTTGCAATTGTTGTTTGAAGTGCAAGTGAAGTGATTGCATTGTTGTTAATTTAATTGGTTTTTGTGCCACTTAAACTCCTTAATAATACTTACTTAGACAATTATATTTATATCTTTATATATATATAATATATACATATATATGTATATATATATTCACACATTCAAAGTTTACACACAAAAATTCTAACAGGTAATTCACATTAAATCTCACATTTAAAATGCAAAAGTATTCAATTAATTTAACTCTAGTTTTGCCCCCGTTTTCCCTTTCAGCCTAATTGGCAGCCTCTGTTTTAATTTATATTCTCGATTTCTATTTTCTGTGCTCATTCGACGTATCTGCTTTAATTCTTACCCTGCAGTGCTATCAGTCAGTTTATCCTGTTTCTTAGATATACATGCCCAGATCAACATGAAAGTCCTGCAAATAGGACAATAGCTGTGAGGGGGTGGGACGCTGCTTGGGCTCACAGTGCCAGCAGCAGTTCATGACTGTGAAGCTGTTACCAAGGGGGTATTTGGGGTTAGCTTATGTTTAGTTTAGATTAAGTACTACTTACAATTCATCTGGACAATTGACAGGCTGCTCCAGTCGATAACCAGCAGCTAGATAGTTGCCTAACTCGAATATATCCACCTCTTCGTGTGGCATTTGAGCCAATGTGACCAGCTCCCAGTAGAGCACGCCCAGTGACCAAACATCTCCCTGTGTATTGTAAACCTTCTTTTGCAATGACTCCAGTGATAGCCATTTCAATGGACGATTCTCATTGTCACCCAAGCAGTCGTAGTCATCGGGGAAAAGATCTCGGGAGAGCGCGCTATCGCAGATCTTTACATAGGCCTCATCATCTAGGCTGTAAAAGCAAATTTATAGTTTGTAAATGAATAGCCCCGATCTCCGATTGGATGTCCCTTATGCTTACTAGCAATTGCGTGTGGCTAGATCCTTGTGCACAATGCCCAAGGAGTGCAGATAAGCCAGGGCTTTGGTAATGTGGAGTCCAAATTCAACCAGTTGACGGGTGCTTAAGGCTGTGCTAGACTCACGTGACTTTTGTAAATAGCTGAAGATATATAAAGATATTAATATAGCTTCCAATAGAAATATCTTTACTTCGCTGGATTACATACATTTTGAGATTGCCCTTGGACGGATAGGGATATGCAATCTCTGGTGGACCGGGTAGCTCGGTATTTGCCAGTAATGGCGCTAGTATATGCTGGTGACTAACACCAATCAGCAGCGAAGCATCTTGTAGTAGACAGGCCACTTGTGTCAGGGAGGCGCCATCGATGACAGTCTTCACCAGCGCATCACATGTCTCGCCCAACTTGCCCGCATATATGCGTCCAAAGGTGCCCTCTTTGATAAGCTGCTCGTAGCTTAGTGCACCCGGCTGCACGCTGGGTATGCGACGTAAACGCTCCTTTGTCTTCTCGCCATGTCCATGACTGGCGACGGTGATGGTGCTGCCAGTGGCAATGCCACCAAACAGGCTGCCACTGCCATGTCCGCGACTGCTTTTCGGTGTGGACATGCTGTAGGGCTGCAAAGAAAGAAAGTGAAATAAGTTATGGATTGCTTTAAGTTCTGCTTAAAGATTGTGCCGGAAAAACACAAAGAAATTACATGGGAATAATATATATCTTTACAAGGAATTGTCTACTGATATTGTATAATTACCACGCCCCCTTCCTGTAGAACCATTTGATATATGACGCTCGTATCATCAAAACTCATTTAGGGCTGAAGCTGTATGTGGTTGAAGAGCATAGGGAAGTCATAGGAGACGCAAAGGGAGACGGAGAGGGAGGACAAAAATTGTTTCGAAAAAGGGCAATGGAAACGCAATTTTAGCTGCCGGATTTGCATCTTTCAGTTTGCATCCGTTTACCGTTAGTCATGCACTTGGCTGCGCTTCGTTCATTCATTTTAATGAATTGAGTTCCGTTTCCGCTTGAAGGAACTGCTGATGTTGCGAACTTGCTGTAGTTTGACTTGGAGTTGGCGTTGGTATTGGTGTTGGTGTTGCTGTTACTGTTAGTGTTAGTGTTCGTGTTGGCATTGAGTCTGGAGTTAGAGTTAGAGATGCCAACGGCGTCAAAGACTAGCTGCTTCTGCCTGTGCCATAATTTGTGTATAAAGTAGCGAGTGATATGGATGGAGAGGCCAAAGTCTAGGACAACACAAGGTAGAATACGCCAGGATTGAGCAGAGTAGAACAGTGTAGAGTACAGAGAGTAGAGAGTAGAGAGTAGTAGGGTAGGGACTCCAGAGCTGTGCCGTTTCCGCCAGGACAGCCGTAGTTGTCTTATGGCATGAATAATTTATTGGTTGGCAAAAAGCTTTAATTCGTCGAGCATTATGTTTGCATAGCCTTGTGCCAACCATGAATGAGAGGAGAAGCTGAGGAGCTAAGGAGCAGAGCCCTAGACAAACTCTGGCAACAACAACAACAATACAGAACAATGAACACAGCTGTAGGATGTTGCGAGCCGAGTTGTATAAACAACGTTTTTCGGTGGCCTTCCAGGAGGATAACAGGAGGAAATTGATGGCAGCAGGGTGGGGCTATGTAAGGCAACGGCAGGCACTCAAGGATATGTATAAACCATAGGGGCAGAAGCAGGAGCAGGGAAAGTGGGAGGTGTATGCTGGGCTGCAGCCTCCCAGGTCCGGATAGCAGCTCATTTATTTTCATAAAATACACAGCAAAAATCATTTACCAACGCAACGCTGGGATCGCAGGATGGTTGGATGGGATTTTGGGACAATGGCAGGATGATGGGGGGAAGGTTTTCTTGGTAGTATGGGATTTATTCTATGGAAATCTCAATTCGCTGGTCTAATAAACTCAAGAAAAATCTCTTCATTTTATTCTTAATTTTGTGTGGGAAATTTACATAAATGCGAATAAACTAATGCGTTGTGTGTGTGTGTGTGTGTGTATGTGTGCGTGCCACATTTGGTGGCAATGTCCGAGTTGTTTGCGTAAATCTTCATCAACTGACGGAAGCAGTCCTTGCCAGAAGATGGTCCAACATAACTCCACCTGAATCTAGGGGTTAACAATTTCTATTATTAAAAGTAACAGCTCCATTCCAGATGACAATATGCCTCTGTGGACTCCTTGTATACTTGGATACATATAGACTATAAAAATGTGCGACATACCGCGAGGTCCTTAACAAAAAAGGACAAAGGTAACAACATACCGTAAGGCTGTAAGGAATGACAACAACATTGACAGCAATAAAAACAATAGTTGTTTGCCTTTTGTTAGTAAATTTCATTCATTATTGCCTTTATTGCCACTTTTCCTGAGGCACTTGCCACTTGCCACTGGCAAACTGGTAACAAGCAACTGGCTGTTCCCCAATACGAATTGTCTCTGTTTTCCTTTGTGATCTTCGTTTTGTCCTGTATGTTGTGTCCTTTATATATATATATATATATATATATATATATATATATGCCTGTTTCTGACTGGTTTTGTTAACTGTTGTTGCTATTGTTGTTGCTGTTGCTGTTGCTGCTTGTTGGTTTGCAGTCGCACAAAGAAAATTCAATTAAAACGCAACAATATCGCACTCCATCATCAAAGCACCAACTCCCTCTACTACTGCTGCTGCTGCTGCTATTTGTTGCCGCTCCTGCTGCAACTACAACTTCTACCAAGCTGCCACTGCTCCTATATTCCTGTTACTATAGCTTTAGCTTGGCTTTGGCCAGCTCATCAACACGCTTCCCATGTCAGTGGCAGCTCGTGACTGCGACGCTGGCGATAAATCTTTGTCGCCCAACTGTTTCAGCCGCATGCAAAACACACACAACACACACACAGTCGCACGCACGCACACCCAATACAAACAACATATAGTAGACAGGGATTCGATGGCAAACAACAATGACAACACACAAAAGTGTCTGCGGACTGCACCGGCGTCGCTTTTATGACCCTACGAAAAGGTAGTAGGCATACCGTTTCTCCCTATAATATAATACCCTTTCTCTGCCTATGTTAACACACACACACACACACAGACACATACATTTATAAAAATATATCTATAGCATAAATAGGTTTGTTATCAGTGAAGAGCTGAGTCATTGAGCACACACAGGTCAAGTGTAATTAGATTTTATGTAATCGGCTTAACATAACACTTATAGCCGATAGCCTATTGTTCAGTTTAACATATGGAAGCTGTCTGACTGTACCCAAGGGTGCGCCAGAGATTGGAGTCCAATCAGAATTTCAAAATACAAATTGTAAAACTTCTGATTAGAAAATATGTTTTATGAGTCCAAATATTGTTTTGCTCTGTTGGCCCTTTGTTAATTGGCTTAAATTGTTGTGCGTCTTGTTAAGTTGGCCATGGTTAAAAAAAGATGAAAATATAAGAAAAGTGAACTGTAAATATTTGTATTTTAAATGGAAAATTGCTGAATTTTCAGTTGAAGGCATAAAATAGCTGCAATTCATTTCCCAATTTGAACATTTGCGGCAACTCCAACAAAACAGACACTGAGCAAACATTATGCATTGCAGTGGAACCCATTTCTCTCCCTCTTCCTCTCACTCTGTCTCTCTCTCTTCTTCTCTCTCTCTCGTTCGCTTTATGTATAACATACAGCATACAGTGCTTTGAGTTGCCATTTTCTTTTCTATCTCATTCCTTTGTCATTTGGTATTTGCAATTGCATAAAACAAAAAAAAAGGAGAAACCAAATGCTGATGACCAATTTTCAACTGAATATACTATATATGTAGCAACATTTGTTGAGTGCGTACGAAATTTGAGCTACCCCCTTGCAACTCAATCTCTCTACACCCTCTACTACAATTTAAACATGCCTCCGCCTCTGACGCTTCAGCCCATGTTGCTGTTCCCACATATTTCATCTAAAAGCAAAGCTATTTTTCTGGGGCATATTAAAAGTGCATGTCAAATAGACAATATTGCTATGGTTTCCCCTTTTAGATGTTGTTGCTGTTGTTGTTTTGGTTCTTATTGGTAGTAGAGAAAATTGGAAAGCATCCGTTGGCTGTCAACTGTCGACTAGTCGCTGTACTCATCTCGCTTTTCCATTGACACTCCGGATTTGATATGAGTTGAGAGGCAGCAGCAGCAGCCACCAAATGCTTGACAGCTATGAGGCAAAACCAGTGGCTCAAGCAGCAGGGATACAGGGGAGGGGGGAGGGGCAGGGGTTTTGATATTTAAATTGGAAGGGGTTGAGATATTCTGCTTGTTAGTATAAATTTGCACAAATTTAAACTCATTGCGACATTGCTGCTGTTAGAGGGGTTGTACTATGGGTTGGGCTTTGTGTTACTTGCCTACCAACGAGGCGACACTTGGCAACACATAACCAAAAGCAGCAGCAACACCAACTACAACAACAACAACAATAACAACAATAATACAAATAGCAATGGCGAGAACGTCCCTCAAAGCGTTGGCTATGTTGTCGTTGGGTTTGCAGCTGTTTGGCTTTGTTGTGACATTTCTAATGACAACACAACATGACAGGGTGGTTGCTTAGGGGGTGTTGGCAGGATTTCTGCTGCTGGCCTGCAAATGACACATGCACACACACACACACACTAACACATACAAACATATACAGAGCGACTTTGGCATAGACACACAATTTTGGCTCATACACTTGACAGGCGTCTGATTTGTTTATGTCACTTGCAGCTCTACGGCTGCCCACACATACACAATATATAGAAACACACTCACACATTAACACATATACATACAGATATATATATGTATACAAAAATGTTCACACCATACGACCACACCGTTGACTTGCTTTTGCAACTGGATCGTAATTAAAAACGCTTGATGACAATTTGGCAACGTTTCATGTCCCTGGCAGCATTTGCTTGCAACCAAAATGCAACACAAACTTTCGGGCTACAGCCAACAACCAACAAGCAGCAGCAACAAGAGCTACCACAGTAGCAGCTACAATATTTAGCGGCAGCTATTTTTGCGCTATTTCTGCATCACACAGTGGGTCAAGCATAAATCAAAAATATGCAGAAAGAAATTGACTTAAAAGAAAAGTATATAAAAGAAAATTAAAGAGACTTAAAAAAAGAGGCATTATAATAAACCGATTTTAAGTTTAGTTTTGATTTAGTTAGTTATTTTCAATTGTAAGTAAAGTTTTATTTTTTTGAGCAACTTCAATCCACGGTGCATGCTACAAATTGCTGTTAGCTCGACACAAGACGAAAACTATGCAAATGGCTGATGCTCTTGTTGCTACACAAATGTATACACAAATACATACACACACACACACACAAACACATACATACACAAAGTGCTACAGGCAACACTGCGGTCACTAACAACAGCAACAGCAACAATAATACCAGAAACAACAACAGCTGCTGCTGCTGTGTTGAGCATGAGCAATGTGTACATATTACGTATACGACTTGTCACCTTCGCATTAGAGGCAAATGCGAGTGCCTAATGAACTTAAATTAGTTAGCTGGTAACGCTGTAAGGTTTATTTTACAACGAGCTATGCTAACTGAGGAGTTGAGGCACCTATCCTGCTGAGCTATGAGCACAATTATATTTCAATTTAATCCTGGGAGCTGGTAGTCATATAGGTTTGTACCTTCAAACCCCAAATTTGAGCCTTTTATACATGGCTGAAGCCTATTGTTGCTGTTGCTGCTTTTCGTTCAAGTTTGCTCAACTAACTGGAGAAAGTCTCATTAATTTCGCATTTAGCCGTTGCTGCCACAGGGGCAAAAGCGGCTGGAGTTTGGGTTAATTGTGAGTCTTCTTCTAATTGGCTGGGAAACTAATTTGAATTTTCGTTTGATTTATGTCTGATCGATTTGTGTGCCTGTCCTACGCCTATATATATATATATATATGCCACCAACTGCCTGCCACCCTCTATTCCTTCCTTGTCTCTACAATGTTCTCTTCCCTGTGATTCATGGCAATTTGATGAGTTTCCCCAGTTTCTAGCTCCCAACTCCAGTTCATACAGTTGCTACAGTTGTTGGCTTGTTGATGTTCGAAATTTAATAACAGGTTGAAAAGTTTTAGTCGCCTTTGTTGGTACTACAAAAAAAAGTAGTCTAAAGCGTCTAATGCATAATTAAAAGGTCCAAAAAGCCACAAGGCTAATTAAACGTGGCGTATACTTAACCCATTTCAACGTTTACACACAAACACACACTTATACACATTAATAGAGAAACATGCACACGTACACTTACACTTAATTACAGGTAATTACCTTTCAATTAGGCATAGCGTGCTGCCAGACACGCCCACAAGCGCCCACAGCTGACAGTTGGAATTCAATTTCTTTTGTTACTTCAAAGTTACGAAAATTTTACTCAAGAAACTCAATTTGAGCCACGAAACTGTCAGCGTTTGAATATTCTAATGAGGCAACAATAAAATGTCACTTAAACTGATGCGACAGTTAACAGTTAAATTATCGATTAACTTTCATCTAGTTATACATGGTATAACTAGTCAGTTGATTAGTCAAAAGACTCGTTTTAACAAGTTGATTTCGTTATCAGGCTTATGCTTTCAGACCTTGCTATCACTGCCTAATCTTATCAGTCTTAAGTGATTGCTGTCAGTTGTCTCTCAGACAAGTCTCTAACCATAGACTTACAGTTAGTTTACGTAAAGTGACCGCAATGGAATCAACAGAGAGCAACAAATACGCATCGTCCCTCAATGCAGTTTTGGGGTTTTGTCAGAAAATGGTTACGAAAGGTCCTCGTTGGTCCTTGTTCATCCTGGCTGGTGTGAAAACCACAAAAGCCTGTTCAACGTTTATTGCCACAACCTGCAGCTGCCCAAATCCCACACAAATCCCATGTCCAATAGCACAAAAATCTATCTTTCTCTCTCTCTCTCTCTGCCTGTGTCTCTTTCAATGTTGTGCACAGGGGCCAACTGACTAACAGGGTAACAAAGACAACATCCGCTGGTAACTTGCGTTTGTCTCTCTGTGGCTGACAGGAAGCAATCAATAGTGTAACGGCAGACAAAAGTATCCTACATAGTTTGCCATTATCCAGACTGGAAGTGGACATGAACCTGAACCAGTACCTGCATCCGGATCTGCTCAGACCATAGACACAGCCTGACTAGCAAAAAATAAAAATAAAAAAAAATTGAACAAAAATTGTGTTGCAAAGAAATGCAAAAAGTGTTGAAGGAAAAAGGGACTCAACTGACAGTTGCGCAATTTGTCAACCTTTACCCCAAACGCAACATCCCTTCTGCTTCAGTGCCACGTCCTTCACCTGACTAGACGCAAAACCCCAACAGACATTAAAGAGTTTTCCCTTATTTTTCCACTCCCAACTCTATATTCGCTTGTGTCTCGCAAATGTAAATAATGCGTTTTAATCAAAAGAACAACAGTGTAAAATCCATTAACGATGTACGTGCTAGCCCCAAATACAAAGTTATCCGCAGCTCCTCCATGCTTTTTTCACCATTGTTTTCCCTTTCCCTTTCTAGGCCTAGGCTTAATTTTTTCCATGCTTCTCTCGTCATTTGCAGGTTGATTTACAAATTTCTTTAATGAGGCGACAACAACATTTTTAATTAGCACCTGTTCATGTCGTAGCTAGCAACTCGCACGAATCTCCACTAATCTCCATAAAATACTCTTCCCAAAGGGCGTGCTCTATGAAAATTAATTTTCAACTCTGTCCTACCTTCCTCTCTTCCAAATCTTTATGTATTACTTCTATGTGCTTGTCGTTTTTCGTTCGCTTCGTTTCCTCACGCAGTTTTATAACTTTACCCCTAATGATGTGATTTAAATGCGTCGCATGGCATGTAGGTGGCTTTGAGCCAACTTCTGGCATACATGAACTGTTTCCCCTACTCCCTTTGTGCATGTACGACATCCTCGCATCTAACCGCAGCAGCTAGTTGCTACACTCGCTCTTATAGCCCATCCAAGCTAAACCCTGATTCAATATCCTAATACCCCTCTGTGTTTGACTTAGTTCGCTTTGTTGTTGCCCGTGCACATGGCATGCAACCTGCCTAGGCACCAGCTCCGCCACCAGTTTTCCTCCATTTGATGGTTCCCTCCAATACTTTTGCGTGTTGCTTTTTGCTGTTGTTTTTGCAATAATATTTTGCAAGTGTTTCCAAACAAGCACAAAGTCATGTTTCAACAGCTGTAGATGTAGTCTGGCTTCTGTTCGCTGCTGTTGCTATTGTTTTTATTGTTATTTACCCTCGAAAACCTTTTCTCTCCTCTATCACAGTTCCCCCTTCTATTTTTCACTGTTCCATTCCATCTGGTGTAATTGTTGTAGTCCCCGCTGCCATTAGCTAAACTTTTGCTGCATATTAAAGCAATTTGGCTAACATTTATAGACTGATTTAATAGAATCTAAAGGGTGTGGTTTACCCCAAGTAAAGTCTAGGAAGAGGGAATCCCCATTCAAAGGAGATATTTCCACACAAGTGAGCAGATCAGGACCATGAACATTTCACTGTGTGCACTTGGATATAATTGTTTGACTAAATGAGTGCGTCTCCCTTTGTTTATGCCTCTTCCTACCTCCCTCTCTTCCTATCGCTGTCTCTGTCTCTATTTGTGTGTGCGTCAGTTCGCTTAACGCGCACACATGGAAACAAGTGTATAGAAGAGTTGGGGGTTTATAACAGAGAACAGCAATAATTATGGTAAACATTCCATCCAACTACCCCGGTTCGAAGAAGCAGGGGCAGGGGCAGGGGCAGCGGCATGTGCAAGACTCTTCTCCAATTTGGGGCTTCATTTTTGTTGAAATTCATTTAACTCCCAGTCGTCTGCTTCAATGCGTCTTTCTCTAGGAGATAACTACAAATGGATATGACTCCTGGTCTTATGTACTTCCAGATAGATATCCATGTGAATGGATATGGCTGTAGCTGCTCATGTGACACTCGTTCTTGATACTGAATTCGAATGCTTTCCATAATAAGTATGAAATTGAAATCTAAGTCAACACAATTCGTTGGGTAAACAGGCCAAAATTGGAGATGAAAAACAGTAAAGGGAACGGAGGGATAAAGTATCTTAAGGAACAAGTAGCAAATAAAAATTTAAAGGAGTCTCCATGGAAATAGAATAATTAATTATGCGTCGATGAAAATTGCGTTAGATGATGGTGACGAAAATGGGTCCAACAATCACCATGATGGGTAATAGCAATCGGAAGCAGCAAGAGAAGGAAGACAGACTATAGAAAAACGTGGTGAATGAGTCGACTTTGTTGTCTGGGAAAAATGTAAACAATGACGAAACTAGGGTCTTTGGAATGTTTAATGTTTACAGGCCAAGAAGCTAAAATGTGAGGATAAGCAGTGTAAGGGAGGATAAGGAGGCGAAAAAGAGAAAAGCTAAGGACCCCTCAAATGTGTAAAAAGTTTTCATAGTAAAATAATAATAATAATAAAATAAATGAGAGGGATTCCTGATTATGTGCTCGGGATAATCCTTGAGGTTTCTATAGCTGCTTCTTTCTGTGGGTTTCAGTTGCGGTCTCTTTAAAGTGGATTAGCTTAAAAATACTTTGCTTATTTTCACTCTGCAACTAGTTCGATTGGAAGAGTAACAAAATATTTTGCAACGCCAAGAGGAAGGATTTACGATAGGGGCTCGGAGCTTGAGTGAGTTTCTGTATCTCCCTTTCTGCCTTGTGTTTCTGTCAGTGACTGTGTAGCACCTTCCGTTTATCTTAACAGTCTCACACGCTTCTCATACTCCATACTTCAACTTCCACACTCCAACACAATCCAACCAAACCCATCCATATGAATGTGAAGTCGTATCAACATAATTTACCTCTGCCGGCAGTGGGTTTGTGGGTCGTAAACGAAGTACGTGAGTGCCACGGAAAACTTGCCCCAGCCCTAAACGAGACCCAAGGAGAGCACTGCAAACCTGGCAACCCAACAGCAGTCTGGCATTCTGGCAACATGGCATAAAAGCTCAAGGGCAGGCTCCACTCGGTGTGGGAAAATACGCATATTTATGAATGGCTCTTGTTTCGAGTTTAACGCACAACGGGAGTTTTATCAGCTCGTAAATATAAATTAGAATTTAATTTTTATCGTCGTGAAAGGTGGGTCGAGGTGGCCATTGCTTGTGGAAGCAGGCATCGTCTGGAGAGAAGAACACACAAATTGGTATTGAAGTAGATTTGGTGGCCAGGACAACAATCCGAATGAAGATTGAACTTTAACGGGATTCATATCCATTTGTGTGTGGCACTAGGCACTAGGCACATGGCACGTGTCGCAACATATCAAAGGCTTTGATTTACCTGAGGGTCAGTTTTCCAGCCCAATCAACCCCCAGGGTGCCATCGTATGGCAACAGAAGGGAAAGCAATATCAAACTAGGAAGGAAGTTTCAGACTCACCTGGGTTAGTTGGGACGAAGCGTAGTAGGAAATTCTCGAAGGACAGACCGATTCTGGCTTCGAGTAAATAGTCTCGGCGGCCTGGTCTCCCATTGGCAGAAGAGCGGTGGCATAAGGTGTGGGTGTTGGAGAGCTGCGGAAACCTGTGGAGCATAGAGTAGTTTGTTTTCTATGTATGTTGGACACTCGCATAATGAGTGAAACGAAAATGAACTTACGGTCAAAAATGCTACACGACTTTTTGGTCTCCGCTGGATATTTGTTGAGGCTGGCAATGGTGGCATAGGACCCAGTGGCACTTGGCGGACGTCCAAGAGGATCAAGGCGTATGAACACATTCTGATGACTGCCGTAGCCTGCAGTGGTGAAGCTAGTACTAGTGTTGGCATAGATGTGATTTACAGAGAAAAAGAAAGGTAGGGAGTTAAAGTTAGGAGGATAATTAAATTGATGGGCAATTCAATTGGACTTACTGCAGCGAGTCCTGCCGCAGCTGTTTGCGAGCTCGCACATACATCATGCTGGCCACAAGGCCTACGGCAAGGACCAGGCCCAGTGCGCAGGCAGCAGCGCTCATCAGTGCAGGTCCCTGGGAAGGTGCGTGGGCTGGCGCTGGCGATTGGTTTGGCTCTGGTGATATGCCTGTGGAATGGCGTGATAACAGCAAATAATAGGTTGGAATGACTATAGTGACTGTGAAGCATAGTAAAGAGAATGTTTCTTACCTTTAGCACAGATCTTGTTGCGTTTGAAGTAGAGCGTCGTATCATTGAAGCGTGGTGGTCCTTGTACGACCATGTTGATATTGACCGGCAGTTGGAGGCTAGCGTTACCAGTGCAAGGCAGGTAGACCAAAAACGATTCGATCTCTTGCGGCACTAGACCCTTGTGTGGTATACTCAGCGTGGGTGTGCCCAGAGCATCCTGGTCGTTTGCGTATTCGATGCTGATTGTATACCGCAGCTGACAGAATAGTAGGATAACCAGTTAATGGAGTGCAAATCAAATTTGAAGTGATAACAAGGGAATGATAGAGGGGGTGAACTGGGTGGCTTACCGGATAAATGATGAGACTCTGCCAGGAGAACTCCAGCTCATGTACATCTGCAGGTACAGGGACTATGAAATGCATCGCGTATGTGTTAATGGCTCCCTCGTGCACGTAGAATAAATCCGCCTCGAGTCCTGCGATTGCGATGAAATGACAATACGAATCAGAAAATGAGAATGAGAAAGGGAATGAGAAAGAGAATAGGAATGAGATTGTGTTGCGGATGCATTTCAGAACATAAAGGGAAAGTTTATTTCACAATTTGCTTTGTAACATTTCCTCCCTTCGGGGATTCCTTTTTGTAAAGCTCTGTGGATTTTCTACTGCTGTGCAAACTTTGTGCAGTTTTTGTTTACTTTTACCGCTAGTTGACGGCAATGTTCCGTTCTTCGACGTGGTTTCACCTTCTAACTTGAACGGAAATTGATTTTCTCAATAGGGTAGATGAGCTTCACAGTGGATGAGTCGATGAGGGAAGGTGAAACAACTAAGGGAACAGTAAACAAAACCCAAGACAATAATAATCGAAATCGAATCCGTCACCAGCAGGCGACGATGCGAGGGGCGTCAATTGGTTCTCGCTCTTGGGTTACTTCAAATGACGCGCAACGGGCGTCCATTGAATGGGTGTAGAAATTTCAGGGGTAAGACCAAATATTAAAAGGTGTCAAGTGTAGCCTAACTCGATTTGAGACGAGCACGAGACGACTTCATCATCTACATCATCATCATGCACATTCACATTATCATCTTTTATTGCTTTGTAACTCTAACTAGCTGCGAGAACATCCTAATCCCTGAACCCAACCCTGGAGACAACAATCCTCTTTCCTACCTTCCACCTCCTACTGCTGGCATTGAAAGACGAGCTGTTTGAGTTAAAAAGACGTGAAATTAAATTTCTTCATCCGCTTTCATTGTTGTCTTTCTGACTCTTCACATGCCCTTCATCCTCTATACTCCACTTCATATTGTATCTAGTAGGGGTTGGGTGCTTTATGTTGCATCATCAGGATCAGGCTTAGCTGCGTTCGCGTTCAACTTGGCTTCGCTTTGCATTGAAAATCGCAAATGCTTGTTACTCTATTCAACTTTAGTACCAGTTCGTCTTTACGTCCATCCCTTTGACTATGCGTCTGTGCCGGATGTTGAATGTTGCGTTTCCGGCAAGGGCAGGGAATATATACCAGAAACAGGGACAAAAGCAGAACGCGTATGTGAATGTGCGTCTATTTGAGATAGACGAAAGTGCTCGCTCGATGCTTAAAACAATTTGAAATCCAATTACAGAACAAGAAAAAGCGTTTTTCGTACTTTGCCTTGAGACCTTTTTTATGCTGTTCTTTCGCTGTTTTTCTTTCCATTTTTGTTTTGTTTTCAAATTCCAAATTGTTATGCACCCCGCTGAGTTGTCAGATCCTCAAGTAACCCATCACGGCACACAAACTGTGCTACTTTACTTTTCCGTTTTCCGCTGACAAACTGCACAAATGTCTGCCCAGAAATAGAATGAAGGGACTGGAGTCGAAGTATTTTCTTATTCCTTTCAATATTTATACATTAAACATCCTAAAAATACACAAACATAACCTCAAAGTGACTCGCATTAAATATGCACAAACACACTAAAAGGACATTTTCCCTCAGCCCAATCCAGGCTCATCTTTTTGTCCCTGTTCTACGAAAACAGTAAAAAATGATAAAAGGCACTTTAAGAGGTAGACCAGAAGGAGGATTCTTACCTAAAATTTAATGGAACCACGGGAATGAAAGTGCACAATGAAAGTGCACAAGCTTAATTAATTTAGATATGATTCGAAATGAATGTGATTTCCTTTCAAAGAGAGTTTCAATTTTTCGATTGGCTTTACCTAACATCAAGTGCCTTAAAGCATTTTAAATTTACATTATATGATTGAGGTAGAGCATAGTTTTTGCACAGATAAAGGCAACGAATCGAGTCCAGGACAGAATCCTCCACAGACAAACTTTGGTCGTCTTTCATATCACGCGCCTTGCACAACAGTAACTTTGCCGTCGCCTAGAAAAGTTTTGCCTTTGCTTCTGCGTTTATGTTTGAGAATCTGCCTTGGCCCAGTAACTTTCTCCAGATACTCGTGCTTGCATTCCACCATAATTATAATACCTGCGATTGTCTGAATGGCTTCGCCACACACACGTGACACAGCAACCACAGACGCTCTTCAGCAGAGAAGGAGAACGAAGTGAAAGCAAGTGGAAGCTGGGTGTGGGCTGGGTGCATTCGTAGTCATTGACTGTGGGACACTGGACTGGCAACGTCTGGCTTGGCGTTTTGGTTTCGTGTCAGATTCCAGCTTTGACAATGGTGGCACACAATTTGCATAAAAGATTAAGAGGATAATTAGTGTCATTAGCTGGTATTCGCTTTAAAGGACTGCAACGTGCATTCCACAAAATTACTTTACCTCCCTCGTCTTTCTGCAGTACTTTTTTATTATGACACACCTTGGCAAATCTTATCCTATTGCCTTAAATGCAGTTCCCTTTATTACCTTCCCTCCTTGAATCAGAGTAAGAGCATTATTTGGGATTTAATTGGCACTGTTTAAGACTCATTCAAAGTTTCATCTTTTTTTCTTCTTTTCACGCGTTGGTCATAAAAATGAATCGACACCGAAGCAATTTAAATTCCAAGGCTGGACACAATAAGAGATAAAGGTCGAGCTCTGAGCGTTGGGCGTTGAGTGTCGGATATCGAGCGTGGAGGGTTGGTTTATTAATAGGGCGATTTTTCGTCTGTTTTCTATTCATTAAAAATAATTTTCTTTTGCATTAACTTTTAATTTAAAGGGAAATTTTCCAGTACACAAGGTGGAAGGGTCTAGACCTAGAAACATCGTGTTGCTTGTGGACTTCGCTTACAAGTTCGGTCTTGGATTCGGGCCCAAGAAATGTGCACATCAAAGTGAAACTTGTTGAAATTGCATTTTTACGCGCCCTTGCACACCGAGATCTTGGAGAGGGCGGAGCTGGGGTGTTTGGGTGATTGGGGAAACCATGCCAGCCGTTGTGGTGGCAGGTGACTGGTAGCTGAAGGCTGATGGTGTTGTTGGCAGCGATGAAACGATAACTGTTCGTTGCTGGGGCAACACGGGAATATAGAAACGTGGAAACACGATGAAACGAAAATGGATATGGAAGGCAGAGCGGAAAATCTTGTACAAAAGCGTAAAAAATATTTAATTTTAATGCTGTCGTCACCCAATAGAACCGAAAAACCGGATACATACGAAGAGAAGGAGAGAAGAAACTCATGTTGACAGTTCACAAGTTGTGCTATGAGTCAACAATGAGAGTATTTTGTATAGAATACAGAAAGGATTTTTATTGCGGGAATGCATCACGTCAATCAAAGCTAGGAAATGCCGTAGAGCAACAGAAAGTAAGTGAAGTTATTCGAGAAATGCGTGCATCCATTGGAAGAGAGATGCAGAAGGAGACCGGGGCTGAACAGGCGTTGAGAGTTTCATGCAAAGGCATGTCCCAATATGGTGGAGTTGGAGAGCTGGTGAGGAAGCTGTGAAATCGTTTGTGTCGAAAAGTGGATGTGGGTTGGACGAGGACGGTCAACTTGTGGTCAGGGGTGGTAAATATCACTGAGGGTGGAGGTGTTAACTGGTCGTTAAAAACATAACGAGCTTGGTGAGTGGGATGAATAAGTGTAGGGAAATGAATGGAGACGAACACAAGGTAGTATGGAATGTCGTTGGAGTTGAACAAAGAATCTGCGGCAATCGCGTAAAGAACAGGAAATTACAAAGAGCAACAAACAAAGTGGAAGATTCTTTCAGTTGTCGCTAATGAAATCCGATTTGCATTCAAAGAAAGAATTGACGACAGTCGGTAGTTGTAGTGAAGAAAGGAACTAACTAGCCGCTTGGTGGAGTGTCAATTGCTGAGAAGTATCTCATGCTCCGATGCATTTGAATGCAATTCTAGTCAGAAGCACCATAAGCAGACCCATAGAAAGTGAGCGAGAGAGAGGAAAGAGATACAGGACGAACTACTGAATTGAGAAACACTACGAGAGAAGGAATAGAATTATGTGCTGACCCAGTGACGTGGACGACAGCTGGTGCTAGTCGTAGCTGAAAGCCATTCATCAATCTCTTATTTCTGTGGCACTTGTGTGGATTATTTTTATGCTGTTAACTAATTGAAGTGCCGTGATTCGGCGACTAGGAGCAATCCTGCATAATGAGATGGAAGCATTTTGCTCCAATTACATTTAAGTGCCGGAAAATGCTTTGCACAGCTAACGTACGTATGATGGAGTGGCCAAGGGTATTAGGTGGCGGAAGTGGAACAGGTTCGACTTACATTTTGAAGACGTACACCATTAATCAACATGCGTCAAACTACGGGCACTTGGTACGTCTTGGCACGCCGAATGAATGCCTATTACTGTAACTATTTTGTAAGAATACCATTTGGACACGGATAGCGATTGCCATTGCCATTGTTGTTGGTATTGAAAAGACAACGTAGGCAGTAAGCTGGCACAAGGTCGATTTGGAGGCACTTCAATGGTTGGCGCCATCAATAATGCTGGTAGGTGGAGCCCCAAACGGGAAAATAAAAAGAAAAATAGAAAAATAGAAAAACAGAAAAACAAACAACAACCTTCTTCACTGGACTGTGAAGTCGTTAGCAGCAGGGAAAGCAAAATACGTCATAGGAGAGGAGGAGAAAAATAAAAGAGCAGGAGACAATCTACTTGCAGCTGTCAACAGGGTGGCAAAGGTGCGAGGGTGGTTCCAGGCGGAAATCGATTTGTGTGGATTTGTTTTGTCGTGTTTTCGCGTAACTTTTGTGGTCGTCGACGTCGTCGTCATGGTCAACAATTATTTTGGAACTATTAATGACTACGACGTGGTCTCAAACTTGGTCTATGCTTTAGCCTATACCCCCACTTCGCATACGTTTGATATGGACTGTTTTGTGTTTTCTACTGAGGAGCAATGAATGTGTCCTGTCGCACTTTGCCATTCAACTATTAATCATATCTTTGGGGCGGAGATAGAGGCGTGTCGTGAAGCTTGTGCAACTGTTTTTTGCAATTATTTTTGGATTGAAATTCATTCCCCTACCTATTGTTACGCTTGTGTCTATCTTTTGGACTATATATGAAAATAATTCACAATTGGACTTACCCATCAGTTTCATCACCTCATGGTGACTGATGAAAATGTTGAGATATCCACTAGCCAAAGGCATGGGCCAGGCGGCCAGAGAGGCGCACAGAAGCAGAACGAAACGGTTGAAGGCCATTATGAGCAACTTGGTTTATTGGATTCCTCTCCTGCTACTGAATTTGTGTCTGGGCAGGCTTATTGCGGCTTCAGACATATACTTAATAACTTGTCAGTGCATGTGACGTAGTGATTGGCGTTCATTTCAGCTAGATATTCCCATTGCTGCCCCTTGCCGTGTGTTAGCCAATTTCAATGTATACTCATTGAAGCGTTCCAATGCACAAAATGCGTTGCTCCAGACAGGCACAGGAAATGAATTGCGGGGTGAATCTTCCGTTTGGGGGCACAACTTTGATTTGCCAATTGCAAGTTGCCAGTTGCTCGTTGCCAGTTGCAAGTTGCCAGTTGCCTGTTTTGAAACAGGCGACGCGTTACCCAAAGAAACGTTAAAATCAAAATCAAATTCCAAAATTTTGGCAGTAGATACAGCAACTGTGGCTAACTGTTCCGGTTGGGAACAGAATACAACGTGGAGCTCTGTGAGGGTTCTGTCTGCTAAATTTAGAAATTTTTAGCCCACTGTTCCGACCCTTTTCAATGGGGTTTCCTTCAGCTCCTGCTTCTCCTGACTTGGTTTAACTTTGCAGTTTTGTTTTTGTTGCGGTTGCTTCTGTTGCTGTTTGTGCTGCTGTTGCAGCATCAGCATTTTCGCATCTGAATTTCCAATTCTTTCGTTACCTTTTTTACTGTCCAGTTCTCCTCTCCGTCCGTCCCTTCCTTCTATTTTTTGTTGGCTGCTAATACTAGACGTTGGGCTCGTCACGTTGGCAACGTTTCGTTCGGTGGTCAGTGGCCAGATTCAGTTGTTGGTGTTGTGCACGTGTCCTGGTTATCCTGGTCAAAATGGTTGCCCTTGTGGCCTTTTTGTATCGTCTGCTCGATTCGTTAGAGAGTCCTGTAGAATAGAAAGTGATTTAGTTGAGTTTCAAACAAGAGCTGAACTTAAAGTTAAAGTTAATGTTGATGCTGGTGACACCACTCGTAACAGTATGTGGTTGAAAGCGAGTGTATGGCAAAGTGGCTAGGTGGTGCTTTGGTAGAGTGGCTTTGTTGAGCTGCTATTGGGATTGGCTTGTTTCAAAAACAATTTGTAAATGCGCAAAGTTTTCTGCCTGCAAAAGTAATTACAAAGTTGAAAAAAGATTAACAGCATAGGAACTCGCACTTTTTACAGTCATAGTCCTTCCGGGGAAGAACCAAGTTGTCATATCCTCTAACAATTTATGATGAAAGAAACTCATATGAAGTGACTGATGTTTTAATAAATACGAGGTAAATGTTTCTAAGCTATAAATTATAAAACATATAGAGACTAAAAGAGACAGATAAAGAGAGAGTAGTGTTTAATGGAAGGGCTTAGGGCAAATAGAAACAACTTTCGGCCAGCAAACATTTTTGTGTGGATTCTGTGGTTCAAGTGGTGGCCCCCTTCATTTGGCTTCCTGACTTCTGATTGCGTGCAGCTACACGAATGGAATTCCAAGTGCAACCAGAAACAGAGACTGAAGCAGAAGTGGAAGAAGAACCAGAAGCATAACAAGAACCCGAACTTTTACCAGGTGGAAAGTCAGGAGTTGGCATGGAAATAGAAATGAAAATGGATGGAAATTGAAGTGGCAGTGAAGTGGCTCCAAAATGAAATTGTTGCCAAGAAACCAACCTCCAATTTCAATTCCACCTGCTTGCATTCCGTATGCTTCCTCCAATCTTCAAACTCCAAACTCCAAACTTAAATTTCCAATCTCCATGGCAGCACATGGAAAATTGTTTCTGCGTTTTTGGCCGCAATAAAAATCGAAATCAATAAACTTTGGTGCCTCTGTATCTTTTGGGTCTTTGGTTTCTCATGAACTGCTGCTCCCACAGCTATGGAAAAGTGTTTAAACTTTGGCAATCCGCGGTCAACGCAGCTCTGGGTGTGGCTGTAGCAGTTGCAGTGGCAGAGGCAAAAGCAGTCACTTTCAGCCGAGGAATGTGCCTGGGATTTAATTAAAGTTATCTGTGATGAAAGCACCAGCCGCAAGCATTCGCCAGTCGACTCACTTGATTAAGAGGCAGATGATCAGGACATCAGGACATCAGCTGCAAAGTCAGCCCTAGAGTTCATATCGTGAACCACGCTGAACCAGAAACAGAAGCACAAACCCAAGCAAAAGGCGAAGCTGAAGCTGAAGCCGAAGCCATTCAACAAATTCATTAATAATTCAAAAGACAAATAACAAATTGTAAGTGCCCATGTGTGTAACTATATGTGTGTGTACATGTGTGTTGGTTGTATATACTTGTGTTTACATTGCGAGGAATGTAACTGATTTAAATGGAGCAGCAGACAAATAGCAGCAAAGAATCTGTCCTACCGCATCCCTTCCTGCAGCAAAAGCCGCCAAGTCGGCAACGCGTGGCAAATACTCGTTGAGAGATTGGTAGAAGTGTGTCCCACCAATGGAGGAGCCCGCCATCGATAACATATTAACGACGTCAACTCAATCATAATCAGGATGAGGGATGATAGAAATACAGTCGGGAACTGTTTTGTCTGTTGACTGTCGATAGAATTGGATCCACCAATTCTGTAAATTTTCTGCTTAGTCACACGCATCATCAGTCAGTCCCAGTCCACTGCCACGCCCCCACAGCCCCTGGCAGAAGTGACAAATTGAGCGACGGGTTTTGTCTTTGCCCTGAAGAATGGCACAAAGATGATGTTGATGACGCGAGTTGCTCGAGTTGAGTGGAAAACTTTTCAATTACATCATTCAGAGTCTAATGAACAATCATATTTCTCCAGCTCCAGCTCCAGCTCCAACTCTTCATCCATTTGCAGCGCCATCTTTCTGTTCCGTCCTTAGCAAACATTATAATTATAAAAGTCTTTTCCGGTTGCCCCCGCCACACCCTCAAATCATATTGCCAATTTTTGCTGCTCACAATATTTATCGATGTTCATTATTGAGCAGTTGGGAGTCCTTCTTTGTACATCCGCTTATCGTTTGCTTTAGGATCCTGTTTAAATGGCAGGGGTAGCGAAAGAAGCTCTAACGCCTTAGGGGGTGTGGCAAGCCCCATTTCAATTATAAAATGGCTTTCGTTTCTAATTGAATCGTGAGTTTGAGTTAAGCAAAGTTAATATTTTATTTCCGCCTTCTTGTTGTTTCAATTGCCTGCTCAACCACTACACCGCTTACTGCACACCCCTCCCCCCTCCTCTCTCAGCGTCCCACTCATGCCATTCAACATTCTGTTTACTCCTCTGGGGCACTCCACTTTCTCTCTTCATCTTATGTTTGTTAAGCGCTTCGCCTCCTTAGACAAACCCAATGGCGACTTTAAATGCCAGTCAGCTACTGTTCCTTCATTTCGCATTTCGCATTTCCCTTTTCCCATTTCCCATTACTAGACTTGTTCCAATTGCTACGCCATGTTGCCAAGAGCCGCGAGGCATTGCTTTTGCTTCAATTGCAGGCATACAAAAATGGGTGGTTAAGGTGGAGGCAGATACATAGAGAGAGTGAGAGAGAGGCAAGGACATGCTCCAGTTGTTGTTATTGCTGTTGATGATAAACTGGCAACAGATTTTGTTACTGCCATAAATAACAGACAACAAGACATTCATATCCTTGGTTATTAAGCTGCTATACAATATCTACTATTTGCCTAACTCAAACGAGAAAAGCAAAAAACAAACACCAACAAAATAAAGAAACATAAACTGAAGCTTCACTGTAGTACGTATGAGAGTATCTTCATATTTTGTAAATGAAAGTCAATTCCATTGCATTGGCCTTTGGCACTTTGCTCATTTGGTAAACAGTTGGCATCGATTTTAGCCATTTGCCCTATCAAGTTGCAACAGTTCAACAGTTTAGTTTTTCTATGGTCTATTGCCCCCTGGATAAATGTTGCCTTAGTTGCCTCATTAACTTCAATGTATGTTCAACAAATTTTTCAACTATATATATATATATGATTTCCAGTTTCCATCAACACAAACATAAACATAGACACAAACACAGACACAGACACTGACACAACCCCAAATGATAATATTAATAGACAACTGAATACATTTAACAGTCAGAGAACAAATGGCCAAAACTCGTTGGGGGACTTCATTAAATTCGAGTAAATATTCAACAAAAATCCGCTGAGCAAAATTAAAATTTGAATTAAAATTTCAGATAAAACAGCAACTGTTGTTACTGTTTTTTTTTTTGCTGTTGCTGTTGTTGTTGCTGTTTTTTACCTGTCTCGCTGGCAGCTGCTGTGCCACAATGGCTCAGATAAATATGCAGCAATACATTTTGATAGCTGATTAAAAATAACGAGCGACATTTGCATACATTTATCTGGCTAAAACTGGCAACTGGCAATTGGCTAAATGGCAACTGGCTAAATGGCAACTGGGTAAAAAGCAATTGACTAAAATTTGTTGTACTTTTAATTTAAAACAGTAACAAATTCCAAAAATAAAACCTTTTGGTTAACTCTCTGACATAGAAGTATATCCAACAGAAAGGTAATAAAAGTATAATTTCAGTTTTTTTAATTTTATATTGATCTATAGTTAGGGTATAACATTAGTCAATATATGATTGTATACGCTCTTAGCCAAGCAATTATTTCATGTGGGTAAATTAAGGATAGTCACTTTTTATTCATCCGTATTTGGCCCTCATTTCTAGCTAACATTTTGTTCTGGGCCTAATGTTCAAAATGGCCCAAAATGCTCGTTGAGTTGGCTAATTTGTACAGGCAATTAATTTACATTTGGGTGGTGAACAAGGGGAGTTGATATGCTTTAGGGGGGGAGGCATAAGGATATGTACAAGCCATTTGTGCTCCACTGGGCAACAACTGAACAATGACTGTGCCAGGAGTGTGGGGCAAATAATATATATCATTGTGCGAAGGAGAGGGAGCGAGAACGTGTCGATTTGTCGTTTGTGCAACGCACATGTGCTATATATAAATATATATATATACTTCTATATATATATATATATATATGTTTGTGTGTGTGTGTGTCTATTATATATATATAGAAGTATTTATGCTCCATGAGCAGCAATAAAGGTTCGCTGAATGAGACTGTTTCTGCTATGGTCATTGGTTTATCCTGCTGCTGTTGTCCTTTTGCTCTGCCTTACTCACTCTTCTCTATCCTCTGCCCTGTGTCCTGTTTAATTTGTGCCATTTAATTTGTTCCCATGTAATTGACAATTTGTGCGATTTTAATGAACATCAACAATTTATTTTAGTCTCAATTGCGGCTTATATTGAAATTGTTTTGAATTCCATCAGCAATACAGATCCGTCTTCCTCGGATAAGAATCTTTTTGTGTTCAATATAGAAAATAATAGGGATAATGCAGAAGTCTGTCAGGAAATTAATTTGAAGAGTAATTTATCATAGGGTTCATGGAGAAGTTGAATTTAATCGCCTAATTATATACCAAATGAAATTATTTATTTATAATAATATATCTAAAAGGAAATCTGTACTAAAATAATAGTGTAGCCAGAACAACTTAGTTCTTCCAAGCTATACTTGTTGTTGTATGGAGATTTTACTTTATTGCCTGGTGACTGCCCTAAAGACTCGAACCCCCAGTTGTCCCAGGAAATTAATGCCGAACACTATAACTTACTCCACATGTCCTCTGCTGGGTCCGGAATTAATAAACTATTAGTTATACTATTAGAATATTGAACAATTAAATCATTTTATTATACTTTATTATTTTTATTTTTGTGATCTTTTTTCTTTTAAAACTTTACATAATGTTTTAGTAATATAATTCAAATCTTTTTATAATATGCGATGTTCGTTCGTCGTCTCATTTTTTCTTCACCATTTCTATGAATAGATGATATGATATGTACATTCCAAAATAGTCAGAAAAATTCTAAGCTTTTGATCTCCAAATAAATAGTAGATACATATAATTTAAATAAAATAGGAGTAAAGTTACTTCTTCAATTTATACAGAAGTATACTTGGCTCCAAAACTATAAGAACCTTAAACGTTGACCAGGCAACAACTATGATATGAACGAAGAAAGGGTATAATCAATTGGGAATTACAAGCTGCCCTTTGGCAATATTCAATTATCAACTTATCATTGTTTAAAATATTACATTTTTAACTTTATATGTAATGAAATTAAATAACATAAAATGTATACAAAAAAGAGTTGTAAATGATAAAAACAAAAAAGAATTAAATTTTCATATTCATTTTAATCTTTTTTGCTCGTCAAGTTTCCCATGATTCTTTCGGTTGATATGAAAAACAATCCCAATTATGTTTAATGTGGACTTTTCGATAACTGAAACACCGTTTGGTCGTCTTTTGGCATTATTGTGTATGAGAAATTTATTGTTATAACCAAGTTAAATGACAGTATCAGTGGTAAGCGACGACACTTTTGGTTATCCTATTCCTATTCCTCTGCCAGAGTTGCCCCACCCAGTTGCTGTACCAACTTTTATCCATGGCACAGGCAATGTAATCGCGCAGTCAGTTCCAGGCAGACGTTGTGGGTTCTGGAGAGACTCTGAAGGTTTTATCTGGCAAGTGTCATAAAAATAATTCGACTCAACGACCCATTTTAAAGCTGTGAATTGTGAGCCAGGCAATTCCCAGGACAATGGGGTAATAATCATTGATTTATTATAACTGTCATTTCTTTTTTGTACCAAGAAATCTCTAGAGCTCATATTATATTTGTATATATATATATAAATATATATATTTAATATATATAGATATATATTTTAACTCTATAGAGCGACAACAGTTACGAGAAACTCATAAAAATATTAACGGAAAGTTGCGGTTGAAGGCAAAGTGCATAATTATCTTTCACTTTTCTTGCTGTTGGCCACTTTCTTTTAAATTGGGTAGTTGGAGGCGTCGCTCTCTCAAGTTTTATAGAAAGCGCAGCTAATTGAAACATCGAGTCATAAGTCCAAAGTCCAAAGCCGAAAGCCACAAAATAAGCGCTAAAAGCGTGCCTAATATATGCATATTTTTCAACTTGGAGCTATAATCAGCGTCCTCCACTTAGGCAAGCATAGCCCTGGTGTGGTGTGAAAGAGAGGTGGGTACCCTAAGAGCTGCTAGATGGTTGGGTGTACTAAAAGAAACTGTAGCATACATTTTTGGGCAACATTTAGTTTCACTTTGGGTGGCCATTGTTGTCCTTTATGTTTGTCCATTTATGAGGCCGAGCGTGTCCTGACCAAGCACTTAAGCATTCCATCAACGTTGTTTTTTTTCCTACAATTTTTTTGTATTATTTTTGGTTGGTTCCCTTTTGGCGTGTCTGAAGCGTTGGCGTGCGGAAATGTCAAGCTAAGAAACAGGTCAGAGGTTGGGACAAAGGTTGGAGTTTTGAAAGTTTGGGGTTTTACCACGATGCCTGGCCTTTTGGAGCTGTCCAAGCGCAGCGCTAGATTTACATAACTTTACGGATTCTCAAATTGTGGGTCCACAGGACACACTGACTGACTGCCTATTGTTGTAGTTGTAGTTGTTGTTGTTGTTTTTGTTGTTATTGTTTGATTTGAACGGATTTTGCGGCAATTTACTTTCACTTTGATTTAATAGACTTTCAGCATTATTTTTTTATATACTCTGTAACTAAAAATGGAGTTCAATTTGGGGTGTTTGAGGATATTAAGGATATTATTTATTTTTTTGATACAGTTTGTAAAGGGTATTTACTGTTTGAGCTGCTTATTGTTTATTTACTATATATATATATATGGTGCCTTGGCGTAATGGTCAAAAGCTTTTAATCTGTCGCACATTGCAGTTTATATCAACGCGTACAGACACTTAACAAGCACAACATACACTGAGAGAAATTTATTAACAATAACAATCAATCAAACCCCTTTGCCAAAGAAGTAGACAAATTTCAAAAAAAACAACAAAAGAATGTTATACTACATTTTTTTTGTACAGTGTATAATAAACGGACACACACACATGTAAAGAGAAAAGGACAAAATGGGAATGTGAAAATATTTATTTAGTTCCAGTTTGAAGTGGGTCGTGCGGCGCCTGTCCTTGTTGGTTAGTCACGGCTGCTGATCCTTTTGCCTATGGTATGGCTTTTGAGTGGGTTCGTGTTGCTGTGTTGGTGTTAAGTGTTGTTGCTGGTGTTGAGTGTTGTGTGCTATGTGTTGTGTGTTGAAAAAAGTGTTTAGTAAAACACATTAAATGCTTACTTATCAAAACGCAATCAGCTTAAGGGCTGTCAGCCGGCCAGCGGACTGTCAACTGATATGAAATGTTATGCTTTTAATCCTTTCATTGGCAATTCGACACAGCGTTCAGCCTTATGGCCAGTTTACACGCACACACATACACACATATACAAATATATATATATATATATATTATATACTTACATATACAACTGGAGTAAAGGATACTCTTGGTATATCGTTTTACTTGGTTGCGAGGTTAATCCTTTTGCTTGGCTGCCTTCTTTAGCGCTGTGCCTGCTGTTAGCTGCCAACTGAAAATGAATTCGCACTTTTCACAGACACTTTTATTTGTCCTGGGTGTAATAAATCATTTCACAGGACAAACGACAAACGACAAACGACAAACAACAAACGACCAGCGACAAACGACAAACTCTGACAATGTTGACAAGACGACACAACAATGGGGGTAATGAGAAAAGCGCCTTGAAATTTAAGCGCTTCAAATCCCATTTAAGCCTGTCAACATGGCTCTTGAGGCTCAAATATCCTTGAAGCTGCTTGTCATAGCACGCGCGAAGGAACCACGAGTCAACCGCGTAACCACAGAACATACAGTACACACACTCTACACACTCTACACACACACACACACAAACACACAAACACACAAACACACGCACAATAACTTACATAGTACAAAAACCGCGTAGATATATTTCTACTGATAATAATGATGATGACGAACACGTCCTGAGTCCTTGCTGAAACGTTGTCGCTTACGTTTATTAATGATTTTTGGTTTCACTTGGACATGGAACAGGAACTGCTGCAATTTTTTACATATTTTTTTTATATATTTGTTTTGTTTTTGTATTTTTTTTTTGTTTTAAACGTATTATTGTTGTTGTTGTTGTTGCTTGTTGTGTTTGTAGGATTTGGACGGAGTTTCGTCACTTCACTTAAAACTCGTTTTATGCTAGCCGAACTGCCGGCGATTATAAGTGGAAAATATTACGAGTTGCGTCGTTAAGCGTCCTTTCCACGACCGACTGACTCCACCGGAAAGCTGTGTACGACTGAGCTCAGCAGGACTTAACCGTTAACCAGAGACCCGTAAGCCCGAAACCAAAACTTGAAACTGTTTTTAAGACGAACAGCAATCAAAAACAACAACAAATAAAAATTTTGGCAACGAACATTCACCACAACAACGAAGTTGCCTTCGTGTTCGTCCATTGTGGGCACATGCGCAGTGCAGCATGAAATGCCGGTTGCCTCAGGATATGCTGGGAGCAAAGGAAGCAACTGTTGTAAGTGGTAGGGCGCTGCAACAGCAGAAAGAACAATTGTTTGTTGTTGTTGTTAGCCATGTTGCTACATGCAACTGTTGCGCATTTTTTTCCTTGTGTTGTTCAAGCGTTTGTTTTCATTGTTCATTTTTGTTTTTGGGTTGAGTTTAGGTCGGGTTTGATTTAGATTTGACTAAGATAGAATCATAAGCATATCATTTAATAGGATAATTGCTATTGGTTATGTGGCTCCAAGGACTTGTCTAACGTATGAAGTTAACAAGCAAGCAAACAACGTCTCATTATAGCCAATTACATAGACAATAATTTGACAAACAATAAGCCAATTTCTTTGGCAAGTTGCATGGGGAATTCCTTTGGCACATTAGTCCTTAATATGTATGTCCTTGTTGCTGTACACATACTTAAAGTAATTGCAATAGTTTTAGCTGCAATTTCATTACAAACATTTTTGCAATTTTCTTTTTTGTTTTTATTTTTCTACATTTAAATTGGCACAAGGACTGCAGACGAAATTGAGGTTAAGTTGAAGCTACTATGTGAACACTTGCATATTGTGTTCAATTGTCGCATGTGTGTGTGTGTGTGTGTGTGTGTCGGTGTGTGTTTGAGTGTGTATGTGACTTTGACAAGTAGCCCTATTTGTTGTGCTGCAAATTCAATTTGTCACTCAAAAGCCGTCGAAATGAAGCAATTTCCTGCTGTTGCTGCCAACAACAGTAATAGCAGCAGCAGCAGCAGCAGCAATAAAAAGTAAAATAATAAGAAGAAAAAGTAGATGGAAAACTGTTTGAAAGCAACAACAGTTTTCCAAACTAATTAAATGAAACGAACTCAGTTCAACTTATACCTCCCTTCCCCTAGCCCTTCCCCTATCGTCAGCCCCCATCCACAACTGAACAAAACTAAGCAAATTGGACAACTTGTCGCAGTAATTACATCAAAATATCTAAAATAGAAAAAAGTAGCAAGAAAAAAAAGTAAATGTTGCAATACAAAAGCAAAAAAAAGGAGGAAAAAATATATGAAAACTGTCAGTTTGATTCATTTGGGCCAAAAAGTTGTTTGACAGGAAGCAGGCCAGGCACAAGGACCTGTCCAGAGAGCTGACAGATTGTTGGGATACCGTGGATACTGTGGATACTGTGGACTGTTCGGCACTGGCAAATATTTTAACGACACAAAGCTTAATTTGCTGGAAGAACGAATGTCAATTAAAATTTTTTAATGAAATAACTTTCTTTGATTTTGGATTGGTCAAGAGAAAGAAACAGAAAGAGACGAACATAGAGTGACACAGATAGTATCAAATGAAGGAGAGAGGGAGTAGCAGAAAAGGACGTCTGCTCTGCCTTTGCCAGCTGCAGAAATTCAATTAAAAAAGGTTGATTAGTTCGCAATTACATTGCCAAACGCCTCGAATGTACCTCATTACCAACAAAAAAAAGCCCCTTCAAAGTTAACAAAAGAGAGTAAAAAATAGAAAGTAAATTTCACAAGTTACCAGAGTTTTGATGACAGCCACAGCAGGGAGGACACTTTTGACTTGACTTTTAATTAAGGGTAGGAGCTTTTCCAGCAAACCAAAAAAAGAGAAAACATGAAAAATATTAAATTGGAAATCATTACAAGGCCTTTGCAATATAATTGAAATTTTCACGCTGCGCAGCTTTGAACCCTTTTCCATAAACTTTGTCGTCATTTATGAGATTTACACGTGCAACAATAATATAAATTGAAGATTGCAACTTGAGACCCCCAAGAAGCCACGTGCCGCAATAGTGCTAACCAAAGAAATTTGCTGCTGATAAAACCCAGACTAATCCAAGTGGTTGCATTGCAGAGTGTTTTACAACACAAACAACAACTCAAACAGCAACTGTTAACTGGTAACTGGTAACTGATAAGTGATAAGTGATAAGAACAGCAGAACCACTAAGCCACCAGACGTGCACTTACTCGTATCAGCAAAGGAGAAAGAAACAACAATATGGGCTAGTTTCGAGTAATGAGTCCAACTCTATCCCAAGGCAAACAGAAAGCAATTTCAGAAGGCAGGAGGAGGAAAGGTTAAAACAACCTTCCCCCGTGCAACAAATGTGGAATGTGAATGCCAAAGGAGGATAACAATAAGAACACAACAACAACAACAGCAACAAATACATCTGACAGACGTTTAAATAGTTGCAGGAACTGGAAAAAAGCTGCAGCAAAGTGGCAAAGTTCACACCAACCCCATCAGTCAGGGATATGGAGAGACGGAAACGAAGGGGAAGGACACAAAGTACTCTGCAAAGAGGGATAAGGATAAGGCAAAGGATAATAATACGAATGCTATGGCGATGGCGATGCCGAGAACAAAAACAAATATGTGAGACTCGATCTGTGGTTGCAACAGTATGTGAGTAAGTGTGTGTGTGTGTCTGTATGGATGTATGTGTGTGTGTGTGGCACGCGAGGCAGGATAACAACACACAGAAAATAGAATCAAATCGCAATAAAACGAAAAGGAATGCTCTTAATGCGGCATGTAAACAAAATGGGCACGTGACCCGCACCCAAACAACTTCTCACAACACTCCTCCTCTCTCTCAATGGTATTATCCAACTCGTGAACTACAAAGTTGAGTCCTAGTGGCGCCGGACAAATTACCGCTAGAAACTAATCCTGACAGCCTGCAGCTGGAGTTGCATTTGCAGTTCTGAATGGTGCCCTTTGGCGACATCATAAAAAGTAAAGATTCTCCCGACTCTCCTCAAGATGCTCTTTTATTTACTTTTTACTGCATTATTCACACTTGACCGAGTCGTGTCCAAGGTTCCCATATAACGGAGTCCTTGAATGGCTGTCAAGTTTTGGCCGGCTTACAAATGGTTGCAAATTCTCATATCAAACATTTCAGAAGCAAAAGTGTGCAACAATATAAAAGATGTACAAATATTTTATGTGTTCAAGGACTCTAGCCAGTCCGTTACAAGCTGCATCCTTTTCTTTAGTCGATAACAAAGGAAACTCTAAAACGGATGTTTCCTACGTTCCCTATCCTTGCAAAATTCTGTTGAACGGTTTGCTGCCACATTTTGGGGCATTTCCTTCATTGCTTTTTACTTTTATTGTCAGTAGCCTTCCGTGAGGAAATGCACAAGGGAGACTGTAAGGGGAAGGTGTTGCCATTTGCAGTTTAATTTTGGTATCTTCAGTTTTGATTCCGTTTATAGACCTTGTAGAGCTCTTGGCCAGATGCCAGTTGCCAGTTGCTAGTTAAGAGCTTTCTACTGCCACACGTACTTTTCCGAGTTGGTTAATTACCTCGATAAATGGGGAATTGCATTGGTGGCAGTGGCTGTGGCATATGGGCAATAACCTACAAATTGGCTCCAAATTAGAAGGCAACTGCAAATAACTTTATGCGTCACAATTTGCTTTTATTGACTCCCTACCAGCTTCTCTTTGAAGGACCAGCATCAAATCCGCGGCCAAGAGCAAGACCAAGACCAAGACCATAACCATAACACTTCTCGGAACTATCAAGATTTTATGAGTGAAGTTATGAAGTCCGAAAGATAATAATGGGCCAACACTTTATGCTTGGCACTAATTCAAAATCCGCCAACAAGTTTCAGACTCAACAGAGCCTCAGGCCAAGGCCAAGTTAGCAGTTTGCTTGTAGTTGGTTTGTTGGCTTGTTGGCAGCAATAAATAGAACTACACTGAGAGAAACTTAGTGCAATCAGTCACGGGAATCAGCTTTTACGATATTATTATTCTTGTGGAGAGAAAAATAGAGAAAGAGATGGAAAACTAATATCAAAGTCTGGCCAAACTTTTAGCACCCACAAAAGTCAGGCGCGAGTAAATTGTTTGATGCTTTGAGGCACAAACTCAGCTCGCATCCGCATGTTGCTGCTCCTCATTCTCCTTCCTCATAGCAGGAAAGAATGGGGATGTTATCGGAAGCGTCGAAAAACTTTGCTTGCCAGCAGAAGTAGCCATCAACTGTCAGGATCCACTTGGAAGTGGGTAAAAGTCGGCAATCGGCCAAAAGGATAAGCAGCGTCGCAACATGAACAGTCTGCCCATGCATAGGACAAAGGACAACAGAGAACAGCCTCGGACAGAGGACAACGGACTCGGGACTATGAACAATTTCTTAGCTTGACGCTTTTATTGCTTCTTTCTGTCTGGAAAGAAGGCTGCAAGTAGTGCCAAATATGTGTTTTTTTGGAAGAGATGCAGAACTAGACACCAATGCGCAAACTGTCTGGATACCCGGGATGGGGAACTGGATACCCAAGATGGGGATGATGTGAAGGGATGGTACATGATGGAATGGGAGGCCATGTGTTGACTATGGGGAGCACGCCAAAGAGACCCAGCCGGACTCTATACTAAAGTAAATGAAGCGTGACGTTTTGTTTTCCTTTGATATAGTTTTATGAGTCTACATCGGATGTAATTGAATTATGCAACTCGGCGCCGACATCCATGCCGACGCTAATGCCGAAGCCAACCCAGAGGCAGACATCCAAATGGCGGAGGTCTTTATTAGCATCCGATCGTAAAAGCGATTCATCTATGTATATGTATGCAGTGGGGGAGTGTGATATTGATGATGAGTCTGATGAGGATGATAATAGACAGAATGTGGCTGTTGCACAAAATAGCTGTCATAGTGGTGTACTGGCCTGCTGTGGAAGGATATGGCCAGGATATGAACAAGGGACAGAAACATGGTTACGCTTTTTACCAATGATATTTGTATTTTAGATGCCTCGGAAGCTCATACACATCACGTGATGAAATGAATTGGAAAATATGTCTGCGGTTGCCGCCAGTCAACAGTCAGCAGTCAGGCATCAGTACTGAATATCCTGCAATATTCTGTTGTATCCTGCAATATTCAGCAACAAACCCAATGAACGCTTGCAAATTTCCATAACTCAATAAAGCACCACATTAACTGATAAGCATTCGTTGTCAGAGGCTGCAAAGGACTCCATACATAAATGATGAGATACAAGCATATATCGATAGACTCCATAGAATCGATTAAACTGGAAATGGGCTATAAAATACTAATTTAAGTTACTTCAAGGATGATAAAGAAAATAGAGAGAAGAGAACAAAGTGAAGCGCACAGCCTAATTGGGTTGAACGGAGACCAAGTTCAATGTTGACACTCGCTCTGACTGGAAGATGATTGAAATTGAGTCCCAAAAAGGGCCAGGCGACATGCGTTTGCTTTCAGACCAACTTTCCCAAGGGAGTTAAGAGATGAGTGAAAAGTTAAAGCGATGGAGAGAAGGAGTTCTGTTTCAACCTGTCCCATAATTAATATACGGGTTGCCATAGAGCAATCTGTCATTCAAAAAAGAATCATAAGCGAAAGTCACCCTCAACCCTCTGTTGTTCGGTGTGACCAGCTCATAACATAACAAGCTCATAGAGTTGCCATGTGACGTTTGACAGGGTAACAGGACGACAACAGATTCACATTCACATTCAGACAGCTCGCTTCACTAGCTTCCAATTACAGTTCCACTTGAAGCTCATCAGATTCTTGGTATGTTGATGTCGGTGTCAGTGGTTGTACCTATACTTGTGTATGTGTGTCTGGGTGTGTTTGGGGTGTGTAAGGATGTGTAGTTTAAAGAATAAAACCAACGAGAAGTTGAAATCGAAGACATGTGAATGAATCGCAGTCAACTATTCTTCTTGTGCTCCTGCAATTGGAGCCCCGCTGCAATGTAAACCGTTAACTGAATACCAATTGAAAGCCAGTTGTGTTGTGTTTATGTCGTGTCCTGTTAGACAAGGACTAAGCTGTGTAAATGACGGGTGCTACTGATTTGGTCAGCAGAGGTGGTTCACAGTCTGACACGCAGGCTTACAAGGTTTAAACGATATCGTAATTCCAATCAACACAAGTGGACTGAAAGTCGAACAACAAGTTAAGGACTAAGCTGTCACAAAGTAGATGCCGTTGGAAATATTCTATGAGCTGCAGTTGGTATATCTTTTGGGGTTAGAACAATGCAGTTTTATGGTGCCCTAGGGAAAGGTTCCCAGTCTGCCACTAGCAGACCTCAGTTTGCAAGTCTCTACTCTCAACTCAGAGCTCGTTCAAGTTCGCAAAGTTACCCAAAAATACTCACGTCAGCCCCACGTGACCAAAATATTTGCCAATAAATAAGGCACATATGAAAATAAAGAGATGAAGTTAAAGATGAATATGAAGTCCACTATTATAAGGAGAAACTCTTTGGTCCTCAACTTTATTACTAACCTAACGAATGCATATACATAGACCCTACCAGAGTTTGCACGTAAGCTTTGAAATATTCATCAATGACTCGTGAGTGGTAAGCAGCTGAAAGGCGTTGCCTAGTCATCCCCCACCCCACCTTCTTCTCCATTCAACCACCTACCCATAAGCCATTAACCCCTATTGGCTAAATGGCTCATTAGGTCAGTGGGGGAATCCTTCACAGTGTCTGTTTTCCCGTCCGAAGCGCTCTTCTAAGGCTCTCGACTGCCATTCACAAGTTTTCCCCATGCAACCAGTCGGTCGTTTCGTCCTTTATTTCCTCAACAAAGCAGTAACAGAAATATAAATAGAAAATGAAAATGAAAACAAAACGCAACCCAGTTGCATTGCTGCGTGGTCAGTTATAATTAGGAGAGCTTTTAGGGTTTTATGGGCTCAGCGATTAAGGAAGAGGCGCCATGGAGGAAGGAAAGTAAACGCGACTCGTAAACGTAAACACTTTCAGGTTGACCCATTCGAAAGGATTATGTTTTCTCTTACATTCCGCCAAATTCAATATTGTTAATTGCCGACATGGTTCCGGCGGGTTAAAGCAACCCAAGCTATCTATGAATATATTGCTAGCAGCTGTAGTCTAGCTTGCAGCAGGTCTAAATTATGTTTGAAATGTTTGTTTCAATTGGAAGAGTCAAGAGTCTAGACCAGAACTGGGTGTGGTTCTGGATATACATAATTCAATGGAAATATTCTGGCTGGGACTGGGCTTTGGTGTACAGTTGATTAATTGGCCATAAACCAAACGATTATCATACTAATAATGAAAACAGGATCTATTGACTTAAGGAACGTCTTTGTCAAATTCATGTAGGAAGTTTAGGAATAGTCTTTATAGAACGGGAAGTCCCATGTGTAGAGATGAACCAAGGGAGAAGACAGTCATAAATAACACTTTGAACTGTTGCTCTTTAAGAGCTCTCAATTTGTTGAGCAAGGCTTACTGTTATGATTGTCGGGTGCAACTTCTGCACCCTCTCTTTCCACCTTTTCCACATCCATACCCTTTGCTGTTCCCTTTCCCTTTCATACAGTTCTAGCCCAAACTTCCTGTAAACGTTTGGCTTTCCCTTGAAGTTGCATAGAGCTCACACAGCTGCCCCATAATCAAGGGGATGTCGATGTCGATGTGGATGTGGATGTGGTTGCAATGTGTTCAAGCTAGCCTGCTTCTGGGGCAAGTGGAGCGAGTATGAGGAGGGAGAAGTAATTGCTTAATTTGATTACGTGCCGCCGTAAAAAGCAGAACAGGAAATTTGCACACATACATGCACACACTTACCCTGAAAAACACACATATACACATGGTCTGTAGTTGGTAATGAAGTTGATTCGCTGTTTGGATGAACGAATGGATGGATGAATGGATAGATGGATAGATGGATAGGCAGTTAGCAAGCAGTCGCACACGGTTGATTCCAACATGTTTTCTCCATTTCCCCCCATTTCCCATCTCTTATCCATATACTGGCAGTCTGGCAACTCCCACAACTTTAAACTGTATTTGGGATCCCAAAAGAACTTAATTTATGTTTCGGTTGAAGCTGAAACCCTTTGCCAGAATGTCGCCAACGTATTTACAGTAAATAACAACAGTGCGGACAACAACAACAACTATTATAACAGCAACAGCTACAGCAACAACAAGGATCACTAAGTAGTTGCAAATTCAGGAGAAACAATGGCGTCAAAGGCACGAAATGGAAAACCGTTCGGTTCACTTCTGCGATAATTAGAAGCGACCTCGGCACGCTCAATTAGAAGCTTGTAAGCATTACACCGAGCTGCAAGGAAGGGGAAAAACGAAGAAGGGGCAAGAGGTATGAATTGGGACAAACACGAATATATAAACACTCTCTAACACAGTTGCACCAACAACAAGAACAACAGAAACTATAACCACAGCCAAAGGAGCAGGCAAAATGGCCGCAGTGCTGAAAGGAAACACGCGACTAGCTGCAGCTGGACTTGTTGTTTAGAAGAACGGGCAAAGGGGTATTCGGTTGAAGTTTAGGTGGGCTGACCAAAGAGTCATTGTTGACTAGAGGGAAGGCAGTGGGGGTAGCGGTGGTTTTAATGTCTTAATTAACTGTTTGCTGCACTCGTCGGAATCAGCAGGGAGGTAGGCGCAATTGTGGGTGGTGTAGTAGGAAGAGGGAGTGGAAGCAACGTGCTCAAACTGTCGCTATCGTTGTTGGCACTAAATAATGTCGAGGACACCGACGTCGTGCCTCAACTTATTTATGATTTGCAATTATTTTAGAAAGAGCCTCGATTCGGTTCAGCTTTGGATATAACTGTGGAGAGGTATTACAAGAAATGGCAATGGAGGGTTGAGGAGTTAGGTTCGCTTATCTGATTTTGGGATACACGAAGTGTGCATAAACGTGAACACGTCGCCATCATCAACACACACTCCAATACACACACACACACACAATTCATTGTTATATTGTATTTTTTGGTGGCGGCGCCAGACGAAAGTGTTCGCTAGACAAATGGCAAAAAGAGGAGAATGAAAAGATGGAAAGAGTAGGGAGTAAAGGGGTTTGGTGGTGGAACAGAGACTGGGCTTACATGTCACTTGGCCATAAAAAAGTTTATATCAGACATGAGGCAAAAACAATTTGCATATTATCCAGTGGATAACAACTTAATTTAGGATACGACTGAGAGTATTCCGTAACCGGCTGGGGAAGACGGGGAAGTACAATATGTGAGATAGATTTCTATTAGATAGTTGGATAGTACTGTTCTGAGAAACTGAATATAAAATTTAATTTGGTTGATGCTGCCAGGGACAAAGAGAAAGCGAAAGAGTGCGGAGCACGAGAGAAAAGTTGAACAATTATTTGACAACTGGCCTTTGACGCTTATCGCATTGTTTAGATGTGGCATGGATATCCTGTGGCATTGTGTGAAGCTACTGTTGCTGCTAATGCTGCCACTGCTCGGAGCTGACTTCCACCTGAAATGCAATCTATTTGCTGTCGTCGGTCTGACTTTTGACTGACGCCATATTTTCCGCAACATTTGCAATAGCCGTAAGCTCATCCGCTTGCACTTAAGGCAGCTGCTGGCAAGTCGTGACTTCTGACAAAGATGCATGCAGCATGCTGCAGGCAATAGAAGTATGCAGTGGGCACTATGCAACATCCAGTATGCGTTTATGGCCAACTATTGATCCTGTGCAGCCATTTCTCAATGTCTCATGACTTCCTGCTCCATGACGCACTAGCTCAAAGATGAGCTTCTGATATATAAGCATAATCAAACTGAAACTGAAGGCAAAACACTTTTCTACTCTCAATTAGTAGTCAGAAGGCAAAGTTGATAAGTGATTAGTTAGTAATGAGAAACTTTAGTAAAACAAACTTTGCTTTTAGATATCTAGTTAAAGAGCTATGCACAGAGAGAGAATGAGAGTGAAAGAAAAGTCTCTTTGTAGTCTCTTAGTAGAGAGCAGAGCAAGAGCTAAGCTAATTTTAAAAGGAATTTTATTTCCATATCTCGTTGAATGATTTAACAAAATGAAAGCCTTTGAAGTGAGTTTCATAAAGAGAGCTGTAAATGATATGATTAGAGGCAATTTCAGCTATACTTTCAGTTATGAAAGCAATCCTCTAATCTAATAGAAACTGCACAATGCGATAGAACTGCCAAAGGCTAAAGGCCAAGTCACAGTCAAAGTCAGAGCCAAAGGCAACCGGAGCCAAAATGTAATCGGTTTTATTTACTCTATGTGTGTGTGTGTGTGGGGGAGGACACACAAAGTGGATTTCGCTTTCTAAGCCACTTTTTTATATGCTGGCTGATGCAGCCATAAAAACGTATAAAAAGCATTTACTTTTTGGCCAGAAGATGAAGCACAGATACACGCACCTTAACTGCTTTTCCTTTAGGCAACTTTAAATGCACTCAACGTGGCTTTCACCTTTGGCTTAATGGCCAAATGCTTCAACTGGTGTCGAATAGGAGATGTTTTTTTTTTATTTAACCTGAAAGTGGCATCAATATTTTTTTTGCTCTAAGTGTGTGTGTATATGTGTATGTGTGTATGTGCTACTTTTTTTTGTTCCTATTTCACATACATGCACTTACCAACACTGCTTTAATGCACAACACTACGCTACGCTAATAAACTTGAAACTTTTGAGAGGGCCGAAAAACGAGTGAAAACTTTGCCATTGCCTGTCGCTTCTTGTTGCTGCCTCCCCTCCTGTATCACATCTATTACTGTACCTTATTGCTTTAACTCCACTAACGCTTTCTCTCTTTTTCTCTCTCTCTCTCTCTTTTCCTCTCTATCTCTTTTACATGGGCGCCAAAATGGCGCACGTTGGGCGCCAAATGAATTTCATTTTGCAGACGCAACGCGCGCAATTTTATTCACTGTCAAACAGAATTTGCTTCTGTGTTGCTGCTCCAGCACTGTGCCATGTGGCATGTCCCATGCATTTGCTCCACAACTTCTCCATGAGTTGAAAAAACTTTGCCCTACACTGTAAGAAAAAAACAACACATCGCATAGCATTGAAATTAATTTGCCAGCTTTTTTCTTTTGCTGCACAATTTTTGCGCTATTCCTCTTCTTCTTTTTTTTTGTTTTTGGCCATCAACTTGGGGCTGCCTTTTAAGCTAATTTGCTGAGTCCATCCATCTGTAGTTTTACTTCCATTCCAGTTCCATTTCCAGTTGCTGTTCCATTTTCATTACCATTGCCGTTGCCAAAAAAAAAAAGAAAAAGAGAAAATAAAATGATGAAGACTTACAAATAGAGAGAATTTTTAATTCATTTTTAGTTGTTTTGAGTCGTTGAATTAAGCGTTACCTAAAAGTCACTTAAATGTTGAAGAACGATAAGTTCGATTGCTATCGATAGACCAAATAGAGCAATAGACCAATCGAACTGATTGGCCACTCAAAATTTACGTTTGATGACAGGTCAAAAGCCGTTTTCAAGCCGTTAACAAGTTTTGCCTGCTGCTGATTGCTATTTGAATTGGTCAATGAAAATTGGAAAGAGAATGAATGAACTCTTCTCAAGCGAACCCAAAACCCCAATCCCAATCCCAATCCCAACCCAAATCCAAACCCCAACTCAACTGAAATTTCTGACTGCCTGCCTGACAGCCTGCTGTTAATGTTGCCCTGGCAACATGCGTCGAGAGCCGTCGTTTGGGCCAGAAACACTTTAACAATTTGCAATTGGCATATCGAGAGCTGTGCAGGACAGAGAATTAAGATGCACTCATGCATATGGACATGCCACGGACAAAAGCACTTCTACGACTGCTGGCTAGTGGTTGGTGGCAAATGGCAAGTGGCAAGTGGCAAGTGGCAAGTAGCAAGTAGCAAGTAGCACTTCTTTGGCATGGGTACACAATATGAACCCAAACTCCCTCTGACTAGGAATGTGGCAATAAATCACGCAACGTTGATTCCATGCAAAAAATTTTACAATGTTTTATTTAGGGTTCAACTTAATTTAACATAATTTAAAATGTTTTTTACGCTTCAACAAATGAATAACAATGATGTGGAAAAAAAAGCTTTGAATATTCCAACTATTATTATTATAATTGTATTTTTTATAAATTTAATATGAAATTCCATTATATTAATATAAATCACATCAAAATTCTGTATAATAAATTGAAGTTTGTTTCATGTCGAGTAACTCATAGATTAAGTTACTTCTTGTTTAGTTTCTAAGTATATACTCTAACTTGTTGAAAGTAACTCAAATAACTTAAAGTTAAGTCAAGAGGCGTCAACTTGTGGAATGTGTAGATAAAGGTCAAAGGGCATTTTGGCACTTAATAAAAACTTTTTGTTGCTTTTGCTGCTATTGCTGTTGTCAATTTTCAAGTTGACTTTAACAGCAACACAAGAAAAACCAATGAAATTAATTTCATGCTTCAACAAAACTCAAATCGTAAACAATTAGAAAATTGCTCTGGTAAATCCCCCAACCACACACACACACACACACAAATATATATACAATGTGTAGAGATTTGTGTTAACAAAAAAAAATAGAAAGAATTTTGGGTAAACCAATACAAAGACATGTGAAAATTGGGTTTCTTGTGTAGGAGACAGACAGTCCGGGGGAAGAAAAGAAAAGTCAAGATAAATCTTCAAGTTTTTCTTGGACTCTGCAATAAATGTCAGTTCATTGTCATGGCAGAAGTCCAAGACAGAGTTGACTCGACTCAACACTTACAGCCACATTGGCTATAACTGATCCAAACATACCCTATGAAGAGTTGAAGAGAAGTAGTTCAAAACTCATATGTAGAGGCAACCACTATTACATGAATTTCCTTTAATTTCCACTATATACCTATTTAATAATTAAACCTACTATAACTATAGTATACACCTTTTAGTATAGATTCCTGAGAGGTATATAAAACTGACAAGTTGCCGCCTATGAAATCAGCAGCAATTGTCAAAGTTTGCAGTTGCTTTGATTGGTTCAATTGTCCTGTTTGTCCTTCTTAGCTGGAGCTGGACATGCAATTAAAGTTTGCGGCTGTCTCAACCAAGATTCAATTTCAAAAAGGATGCTACCAACAGTACTCCCAAAAAAAGAGGACATAAAGACAAAGCCCAGCTGCCAATATCAATACCAATTCCAATAGCAATTCGAAGCACTTGAAGTGATTCTAAATGTTTTCATATGAAAAGTGCTCCACAAACTGCAACTTGGATACTTTTAATTGCTGGGACAAGTTTTACTGGTCAATTTTAAACTTATCAAAGATGCAACCAATGTTTGCTCATGTGGACACGAACAAGCAACAACTTGCAACTGACAACAGACAACTGACAACAGACAAGACACAGCTCACAACTAAATAAAACATCTGAACAAGTCGCAGGATACAAGACGAGGACACATATGGGGGAAGTTGGGTGATGATTCACTAACGGAGTTAAGTTGCTGTTGTTGTTGTTGTTGTTGTGTTGTATGTTGCTCATTGGGAATGTAAATACATGTGCGAAAGCGGCCACCTGAGAAATCAGCACGCCACGAAGGCGTCTCCTGTAATCCATTTTCATTCCACAATTTGTGGCATGTTACACAAATCGCTTTAGCATTGGCGCCCCGCAAAGTACTTGCAACAATAAAAATTGTGAAAAATTTATGAAAAATGCCGCGCGCCTCCCCTTTCTCGCTTTCCATTCCCCTTCTGCTATATGCTGTTGTTGTATTGATCTTAAATGTTATTTTATTCAATATTCAATTGAGTCGCAGCTGCGTTGATGCACGTGGGGAAATCAACAGCTGCCTCACTGGCAAACTCTTTAGATGAATCACGCAAGGATCCGTTAGCTGCTATCAAATACTCTTAACGGTATGAGTTGCTACACAGAATCGTGTTAAATGTGCCTAACTAACCACAAGAGCCAAAAACATCAAAGAGCATAAAGCAACATTCTCATTCTCGACTGTCTGCTGCTTCTTCTCCTTCTGCTGTTTCTGCTCCTCCTCCTTTATATGGTTAGTAGAATTTTCCCATCAGCTTGTAGGGCTTTTTCGCTTAATGTCTTCATATGCGTTGTCCTTGTGGCTGTGCCACAGATTTTTATGACATTGCAGCACATTCAATTTTACAGCTTATCAAAACAGTTGACACTTCACACAGCTCTTCAACCTACACCTCCGACTCTGCCTTCAGCTGTTGTTCCATACCCATCTTCAGCTTCAGCTCCTGTTTCACCTCCAGTTTCAGTTTCACTTTTGGTTGGCAGCTGGCAACCACATTGACAGTGACAGCAGCAACGACAACGATAGCAATGGCTGCAGGAACAGGTTCAGGACAAGCGGCTCCCTTGACGCCATTTACATTTTGGTTAACTGTAAATTGGCTTTGTTTTCGATGTATGTGTGTGTGTGTGTGTGTGTGTGTGTTTGTGGGTATACACAATATACACTCACAAAGTTTTTTGAAGCTCATTGAGCGCGTTAATTGATTTTCGCGCCATACAAAGACAAAGTTTGAAGCAGCATGGGGCAGAATGAAGCAAGGGACAAATACAGTGGCAGGAGGATACTCGAAGCAGATTGCAGAGCATGCGGTAAGCAATAGGCGGCACACGACGACAATGAAACAATGCAGAATCAAAAGGACCAAAAGGACTGACTGAGCCACTAAAAAGGCCAATTGTTGGCTGCGGCGTCGACATTCCGCCATTCCATACAAACACAATAAAAGCAGCAGCAAATGTGAAAGAAGAAGCCCTAAAAAATATGCCAACAATGGGTGGTGTGTGGGTGGTTGAAGTTGTACTACTACTAGTAGTAGTTAGTGTAGCTGGGAGGGGGGTATGTGTGTATGGGAGGAGAGGGACGAGGCAAGTGAAGCAATTTACGAAATGACATTATTTGAACGCAAAACATAAAGAAAAGCGAGTGAACAGAGGAAAATGGGAAAGAATTACTTGAACAACGAAAATAGACAGACAACGTTGGCCTCCACTGGCCGATATCCCTGCGTTGGAACCATCCCGCTACATTCCCTCCCTACGTTCCCCCTTAACCCAACAAACTCTTTAGTGTAAAACGGAGTTGCTGCCTGCCATTGTTATAATGGTTCTCGTTGTTGTTGTTGAAGTTTTCTATTTTGTTTTTCTTTTTCCTTTCCATTTTTTTTTTGATATTTTGTATAAAGCGACAGCAACAGCAACAACAGCAACAACAGCAACAGCAGCAACAACAACAACAACAACAACAGCGTCAGCTGCTGAGCGTCGTATGTTGTAAGTTTACATATTTTTACAAGAGGGCGAAACTATTTTTTTTCGCCACCTCATTTTTTTGTGTTCTCCTTTATCGTTGATATTGTCGTTGTTGTAACTGTTTGTATTTGTTATTGTTATTATTGTTGTTGTTGTTGTTTTAGCTTCATCGTTGTCCCTTGGAAAAACATTTTATAGCCTCTTGGCCGAGACGAGCAGAGGCCAAGGGCGAACGGACGTATACGGCAGGTCAATTGCAGGCGATTCTCAGAATTTTTTTGTTTTGCCATGTTACATATGTGTGTGTGTGTGTGTGTGTGTGTGTTTGTGCTTGTGTTTGTGAGTAGGGGTGTTTGTGGGTGTGTTTGTGTGTCTGTGAACAGAGTGTGGGAGTATGAGACATGAAATGCATGAAATGATAATAAAAACGAAATAAATTTTATGCAGCGTAACGAAGAAAGAGCAGAAGAAGGGCTTTGGAGAGGGGGAGCAAGTGGAGAGAGAGAAAAAGAATGGAGTCCAAAAAGTAGTATTGGATGCCATAGAGAACAGAGACAGAGAGTGACTAACCAAGCACAAGAACAGTTAAGAGGGGATGCAACACATAAAATAAATGAACTGCAACACAAACACATGCACACACACACACAGACACACTTATATATATACAGATATATCACACATATACAGATATGTATATATTATCAGAAATTCTTTATAAAACAAATGACTCAGCTATTAACAGTACTAAAGAAGAATATACTGGAAAAGTAAAAATATTTTATCTTTTGCATCTTTTCATATGTTTTAAATTTACGTAAATTTTGCAGTAAAATTTTCACCTTTTCTTTTCGCATTTTCCTCCCTTTATAACACTAAATAAGAGAATACAATAGCTGTGCTCTCATGTGTGTGCTCTAACACTTTATATATATGCATGTATGTATGTGTGTGTGTGTGTGTGACTGTATTTGCATAGATTTAAAAGCACATTTTTACACAAAGGCTTTTAATTAAAAATTTTAAAATCATCGACTATCTGCAATCACTGGACTAAAGCCTTTGCTCGGATTTACCTTTTGTCCAGCCAATATTTACTCAATTCTAATATGATTTTAAATTTCTAGTTATCTCTATATCTCTATATCTGTCTCTTTCTCTCTCTCTCTCTCTCTCTTTCTTTGTCTCACTCAGTACACTGCCGTTCTCTATGTCTGGTGACCCTGTCAGATTTTATTATTTGCTCATGTCAGGCGTATGCAGAGTGCGAAAACAAATAAGAACACATTTACATTCAACCATTTATAAATATATATGTATACATTTACATATATATATATATATCTATATTATACTTGTCTGTTTGTATATCAGAAGTCACATATATATATATATATACATATATATTGTGCGAGTAACGAACCAAATTGCTGTTACGACTGCATCCATCAATTCATCATGTTGCCAGCTTATGAAACGTCAAGAAAAAAGTTGAGCATCAAAAATCTCTATATATAATATATATATATATTTATATAAGACCCAACCTGAATTCGAATTAAAGGCTAGCCGATGTTGTTTGTCTTAAGTTTATATATATCCTCAATCCCGTATCGTTCGTATTGAGTTTCTTCTATGCGAATTGTGATTTTTCGCTATGTAAAGGAAGCAAGAAACGATTTCAGTTTTTGGTTTTGAATCGAATGACCACACGAAGTGTGTCAGTTATTTTTGGCAGTGTAATGTAAAATTTGTGCAGGTTAAACATATTGAACACAAAGTAAAATGGTTCAATTTATGCCCAAGAGAGGAGAGAGAGAGAGACAGAGTGTGAGTAAAAAAGAGAGGGGAAGAATTTGAATGCAATTGTTGCCAGAAAACCAATGCCAAAGACAGATGCAATTATGCAAATGTGTGTGTGTCTGTGTGTCTATGTGTGTGTGTGTGTAAAAGCAACAATGCATAATGAATGCTCTACGATGCGTGGGTGTTCGATGTGTTTGTGTCATGTTCAATATGCACTTACACACATATACACACACATACACACATTAACATACAGATAAAATGCAGCAGCCATTGCCCAGTGATGCGTGTAACTGAAACTGAGTGAATGTGTATGCAATACTATGCGTGTCGGTGTGTGTGTGTGTGTTTGCGAGTGTATATGTGAGTGCATTCAGTTGTTGTTTGTTTGCATGCCATGTTGCACTGACCCTTTGATTTATCAAATGAAATTGTTAATTTGCAACCAAAGCCAATTTAAGTTGCACATGTGGCACAATCCATGTTACTCTCTACTCCTTATAAGCTATATATATATATATATACATATCTCTCTCTCTCTTACTCTCTGTTTGTATCTTTGCTTTGCTTCTATAACTGTATTTTTATTTGTATGTTTGTATATGTGTTTGTGTGTGTTATGTGTGGCAAAAGCCACAGAAAATGTGCAACAACCTCATCAAGTTGCTGCTACATTGAGAATTGCCAATAATTGACTATAACTGCAACAACATCAACATCAACATCAACAGCAAAAGCAAAAGCAACAGCAACAATTGCAGTTAATGCAGTTTCAGTTTCAATTTCAATTTAAATTTATGTTGCAAATTTTCGGCTTTAGCTTCGGTTTCGGGTTTCGCTTGGGCTTTGGCTTCAATTTCAGCTGCACTTACGGTTCTTGCCACAAAACGAATATTCAATTAAATTTGCCGTTCGGACAATTAATCGATTTCGATTTAAATTTTAATTTAAATCAATTGCAACGCAGATTTGTTATTGTTAATGCTTGCGATATCCATTTGCTGCGGCTTAATGAGTACCTACATATATACATATGCATGTGTGTGTGTGTGTGTGTGTGGTGGCATAGAGATCAATATCAGACACAAAAATGCGTTTTCCATAACCAGATTGATGGCGATTTTAATTGGCATTGATTGCAAAATAACAATTGCTTTTAATAATACACACAAACACACCCACACACACACACACACACACACACATGTAAATATACATATATATATATATATGCATTTATTGTTATGCATACACCACACAAACCACACACACTCACTTATATACACAGTGTTAGGTGAGACCTTAACAAAGCTTGCCACATGCAACGAACGCTCAATCAAAAATGATTGCATAATTCTATACTACCCTACCCCTCCCTCACTCGCACTCTCTATCTCTTTCTCTCCCTCTTTCTGTCTATCCCTTTGGTGTGTTTTGTCTGTGGCAACTCCAAAAGGGATATAGGGTAGCTCTGTGGTCAGTCAGAAGAGACACTCTTGTTGTTGCTACCCAAAGAGTGGACACACATGCAATTTCCGTTGCATAAGCAAAAAGGGTTACCAGAAAAACCATATCCTTCTACCATTACTACATCAAAGCCAGTTGGTATCATATACAGTAGCTCAATTGTATACCTGATATGAACTAGTTCATTTAAGAACACTTCCTTTAAACTTAAAGTAGAAACTCAATTTGAATAGATTCGTTTTATTCATCAAATCACATTGAATGTGTCTCAATCAGTGCCCAGAAACTTAAATCAACGCAATTACTAAAGAAGGAGGTGGAGAAGTGTAAAACATATAAGCAGCACATTTCCATAGAACTTCCCCCTGTTCTCCCTAGAAATGTGACAAGCCACATTTCATCCGCATAGTCTTTTGTTTGACGCAAAATTCAATTAACGCGCGACGAGCACGAAATCCACAGCCAATTTACAGTCAACCAACATTTGAATGACTTTCATGAAAATGGTCTCTGTTCGGTGGGATTCCCTGAAAGGTGTGGTAGGGGATGTGAAGGGAGAGTGTGGTGGTATACTCTTTGATATAAGTTATAAAATTTAATGTGCCATCATGGTCGTAAAATCTGTGTGAGACGATACCGTCGACAACAACTCAATGAAGTTGCCACATACTCGTACAATATAAAGTCATAAAACGGAAGGCAACACGACACGGGGGTATAAAAAGAGAACGAAACAGGACGAAAGCACTATGAGAGAGAAAGAGAGAAAGAGATAGAGGAAGAGAGGGAGGGAGTATAAAATGGAACATAAAGCAGCCAAATATGCATGATGATGTACGAGTCGTAGGAAGTTACCCAGAGATAGACCAAGAGTGTAAGTAAGGATGAGGCCAATCCACTGAATGACTGGTGGACTGGCTAACTTGCTGGTTGCCTGGCTGGCTGGCCGGTTGTTTGGCTGGCTGCCTGTCTGAGCGGCTTTGTTGGCTTGCTATCCTTGCTATTCTCAATGTCCTGACTATAGTTACTATCGCTGCTATTTACTGTTGCTGCTGTTGCTGCTGCTGCTGCTTTAAGCGAATACTTGAAATTCCCTTAGCGAATGTTGACGTTCGAATGTCGGCCTCAACGAATGGTTACAGCCCCCTGTTGAAGTGCTGGAAAAGGCATGGTAAAGTGATGGCCCACCTCTGGTGGCTACCTATGGAAAACCAGGCCCGTCAAGTGTTGATAGGAAGGCATTTTCACAGGTGTTGCTTGCAGCTGATTTAAATTATTCGCATGTTTGGCTTTTGGCCGTGGCCAGAGCATAAATTCCCCAGTGCGGGAATGTAAGTCCATTCCATTTCATTTCATTGCAAGAACCGCAACCGAAAGCTGACCGAAAGCAATTGGCCGAGATAAGATGTAATGGCTTTTTATGGGCCAGCCCCTATAGTTATCTGCAGGAATTACGAGCATGGCCAATGTCTGGTTGACCAAACGAATGGTTGGTGCAATGGTTTGCCTTTAGTTCCAGCTTTCAGTTACATTTATAGCTCTACTTGCAACACAGCTTTAAGTACTAACTGAAGTCAATGACACTTGGCCAAATACAAGCATATGCTCATGGCCAGCAGCCACCCAAACAACTTGGCAGTTGCCAGCTTAATGGGCGTTGAATGATTTAGCAGAACTGTGAACTGCCGACTCAACAGACAACTCTGAAATGCCAGAGCTTCTCCTCCTTGTTAGCCATGTTTGTTGCCAAGTTTTTGCAGTTGCAAGTGCCACCAGATGTGCATTTCCCACGTGTATCAGCCCACGTTCGATTCATTTGATTCATTTGAGCTGCGCCTTGCACTGAGTCCCGGCCGCAATTTACATTCAATTTAGATCAATACCGCAGCGCATAATGGTGGAAGCCTCTTGGCTAGAAACAAGTCTCGCCACAATGAGCAGCTGCTCCAGAGGGGGCAGGCAGACAACGTTTTGTATCATACTTTTTTTTTATTGTTGTCTCATGCAACCCCATATCAGCTCAGTCCTCAGCTCAGGGTTCTAGTTGCTCTCTCAACATGTTGATTTCTCAGGTGCTCGCTTTCGCACATGTATTTACATTACCAATGCAACCGAAGGAGCAGCAGGAGAGTCACTCCCATCTATCCAACACAATACTAACCACCTACTCACTTTTGATATTTTGTCCCGGTCCCATGACTGTTCTACCCAGCCCTTTCCTGTCTTCTTCCTTTTCTTACCTAACTGAGTTGCGGTCGTTCTTCTGTTTGCTTTGACTTTCCTTGACAATTGTGTTTGAAAGTTGTTCAGCTTCGTGTTCCTTGTTCCTTGTTGGCTGTTGCTTGTCCCTGTTGTAGTTGTGTTATTCCATGTTGCCCTCGTCCATTTTCATGTTCAGGGACAGACATAAACACACACATTACTTGCATCTTTGATGAGCCCCAAAGTCATGTCTGGCCATGCTTCGGGCCAACTTGGCACACTCAAAACTTGTGTCACAATTAAAAGTATCAAAGTTGCACTTTGTGTAGTGCACTTTTCATATGAAAACACTTAAACTACAAAAGTTACTCACTTCATGGCATTGAGACAGTTCATAGAGTGCTAAAACCACAAACCTTAATTGCAGGATTGCTACAACTAAAGACAATTGGCCAATCAAAAGACTTAAGGGAAACTTTCTCTGACATCTTAGGTGGGACAATTGACACAAGAAAATTAATAGACTAAGGTCAATTTATAACAAATTGAACTCCTTTGATAAAAACATTTTACCCTATACAATTATACCTTAATACCTAAGTCAATTTTTATATTTAGATATTCTCCTCGCACCTATGTGCTTCCACCCTTTGAATCCCGAGTTCCTCATAACATATTACCCCTACCTCGTATTCAATCCTAGACTTTATTATTCATAGCACATGTGCTATAACTATAAAAATGTAAGCCTCCTTTGAAAGCTTTTTTCTTTCATTTACCTTTTCCACTGAGGGATTTTTATTGTTCCATATGTTTTTCCTTTTCTTTTATTTTTCTTTCATTCCCATCTAAAAAGAACTTTATAATGTATACTTCATTCGCACCTTTCCTTTTGGCTTTTCTTTGGTTTCTTCTTTCAGTTTTGTTGCTTGTCGCCTCTTTCGACAACAATTATTTTCAATTTGAGTTCTGCGAGCCATGAAATTAATTTCATTTGCTTCCCTTAAATCTGCTTGCTTCCCGCTTTCTTCTTTATCAATATATTTGCCGTAATTTACACACATACTCCGATATGAGAAGTTTTTAAAGCTCTCAAACCATTCAAGTACAAACAGAGTTGGATGAGTGTTGGGATCTGGTTAGGAGTAGCCTTTGAAATGATGTGGCAAGTGTTGATGTGCAATGAAATCAATCTTTGTTGACATTTGGACGCTTTCATCTTGGTTCGATTGGTGGGTAAGGCGGAGGTCTGTCACCTTCGTTCATTGTTGTTCATAATTGAGGGTTCTATTGTTTGACCAAGGACAATGGTAAATATTGTGTGCACAACAATTGAATCCTTACAGCTTTTGGTTTTGCTTTTTGTTCTGGTTTTGCTTTGGGGCTCGCTTTAATGGGAAAATGTAACAAAATGGAATACTAAAACTCGTATATATTATACTAATTCTTCTCATCTGGCTGCCATCTCTTTATTATGCGATTCATTTTCATCCACTTTATTTCAAGTTTATCTCAATTTGAGCTAACTGCCTGCCCCTGCCATCTGCATTTTCTTCTGCACTTCATAAAATGCGATTACTAATCGCTTTGTCTACATTGCCCCTTGTAAATGTTTGCCATTGACTTGTTTTGTGCTTGGGTCTAGTCTGGTCTACTCAGGTCTAGTCTGGCTCTTGCTGCGGGCCCTTTTTGCAATCTCTTAGTCATCGTCTCCAAAACGAAAAGGACACGCCCACTGCACAAGAATTTGCCAGCTCATCATTTGTGCAACGCTGTGTAATTAAAGGCGCTCCAAAAAGCTCGACCACAGCTGAGACAGTCAATCCAGGGAAGCTAACAGAGCCCAAGGCACTCAGTCAAAGGGACTTGTATGAGTTGACTGCCCATGTATATAACACTCTATGTTTGTGTGAGAGTGTGTGTATGTATGAGTGTGCTGCCTTTTCATGTTGATTATGCTAATTTCAAGTCGACTCTGAACATGAAATTCTAGTGAACATGTTCACCATGTTCACCACCAGCTGCAGGACCAGGAGCAAGAGCAGGAGCAGGAGCAGGAACAACTGAGCACAAGGAGCAGCTGAGCTGTAAGCCTGTCAGCAGCATAAATCCATCCATGGAATCCACTCACAAAAGGTTTGTCGATGTCGACGTCAACGTCTTTGGCTTGAGCCATATCCGCTTCACTTCCGTCGCATTTTCCACTTCCACTTCCGCCGCGGGGCACACAAGCAATCCCGTTTGCCACTTTAATGAAAAATGCTGCATAATCTTAACCCCTACCCCAATCTCAACCCCATTACAATGCTCCTTTACTATTAACCACTTAGGTGTTGTTGCCTCTCTGCGTAATTAAGGCCATCGAGAAGTGAAAGCAATGCTCGTGTAGTCACAGCTTTGGCCATTAACTCCACACTTCGATGGCTAAGCACAAAGTAGTACGAGACTCACAGAATGAATACATCTACATCCAAAAAGGATCAACTGAAGAAGAATGAGTGCGCTCTCATGGCTTGGAGGAAAGAAGGATGGTAGTATGAAAGTATGGAAAATGGAAAATATTTGGATGCGGGCGCCATCAAAAATAAGAAAGGAAAAAATGCGACTGTGAATTGTGCGCAGCTGACAGTTTTGAAAAATGAAAGCTTGCCAGGGCCTGTGTGTGTCTATATGGGCGTGGCAGTAGAGCCATAAAACAGCGGAAGCGCCACTGTGCCGCAAATGTGCCGGAAAATATGGCGTCAGTCAAAAGTCAGCACAGCGCGCTTAATGCACGCGACAGCAAATAAATTGCATTTGGGTGCAACCATTCCCTATTCCCTCTCTACTGTAGGGAAGGGGCATTCCTTTGGGACTGCTTAAACAAAATATAAAAAAATGTAACCTGTAAGGAGCAATTGCCATTGCACATTGGACCACCCGCAGCGGGTGCACCACCATTGGACCACCCAGCGAAAGGTGCAAAATGCGAAATAATGGGGAAAAAATGTAGAAAAAACTGCAAAAAAAAGTACAAAAAGCATTGAGACTTTTCCGGTTTGAAGAACTAATAAAGCATCAGAACAGTGCTCCAAGAACAACTTCATAAGCCAGCACAATTCAATGAAGTGTTCGACTGGAATAATATGCATTCAAGATATTCCTGATCCCAGAATACAATACAAAGGATAAGAAACTTATAAACCGTATAAAAGTTTGAACAAAATTAAAAATAATTTGCTCGAAATGGAAATTTTTTTCGCATATTAAAGAACTTTTTCAGCTTTCAACTGGTTGTCATAAGTTTATTTTAATTGGTATAACATCCAACCAGACAACAAGCTCCTAACTCAATCTCTCACTCTTACTTCTCTCTCACACACTCCATATTTCATTCTTTTTCTGTTTTTCATTCTGTCCCTACGCAATACGTGTAGGTCTGTGTCAGAGTCGTATCCTAAATTAAGTTGTTATCCACTGGAAAATATGCAAATTGTTTTTGCCTCATGTCTGATATAAACTTTTTTATGGCCAAGTGACATGTAAGCCCAGTCTCTGTTCCACCACCAAACCCCTTTACTCCTTACCCTTTCCCTCTTTTCATTCTCCTCTTTTTGCCATTTGTCTAGCGAACACTTTCGTCTGGCGCCGCCACCAAAAAATACAATACAACAGTGAATTGTGTGTGTATTGGAGTGTGTGTTGATGATGGCGACGTGTTCACGTTTATGCACACTTCGTGTATCCCAAAATCAGATAAGCGAACCTCCTCAACCCTCCCTTGCCATTTCTTGTAATACCTCTCCACAGTTATATCCAAAGCTGAACCGAATCGAGGCTCTTTCTAAAATAATTGCAAATCATAAATAAGTTGAGGCACGACGTCGGTGTCCTCGACATTATTTAGTGCCAACAACGATAGCGACAGTTTGAGCACGTTGCTTCCACTCCCTCTTCCTACTACACCACCCACAATTGCGCCTACCTCCCTGCTGATTCCGACGAGTGCAGCAAACAGTTAATTAAGACATTAAAACCACCGCTACCCCCACTGCCTTCCCTCTAGTCAACAATGACTCTTTGGTCAGCCCACCTAAACTTCAACCGAATACCCCTTTGCCCGTTCTTCTAAACAACAAGTCCAGCTGCAGCTAGTCGCGTGTTTCCTTTCAGCACTGCGGCCATTTTGCCTGCTCCTTTGGCTGTGGTTATAGTTTCTGTTGTTCTTGTTGTTGGTGCAACTGTGTTAGAGAGTGTTTATATATTCGTGTTTGTCCCAATTCATACTTCTTGCCCCTTCTTCGTTTTTCCCCTTACTTGCAGCTCGGTGTAATGCTTACAAGCTTCTAATTGAGCGTGCCGAGGTCGCTTCTAATTATCGCAGAAGTGAACCGAACGGTTTTCCATTTCGTGCCTTTGACGCCATTGTTTCCCCTGAATTTGCAACTACTTAGTGATCCTTGTTGTTGCTGTAGCTGTTGCTGTTATAATAGTTGTTGTTGTTGTCCGCACTGTTGTTATTTACTGTAAATACGTTGGCGACATTCTGGCAAAGGGTTTCAGCTTCAACCGAAACATAAATTAAGTTCTTTTGGGATCCCAAATACAGTTTAAAGTTGTGGGAGTTGCCAGACTGCCAGTATATGGATAAGAGAAGGGAAATGGGGGGAAATGGAGAAAACATGTTGGAATCAACCGTGTGCGACTGCTTGCTAACTGCCTATCCATCTATCCATCTATCCATTCATCCATCCATTCGTTCATCCAAACAGCGAATCAACTTCATTACCAACTACAGACCATGTGTATATGTGTGTTTTTCAGGGTAAGTGTGTGCATGTATGTGTGCAAATTTCCTGTTCTGCTTTTTACGGCGGCACGTAATCAAATTAAGCAATTACTTCTCCCTCCTCATACTCGCTCCACTTGCACCAGAAGCAGACTAGCTTGAACACATTGCAACCACATCCACATCGACATCGACATTGACATCCCCTTGATTATGGGGCAGCTGTGTGAGCTCTGTGCAACTTCAAGGGAAAGCCAAACGTTTACAGGAAGTTAAAGCTACAACTGTATACAAGGAAATGGGAAAGGGAACAACAAGGGGTGAGGATGAAGGAAAAGGAGAGGAAGAAAGAGGGGGTGCAGAAATTGCAGCCGACAATCATAACAGTAAACCTTGCTCAACAAATTGAGAGCTCTTAAAGGGCAACAGTTCAAAGTGTTATTTATGACTGTCTCCTCCCTTGGTCCATCCCTACACATGGGACTTCCCGTTCTATAGAGACTATTGGTACCCTTCCCACATAGATTTTACAAACTCTTTCCTTAAGTCAATAGATCCTGTTTTCATTATTAGTATGATAATCGTTTGGCTTATGGCCAATTAATCAACTGCACACCAAAGCCCAGTCCCAGCCAGAATATTTCCATTGAATTATGTATATCCAAAACCACACCCAGTTCTGGTCTAGACTCTTGACTCTCCCAACTGGAACAAACATTACAAACATAACTTAGACCTGTTTCAAGCTAAACTACAGCTGCCAGCGATATATTTATGGATCACTTGGGTTCCTTCAACCCGTCGAAACCATGTCGGTAATTAACAGTATTGAATTTGGCCGAATGTTAGAGAAAACATAATCCGTTTGAATGGGTCAACCCGAAAGTGTTTATGTTTAAGAGTCGAGTTTACTTCCTTCTTCCTTGGCACGTCTTCTATAATCGCTGAGCCCATAAAACCCTAAAAGCTTTCCTAATTGTAACTGACCACGCAGCAATGCAACTCGGTTGCGTTTTGTTTTCATTTTCATTTTCCATTTCTATTTATATTTCTGTTGCTGTTGTGTTGAAAAAATAAAGAACGAAACGACCGACTGGTTGCATGGGGACAATTTGTGAATGGCAGTCGAGAGCCTTAGAAGAGCGCTTCGGACGGGTAAGCAGACACTGTGAAGGATTCCCTCGCTGACCTAATGAGCCATTTAGCCAATTGGGGTTAATGGCTTATGGGTAGGTGGTTGAATGGAGAAGGAGGTGGGGTGGAGCATGACTAGGCAACGCCTTTCAGCTGTTTACCACTCACGAGTCATTGATAGGGTCTATGTATATACATTCTTTAAGTTAGTATTAAACTTGAGGACCAAAGAGTTTCTCCTTATGTTAGTGGACTTCATCTTCATCTTTAACTTCATCTCTTTATTTTCATATTTGGCTTATTTATTGGCAAACATTTTGGTCACGTGCGGGTTACGTGAGTATTTTTGGGTAACTTTGCGACGCGTCATGAACTTGAACGAGTTCTAAGTTCGTAGTTGAGAGTTCAGACTTGCAAACTGAGGGCTACTAGGGGAACCTTTCCCTAAAGCACCACAAAACTGCATTGTTCTAACCCCAAAAGATGTACCAACTGCAGCTCATGGAATTTTTCCAACGGCATCTACTCTGTGTCAGCTTAGTCCTTAACTTGTTGTTCGACTTTCAGTCCAGTTGTGTTGATTGGAATTACGATATCGTTTGAACCTTGTAAGCCTGCGTGTCAGACTGTGAACCACCTCTGCTGACCAAACCAATTGCACCCGTCATTTACACAGCTTAGTCCTTGTCTAACAGGACACGACATAAACACAACACAACTGGCTTTCAATTGGTATTCAGTTAACGGTTTACATTGCAGCGGGGCTCCAATTGCAGGAGCACAAGAAGAATAGTTGACTGCGATTCATTCACATGTCTTCGATTTCAATTTGTCATTGGTTTCAGTTTTTAAATCGCACAACCCCACACACCCCACACACACCTAGACACACATACACAAGTATAGGTACAACCACTGACACCGACATCAACAAACCAGGAATCTGATGAGCTTCGAGTGGAACTGTAATTGGAAGCTACTGAAGCGAGCTGTCTGAATGTGAATGTGAACCTGCTGTCATCCTGTTACCCTGTCAAACGTCACATGGCAACTCTATGAGCTTGTTATGTTATGAGCTGGTCACACCGAACAACAGGGAGTTGAGGGTGACTTTCGCTTATGCTTCCTATTTGAATGACAGATTGCTCCATGGCAACTCGTATATTAATTGTGGGACAGGTTGAAACAGTACTCCTTCTATCCATCGCTTTAACTTTTCACTCATCTCTTAACTCTCTTGGGAAACTTGGCCTGAAAGCAAACGCATGTTGCCCGGCCCTTTCTGGGGCTCAATTTCATTCATCTTCCAGTCAAAGCGAGTGCCAACATCGAACTTGGTCTCCGTTCATCCCAATTAGGCTGTGCATCAGTTTTTTATCTTCTCTCTGATCTCTTTTTCTTCCTTAAAGTAACTTAAATTAGTATTTTATAGCTCATTTCCAATTCTATCGATTCCATGGAGTCTATAGAATTTTGAGCTATGCTCGTATCTTATTATTCATCCAACGAGTCCTTTGCATCCTCCGATAACGAATGCTTATCAGTTAATGTGGTGTTTTATTGAGTTATGGAAATTTGCAAGCGTTCATTGAGTTTGTTGCTGAATATTGCAGGATAGAACAGAATATTGCACGATATTCAGTACTGATGCCTGACTGCTGACTGTTGACTGGCGGGCAACCGCAGACATATTTTCCAATTCATTTCATCACGTGATGTGTATGAGCTCCCGAGGCATCTAAAATACAAATATCATCGGTAAAAAGCGTAGCCATGTTTCTATCTCTTTATCATATACTGGCCATATCCTTCCACAGCAGGCTAGTACGCCACTACGACAGCCATTTTGTGCAACAGCTACATCTCTATTATCATCCTCATCAGACCTATCATCGATATCACACTCCCCCTCCACATATATCTCCATAGATGAGTCGCTTTTACGATCGGATGCTAATAAAGACCTCCGCCATTTGGATGTCTGCCTCTGGGTTGGATTCGGAGTTAGTGTCGGCGTCGGCATCGGCGCCAAGTTGCATAATTCAATTACATCCGATGTAGACTCATAAAACTAAATCAAAGAAAAACAAAACGTCACGCTTCATTTACTTTAGTATAGAGTCCGCCCGGGTCGCTTCAGCGTGCTCCCCATTGTGAACACATGACATCCCATCCTTTATACCCCATCCTATTACATCATCCCCATCTTGGGTACCCAGTTTCTCATCCCGGCAATCCAGACAGTTGCCACAATAGTGTCTAGTTCTGCATCTCTTCCAAAAAAACACATATTTGGCGCTTCTTATAGCCTTCTTACCAGACAGAAAGAAGCAATAAAAGCGTCAAGTAAAGAAATTGTTCATAGTTCTGAGTCCGTTGTCCTCTTTCCGAGGCTGTTGTCCCTTATCCCATGCATAGGCAGATTCTTCATGTTGCTACGCTGCTTATCCTTTTGGCCGATTGCCGACTTTTACCCACTTTCAAGTGGATCCTGACAGTTGATGGTTACTTCTGATGGCAAGAAAAGTTTTTCGTCGCTTCCGATAACATATCCACCCTTCCCTGCTGTGAGGGAGTAGTATGAGGAGCAGAAACATACGGGTGGGAATCGAGTTTCTGCCTCAAAGCATCAAAGAATTTACTCGCGCCTGAGTTTAGTGGGTGCAGAAAGTTTGGCGAGACTTTGATATTAATTCTAGTTCTCCCTCTCTTTTTCTATTTTTCTCTCCACAAGAATAATAATATCGTAAAAGCTGATTCCCATGACTGATTATACTTAGTTTCTCTCAGTGTAGTTCCCTTTATGGCTGCCAACAAACCAACTACAAGCAAACTACTTACTTGGCCTTGGCCTGAGGCTCTGTTGAGTCTGAAACTTGTTGGCGGATTTTGAATTAGTGCCAAGCATAAAGTGTTGGCCCATTATTATCTTTCGGACTTCATAACTTTACTCATAAAATCTTGTTAGTTCCAAAAATGTTATGCTCTTGATCTTGGTCTTGGTCCTTCAAAGCAGATCACGTAGAGAGTCAATAAAAGCAAAGTGTAACGTATAAAGTTATTTGCAGTTGGTTTATAAGTTGGAGCCAATTTGTAGGTTATTGACCCATATGTCCCTGCCAATACCAACGCCACTGACATTGCTACTTTCACTGCCACCAATGCAATTCCCAATATATCGAGGTAATAAACCAATTCGGAAGAGTACGTGTGGCAGTAGAAAACTCCTAACTAGGAACTGGCATCTGGCCATAAGCTCTACAAAATCTTTAAATGGAACCCAAATTTAAGATACCAAAATTAAACTGCGAATGGCAACACCTTCCCCTTGCAGCCCCCTTTGTTGAAAATTGTGGTGAATAATTAGCCCGTTTGCCTTTTTGTAAAAAAAGAGCAAAGCGGAGCTATTGGAAATGTGCAAAATCCAAAAGTATGTAACACATAGAAATAATCATCGGAGACCCCATAAAGTATATATATTCTGAATCAGGACGACAAGACGAGTTCATCTAGCCCTGTCCGTCTGTCTGTCTGTCCGTCTGTCCGTCTGTCCGTCTGTCCGTCTGTCCGTCTGTCCGTCTGTATGAACGCCTGTTTCTCAGAGACTATAAGAGCTAGAGCAACCAAACTTGAAATCTAGATTCGTTATGTTCGTAGGTTATACGAGTTTGTTTTTGATTTTTGAATTTCCTCCCCTGACCCCCGCAAATCGAAAAAAACGATTATTAAGCACAATTTTCAACCGATCAAATTTATTTTTGGCACACATCATAATTAGACCATTCTTGATCGATGTTGTAAGTCTGGGTAAGATTGATCAAAAATCTCGGAAGTTATAGATCATCAAAAGTGGCGTTATGGGCCCCGGGGGGGTATAGTAGCGCGCGCAAAATAAGAGCTACAGCAACGAAATTTGGCACCTAGATTCGTTATGTTCGTACGCTATACGAGTATGTTTTTGATTTTTGAATTTCCTCCCCTGACCCCCGCAAATCGAAAAAAACGATTATTAAGCACAATTTTCAACCGATCAAATTTATTTTTGGCACACATCATAATTAGACCATTCTTGATCGATGTTGTGAATCTGGGTAAGATTGGTCAAAAATCTCGGAAGTTATAGATCATCAAAAGTGGCGTTATGGGCCCCGGGGGGGTATAGTAGCGCGCGCAAAATAAGAGCTACAGCAACGAAATTTGGCACCTAGATTCGTTATGTTCGTACGCTATACGAGTTTGTTTTTGATTTTTAAATTTCCTCCCCTGACCCCCGCAAATCGAAAAAAACGATTATAAGGTACAATTTTTAGCCGATAAGATTTCTTTTTCGCACACATATTAAGTAGACCATTCTTCATCTACGTTGTGAGTTTCGTTAAAATTGAACGAAAAACACGGAAGTTATACAACAATAAGTACAGCGCTATAGAGCGTGGGGGGCTAAAAGGCGCGCGCAATGGCCAAGTACGTGCAGAACTGTGTGTATGTATGAGTATGTGTGTATGGCTGTATATGTAGGCAAATGGGCTCTCGTAGTCGGGTACACTCGACTACAGACTTCTTACTTGTTTTTTTTTTGTGTATTACGGTGGGAGTTAGGCGGGGAAATTCAAAAATTTAAAACAAACTCGCATGGCGTATAAATACATAAAATATATATAACGAATCTAGATTCCAAACTTGGTTGCTCTAGCTCTTAAAGTGTAATCTCTGAGAAACAGGCATTTAAACAGACAACATATAGACCCAAACAAACGGACAGATGGACATGGCTAGATCGAGTCCTGATGAAAAATATATATACTTTATGGGATCATAGATGATTATTTAGATTTTAAACATATCCTTAGCTTCCTTTTAGAATTTTTTAAAGGCAAAGGATTAAAAGAATTGAAGTAATGCTCTAAAATATGGCAAGAAACCATTTAACAGAATTAATACAAGGATAGGAAACGTAGGAAACATCCATTTTAGAGTTTCCTTTGTTATGCAATAAAAAAAAAGGATTGGAGATTCTAACGAACTGGCTACAGTCCTTGGACACATCTGATACTTGTACATCTTTTATATTTTTGCACACTTTTGCTTCTGAAATGTTTGATATGAGAATTTGCAACCATTTGTAAACCGGCCAAAACTTGACAGCCATTCAAGGACTCCGTTATATGGGAACCTTGGACACGACTCGGTCAAGTGTGAATAATGCAGTAAAAAGAAAATAAAAGAGCATCTTGAGGAGAGTCGGGAAAATCTTTACTTTTTATGATGTCGCCAAAGGGCACCATTCAGAACTGCAAATGCAACTCCAGCTGCAGGCTGTCAGGACTAGTTTCTAGCGGCAATTTGTCCGGCGCCACTAATACTCAAGTTTTGTAGTTCACGAGTTGGTTAAGTCCATTGAGAAAGGGGAGAAGTGTAGTGGGAAGTTGTTTGGGTGCGGGTCACGTGCCCATTTTGTTTACATGCCGCATTAAGAGGATTCCTTTTCGTTTTATTGCGATTTGATTCTATTTTCTGTTTGTTGTTATCCTGCCTCGCGTGCCACACACACACACATACATCCATACAGACACACACACTCACTTACTCACATACTGTTGCAACCACAGATCGAGTCTCACATATTTGTTTTTGTTCTCGCAATCGCCATCGCCATAGCATTCGTATTATTATCCTTTGCCTTATCCTTATCCCTCTTTGCAGAGTACTTTGAGTCCTTCCCCTTCGTTTCCGTCTCTCCATATCCCTGACTGATGGGGTTGGTGTGAACTTTGCCACTTTGCTGCAGCTTTTTTCCAGTTCCTGCAACTATTTAAAAGTCTGTCAGTTGTTTTGTTGCTGTTGTTGTTATTATTGTTGGTGTTCTTATTGTTATCCTCCTTTGGCATTCACATTCCACATTTGTTGCACGGGGGAAGGTTGTTTTAACCTTTCCTCCTCCTGCCTTCTGTAATTGCTTTCTGTTTGCCTTGGGATATAGTTGGACTCATTACTCGAAAGTGTTGTTTCTTTCTCCTTTGCTGATACGAGTAACTGCACGTCTGGTGGCTTAGTGGTTCTGCTCTTCTTATCACTTATCAGTTATCAGTTAGCAGTTCCAGTTGCTGTTTGAGTTGTTGTTTGTGTTGTAAAACACTCTGCAATGCAACCATTCGGATTAGTCTGAGTTTTTCAGCAGGAAATTTCTTTGGCTTGAACTTAATGGTCGCAATAGGCACGTGGCTTCTTAGAGATTTAAAATTATAATCTTCAATTTAAATTATTGTTGCACGTGTTTATATCATAAATGATGTTAAAGTTTGTCTAAAAAGAGTTAAAAAGCTGTTCAGTATGAAAATTATAATGATTTGTTGTGATTCTCCTGTTGTTTCTTTAAAACTTTTCCCAGTTTTCCTTAATTAAAAAGCCTGTCACCCTGCAGGAAACTGTCCAAAACATAAAAGCTGATAAAACTCGTAGAATCTACACAAATCCAAATGGACTTTTTGTGTAATGAAATGTAGTTGGAACCATTTGGAATCTAAATTGAAAACAATTTTAAATAAAATTTTCCAATAGGCGAATAAAATCAAATCAATGCGCACTGATTCAATGACATTCCAGAGGACGTGTTGAACATGCCACATCACACTGGGCATGTGGCAATCACAGCCACTGACAAGTTGTCCAATTTGTCTCCAAGTGAATGTTTTGGCACTAATCAAATTTGGCATGTATTTTATCTATTGTTTGTTGGCAATAAGAGTGGAGCTTGGAATTAGTTATGCGTATCTCTATATATGTTCAGGGTGTGCCACGGATCATGTTGATGCCACTAGATTGGATTAGTGTTCATTTGCATGCCACAGCTAAAGAAGAGCAATAGCAAAGGCAAAAAAACCAAAAAAAAACAAAAGGCGCAACAGTTGCAGCAGGGGGCAATAGATTAAAGACCTCCCCCTTGCCCTGTTCCTTGACCCTTGTCTCTTATCCAACCCTCCCTGAGTAGAGCTGCCACTGCGCATGTGACCACAGTGCTTAATTGTATGAAGACGATAGTTGCACAGTTCGTAAAGGATTCGGTTTTCGGTGTATCCTTTCGGCTAAGTTTGTTATGTAAACAAAAACAGCAGTTGGTCGCCGGATGATGGGCTTTGCGGTGTGTCTGGGACAACTTGCAATTTGTGTGCAAATGTCCCGAAGTTATCCTCTAGGCGTATTTATGAACCCAAAGGCAGGCAAAGCTACACTGAGACAATCGATAAGTGGTCAAGTTAAAGCGTATTAAAGTCTTTTATGCTGTTTGGCTTTTTTTCCCATTGTTCTTTTAGCCGGGGTTCGCTTGTCAGTTAGCATATTGTATGATAGAAATGGGTACAAGGATATGCCATTTCTCGCACCTTTGCGAGTTATTTAATTCATTTATATCGTAACACAAATGCCATTTAGACACTTGAAAATACTTGAAAATGAGATAAGACTGGGTACAAAACAAAGGATGCGTATGTGTATCCTTTCTACTCCGTTGCTTCTCTTCGCTTTTGTTTGCCAACGAACTGGTGTGACAACAAGGACATCCAAACAACATTTTGAGCTGATTGCATTTTGATAAGTGCGCTTTTAATGCTTGTTTGCAACAAATATGTATGTGTGAGTGTGTGTGTGTGTGTTTGTGAAAGAGCATGAGTGTGTGTGAGTGTTTACTACTGCTTTTTGTTCAAAAACACCAAAACAACTTAACAACCCAACGAACTGCCTAACAGACAGTTGTTGACCCACTTCATACAATAGGCAAACAAATATTAAATACCCTTAAAATATAAGCAATACCAAGGAAGGATATGCCAAAGGATACAACCCTCATATGCACTTCCTTTATTTTTGCTCTTGGCAAAAACCCCAAAGTAAAATTTACTTCTAAAAGGAAAATTGTAATATTAAAGGGGACTTTACCTACAATTTGTATAGGATATGTATTAGTGTAATACACTTAATTGTTTATATATATATGGTGTACGTGTGCATATTGTGTGTGTGTGTGAGTGTTAGCTGTCACCCAATAACCGCAGCATTGCGTGACCAAACTTCATGTGGTTTCAGTCTCCTTTTTTAAGGACTTTGGACTCTATTCTAAGAGCTATAAAGTGTATTTTTGTAGGCGTGTTTCATTGCGTGTGTGCGTGTGTGTGTGTTTGTGTATTTATATAAAATCAAAGAACGTTGACACTAATTGAAATATGCCAGATATTATTAACAGGGCGTGGTGGTCGGGGGCAAAAGTAATGCCAAATAAACGCACCCGGTTTTACTGTAGCCCATTAAAGAATATTATGCAAATTTATCCGTTTCGCTTGAATATTTTTCAATGGAGGGCCATGTGCACCCTCCATTTGCCCTTTCCCTCCATTCCAGGGAATTGGCCACTAAGTGCTTTGGCTTCGATGCGGCTCATAAACATCAACAATGGTAACACAACAATGGAAAACTATGTACTCCTACAGCAGTCACAATGCAGCATAAATGTGCACCCCTAAAAGTGTATGCTGATTGATATACCCTGTACAGAAGAAGGAAAAGGGTCTGACATAGGGGAAACAAAGAAAGGCACGTTATGAAAGCCAAGTTGGATAAGTTTTTCCATTTAAGTCTTAGATTGCGTTTAAGCCAAAGCATTTGTTAAATCTGTTCTATATACCCAACTATATGTTTTATCTAGAGTACAGGGTACCTGTACACTTAGACCACCTTCAACTAGAACTGTTTTTTCCTGCTTTTTACTAGTCTCAAGTTTCATTGAGTGTGATCCTTGAGCATGGAATGGGCATAGATTAGGCACGGACACGGCTTTGAAATATTTCAATTTGCTGCTTAGTCGGTCAAGAGGCCGTGAAAAGGACATGAGCCTAAGTAGGCTAAGTCTAGCAATTTTCTATACGTTAAATTCAAATGCCAATGTCGAGGAGACTTAACCAGAGCAGAGCGACACAGACGACAATAACTGGCAGCAAAGATTTGCCTGCATCAAAAAAAAAAAGAAAAAAAATTTTAAAAAATAAAGAAATTTCAGTTTAATAACCAAAATGACAGCCATAAATCAATGATTATTGCCCATTGTGCGGTAACATTGTCCGGATTGGATACGAAAAGGAAATGCTAGTGGAAGTGTGAGCGGGAAAAGCGAAGAGCATAGAGGAAAGTTGCTCTTGGCTCAAGTTGTTTGCCGCTTTAAAGTGGCTGCGTTACCAAGCAGAAATACGAGATATTTTTATGGGGCACTTGCCAGATAAAGGGACTGCCCAGACCTGGGCTACCCACATACTCTCTCCCTCTCTCTCTCTCAGTCTTTCACTCTCTGTCTTTAGCTGTCTAGCTGAGCACAAGAGCTGGTGTCGCTTAGCTGGGATTCTGTCACTTTGTCGCTTTGTGCCACAATAAATTCAGTCACATAATATTGAAAATTCCCAGCTGCGGACCCTGTCTGGCTGACACTGTTGAGTTATAAAACGTAATTGAGGTTGTATTTCATGCCAAATGGTTGCTCTATCTATCTGGCCAGTTCCAATGCCTGTACCATTGCCAGGTGCTTTTAGCCGAGAGACGTTGCATCCACCCCTTAAAATTTATTTTGCCCTAATAATCACATTTTCGCTTTTCAAAATCCCATAAGCTCTGCAAGAATTATTATTATCAAAATTTTAATATATTCCAAAAGTTAAATTTAACTACAATTTATCATATGGTTAACTTTAAGCAGCAATCTGGCAACTCTATACACAGCAGCTGTCAATAAGTTAAAGCACAAAATTTTTAATACATATACCCATGCAATTCACGTATATTTCTCCTCCTTTTCAAGAAGGCTTAAAGCACAATACAGACAAGAATTGAATGCACAAATACATGCAACCATTAACATAAACGCACATATATATATATATATATATATATATATACAAATATGCACACCGTTATTAAATCGGTTTATATTGAATTTTTTCATGTGAATATAACACATATTAACATGTTGAATATTAAACGTTCTTTCATTTCTTTTCGATATTGTTTTACTTTGCTTTTCAGCTCCTTAACCTGATAATCTGTAAAAAGGGAGTTTAAGTTTAATGCAAATGTTAACGAGAGACAAGAGGAAGCATCTGTAAACGTAAGGTATGTAGATATTCTAATTGTTCTAGACATCTGTCTATCTGTCTGCCCATCTTTCTGTCTGCCTGTATGTTTGCCTATCTCTCTGCCTATCTGTGTGTGTATAAAAAGTCATAAAGTAAATACTTATTGTCTTTGTAGAATATTGATAAAGAAGTACCGGTAGTCGTGTACACCCCACCACAGTATTCCTACTTGTTTTGATACAACTGATTAAATATTGGCTCGCTTTAATAAATGTCACAAAATGGCTATTAATTTGCCAATAAATGAAAGGCATAAATTATGTTTTATTGCATCATATCTATATGTGTATATCTGTATGTTATTATCTTTCTATATATACATATGTATATATAAAAATATACCTTTACATATGTATAACTGTTATTGCATGTTATTCCTATGGAAGAGTGCAAATTATGGTTAATGACAGCTTTAGTGCCCATTTACAGTTCCTGAAACAAAAAACTTTTACATAGACAAAGAGCACACAAGGATTTACGGCTTTCTTATTTACTTAGTTTGTCCATAAATTTAGTACACAAGCATATCCTGTTCAATTTACAGGGTATCTTTGATTCCAATCTTACCCAAAAATTACACAAGAATTGACTGTCCAGCCAAGACACTAATTCTGAAATAGAAACAGAATAGATTTTACTATAGTACAACTATGTTTGTTTAAAAGAGTTCTAAGAGGCTACATTTAAAGTGTATACAAAGTTGGGTATACCTTTTTGTAGACTTTTTGTAGAGCATCTTTAATGGGCCACACATATTTACCAGGCAAATACAAACAAACAAACAAAATATTTCGATTAAAGCTACAAATGGGCTGTGGCCAGCGCATAATTTGCAATTATTTGTACAAGTATAGTTCATGGAATGACATAAAGATACCCTAGAAAATGTTTATATATAAATATATATAGAGTTATATATATAGAATGTATATACCCCAAAATGGAGAAGTGTCTACTAAAAGTGCCTTGTGGCAGGTAAACAATAGCTCGAATGTCGCTCGTTATTTTTAATCAGTTATCAAAATTTATCGCTTTAAATTTGTCTGACCGTTGTTGTTAGTCGTGAGAGTGGTAAGTGAACTAGGAGCTAGGACCTAGTAGCTAGTACCAACAAAAGTACATACAATCATAGACAGAGACAGCAAGAGAGTGGATTGGGAGGAAGCCACAAAACCCAAAAGAGGCGTTGCTTCTATTTAGTGTTCATTTTAATTTTGTGCGCGTTTCGCATTTTCGTTCAACATTTACGCGAGTTTAATGAAGTTTGTCTCCCCACCCCAACCCCTATATTCATATACTCCCATACAGAAACTTATTTATAGCCCGGAAAATGTGTACGAATAACATAAAAGTTAATGGGGAAAACTGAAACGATGAAACGATAAACGCCAACGCTATACATTTTTGGCAGATGGCACAATAAGAGATCATAAAACTAGTTTTAAAACTGTTGAAATGCAATTCGATACTTTTGGTAGGAAACTGAGCCAAACTGTTTTCCAAATGAGCAAATAGCCAGCGGCTGCATTCCACATCCCTTCCCTGACTTAAAGTGGATTTTTTTGTTTTCATTTAAGTTCTTCAAATAGATACGAAGTACTTTCATTGCCACGGAAATGCAAGATTAAGTTGCTCTCTCTTTAATCTATTTTCATTAGAAATTCGAACTTTCTTCTCCTCTACCGACCTTAAGATATCCTAATAAAAGTTGTATTTAGCTGACAGAAATTGTAACTTGGCATACACCTTTAGAGAGAACAATTTGCTAGAGTGAATGTTCGTAATGAAAACAATTGAGGACAACTCAAAGACCAATCCCCAGCGGCAACAATACGGAAACGTGGTCTGCCTCGCAATTAAAGTCACCATGGATGCACGGAGGTGGAACGTACGGTGGTTGGAGTAATGGAAATTGACGTGGAGGCAACATTAACTTAACTTGGCTTAAGCTAAAAACTCACGGATTCAATTAGAAACAAAAGCCATTTTATAATTGAAACGAGCCCCCTGTCACGCCCCTAGGCATTACTTTCCTCTTTACTCTTTCCTACAGCTAAAACGGGCAACGTACACAGATAGATAGATTCATACATGGATAGATGCTTGGATTGACGAGGCCCATGCAAAAAAGCGAACATCAATAAATATTCTGAAAATAATAAGGAAAGCAGAAAGAGAAAGTAGAAGAACTAGGGAAAAGTCTATAACGATAATGGTAATTGTTAATATGAAGGAAAAGCAAAAGAAAAAAATTCAATAATTATTCATAAGTATTCATATAATTGAAAGCTTTCGAGTCAACTCTAGGAATTGGCAACAGCAACATCATCTTTGTGCCATTTTTAGCCCAAAGACAAAACCCGTCGCTCAATTTGTCACACGGGGCGGTAGAAGGGCGGTGGGCTGTGAATTGGTAGTGACTGATGATGCGTGTGACTAAGCAGAAAATTTCCAGCATTGGTGACACCAATTCTATCGACAGTCAACAGACAGTTGCTGACTGTCTCTGCCTGTTTTCCTGTCCTCCTGTCTTCGTATCATCCCTCGCCCTGATTATGATTGAGTTGACGTCGTTAATGTGTTATCGATGGCGGGCTCCTCCATTGGTGGGACAAACTCTTACCAGTCCCTAAACGAGTATTTGCCACGCGTTGGCAACTTGGCGGCTTCTGCTTCACGAAGGGATGCGGTAGGATAGATTCTTGACTGCTGTTTGTCTGCTGCTCCATTTAAATCAGTTATATTCCTCGCAATGTAAACACAAGTATATACTACCAACTCTCATACACACACACATATATAGTTACTCACATGTGCACTTACATTTTGTTATTTGTCTTTTGAATTATTAATGAATTTGTTGAATGGCTAGGGCTTCAGCTTCGCCTTTTGCTTGGGTTTGAGCTTCTGTTTCTGGTTCAGCTTGGTTCACGATATGAAGTCTAGGGCTGACTTTGCAGCTGATGTCCTGATGTCCTGATCATCTGCCTCTTAATCAAGTGAGTCGACTGGCGAATGCTTGCGGCTGGTGCTTTCATCACAGATAACTTTAATTAAATCCCAGGCACATTCCTCGGCTGAAAATGACTGCTTTTGCCTCTGCCACTGCAACTGCTACAGCCACACCCAGAGCTGCGTTGACCGCGGATTGCCAAAGTTTAAACACTTTTCCATAGCTGTGGGAGCAGCAGTTCATGAGAAACCAAAGAACCAAAAGAAACAGAGGCACCAAAGTTTTCTGATTTCGATTTTTATTGCGGCCAAAAACGCAGAAACAATTTTCCATGTACTGCCATGGAGATTGGAAATTTAAGTTTGGAGTTTGGAGTTTATAGATTGAAGGAAGCATACGGAATGCAAGCAGGTGGAATTGAAATTGGAGGTTGGTTTCTTGGCAACAATTTCATTTTGGAGCCACTTCACTACCACTTCAATTTCCATCCATTTTCATTTCTATTTCCATGCCAACTCCTGACTTTTCACCTGGTAAAAGTTTGAATTCTTGTTTTGGTTCTGCTTCAGTCTCTGCTTCTGGTTGCACTTGGAATTCCATTCGTGTAGCTGCACGCAATCAGAAGTGAGGAAGCCAAATGAAAGGGGTCACCGCTTGAACCACAGAATCCACACAAACATTTTTGTTGGCCAAAAAGTTGTTTCTATTTGCCCTGAGCCCTTCCATTAAACACTACTCTCTCTTTATCTCTCTCTTTTTGTTTCTATATGCTTTATAATTTATAGCTTAGAAACATTTACCTCGTATTTATTAAAACATCAGTCACTTCATATGAGTTTCTTCCATCATAAATGGTTAGAGGAAATGGCAACTTGGTCGTTGCTCGGAAGGACTTTGATAGGGAAAAGTGCGAGTTTCTAAGCTGTTAATCTTTTTTCAACTTTGTAATTACTTTTGCAGGCAGAAAACTTTGCGCATTTACAAATTGTTTTTGAAACAAGCCAATCGCAATAGCAGCTCAACAAAGCTACTCAACCACAGAACCACCTAGCCACAGTGCCACACACTCGCCTTCAACCACATACTGTTACGAGTGGTGTCACCAGCATCAACTTCAGCTTCAACTCTTGTCTGAAATTCAACTAAATCACTTTCTATTCAACAGGACTCTTTAACGAATGAACCAACAAGTCGGGCAGACGACACAAAAAGGCTACCAGGACAATGTGGACAAACAGGACATATACTCAACACCAACGAACAGCAGTAGCCACTGACCATGGGTCCAGAGGAGAATCGTTGACATGCCCAACCACCGGTAGGACCCAAACCCGAATCAACCAGCTGGTTTACAAAGAGCAACAAAAAACAGACAGACTGGCGACAAGGATGGGGCCTGACCAATAAAAAAAGCTAACGAAAGTCCTAGAGATTCAGATGTGCAAATGTCGACTGGCGAGTTCAACAACAGTAGCAGCAGCAATAGCAGTACCAGTAACAGCAACACCAGTAACACAAACAGCAACAGAGGCAACCGCAACAAAAACAAAACTGAAAAGTTAAACTCAGCCAGAAGAAGAAGAAGAGAAAAAACAGAAAGGGGAAAGAAGCAATGGCTGAAAAGTTCTAAATTCAGCAGACAGAATGCTCGTAGTGCTCCTCGTTGCTTTGTGGCTCTATCCGGAACTGTTAGCAGCAGTTGCCACAACTGGAATTTGATTTTAACGCTTCTTTGCAAAATGCAACGCCTGTCGGATAATTGGGAACTGGCAAGTGGCAACTAGTAACTGGCAAGCAAATCAAAGTTCTGGCCCAAAAATTTATGTTTCCCGCGTCTGTGACGGATGGTGACACATTGAAATTGACTGTCAGAGGACTCCACAAAGATGCGAAGGCAAAGATCTAGAAAAATCTGTTGAAATGAGCTCCAATTGCGTCGTCACATGCACTGACAAGTTATTAACTGAACGTCGGAAGCCGCAATAGGCCTAAGCAGACAACGTACAGGGAGGAAGGTTATTAGGAGCTAAGACAGGAGTACATCCCCATTAGAGTCATGTGATAGCTTAACATTTTCATCACTCACGCGGCTATGATGAATCTAATATGTAAGTCTAGTTCAGAGTTACTCCCATAAACAATCCAAAACAAACACATTAATAGCTAGGGGAACGAATTTCAATCCAAAAATAATTGTACGAAACAGTTGGTCGAGCTTCACGACACGCCTCTATCTCCGCCCCAAAGATATGATTAATAGTTGAATGGCAAAGTGCGACAGGACATATTCATTGCTCTTCAGCAGGGAAAACAAACAGCCCATATCAAGTTTAGGAAGAGAGAAGCTATAGGCTAAGACATAGTCCAAGTTGGGGACCACGTCGTAGTCATTAATAGTTCCAAAATAATTGTTGACCATGATGACGTCGACGACCACAAAAGTTGTGCGAAAACACGACAAAACAAATCCACACAAATCGATTTCCGCCCGCAGCCACCCTGGCACCTTTGCCGCCCAGTTGACAGCTGCAAGTAGCATGTCTCCTGCCATATTCCATTTCCCCTTCTTCGTCTATTCCTTTTCCCTGCTACTAACGACTTCACAGTCCAATGAAGGTTCTTGTTTGTTTTGCTGTTTTTCTGTTTTCTATTTTTCCGTTTGTTGCTTCACGCGAACTTTGTTGATGGCTCCAACTATTCAACTGCCTCCAGATCGACCTTGTACCAACTCTCCCTGCCGCAGTTGTTTCTATTGCCTATCTCACCACCAAACCCACTTCGCTTTCGTATCCACCTAGTACTTTTACTAAATAGTTATAGTACAAGTAATAGGCATTCATTCGGCGTGCCAAGGCGGAATGGCGTTGTGCTTGTTGTTTGCCACACTTTGATTAATGGTGTTAGGCTCCAAAAAGTGAGTCGAGCTTAGCTCCGTTTTCAGTTGCCATTCCGACCACTCTTGGCTACTCCATCATACGTACTTTAGCTGTGCACAGCATTTTCCGGCACTTAAATGTAATTGGAGCAAAATGCTTCCATCTCATTATGCAGGATTGCTCCTAGTCGCCGAATCACGGCACTTCAATTAGTTAACAGCATAAAAATAATCCACACAAGTGCCACAGAAATAAGAGATTGATGAATGGCTTTCAGCTACGACTAGCACCAGCTGTCGTCCACTTCACTGGGTCAGCACATAATTCTCTTCCTTCTCTTGTAGTGTTTCTCAATTCAGTAGTTCGTCCTGTATATCTTTCCTCTCTCTCCCTCTCTTTCTTTGGTATTTGTGCTTCTGACTAGAATTGCATTCAAATACATCGGAGCATGAGATACTTCTCAGCAATTGACACTCCACCAAGCGGCTAGTTAGTTCCTCTCACCACTAAAACTCCCGACTCTCGTCAATTTTTTCTTTGAATGCAAATCGGATTTCATTAGCGACAACTCAAAGAATCTTCCACTTTGTTTGTTGCTCTTTGTAATTTCCTGTTCTTTACGCGATTGCCGCAGATTCTTTGTTCAACTCCAACGACATTCCATACTACTTCGTGTTCTTCCTATTCATTTCCCTACACTTATTCATCCCACCCACGAAGCTCGTTATGTTTTTAACGACCAGTTAACACCTCCACCCTCAGTGATATTTACCACCCCTGAAGCTATTTCTATTTCAAAATTAACAAGCAGCATGAAATCAAACAAGTTGACCGTCCCCATCCAACCCCTATCCACCTTTCGACACAAGCGATTTCACAGCCTCCTCACCAGCTCCCCAACTCCACCATATTGAGACATGCCTTTGCATGAAATTCTCAACCCCCGCTTAAATGCCTCCATTGCTATTTGTTCATGTGGAAGATGCCTGTTACACCCCGGTCTACTTCTGCTTCTCTCTTCCAATGGATGCACGCATTTCTCGAATAACTTCACTTACTTTCTGTTGCTCTACGGCATTTCCTAGATTTGATTGACGTGATGCATTCCCGCAATAAAAATCCTTTCTGTATTCTATACAAAATACTCTCATTGTTGACTCATAGCACAACTTGTGAACTGTCAACATGAGTTTCTTCTCTCCTTCTCTTCGTATGTATCCGGTTTTTCGGTTCTATTGGGTGACGACAACATTAAAATTAAATATTTTTTACGCTTTTGTACAAGATTTTCCGCTCTGCCTTTCATATCCATTTTCGTTTTATTGAGATCCCATGTTGCCCCAGCAACGAGCAGTTATCGTTTCAACGCTGCCAACAACACCATCAGCCTTCAGCTACCAGTCACCAGCCACCAGTACAAAGGCTGGCATGGTTTCCCCAATCACACAAACACCCCAGCTCCGCCCACTCCGAGATCTCGGTGTGCAAGGGCGCGTAAAAATGCAATTTCAACAAGTTTCACTTTGATGTGCACATTTCTTGGGCCCGAACCCAAGACTGAACCTGGGAGCGAAGTCCACAAGCAACACGATATTTCTAGTTCTAGACCCTTCCACCTTGTGTACTGGAAAATTTCCCTTTAAATTAAAAGTTAATGCAAAAGAAAATTATTTTTAATGAATAGAAAACAGACGAAAAATCGCCCTATTAATAAACCAACCCTCCACGCTCTATATTCGACACTCAACGCCCAACGCTCAGAGCTCGACCTTTATCCCTTACTCTGTCCTGACTTGGAATTCAAACTGCTTCGGTGTCGATTCATTTTTATGACCAATGCGTCAAACGAAGGAAAAAAGATGAAACTTTGAATGAGTCTTAAACTGTGCCAATTAAATCCCAAATAATGCTCTTACTCTGATTTAAGGCAATAGGATAAGACCTGTCAAGGTGTGTCATAATTAAAAAGTATTGCAGAAAGGCGAAGGAGGTATAGTGGGATGGTAATATTGTGAAATGCACGTTGCAGTCCTTTAAAGCGAATACCAGCTAATGACACTAATTATCCTTTTAATCTTTTATGCAAATTGTGTGCCACCATTGTCAAAGCTGGAATCTTACACGAAACCAGAACACCAAACCAGACGTTACCAGTCCACCGTCCCACAACTACTTATTTCAAGTGTGCGCAACCTACTACCAGACTTCAGTTGCCTTCAATTCGTTTTTTTTCTGCTGAAAAGCGTCTGTGGTTGCAGTGTCACGTGTGTGTGGCGAAGCCATTGACACAATCGCAGGTATTATAATTATGGTGGAATGCAAGAATGAGGATCTGGAGAAGGTTATTGGGCCAAGGCAGATTCTCAAACACAAGCAGAGGCAAAGACAAAAGTTTTCTAGGCGACGGCAAAGTTAGTGCTTTGCAAGGCGCGTGATATGAAAGACGGCCAAAGTTCGACTGTGCAGGATTCTGTTTTGGACTCGGTTCTTAGTTCGTTGTCTTTATCTGTGGTAGAGCTATGGCTTACCTAATTCATAGATAGAATGTTAATTTTGCTTTAAGGCACTTGATATTAGGGAAAGCTAATCGAAAAGTTGAATCTCTCTTTGAAAGGAAATCAGATTCATTTAGAATCACATCTGAATTAATTAAGCTTGTCGCAAGTCACAAGTGCATGTTCATTCCCTTTTTTACTCGAGTTTCCATTAAATTATAGGTACGAGAATTTCCTTTTCGTATACCTCTTAAAGCACCTTGCTCATTTTTTTCTCAATCATTTTTTGCTGTATTTGTGGGAGAGAGACAAAGAGATGAGACTGGATTGGGTTGAGGGACAATGTCCTTTTAGTGTGCTTGTGCATATTTAATGTAAGTCACTTTGAGGTTCTGTTTGTGTGTTTTTTGTAATATATTCTGACGTTGTATAACATGTACAAAGAAACTGTTGGTAGGTACATTTCTCCTATAGCGTGGCTTGTAGTTTATCAGTAGAAAAGGAAAGTAGCACAGTTCGGATTCAGGGACTCAGCGGGGTTTAAAGCAATTTGAAATTCAGAAATGAAATGAAAATGAAAAGGAAATAAAAAGGCGTAGAAAACGCATGAGAAAGAGTCGAAACGCGGCTAAAAGCTAACGAAAATGCTTTTCCTTGTTCTGTAATTGGATTTGAAATTGTTTTAAGAATCTAGAGAACATTTTCTGCACACATACGCAATGTGATGTAGCCCTCGTCGGGAACGCAGCATTCAACATCCGGCACAGACGCACAGTCGAAATGTTGTAGGACGAGAGGTGGGGTAAACTGGTAATGTTGAATAGAGTAAACAGCATTTGCGACTTTCAATGCAAAGAACGCGGACGCAGCTTAGCCTGATCCCATAAAGTAAATGATGCAACATAAAGCACCCAACTCCCACTAGATAATATAAATAGTGGAGGATGGAGAATTGAGGACGACAGGGGATGTGAAGACCTAGAAAGACAACAATGAAAGCGGATGAAGAAATTTAATTTCACGTCTTTTTAACTCAAACAGCTCGTTTTTCAATGCCAGCAGTAGGAGGTGGAAGGTAAGAAAGAGGATTGTTGTCTGCAGGGTCGGGGTCAGGGATTAGGACATTCGCGTAGCTAGTTAGAGTTACAAAGCGATAGAAGATGATAATGTGAATGTGCATGATGATGATGATGTCGTCTCGATAGAAATTGAGTTAGACAACACTTGACACCTTTTAATATTTGGTCTTGCCTCCCATTGAAATACCACCCCAAATCCTATCCCGCGTAGACATCCGAGCTCTCGAGCCAATTGACGCCTTTTGCATTGTCGCCTGCTAGTGACGGATTCGATTTCGATTATTATTGTGTCTCGGGCTTTGTTTACCAAACTTTCCTCATCTCCCCATATTGTCGAGAAAATCAATTTCCGTTGAAGTTGAAAGCTGGCAACCAGGTAAAAGACAGCAAAAGGAAAAAAGAGTGCCGTCATCTTACGGGAAAAGTAAACAGAAAATGCACAAAGTTTGCTGAGCGATAGAAAATCCAAGAAAACTTGGATAAGGTACAACACGGGAATAAGAGTGTAACAAAACAAATTGTGAAATAAACTTTCTCTTTATGCCTGCAATGTATCCGCAACCCAATCTCAACCTCACTCTGATTTCTATTCTTTACTCTTCAAACAGCACCGAAGGCGGATTGCTTCTACGTGCACAAGGGAGTCATTAGCACATATGTATTGCATTTCATCGTTCCTTTCCTCGCAACTGTGCACCAGCTAAACTTCTTCGTGCAAAGTCCCATCGCTTATCCAGTAAGCTACCTTGTCAACTTCAATCCCTAGTCTTCATTTTAAATTTAACTTGCACTCCATTAACTGAACAGGTCAACAGCTGTGCTACAAAATTACCATAAATAGACTCTGATGCTGCAGTAGATTATGTACTGCGTCCTTACTTTATACAACCCTTACACTTCTCGTTGTATGTAGGGCTAGTAAGTCCAAATGAATTTCTTCTTCTAATTATTTACCTGCTATTCATTAACCTATTTTCCCTTCCATCTCTTCAGTTATCAGCAGCTTAACAACAAGACTATAATAGTTATAAGGAAAGGAAATCGAAACAATATGCTTTGCAGCCACAATTTCTACATACTAGCCCAGGTGAGTCTGAGCTTTCATCCTAGTTTGATTTTGCTTTTGATTTTGTGGCCATACGATGGCACCCTGGGGGTTGATTGGGCCGGAAAACTGACCCTCAGGTAAATCAAAGCCTTTGATATGTTGCGACACGTGCCATGTGCCTAGTGCGTAATGCCACACACAAATGGATATGAATTCCGTTAAAGTTCAATCTTCATTCAGATTGTTGTCCTGGCCACCAAATCTACTTCAATACCAATTTGTGTGTGTGCTGCCCTCCAGACGATGGCTCCCAAGGCTGCTTCCACAAGCAATGTCCACCTCGTGCCACCTTTCCACGACGATAAAAATTAAATTCTAATTTATATTTACGAGCTGATAAAACTCCCCTTGTGCGTTAAACTCGAAACAAGAGCCATTCATAAATATGCGCATCTTCGCCACACTGAGTGCCGCCTGCCCTTGAGCTTTTATGCCATGATGCCAGACTGTGAGGCTGTTGTGTTGCCAGGTTTCTGTTGCTCTCCTTGGATCCCCTTTAGGGTTGGGGCAAGTTTTCCGTGGCACTCACGTACTTCGTTTACGACCCACAAACCCACTGCCGGTAGAGGTAAATTATGTTGATACGAGTTCGCATATCCATATGGATAGGTTTGGTTAGATTGTGTTGGAGTGTGGAGGTTGAAGTATGGAGCATGAGAAGCGTGTGAGTCTGTTAAGATAAACGGAAGGTGCTTCACAGTTACAGACAGAAACACAGGAGCGCAGAGGGACAGACAGAGACCCACTCAAACTGTGAACCCTTATCCTGTATCCTTGCTCTTGGCGTTGCAAAACATTTTGTTATTCTTCCAATCGAACTAGTTGCAGAGTGAAAATTAGCAAAGTATTTTTAAGCTAATCTACTTTAAAGAGACCGCGACTGAAACCCACAGAAAAGATCAGATATAGCAACCTCAAGGATTATCCCGAGCACATAATCAGGAATCCTTCTAATTTATTTTATTATTATTATTATTTTACTAGAAAAACTTTTTACACATTTGAGGGGTATTTAGCATATCTCGTTTTCGCATCTTTATCCTCCCTTACACTGCTTATCCACATATTTTAGCTTCTTGGCCTGTAAACATTGAACATTCCAAAGACCCTAGTTTCGTTTACATTTTTCCTACACAACAAAGTCGCCTCATTCGCCAAGTTTTTCTATTGTCTTTCTTCCTTCTCTTGCTGCTTCTGATTGCTATTACCCATCATGATGATTGTTGGACCCATTTTCGTCACCATCATCTAACGCAATTTTCATCGACGCATAATTAATTATTCTATTTCCATGGAGACTCCTTTGAATTTTTATTTGCTACTTGTTCCTTAAGATGCTTTATCCCTCCGTTCCCTTTACAGTTCTTCCTCCCCAATTCTGTACTGTTTACCTAACGAATTGTGTTGACTTAGATTTCAATTTCATACTTATTATGGAAAGTATTCGAATTCAGTATCAGGAACGAGTGTCACATGAGCAGCCACAATCCTTGGCAAGGATATCCATTCGCATGGATATCTATCTGAGAGCACATAACACCAGGAGTCATATCCATTTGTTGTTATCTCCTAGAGAGAGACGCATTCAAGCAGACGACTGGGAATTAAATGAATTTCAACAAAAGTGAAGCTCCAAATTGGAGTCGAGTGTTGCATATGCCTCTGCCTCTTCCTCTGCCTCTGCCCCTACTCCTCCTTCTCCAAAGCGGGGTAGTTGGATGGGATGTTTGCTATAATTATTGCTGTTCTCTTGTTATGAACCCCAAACTCATCCATACATACACTTGTTTCCATGTGTGAGCGTTAAGCGAACTAATGCACACACTTCTGGATGTACGAATACACAAAGAGAGACAGAGACAGTCAGTAAGAGTGATAGAGGGCTGTAGGAAGAGGCATAGACAAAGGGAGACGCACTCATTTAGTCAAACAATTATATCCAAGTGCACACAGTGAAATGTTCATGGTCCTGATCTGCTCACTTGTGTGGAAATATCTCATTTGAGTGGGGCTTCCCTTCCCCTCTCCACTATTTTCACTCAGGATAAACCAGACCCTTTGGATTCTATTAAATCAGTCTATAAATGTTAGCCAAATTGCTTTAATGTGCAGCAAAAGTTTAGCTAATGGCAGCGGGGACTACAACAATTACACCAGATGGAATGGAACAGTGAAAAATAGAAGGGGAAACTGTGATAGAGAAGAGAAGGGGTTTTCGGGGGTAAATAACAATAAAAACAATAACAACAGCAACGAACAGAAGCCAGACTACATCTACAGCTGTTGAAACATGACTTTGTGCTTGTTTGGAAACACTTGCAAAATATTATTGCAGAAACAACAACAGCGGCAAAGCAACGCGAAAAAGGGCAGAACTAGTAAGAGGTGGAGGGGTGGGGCTGATGTTGTTTTCTAGGCAGACTGAACGGCATATGCATTAGAAACGAACAACAAAGCGTATGCGTTGGAAACAGAAAAGGCATTAGGATATTGGTTCGAGGAGTAGCTGAAGATGTTAAGTAAATAAAGGAAGAAGTTGTATAAGAACATAGAAAGTTAGAGAGTGACAGATGTAGAAAGAGAGAGGAGCACCAAAAGTTAGAAATAAATTACCATGGAGCACGCCCGCTGCTAAAAGTATTTTATGGAGATTAGTAGAGAATCATGGGAGATGCGAGATGCGACATGAACAGGTGCTAATTAAAAATGTTGTCGTCTCCTCATTAAAGAAATTTGTAAATCAACCTGTAAATGACGCGCGCAGCATGGAAAAAGTTAAGCCTAGGCCTAGAAAGGAAAAGGATAGGAAAAAGGACATGAAATAACAGGAGACGCCGGAGCAACTGAGCCCGGCACGTAGTCGTTAATGGATTTCCCACTGTTGTTCTTTTGATTAAAACGCATTATTTACATTTGCGACACACAACAAAGCCAAATGGCAAGCGTTAGTGGTAGGGGATGCGGTTGCGGATCGAGCTGGGGATGGGTATAAATATCCAGAACTTTAATGTCTGCTAGGGATTTTCTTCTAGTCGCTTGTGGAACAGGCGTTTAAGAGAAAAGTTGACAAATTGCTTATCTGTCAGTTGACTTCTTTTTTCGCTTAAACACTTTTTTCGTTTACTTTTTTCGCTCAAATTTCGTTTTCTATAACGGGAGAAGGTCCAGGTCCTTTCAGGATAGTGTCTTGCTGTCTACAGCGGATGCTTTTGTCTGCCATTACACTATTGATTGCTTCCTGTCAGTCGCAAAGAGAAGCAAACGCAAGTCGCTGCCGGATGTGGCCTTTTGATCCCTTTGTTCGTTAGAGTTTGCCCAACGGACATGAGCTTTGTGTGGGATTTGGATAGCCGCACAGCAGCACTTTAGTTCGCATAAGCTGTTGCTCCTACTCATACTCAAACATACTCACACACACTAAAATATGCTTATAGTATTGGTGGGTTAGATGAATAGAGGGTATACCCGCGGTTAGTTTTCGCACCATTCACTTGTCCAATGCCTCCGGTCTGTTCCCTATTGAATTAATTGCGGTTACGTTGCGTTGAACCGAACCTTAACTGGGCCATTAGAGGCATTGTCTAGGGGAAAGTGTAAGGGAAAGTGCAAAGTAATGTAAAAGGGGTAGTGTAACTGGTCGTTATGTGCACTCAATTGAAAATTGCAATTGGGATTCTAATTCAGATTCAGTTTTAGTTTGGGGCTCAGGCAATGACAAGTTAAATGAGCCAATGGCTATGATTAGCTTACGACGATGATTCTCTGTCATCAACTCAATAAATTGGGTCATTCCATTGAATTCCCTTCCCTCCGTTCTCGATTCCACTGATTTCAAGCTATTATCGTTCGCTTAACATTTTCGTTCATTTTGGCTGAAAAGCAAGTTCTTCCGTTTCATGAAAATGTCAATTAGCAAAATTAAGAAATGACTGAGCATAAAGAGACTTAAACAAGAACAAATTTTCTATCGATTATGATCAGAATGAGTTCGAGTATGAGTAGTTATCGAAATGTTATTATGTTTAACATACTCAATATAATCGTTTAATATTTATGAGCCTACTCGAACGAACGTGGTATGCATAGCGTATACGTACTATACATGGATAGCCATCAATCAAATTTGAATTGCCGTTGAGTCATATTACGCGCATACGAAATGGTTACGGATATTCCAAACTAATTGCATCAAAGTGCCAGTTGGATGCCTGGTAGGTTCAATGGTTGAGTCCTGGCCCTGACTCTGGCCCAGTGCGCAGACAGGCAAGGAAATTGGAGTGAACTCCGACAGGATATGCAACAAATTGTATTACGAGTATTCCGATATGCCTGAAACGTTGAAACTCAATCAGCTGCCAACTATCGATATCCAAATGACAGAACGCTTGAAAGCGAATAGCAGCAAGTGTGAGTGTTGGTATGATATGGAGAGCATATTTTAGCAATAAATTAAGTTAATCATCATCAATTGCACTTGATTGGATACAATTTACGTACAGTTAAGCATGCTTCTATTTGAATCGAAACAAATTAAAGGATGAAAATGAAATGGAAGCTCTGTTTAAGTTTCACTTTAAATTTTCAACTTTAAATGCAACTGAATAAAATTGTTATAATTTATGCTTATATTTGTTGTATATAAATATACATGTATATATGGAAAAGTACTCTCGCTGTCAGTGTTACCAGATCGTTGAAGCAATTTAATATGGTTAAAAAGTTTTGCACATGTTGAAAAACTTTGCACATGCAGCAAATCTTCATGCTGATAACAACAAAAGTCTCTAAATTGAAATATAAATGCGCGGTGTACCCTAACAGCAAGCTCCTCTATACGTTCAACTCCTACTCCTCTTCTACTCACCAGCGCCCACTGACACGCCCAGCATTACACAGCGACACCTGGTGACTAATTTATGTTCATTAAGCGGGCGTTAAGTCGCCTTGAGAGCAGCTGCCAGTGCCACCGTCATCGTCGCCGTCGCCGTCGTCGTCGGCGTAGGCGTCCTCCGCATCGTCTTTATTGTCGTTTGTCGTCGTCGTTCTAGTTGGCCCTCATTTGCATACATTTAGGAGGCGCATCGAGGGCTGCCACGCGATTGCCGAAACCAGCACACACACACACACCTCGCATGTGCGAAGGTGACAAAACCAAAATGTGTAGTTTCATGTAATTCTAGGGTCGTTGGAGCTGCTGCTGTCGGCCAGATTAATATGCAAATGCATGTTGAAGGGAATGGGGAAACGCAGAAGATGAAGTCACTATGGGAGTTGGAGCAAGTGGAGCTCTTTATGCACAGATTACGTACAGCAAGTAGCAAGTGGCAAGTAGCAAACGGCAAGACGAAGAAGTAAAAGGAGCAGACACAAAAAATCAATTTGCAGCACGCGCCCAACTCTCAATACTTCAACTCCTGTACCCTCATCCCCATTCCTCTCTCTGTCTTTCTCTCTCTTTTTATTTTCTCTAATTTGTGTGTAGTGCATTTTCGTGTCCATGTCCGGAAATGACGAGAATTAAACGAAAAGTGTAGCTTAACCAGTTGTAGTATACATATACAAATACACTCGCACATACACGCACACAGACATACACACACATACATAAAATGGCTGAGCCTGTTGTGTGGTAATCAGCTTGAGAGCTTTGGAGACCCAAAACCCATTTCCCGAACGCATAAAAGCTCGCGCGTAAATCCTATCAAATCTATCAAAATCATTTACGTAAATCGCACTAGGCAACAGAGATGCGTAGAGTGTTGTTACTGGATTGAGCACCATCGGACTCCATCAGTGTCAACTGCATTGGATGTGATCCAATAAGACACAACGAAACTTTATTAAAATGAGCAAAACTGTTTGCACCCAAAGTGGCGCCAAGCTGACAGCTACAGCGACAGCTATGACTACCATTCCCAACTTTAGATTCCCGGATTCCCAGTGTTACGTCCCAACAGCCGCAGCATTCAACCAGCCAGCCAGTGAACCAGACAGCATACAGACAGTCTGACAGGCAGACAGAGAGACGTACAGCGAGACAGACAGTAAGACAGACTAGCAGTCAGTCAATTGTAGTTGTAGTTTCGTGGCTGTTGCTCAAAGTTTTAATTACACGTTAGCTCTGCAGGATCTGGGAATTGTTGATGAAGAATGAGGTATATGGGATGAGAGACTGGTATATTGAAGAATGGGTGCTGGCCGTGGGTACAAGGCCACTAAAATTTTTGGGCAAAGCCAACAGCAACTCGGCAATAAGGATAACTGCCATGTTCTGGAATGTTGCGCCTTTTGGCCTTGGCCATTGCATCAACTTTAATTCTTACCCGGAACTCTTTTCTCCCCTTTGTCTCTCTCTCTTTCTCTCTTTCTCTCTCATGCTTTTGTTCGAGCTGCATGAAAAATCCCGTGTTAAGTATTTACTTGGCGACAAAGATTTATCACCCAGAAAAGGATGAACACGAACTGTGTAAGACTTCAACGAGTGTCGTTTGTTAAATATATAAAAAAGGAAAATATTATAGGAGAAACGAAGGACATTCAAATAGAGCCTACTTTAAAATATCTATCAATTGTATATAGAATGGTTTTTAATCATATCACAGCAATTCTGGTAAAAGGAGAAATGATGTGTAGATAATCAAGAACAAAATCATTATTATTTATCAAATAAAGTCACAGATTTCATAAACTCTTGGAGTAACCCTCGGAAAAGGGCAATCACGTAGTAAGCTTGCAGTTGCAGCTTGGCTGCTGGTAGGTGAAAGGGTTCGGTGGCTGGCTGGGTTTGGTTAGTTCGTTGGTTGGTTGGTTGGTTGAACGCCATTTTCAGCTATTGGCAAAGAGGATAGAGCACTAAAGGGGTACAGGGGTGCAATATGCACGGTTAGTCAGCTTGGCGCGTTGATGATGGAGTGCGGCATTGTTGCATTTTAATTGAAATTTCTTTGTGAACTTGGCACGGCAACAACAACACGAGCAACTGCAACAACAGCTACAGTAACAACAACAATAATAAGCGGAACAGGAACAACACGACTAACGAGAAAGTAGAATGGTGACAACAACAACAACAACAGCAACAACAACGACAACAACAACAATGACAACAATAGCAACAACGTGTCGCCTGCAATCAAAAAACAAACAACAAACGAACAAGGCTAACAACACCAAAGTAGCAATAATAATGAATGAATAAAACGAATAACAACAACAACAGCAACAACAGTTGTTGTTTGCGTGTATTGCCGCTGTATGTTGTCGTTGTTGTGTTGCTATTCCTGTTACCATTACTGTTACTGTTGTTGTGTTGCAGATGCCCATTGCCAGCGTACTTAAATGACAACCAACAGCATCCAACCGTATCGATGTTGAGGTTGAGTTTGTAGGTTGTCTGTGGATACGTTCTGTTCTTGGATACGATGGAATCTGCCAGGATACAGCGGCATGAGGTTCAATGCAGGGTAGTCGAAGGAAAGAGAGTAAAATTCACATTTTTGTGGCACAACGCAAATATAATAATAAATTTCGCATATTGCTGCTGCTTCAGCTATTATTTTTCATAAATGAAACTGTTGTCAATGGGACTTTATATATTGTTCTTATTGTTATTGTTGCTGTTACTGTTGCTGTTGCTATTTTTATTTTGTTATTGTTGTTGTTGTCTGTTCCATGGTTGTTTGGTTTTTGTCACCGCTTTATTGTTTTACCACCCACCGGTTGACTGACTGGATGGCATTGCGGTCACTTTATTGTTTGCCGGATATGAAGGCCGGCAACACAGTTGCCACTTCCCAGTTTGAAAAGTAGTCGGTGGTTGGTTCTAGGTGGGTGCTCGGAGGGATTGAAGGTATATATACTGCGGTAAGAGTCGTTGGTTGGTTGCCTAGTTGGCTGGTTGTATGTTTGGCTGGCTGGCAACCCATGTAATTTGCCGTCTGATGAAGATTTACGACATGAAAGCCGCAAAATAAACGCCAAACACAAAACACATAAAGCAAAAAGCCAATAGACCAGAGGCAGAGCAAGCAAACCAACCTCCAATGTCTCCGCTTCCGGCACAACCAGTGACTGCCACCTACCTCCAGCATGATGGATGTGTGTGCAATGGCAACCAGGACGAGAACAACACTATCGAGTTACCCTACCAACTATCCAGTGCTCCTCCAAGTAGCCAAATTGTAGGAGGCTTTTGCTGCCAGCCATTTATGTAAATTAAGCAACAAAATGAAGAGATTTGTCTCGTATTATTATTAGCCAAGATATAGAGCAAATAACTTGGCCATAACTCACACGCATTCCCTACGTATATTGAGTCTAGCAGATAGGCCTCTTTCAGCTACAGAGAAAATTTGCTACTTGGTCAATTGATCCTTATGAAAACAAATTGTGAATGGTCTACAGCGCATTAATGTATCCACAAGTATTGGCTATCAAATGAGTGGGCGTAATACACACACACACCCACCCACACACACGGAAAACACACATACATAGCATATAGAAGTTTGCTTCTGGCCCTAATGGCATCTCTATTAGCCAAGAAAAGAGACGGAATATAAGGAGGGATACAAATGTGAACATCAGCACGGCTGATTAGAAGCAAAGGATAACGAGCTGGAAGGACAACTGCTTATCAGCTTTTCCTATATCTGCAGATGCGGCTGCTTTTGCTTTTACTGCATCTGCTGTTGTTGTTGCTGTTGTTAACCCACATTTACTGGTTATGAATACTTGGAGTGCTGTTCATTGTGGTGTTGTCTCTGTTGGTTATGTTGGTTCTGGGGCTTCTGCTGTCCAATAAATAATTCATGCCGCAAGTACTCATAAGTTGTCTGCACGGAAATGCCACCCAGTTAAAGTGGCTGTGTGCACCATACGGATGTGGATGATGTGATGAATGATTGTGGTTATATGTACTCGGAAACGAATGCGAGCTCGAATGCAGCCAGAGAAAGCGACTCACTCGACATAGACAACCTCATCCTGCGGATATGTAATGCAATTCACGAAACCAAATGAACGGTTTAATGCATTGCACAAGTGCAGACTACAAACTATACTCACAACGGACGAAAAGGACTAAAGTACACATGTTTTGGCAACTGCATAGATACCAAGATAAATATGGTATGATTGCGCAACATTCAGCTGCTTCCTCTATAATCCTTATAATGCACAAAGTAGACATTGATAATAGTACAGTGTGAGAAGGTAACCAAACCACAGCATTAGTTGTTGCAATTGGGATTTAAGATCTTTTGAGACATTGTCATTTAAGCAGATTAGTTGAATATTCGATTGTTTGCTTATAAATAAGTCAAAATGGTCCTTTGGTCCGAAGCGTGCTCCAAGTAAACAATATTGTTGCTAATGTAAACATCCTTAACTTAGGAAAACATACCCAGTTTGTGTACAAAACCGCATCCTTACTCTAAATCGGATGCATACATCTGGTATCCATGCATTGCGCCTGCTTGTTTAGATGCATTCCCACTCGACTCACTGCATCTGATTGGACCACGTGATATTTAATTGATACTCACACTGACTGACACTTGCATTCATTTATTATTATCACACCATGAAGATTGGCTATCTATACATATAAGTATAGTACATACACTACTACGTTGGCTACGACCAATGGATCCAAGTGAGTCTCTATAGGAAGGTAGAGAGGGTTAAGGGTGCCATCTACTTGTTATCCGACTCGTACAATTGGCTAGTTAAATAGTTTTCATAGATTTGAGCAATTTATGAGCATAAATTCATTGAGGTTCGCATTTGGATGCAATGTGTAGCACTACTGTACTTTGGCGAGGAAATGACAGTCGTGTTTCTTGTAGAGCATTAACGATATGTTGACCAGGAATGGTGCTACTAGCCAGAAGATGCGTGTACCAATACCCGTTGCTTCGCGATGAAAAATGCCTGAGGCGGCACCACGTCCCGTATTGCAAAATGATTCCCCGCAGCAGGAGGTACAGGCATAAAGTTTGGTTCGTTCACCAATGACTATACAACCAGGTTCACAGTTGGCAGCACAACGACGATCCAGTGACCACATTTTGGGTGAACTAGTTGAGTTTTCAGTACTTGTGGTATATGAGAAGCGCTTGACCTAGATAGATAGAATAATAGATTTTAAAACCAGTACAAGGGAATCTAAATACATAATAATTACCATACAGATGAACTCTTCACCCTGACACTTCTTCATTAGTGACGTATCATTGCGCTCCACAACATCCACACAGGCCTGGCCATCATCCATGGTGTGACAGGTATAGCACCATAGCTTGTTCACACGTTCTATGGCTGCTGCAGTACGATGTATGTGTCCACCGCTGGTCAATGATGTGCTCAGAGTACCCTGAGAGCTGGGACTTGCTCCTGGTGAACTGGTGCCCGTACCTGTTACTGTTTAATAGGATTCAATTTGGTTTTATTGATTTTCCGCCAGTTCGAAGGTCGCATCAGCTTCACTTACCGTTGTTAACGCAGGCTGTGAACACAATGGAACAGGAGGTTAGCACAAAGTAGGCGAGCGTCAAAAGCGCTCTTGACATCATGTGGCCGCCAACAGGGCCACAAATCCACACGCTTGCCAGCTAATCTAGATTTTATGGATAAGCACAAACAATGGACACTTTTTGTTTATATCTAATGTACCAGGATGTCACGTAAAAGCGAATGTCAAAAGATAGCAGAACATGACAAACACATGCGCAGTGGCAAGGACTGCCAGATGTTAGTTGAGGCACAAACCAATTCAATATCCTTTGCAAAGGATGCTGCACAAAGCTAAGAACTATAAAAGCAACATATTCCCAGCATATATTATATATTTGGGCTAACCGATAAATTTAGAATTAAAGTAACAAGAACAAACTGCGTGTAGCCTATAGAATGGTTCATCAGTAGAGACGCAAATACTGAAGCGCCTGGCGGCTTTGCATTGGATAGAGCTCGCCTATATTGTACATAAGATCAACAATGTGAGTTGGACGCAGCATGCGCCAGGGCATAAATTTAAGGGTCTTCTTATCGCAGTGTACATCCTTTTCAAGTTCCAATGGCAACGGTACCTCATTGTAAAGCAAACGGCCGTCTACACTGCGCTGCAGGGTGCATGGTAGGCCAATCTGATCGGCAAAGCCTTTAAAGAGTATTGCACGCTCGAACTGACATCCACTACGCACTGAACCCAATGGTATAAAGTTGTTGTGGAAGAAAGTACGCAGTTCCATAAGATGACAGCGGACTATTTGGCGGGAGCATTCCTCAGTAGTGTTTAAATCGAGTATCTTTATGTTCTCGGACATAACACTATTTACAGCTTCCGCAATAATCTTGCTGCGCAATGCAACGTTAACAAAATCAATGCTGCGTCTTATCTTATCAGGATTCTCGACAAGACCATGTATCTAAGGAATTAAAGACGGGTGTAGCATCACTTGGATAATATTTATATTTATTATATACTTACGGCCAAAGTCTGATTGAGTGCCTCTAGATATTCTGGCAAATGCGGGTCACCAGGTCGTTTGCAATAGCCCCAACTGTGATCACCAACAATATTATGTTCCTGCATGTGTTTGGCAGGCACACAAATAAGATCCTCCTCGTCGACCTCTGGTCGTTCAAAATTCATTACAAGCATAGGGTCCAGCGGTGAACAATCCTCACGCAATACATGCTGAAACATGGTAAAGTCATCAAACTTACGCTTTGAAACATAAAAGTCTTTGCCAGTGGTTATATCCGTAAAGGTCAAATAATTTCGTATGCAGAACTTCATGGTAGGACACTTAGACAAAATGCTTTCAATAGCTGGACTCCAGGTGGGCACACAAAATGCATGTTTCTGGAACTCCATCAATCTGTTGGATAAACAGATAATATTTTATCTATATACGGGACATAAATATGTATATATATATACATACACCTCTAGAATACCACGATCAATATAGGCTTCTACAAACTCACTAAAACGTGTTGTCTGCAGTATAAAATTAGTGACCGCTGTCTTGACCAAATTGGACAAAGATTTAAGAGCACGTTTAATTGAAGAAACAATAAAGTTATTGAGGAGTGAGCTGCGCACTGGTTCCTCGTCGATGATCGTGCAGAGGCAGCGGAAAATATTATGAACCAGTATGGAATGGGCATAGGAACGCTGTTAAGAAGACGAAAATGTACATGCAATATATGCTGGTTGGGCTATGGGTTACCATAAGAAGCTGTGCTATTTGCTCAGGTAGGGGCACATATTCACCTAGACCTTGGCGGTATTCATCATTTTGGGCCAGACTTTCAATAATTGCTAACATAGATAATATGAGATCAATAGACAGTTCTGGTAAGCCTTGTTGAAATGTTTTAGCCAATCCTGCAGGTATATCCAAAGTCATTAGGTTTTCGGCAGTAATGCGATAGGAATTGGTCAACAAATGGCCAATGAAATCGGCTGCCTGTTCCCTTGTCTTTATAGATATATCCATGGAACACATTAGATTAACCAGATGCGCCAGTGCACCATTATCGTACTCGGCAATGAATGTACGCAATGCTTCCGGATAATCAATCATACGACTTAGGCCCATTATTACAAATGGAGCTGGTTCCGGTCTACTTTTCATAAGACAGTTAATAAACATTTGGGTTATCGCGGCATTATGGATACGTGCCAAGTACTGTTGGTATTTAGCCGTTTCAGTGAATATAGAAATTATAGTGCAAAGGATGTCAGGTGGCAAGACATCCATGTCTTCCTTTATTTGCTCCACTATTTTATCAAAAAGATTTTGCTCAAAGAAAAGTTTTGTCATTTTTTCGGAACGCAGAGCTGTGGAAAGCACCTCAATAATACCAAGTGCGTCTGGTGCTTTTGGATTGTCGCAGAATGCTTTAACCAATTGCTGGAGGACAAAGAGACAACGAAGCGGTTGGGCGAAGACGCTCTGATCGCTAGTGTCAGCAAGTAAAGTCTTAAGCACCTTCAAAGCGGCCAGACGTATCTCAAGAAACTCATTCGTCAATTCACATATAATTCGATCCACGGGGAAACCTGGATACATAGTAAACTCGAGTAACTCTTCGGCACTTTGTACTTGTAGAATTTTATGCAAAGCCTCAATAGAATTAAGTACGGTATCTGGATTATCCGAGTTAATAAAAATGGTCTGAAACTTCTCCAAAAACTCATTATTTTCTACAATGTTCTGAGCAACTTGAGGATCGCGAAGACAATTATTTATTATATATGTTAAATACTCGATACAAAAGTCATCCATTTCTCTCAAATAGAAGTTATAACAAATGTCCAACATTTGAGCTGTCTTTTCTGTATCATATTCGCCAAGAGCCGTTTGGTCTAACATCAATGTAATCAGATACAAAGCAAATCTTTTGATAAGTACACTATCGGCATACATAAAGAACTCTTTTTCCAGCAACAATTCTAGCAATAGAAGCTGTTTAAGTTCCTGTATATTATCATCCCATTTGCGTGCGAAGTCCGATAAGTGATTGAGCACAGTTGAAAGTACGGGCTCTTCCTTGGTGCCTAGCAACAACATTGCAGTATCGATTTTATAAAGAACAACATTTAACGGCGAAAACGCATTTTCATTAGCTTTGGTGCGATCGGGATATTTACTCCGTGCGTCATAAATACGCTTTGTTCCGCCTGACATTTTTCTTTAACTGCCTTTAATATTTAAATAGTTTTTCTTAAAAATATATGACTTGAAAGTCGTATGATTAGGATGAGTATGAGATCACACTACATAAGGCTCAAATAAAATTTTATAATTTATCATTACTCTATGCTATTTTGCGGCTTTTTTGCAAATCTGATTCTCCGAAAAATCTCGTTACGTTTTATCGATCGTGCTATTGTAAGCATCTCTGTCTTATTTACTCTATTGCAACATATTTACGTTTTGTAGCACTTAGCATTTGTCACACAGCACTGGCATTAAATAAAACATTGCCTTATAGTCAAACTTTCTTCTACCAAATATAGACCAAATATCTTTTTAAACTGTTACTTTATTCATTATTTTGATTTTAATTTATTTTTTTTATACCTTTATACTAACAAATAAATAAATTATTGCCCTGAATAGTTGTAATATAAGTTTTGTTGGGCTTCATTAACAGCGAGCTGGCAGCACCATAACGAAAGAAATCATATTAACGGAAGAACAAGCGAATGGGGATGAAAACGGAATGTACAATAACTCGACGCTTGTGTTTGTTCGCTGGCATCTCAATAAAAAAAAGTAATTAAAAGTGCGCTGTGTACAATTTGAGCATTGAAACGTTCAAATAATATTATACAAGAAATAAGATTAAGTTACAACCAATAATTGAGTTATTCGTTTAAATAAAACTCTTAGGATAGCAACAATTGAACGCAAATTAAAATACAAATACAATGGCAAAAGGAAAGCCAACTAGAAAGCGGGGTAAAAAGACTACAGAAAAAGAAAACGACGAGGAGCAGCAGCCCGATGCGGTCAACACAGTTAGCACAAAAGCACGTTCAGTAGGCCAAGGACCCATGTACACAATCCTTTCCAATGCACAGCTCAACGAAACATTTCACAAGCGCTACATTAAGGAACTGAAGCAACTGTACTCCAGGGTAGGTGCCGCCGTGTTTGGGGTTCATCCTCCTCAAGTGATTTACCTATTGTTTATATATTGCTTTTGTAGTTGGACCATGATGCCTTTATGTTCACATTTATAAAAATGTTTAAAACAGTTTTGGAAGCGGATGAATGCAATGAATATGGAAACACAGCACTTGCTTTTTGCGCAAAATTTGTGACCAGCTTTGAATCAGAAAAGACGCATCCCTTACTCGCAGAAACATTTAGTTGGTTGTTATCGGTATGTGCCTACTGTACATTCTTCTTATTTTTGTTTTTCTTTCATTTGTTTACATACCGTCTTTCGTGACATATTCAACAGACAATTTCCAACAGCCCTCATATTCGTTATCGCATATGTTTCTTTGTCAATTTGATACTGAAACACTTAGGTCCCTATGCGGCGCTCGATGATTCACAATGCGATCAAATACTTCACTATATGCTGGACAGGCTAAAGGACGTATCACAAAGTGTACGAAAAGAAGCTGTGCTGGCTATGCAGCGACTGCAGATGCCCGATAAACCAAACGATCCAGTGTTGTTAGCCTATCAGTATCATTTATGTTCGGATCCCTCATCTAGCGTTCGGCAGTGCATAATTTCATGTATGGGTCGCAATTATCTTACAGTGCCACACATACTGAAGCGTCTCTGGGATGTGGATGAGAAGGTGCGGCGGCATACTTATATTAACATGTGCAATTATCCAGTGCGCTCCTATAGTGTATCACAACGTCTGACACTACTCGAACGTGGCCTCAACGACATTTCAGAGAATGTGCGCAAAAATGTCATAAAGTATATGCTTAAAGCTTGGATAGAGTCGTACCAACAGAATTATGTTCAGTTAACAGCCGCCATTAAGCTTGACTCCAATGAGGAGGAAGTTACACGTTTTAGACGTGTGGCCCGGCAAATGCTACTTGTAATCTTTGAACAAACAGACAACTGCGAGTTAGTTGCCTTATTACCGCTGACTGAGGACTGCGAGCTGCATTGTTGCGTACCACACGAGATGCTTACTGTTGAACTTGTCCTCTACTGGCAGTGTCTTTGCGGCTATCTGCAGCAATCTCTTGCCAACGAGTTTGACCAGGTGCTGCCCGAGCTGAGCGTGTTCTGTGAATATGTTAAAAGGTTTGTAAAAAAAATTTAATTAATTTTAAAACGATTATTTATCAATTTCTATTTTTTCATATGTAGATTTTGCCAGTTCCAAAAACCCGATATGGATAAATTCGCTCAAATTGAGTTTCAGTGCATGCTGCTTTCACTGGTGGAAATACTGCAGACTTTTGATCTTGGTGATGAAATTGGACGAATCAACTTGAATAATTTAATTACGCATCTGTTAAAGGAGTGCTTGCTCGATCATAAAATTGTGGCTGTGTTAGTGCGTTGCATGGAGCAGTTAATAAGTGATGTGAACGCAAGGATGCAATATTTCATTGAGATCATATATGAAATCTGTGAACTTAATGCTAAGCAAAATGATTTGGTTCATGACCGTAATCTTATTGATAAACTGCTGGGCGATGTGGACACTTCGGTAGTAACGAAGATAAACTCGCTTAAAGTAAAAATACTTGAGCTGGAGGAGCTCGAAGAGAACTTTGTACGCCAAAAAGAATACATCAGAGCTCAGGCAGTGAATGAGGAGAAGATTGCAGTTACAGAGGAATACACAAACCAAATACAACCGCTAACAGAAAAGCATGGTGATCTGGAGCTACCCTCACGGCCTAAGCTATCCAAGCAGGAGCGTGTGCTGAAGGGACTGTACATATCCTTTTACATGGTTGCTTCGGAGCATGTGCATAGCTTGAATCCCAGCATCTGCAAACTGTACAAGGTACATATTTTAACCCAAAGCTTGACTTCTGAGCTAGACTAAGATTTTTTATTAATGCTTGTAGGATTTTGTATGCCGCTATTTGGCGTCTACTGAAATTGATATATTTGAGTGGGTGATGAAATGCGGCACCACGTTTAGCATATTGTACGAGGCGTACACTAAGGAAATATTCGATGTGCTCGTCGATCAGTTTTATAAAGATAACAATTTGCGATTGTGTGAGACGTCAGCACAGTGCGTTTTTGAACTGATAGATCACTATGGTGTAGACTACTTTGTTGAGTTAAATCAAACTGTTACAAATCCGGGACAGACCCCAAAGTCAAAGCGCCGCCTGTTGTATACCATGCAGGACTATTACGAAGGCGAAGACGATCGATCTCAAATACAGGGCAACGAGCAAAACACTGACATTATTGGTATGATGGGATTCTTTGTTGAGAAAGTAGTTGATAAGGGCATTCTTATGGCCATTGTGCGTGGACTATGCCGTCTGGTACTACGTGGTCAACTGGACAATCGCACCGATGTCCTGGAAAGACTGCTAAAGCGTTACTTTAATCCCAATACGGGTAAATAATCAATAATGATACATACATGTATGTTTTCATATAACTAAAATGTTAAATTTTTACAGAACCTATCATAAGTCAAATGATGGGCATGTTCTTTGAGAATCTTGTGGAGCAAAAGCTGCATCATTTACTCCAACCCTGCTTGCTGCCCATTGTATGGTCCGTGATGAACAGCAGCTACGATTCACCTCTGCATGATGTGATGCCGGAACATGTGACAAAATTCTTTATTGACATAACGGTGCAAGAAACAAGCACACCACAGAGCAATATACACAATAAAATGGCTTTAAGTTTCCTTAACTATATTCAGAACTACTACACTGAGCGTAAGGATACATGCCGTCTACTGGCCAAAGAGCTGACGTCACTTAAACTAAATGTATTAAACAGCGCGCAATTAAAAGATGAGATGCATGAACTGGCTGATACACTAATCAGCGTAAGTAGAAGTCATATTTAAATTAATTTTGATCTGACACATTTTACTTATTGGGATTTTTAGAGTGAACTGGAGCCGCGTATGATACGGTGCTTAGTGGACTTTAAGGATTTGCTAAATGGTAGTTTCCATCCACCACCTAAGCCAGTAGATAACGAAAGCGATGCAGAAGCTGATGAGTGTGTGAGTGTCACCGCAACAACAGCATCCTCATCAGAATGTCCACCTGCAGTGCCTGAAAATGAAACAACAGTGGCTAATAGCGAAACAACAGCGGCAACTGATGTGGCACACGAAGCACGAAGCACAGAAACACCACAGGCTGTAGTGGAGCCGGTTCTAACTACATTTGGTACCAACAATGAAGTTGGACTACGTTTTTTGCGGCGTTCTTTACATAATTCCATCAGTCATTCCGATGGGGATAGTGTGTGCGGATCCCAGACACCAGCAACAGACTCCGAGCCAGTGCAACAGAATGAAGCTAGTGAAATAAGTAGAAAAAAACTGTTAAGATCAAAAACAAAGCAACGTTTGGAAAAGGCAATTGCACGGGCCTCAAAAACGCCTGAAAAACAAGCAGAATCCGAATCCGAATCAGATCCATTAGAATCTCCAAGACATTCGAAAAGTCCCACACCTTCACAATCAACAGAAGCTTCCACCGAAACAGTAGTACAGATCAGTATACAAACTCCTGTCAGACAGTTATTGGTAAGTGTGTGTGAATAAGCAAGAAAGACAATCATTGACATATTCTCTCTGTAGCATAATGATTCAGATATAATTGAGGCGTCACCCACATCTGCAACCCCAAATGCCAACACAATGCAAAGCGCGAGACGCGTGCATTTGCGCTCGACGCGCAACAAAATCACACAACCAGGCACCACCCGCAATTCGCCAACAAAGAACACCAGTAAAGTGAGTACAACGCGCTTACGCATGCACCTTTAAGCATACCTGCATGGGGCAACAGGCAATGAAGCAAGCAATGTAGATGATGTAGATGCTATAGATCCTAATTCCAGACCATATTTGAACGCATCGAAACGTACTCAAGAATTCAAGAAAATAAAACTAAAATGCAGAAATTCAAGAGAAAAACAAAATAACCAGTCGGAAGCCTAGTTTAACACATGTGTCTTATAATTTTGATACTTTTGATACACATTTTAGTTCTTTTACTAAAGGAAAGAAAAAATGTTTTTTAAAAATAACATTTAAAAATTGTCTATTTTAAGTATATATGAAACGTTGCAATTTGCTTAAACTAAAAACTTAAACAAAAATGATAAAAAAATAACAAGAACTGAACGTTTTCAAAAAAGTGCAAAAAAATCTAAAACTAAACGTTGTTTTCTTCCTGCTTGGCAGGATATGTTAATATGTCATATTGGCCTATCCAAAACTGCTGTATATTAATTAATTATTTAAATAATCTGGAACTATTTAAATCTATTAAGTTAGCCCTAGTGAAAGTCTCTGTTCTTATGCTTTAGTTCTTATTTAAATTTTAATTTTTTCTGTTTGTTTTTTTTTTTTTTTGGATAAATCGCTTATGTTACTGCAGCGTAAAGTACTACACCTTGAGACACACACACCGATACGTAATGGACGCAAACGTGTCCTTCGAAACTCATTGCTTGCCACGGCAGCGGCGTCAGCACGTACACAGTCCTCAGATTCGGCGTCACCCACACAAACCATCTCTCCATTGCGAAAACAACAGCGGCTTGAGACGAGAACGCCTAACAGACTGCGTAAGGTTATGGCACCTGCAAAAGAGAAGAACACTGGCAGTCCCACGGATAGCACCACGTCATCCATTAAGGAGAATAACGCACCAACATCAAAGGCAACTGGAAAAACACCACAGACCAAAAGGCGTTCAGCACCTTTACCACCGAGCACAAGTACACCCGTAGGCAAAATGATAACGCGGCATTCAGCGCGCAAAGTTCGCACGGCTCGCGTAACCCGTAAACGCTTGTCCCAGGAAATGAGCATGAGCGAAGGAAACCCTAAATTGCCCACACCAAAACGCGTACGCGAGGATAAAGTTACGAGAACGAAGTCTATATCTAGTGATCGTGCATCCAGCCTAAACAGTTTAAGCATACGAAGGAATCCAGTCAATAATACATCCATACGTACCCGAGCGACTACTGCGGAAATAGCACCTATTGCAACGCGTACCCGTCATAAATAGTTAATCCTTCAGCTACCCATATTACCAATTGACAAACTATCTCTAATTAGACAATATTAAATTATATTTGTATTGTGTTACGATTTGTTCGCTGTTTATATTGTGCACGTCCCCAATACTCGTGAATCGTTGTATATTTTATGTATATTGTGTAGTAATGTTAAAATGTCCTTATTTTAAGCACAAATTAAACTACTAAACTCTAGAAATCGATGTCTTTTACTTAGACTATCGTTATCCTTAAATATAAAAAAGAAAAATAGATTATCCTTGATATTTTAAAAACTGGTAGGCAAATGACCAAACTTCTTACCTTAAATAAAAGCCTTAATGAAACCGCTTTGTTTGACATGTAACTCGACAGGATACATAAGGACACGGCGAAAATATAGCTATTTTTCATATAAAATATAGTGTCCTAGTAAAAAGGATATTCAAAAGTACTTTCGTCCTTTCTAACAATCTGATCTGAAGCTACTCATCCAGGACAACGCACATCAAAAAAAATCATCAGGATAGCCCTTAAGATACCCGAGTTATACGCAATTTTAGATTTTAAAATTTTCGTAACAACCTACTGTCGATTTCTGTTCGCTTGGTATTTTGCTAAAATTTTGTGGTAAAGAAAATCGGTCAATTTGGGATTCTAAAAAATCTGTGAGTTGCATATTTTGTTGCATATTTTTTCGGGCTGGTAGTACTAGAAAACTGACTATATTTCGTCTATATCCTTGCCTATTTTTGAAGGACACTTCGTCAAAGGATATCCTTGGAAGAATTTCAGATAATTTTTTTCTGTCAAATTCTTGAATGCCAACCAATAAGGCGACTTGGAAGAGTCCAAGACGTAAGGACACAAGAGGCTCGATTTTTGTTCGAGTGTTAAGTTTTGTTGCATATAAACAGGGGCTAGTAGTATCAGAAAAATGACTATATCTCATCCAAATCCTTATCGATTTTTAAAGGATACGTCGCGTTAGGATCGTAGAGGCCATCCCAATCGATTGGCATTCAAGGATAATGATGTTATCTAAGAATCTTAGACTTGTAAAATTTTCGTTGACAGCAAAGAGAAATCGGACCAAAACCACAAAATCCTTAATAACTCGAAAAGTACTAGGACGATTTTGATGTCATTTGGACAGCTTATAGAACTATTTAATATAATTCGTTTGACATATGACCTGCCAGGATATACAAGGACACGGCTGAGATATACCGTTTTTTTTCTATACAAAAAATTGCTTATAACTTTGGTCCTGTAAGGATTTTCGTCCTTTAAAAAATATTTTCTAAATTGGCACAACTAACACCATCTGTGTGCCAAAGGACATCCGAATAGTCCTTAAAATGACCGAGTTACAGGCATTTTTGTGGTTTTTATACAATTTTTGCATGGTACCCCCTTAAAAAAATTGAGATAAATTTTTATTGTCAAATCCTTGAAATCCTTGAATGCCAATCGATAGCATTGACTTCTCAGAGTCTAAAACGGCATGTCCTTCGAAAATCCTTAAGGATTCAACGCATTTATGGTTAAAAACGTATGAAGATTAGTGACAAAAAAATATCACTTGATAGTACCGTTGCTATACAGATAAAAATGTATATATTTATATATAAGATGTATGTGTTTGTATTGTAAATGGTATTTGATCTTTTGATCCTGTTTTATTGCATTCGAAACGTAATAGAATTACAAGGTTATAATTAAGAACTAGAAACATTGCATTATTAGATAAGTACATGCTGAGATTCGTTCATACAGTATAGGAGGCGTATGAACTTGTTTAGAAACATTTCGAGCAGTGATTGAGTTAAGTTCGATTATATAATATATAGATGACTTATATGCTATATATAGAGTAATATAAGTCGAACAATAAATGCTTAAAATACAATTAGAAACACGATAATAAGGCCATTCGGTGATTGTTTTAAATAGGCACAGGGTTTGAGTGTGTGTATTGTGTGTGTGGTTGTGTGTCTGTGTCCTAAAGGGTACTCATATCCTTTCATAGTTTAATACCCTTTAACTTCACGGCTGTTGTATGCAAATCCCATTCCTGTTTCTGCAGCGCTTCGAACGCAGCAGCGAGGCTGAGATTCTCCTCTGACAGTATATTCTGTAGCTTAATCAATTTGATCGATTTGTGAACATCCCAGTTTATGAACTCCAAGGCGTTAAGGCAACGTGTGGGTGTGCTCTGTATGAAAACGAAAAGGATCAGTTAGTTAAAGCGGTTTAAAAAGTTATAAACTTTAGTACTTACATCCTTTCCCAGGACTTTAACCATAATGCGCACTTCATCAGAGTCTACACCACGCTCACAGCCACGCGGCTTCTTATCGGAGAACTCAAGCAAATCCTCACAGCTCACCGAGTTGGAGTCTGCCAGGCGTGCCGCTGTCGCCGCAAAATACTCCGCCTCCGTTTGCGGTTTTGGTGTGTGCGCCGGCGACAAAGGTACTGATGTGCCTTTAAAATCGCTGCTACCGTTCATTGAGGTGTGGTTCATGGCAAGATTGACAGAAGCGCGAACCTTCTTGAAGAGTGCGTTCGCAGCCAGTTCATTGTCAGCGGTGGCAAAACGTCTGGAGCTGGTGGTCTCTTTAGTTTCATCTGGTACAATGGAGGCGCCAGTGACAGGTATTGCCGCTGCCGCTGTTGCTGCTGTTGGTGCCATCTCCTGGGGAACGGCCATTGAATCCAATGTAGTGCAGCTGTTGCTGCCTACCAGAGGTTTATCAAGATTGCGAAGCTCATCGTCATTAACATACATTCCAGAGATTTGGCCAGATTCAAAGCCATACTTGCGCTTATTGTACTGCTCCTTAAGAATGGGGAAGTTGTAAAAACCATCAGTCACGTCGGGTGACTGTAGTGCCGCTTCCATGCCCAAATCTGCCTCCATTATGGACTCAAAGTGCAATGATGCACTGTCCGTCAATCCTGCCGCATCGGCAGGTGCCACCTTGTCCAGATTCTGGTAAGTATGTGCCGTATCTCCGCCAGCTACAGCTGGCATATTCTCATATTCCCTTGTGTCCGTCGTTCGACGCAGGCTATTGGAACGTACCGCTGCCACGACTTCAATAGAACGCGCTGGCGGTAAGCGTTGTTGGGGCGAAGCCTCAGAGCTGCCGCAGCCCGAATCCTCACCGAAATCTGCCAGCTTGCTAAGTGTACGTTGTACACCATTTGCTGGTATTATGAGTGGATATTTTCGCACGTGTCGCTTGGCGCTAGTCTTCACCTGTTTCTTGCCCTCGCGAGATGGCAGCGGCAAAGCATTTGTCTCCTGAGGTTCAGGAAACTTATAGCTGGGGTGTATCATATAACTGGGACTCTCACAGGATTCATTTAAACCCAATGAGTTGCGATTCTCATCCTTCTGCCTTTCCACATTACTTTGATGCTCAGCTCTGCGCACACGTTGTGCAGCTCCACGTGTCGGCAAGGTCATAGGGCGCGGAGGCTGCTGCAGTTGCTGCTGCAAAGGACGCGTACTCTCTGCAGCGGCTACAGCTTGCTCTAATGGAGATGTGCCAGGATGACTAAGCTGACTACCCAGACGGCGTGGTAATGTCTTGGCATTCATTAGCTCAAACTCATCCGTATCCATATGCCGGAGCAGCGTTGCTGCTGGGCTAGGTCCAATATCCAGCATACCCTTGCGTTCGATCAGGCTGTTGTAAGCCTCACGTCCTTCCTCACCAATCAAAGACTGTTGTGGGATCAAGAGGATAAAAAACATAAAAAACATATAAATATAAAATAATAATTAAATAAAATGTAACAGCTTTAAGATACAAAACAGCGAATGCAAATTAATATAAATAAAAATAATTTAAATTATAAATAAATTCTTTAAGGATTCAAAGGAGGACAATTCCTCAGTTTAATTTCTTTTGCTTTATTGAATCCCTTTAAATATACACAACATTTTTTTGATTACCAATTGAATTTTTGTTTCTTTGCTTTATGTTTTTCGTTTGGTTCTTAGAATGCAAACTTTTTAAGGATTTATTCGTTATCTTTTATTCTTTTAAATATATATATTTATATATATTTGTGTATATATATAATACTTGGAAAAAGTTTATTTTATTTAATTTTTTTTGTTTTGTTTAATTTTTAATTTTTAGTTTAATTTTAAATTTAGTTTTAGTTTTGTTTTTGGGTTGTGAAACGCTTTTAACGCATATTTTAGAATATCATTTTGTAATTTGAATTACTTTTAATTTTATTTCTTTTATTTTATCAATTCTTTTTATTTATATATATATATATATATATATATGTTTATGAAATAGATATGAATATATATGAAATTTGTAGATATAAGTACGATAAGTGCTCGTATTTATTTATGTATATAAACATTGTATATAAGAAAATTTGCTTTGACTTTCATTTTGGATATCAATATGAATAAATGCATAGAATGCGATAAATCTTTCAAGTTCGATTAATCAATTATATATATATATATATATATATATTTTAGTATTTATATCAGATCTCAAATAGGATCTCTTTATAAAAAAATGTTAGCTACACTCGAATAACTCGTATCAACTCTGAATCAAATCTCAAATATCTAGAGTAGATCTAACGAATTCCGATCATAAATCTCTCTATTCATATCATTTATCATTATTTTTTCAGTATTATATATAGTTAAGAATACATATATATCATTTTTTATGTAGTAAAAATGCAAGCGTAAGGATATGGCACATAATATAAATATGCACAAGATTTAAACATTCAATGGATTTCGGAGAACTTTCTTTAAACTTTCTTTTTGTTGTTTTCTTTTGGGGATTTCATTTAAGTTTTTATTTATTTATTTTTTGATGGATGGTGAACGATTGTCAAACGGTTGTGTGTGTTTGGCTGTGTGTGTGTGTATTTATATATTAGCGGTGTGATGACTGTACTGTGGGCTGTGTGTACTGTTGTTATACGACTTGTTTATACCCTGTTTATAAGCTGTTCTTTAGTGTTTTGTTTTGTTTTTTTGATGAAATGCTAATACTGATATATTCTATATTCTTTTACTAAATCGGATTTTGATTCTCTTCATTTTTTATTATTTTTAAGATTTCTAGTAAGTTTTAATATTATTGTGCCACGGCACCAACAACCAAGCTCTTTTCTAGATGATAACAATAATAATAATGATGATGTTGATGAAGATGATGACGATGTTAAGTTGATGATCATTAGGAAACTGGGTTTAAGTTGTTGCTAGTGCCGTACAGGCACATTCCTTGAGCGTAACGCCTTTCCTTGGAAGCCTTTTTTAAAATTTTTTAATTTTTGCTTCTAATGCTTTCCATTATTTTTTGAGTCACTTTTAATTAAAATAATTTCTTGTTATCTTCATCTCCTCTTGCTTAATTTCTTTTAATTTTTTATTGTTATTTTCTTTGCACTAACTAATAAATATTGCTTTAATTATTGTTGAGCTGTTTGCTAACTTTTAACTAACTTTTAAGGAGGGGTTGTTCCCCATTCAATGGGGCCCTGAACATGTTTTGCATATTGCTTATTGTTTATCTCAATTCATTTGTATCTGTATCTATTATTGTATCTGTATCTGTATCTATATTTTTATCTGAAACTGTAAATGTATCTTTATCTGTATCTGTATCTGTATCTGTTACTTGTAACTATTTCAGACAAAAAAACTTTGATGCAATTGCACATTACGAGTATTATTATCATCCGTTCTGAGAGGTCTTCCGTGTTTCCATATAAGGCACGCTCTCAAAAATGCAAATCCAAAAAATATATATATATACATATATATACGATATACACATACGATATATATATAAATATATGTATGTTTTGTTGTTGTTTTGTTAGCTGTAAATATTTCTACAATTTACTTTTCGATTATTCAGTTTTCGGGTCCACACACTAAACCACACTACACCGTACTACACCACACCACACACACACACACACATACACACACACACACACACACACACACTGTTCCATCGTGGGAGGAATCCACCTTTTCCCCTCTAATCCGACAGCACATGCCCGAATAGTAAATTGAGAACATATTTCAGCATTTTCCTTAGTTATGGAGCCGGGCTGGGCGGAATGCGTGGAACAACGAATTCACGTCTGAACTGGAACTCATCACCGCTCTCCGTGGTAGTGGATGAGCTGCTATCACTGGAGTCACCGGCAGCAGTCACCAAAGGCAGCTGTGGCTGTTGCTGCTGCGGCTGCTGCAGTTGTCGCCAGTGTATCTCGTGCTGCTTTACCGCCGAGACGTGTATCTTCTCTGGCCAATGGAACTCAGTGGGTCGCTGTGGTTTTACTAGCAGCTGTTGAGTCTGAGAACTATTGGACAGCGGCCGTTGCTGCTGCAACTGCTTTTGCTGCAGTTCATCAGGCGAACTGCCAACAAAATTGGTCGACGTTGGGCTCTTGCCAGTGAGTCGACTTATATCAAATTCATGCAACATTGCGCCACTTATGGGACGCGGTACTGGGGCTGATGCTGTTCGGTATGTAGCCACTGCAGAAGAGGCTGCTGAAGAGGAGCCAGATCCAGAACTAAGTTTTTGTGATTGCGTAGGTACCAACAGTCCGTGTTGTGCCAACTGAGTCGAGTAATTGTTGCCAGGTCCGCGTCCACCAAAGTCATAGATGCGCTCGTCATAATGAAACTGCTCGTAGCCAGTGCCAGGTCGATGGAAACTACGTCGATTGCCGCCTAAGTTATAGTGTGGTGCTGACTTTATGCTAGAGTTTGAACCATATAACTGACGTGGCGATACAATTGGTTCACGTCCATCTTTGCCAGCCGACTGCACCTGGCGACTAAGTCCTGCTCGACGACGACGACATAAGGAGCTGCTGGAGGTAGCTGCAATGCGCGCACGTATGTCACATTCGGAACGCGCTAAGTTGGGTTTGCTTGTATCCTCGTCGCCGCTGGATGAGCTGCTGGAATCAAGTGTCATTGGATTGTAGCTGAGTCGTCGCAGAGTACGTGCCCGTACTGAACGTGGTTTGTAGGAGGCAGAGCGTCTGGGCAGTGGGACCTGTTGCAGCGGCGGAGGTTGTAACTGCACATCTTGTCTAAATGCCTGCCGCTGTTTGGTGTCCGAGAGAACTGGTGAAATTGGCTGAAAGCTCTCATTAAAGGAGGTGGAACGCTGGCGATAGCTTTTGCCGCCTGCTGTATAGACGGAGGTGCTGCTCGTATTCAAACAAGACTTGACCGGAGAAGCGCTGGCAAGCATCTGCTTGGTGTGGCCATTGCCAAAACGTTCGTAGCCAGTGGTCATCACAACTGGTGGAGCACTGTAGAGTGCTTCACCCTTCATGGAGAAATAACTCTCTTGTGGACTGTAGCTACTCTTCTGGCTGCTACGTCGTGACAGTGAAATGTTTGTATCCCTGGAGGCGAAACCTGTATCCGGTGTGCTGCTCCGTTTATCCTCAAGCAGCTTCTGTTCCGTTGCGCCATTGGCCAATTGCTGGCTATGAAGCTGCGCCTGGTTGTGCATATATTGAAGATGCTTGTCCAGGTGACTAGTTGCTGCATTGAAGTCAAACATAGTCTGCACTCCATTGCTGTAGCTGTACACAGCCGATTTGAGGCTGCCTGTGGCACTGCTGATTCCATCGTCCAAGGAGCCCAATAACTGCGGTACCTGGTCGTTAAGAATGGTATCGTTGGAGTCACTTTTGTCCAGCTCCGTGTACGTGTGCATAAAATCCAAATTGAGAGCCTTCAAAGTGTTTTCAATATCCATAATGTTGTCATTAATAGTCTTTGGCTCCCGTGATTCCTCGCTGCTGCGTTCTCGATTCAAAGGGCGGCTGAGTATCTCGCGTGATTTCTCGAAGAGAAAGTCGGAGCTCTCCTTGTCAAAGATGGGTATGCGCAGCTCGGAGCTGTTCTTTATCTCGCTTAGTGAACGAAAACGCTGCTTGATGTATGTGTGGGAAAAGGAAGAAAAAACGAAAGGCAACCAAAAACAAACAACAAAAAGAAAAACACACAAAATGGGCAATAAAAAGAAAGCAAAGGGAATGAACAAAACGGAACGGAACAGTACGTAAAGCACAACGCGGATGAAGAAGAAAAAGAGCAAAGTGTAGACAAAAAGACTTAAGGATTAGAATCTGACATCAACTCCATTGAATTCACTAGCTCTACATACAATTTGATTACTTATTACTAGAATAGAATCATTCCATCAACATACCTGTATATCGGGTATGCTTTGCAGTTCCTCTGTAAAGTTTTTCTTCTTGGAGAAGGGTGATGCATTACCATGTGTGGGCGTCAACGCTGTGCCACCTGAAGCTCCTCCAATGGCATTGTCCTTATCTCCACCACCACCGCCACTGCTCAAATGTGGAAACCGAAAGCTAAACTTACGTTTGGGACTGTGCGTGGCTGGCGGATGGTCGGAGACCAAATTAATCATCGACCTGCAAGGAAACCATTTCGATTTCAATAGAATCACATTTAAAGTTGGCCCATTTTCATCGCACTCACCTGGCATTAAAATCGTGAGCAATTTCAATGGCGTGATTCAAAATTTTCTCATCCTTGAGTGAAATGGGCTTTACAGTGCCTGTCGCAGTCTTCTTCTTTGATAATGTTGGTAAAAGCCCATGTCCGTGTCCATAGCTGTGCTTGTTGCCATTGCTATCGCCAGATTTGTGACTATATTTAGCTGATAATTCAGCAAATTCGTTTTTCGTATTCACATGATCAAAATCTGGTGACTTTGGTTGACTGCCAGAGGCACCACTTATTGAGCCCATCATCGAATTAATTTCATCCAAAAGTGAAGGGCCGAAGTCCAATTTACTACCAGTGATCTCATCATCTGAAATCTCATGATACTCATGAGGATCATCAGGAGTATTACGTGAACTGGTGCGCCAGGTTGTTTCAGAGTGAATGCTCTTTCCATCCACTCCATAATTGTTATTCTGCAGTGCGTATGCAAGCTGGTCCTCGTCCAATTTGTGCGAGGCAAAAGGATTCGTGGAGCCGGCAAAATCAAAAGAGCTTTGCCCATTGCTAGGTATATGTTTAGGCGTATGCTCCGTGGAGGGAATAAACGTGGGATTCATTGAGGTGCCAGCACCCTCTGGAAAATAACCGCTGGCAGTTTGCAGTGAATCAGGGCTAGTTGGCGTTGGAGGCTGCAACAGCGGCGTCTGTTCAATATCTTCCGAAGGTTTGTATGGCGTTACAATCTGCTTCGGCACATGATTATACTGTTAAATGAAAAAATAATAAATCATAATGAGTCATCATAACAAGAATTATCTTGAGGCTTACATTCTGAGAGCTTCCAAGAAACGCAATGTCGCCAAAGGTTGCCCCATCAATGCCCACATGCCCGGTGTGCTTGAAGTCATTTTGAGGCTTCGAAATCATCTCTGTGCGTAATTTTCGCTTGCTAATTCGATGATCGCCAACACGACTAAACGAATCGCGATTGGAACAGGGTAAACCCTCTAAAAATGCTACCGTGTTAGACGGATTGAAGTAGCCCGTTTTTCCCGTACTTAATACGCCCTTCCAAAAGGGCGTACCGGTGTTGCGGTCTAGTACACTTATAATATCTCCCTGACGATATAATAAATGATCCTTTTTCGGTTCTACACAGTTCACTACGGCCTTCAGTTGTTCTGGCTTCATGTCGGGTAATTGTTCGTAAATTTCACCAAACTTGGGTCGCTTAGCAGGATCGTCCTGCCAGCATTTCATCATTAACGTGTAATGGTCTCGGGGGCAACAGTCCGGCTGTTCCAAGCGCTGATAGTTAGGGGCATCGATAGCCTCCAATATCTGGAGGCCGGTGAGAGCCGCCCATGGCTGAAATCCATAGGAGAACATTTCCCAGAGACAAACTCCGTAGGCCCAAACGTCAGAGGCGTTGGTAAAACGTAAGTAATTGATGCATTCTGGCGCACACCAAGCAATCGGCAGCTTTAGATTCACATTAAAATTTGTCTTATAGTAGTCCTTTCCCACGCCCAATGCACGCGAGAGTCCAAAGTCTGAAATTTTTACTTTATCCTTGCTAAACACTAGAATATTTCTAGCTGCCAAATCTCTGTGAATCAGTCGCTTCTGTTCCAAATATCTCATTCCATTGCATATCTGAAGCGCAAACTCACAGAGCGTGGGTATCGTTAGAAAGCTGACACGCAACCCGGAGTCCTTAAGGCACTCGAGTAAGGAACGTAAGTGTGCCAATTCTGTTACGAGCATGAGTGAATCGGTGGCCAGCACCACGCCATAGAGTCGCACAATATTCTCGTGCTCAATCGAATGCATTATAGCGGCTTCCTTAAGAAATTCCATGGGATTCGATTGCATACGCTCGCGGCACAAGCACTTGATGGCCACTTGAATCTGTGTAGTCAGTAAATTTAAAATTAATTTTAATTATTCAAAACCCACTTTTAAACGGAAAAAAGAAAAGTGAGGCTTACCCGTTCGCTGCCATTTGTCCAGACGCCCTGCTGTACAATTCCAAATTCCCCAATGCCCAACTGCTTATTAACGCTAATGGAATCAGCTGGTATAATATGCTTATTGTTGGGCACTTTGCTGCCCGGTGAACTGCCTCCATTTCTCGTTGTTGTTGTGCTGGCTGCAGCGGCGCCATTTTCGCTTGTTGCTGGCCCAATACCGCCATCCTCTCGCTTCACTATTGTGGCGGGTGCTTGGAGTAGGCGCTTAATTTTGCTGAGGTAACTGTGGGGGAAATGCTTTTCATAGAATTTACGCAGTCTTCGTATTTCCGGCCTGGATAGACCAATGAAACGTAAGTCCTCATCCGCTGCATATTTAAATTGTGCTGCATTCGTTATTTTTAATTCGTTTCTATTTGAAGAATAAAACGAAAGATAAAACGGAAATCGAGTTAAGTGGAAGCCGCGTGGTTCATTAAGTACCGTTTATAGATCAACGTATACAACGAAACAAATTTAAAATGTGTTAAAAAAGGCTTTAGTTTCGTTAACTTTCTATTTCCTTTTACCAATTCACTCCCAAAATACCAATGTTAATATTTAATACTAACAAACTTAATTAAAATATACCAGTTAACAGTTACTTATCCAGATTTGTTTACATTCTGGGCAATTTCTGTTTTACAGACATATAAATTAACTGGGATCGACATACTCTGCTTTGCATATGGTTTAATTTAGGTCAGAGAACTTACTTGATGGCATTGTAGTATTGCTGCAGTTCAGACTCGGTGAGGAATTCATATAAATCAATTTGTGGGCACTCTGAAAGATACATATAAAAATATATAAATAAATAAATAAGAGTATATAAATGCATATTTAACTTAAGTATGCATGCCGCGTATCAGAATAACAACAGCTGCGCTCCATAATATTTAATGTCTACGTATGTATGTATGTATGTATGCGTGTATATGTGAGTAGTGTCTGCATGCGAGTATGTATATGTGGGTGGTATGGATTCCCTACACCCACAGTCAAAGACGCCAACACATTACCCGACTTTGATTCCCATTCATTTGATGACTGTGGCGCCCTCATGTGGTAGCCGTTCATTTCTTTTCTTTTATTTCAATATCTTTATCTACCAATCCCACCGCACGCACATCTTAAATACACAAACACACAATCACATAAAAATACACATATATTTAAAAATGCACAAGAAGACTTCGGCTGCCTACCCGCAGCATTTGTCATTGTCGTGTTTTTGTTTGCCTTTGTAAAGGAAACAACGCAGCACATGTATTAATATACACACACATATGTCTATATAAATATATACACAATATATATAAATTTATATTTACATACATATGTTTGCATATTGTATATACACTGACTGCCTGATAATGCCTGTTAAACCACTGGATTTGCAATTTGAGTCAACATTCATTGAGATAATAAATTCCATGGAAACCGTTCACATCCGCTTGTTTGTTTGTTATTGCAGTTGCACAAACTGTGACTCGTTTTTTGTTTTAAAGGTGTGTGTTCATTCGCATATATGTGTGTATATATGATACAGTTGGAATGAATCAACCACTTTTGAACCGTAATTATATCGGCAAGCTATCCCGCAGGATTCGCAGATGTCCTTGAATTTGCAAAATAAAATCGATCGGTCAATACACACGAACACATACACATACACTATCCCACCGCACACATATACATATATACATTTTTATATACGCACGGAAGCTACTACTACGTAGCAGACACAAAATTTTCTTTTAAGAAAAACACTTTTGTGTTTATTATTAAAGTAAAAAATTACAATACTGAGTTTCTTTGTCGATTCGTTACTACTTTTAACACATTTTTAACACATATTTGCCGTTTTTAACTCAATCTTACCCATTTTAATTTAGCGTGTGCATTGTTTGGGAGTACTGCATCTTTACCAGTGTGACCGCATGCGAGCAACTAAAATATACGCACTGAAAAATATACTAATTTAATTATTAATATACGATAAATTCTGAATTACATATTATTGATATGTTGTCAAATGCTAATATGTTATGTTAAATAAATTTTATGTTACCAAACTGCACCAGCTGGTCAGAGGGAAAACAGCTGAGAAGTTTAATGAAATTGAGATTTGGAATTTTTAATTAACTAAATAAGATTTAGTATAAGCTGAACTTTTATCATAAATTGAAAGCATATTTTAATTGGTGTACACTATATATGATCGATTAGTTCACGGCTTGCAATACAAAGTTAAACAGTGATAATAATATTAAAAATTTTTAACTCGAAATGTTCCAGCTAATTTCATATTAATTGAGCCAAACGACATTTAAAACAAACGGAAGCTACTTGGAAAAGCGGTAACCGTCATCCGATCTATAGCAGCCTGAGTATGCTCATACCCCAAAGCGCTGTTGATAGCTGCAAGCTCTTCAAAGTTCTCCCGTACACGTTTATCTTCAATCATTTTTGTCACATATTTGTACATGCGACCATAATGACTATGCGCATAGGCATGCCACATAGAAAATTGGATGCTTTTGGTATCATTTGCATCTACGAACTTAATTATTTCGGTATATATATCGTTTAACTCGCTCAAATGATCTTTAAGATTGTCATCCAAAACACACAACTTGCCAAGTGCAATGCCCTTCTTGCTTAGGGCTTCTATAAGGTTATTCTTCTGTTTTTCCATGTTACTAAAATTTAAAACAGATCAAATAGTGATTGATATTAATTTTGATTATCTTTAACTTACGTCTTTATCTTAGCCGCATCAGGGCGAGTATCGTTTTTGATGCCGTAATACGACAACAGGGCATCAGAATCAGTTTCTTTAATTACAATATCTGCCAACTTAACAATGCGTTCCAGGGCGCAACGTTGCTTCTGAAGTTCTTCCTTTTGCTTATCAACGTTTGAGTCATCACCTTCATTTACACGCTTCTTCTGGGTAGCGACAAATGCCAGAGGAAGATGAATCTTTAGTTCGGTAGTTTCAATATTTTGAATTAATTGCAAGTGTGCGGGCATATGCTTGGGATGTGCAGCTATTACTTCGTTGTATATTTTCTCAGCCTTTTCAAGATCTAAGGAAAAAGAAAATAATTATAAATACGAACTTTATCGTTTGGACTATTCACTTACCACACTTGGCAATATGCAAACATTGAAAGTCGCGCAAACTCTCAGCATAGTCATCAGCACTGGTCTTGCCCTTTTGGGGCGAATTGGGTGCTACAGAGCTACTGTTAGAAGAAACTTCGGCTTGACTTGCAGCACCATCACCACCAGCTGAATTGGCGCTGGTTTTAATGTTTTGCGGTGTGGCTGGTGCTTTCGGTTTTGTTCCATTTGTATTAGCAGCAGCTGCTGCTGCTGTACCAGTGCTGTTGGAATTAGCACCATTAGCACCACCATTAGAAGACGCTTTCTTCTCAGCCGGGTTCAGAATGTAGGTAAACTGATGGAGGTCAACACGACGGCCACCCTCATCTTTGGGCAACACTACATTACCGCTTAACCACGCACAATTCACTGGCAAATTAACCTTGTTGAGACGCTCCTGGCCAATAGGTGGTATGTATAGAATTTTGCTAGAGTCGCGTATCTTGGCGGTTGTAAATTTCCGACCATTAACAATACATTGATTATAACTATCGTAAAAATCGAGCGTTTGTAAACTGCTTAACTTGAAGACTGCAATGAGATTGGCCTCTGCAATCTTTTCAAGCACATCACGCTTCTCATGGCGCACCTGCAGCCTCACTGTATACTCTCCCTTCTCTACCTTTGTGAAGAATTTGTGCGAGTGAGCATCACCGGTGGCTATTAGGGACTTGTTTACATCAAACAACATCCACATTTGTGACTCGTACTCAGCCTCGTACAATAAATCGTTGAATAGTGGAGCATACAACGCTACCTCTGCTGCTTTGGGTATGTTTAGATTGTAAACAAGCAAATTCTGATAGATCTGTCTACCGTCTGGAATAACGTCACGTGTGGCGCTTAAAGGTGAGATTTTAGACTCGGTCGGTTTTAGTACAACGGCAGCATTTTTAAGCTGTATTGTCGGAAGAATCTCTTCTGACACTAGTGCAGCTATCTCCATATTGTGAATACCACGTCCAGCGTGCATGATATCTATATAAAAGGTAAATGGGAAACATTCAAGCAATGGAAATACTGTTAACAGAGGGATCTAATTTACAAGCATTTGGATTTTGTGCAGTAACACCATGAAACTCCAGACTATACTTTAAATGGGTCTGGCCATGATTGGACCAGTACTTGGCAATACACAGCTCCAGTATTTTATTTGGCTGAAAGCAAACAGAAAACGTTAGTCCTCTTATTTATATCATAATGTGGTAACTTACCTCTACGCGGAACGTGGTTGTTGCCTCGGATTCAGAATTGACGCCAATAATCTTCATTGTTTCCAGTTTACGACAAGATTGTTTTGGCAGAAGCTGATTTGTGTGTAAGAAGAATTTACCAATATCGTTTCCTCTATTGGCATCCGTGGCGCGCATACGTAAAACTAAAGAAATCATATATTATATATTCGATTGAATTAGTCTTTTGTATGCTTGTAATATACCTGCCCAGGTAGCCATATCTGGTACCAGGATAAAGTCTCTTTGAATTGTATTCGGCTGGAACTCAATGCTATTGTCAGCTCTATTAGAAGCAGGTTCATAAATTGGCGTATTCTGTTCATGTTTTAATACATGCGGCTGCACAACTGTTACAGGTATTTCAAATAATGGACCCTTCTGCACGCAATCCGTATCGTAAGCTCGAACGCTGCAGTTAATAATGGATTTAAACAAATACAAACTACTGCCAGGAGAAAGATTTGCTTACACGGCACTATGAACACCTGGCTGCAGACCAGTCGGATCAACTCTGACAACAATCGATCGTGTGCCGTAACTCATGTCCAAAAATGAACCGCACTGAACCCATGTGTCAGAGGGTATAAGGTTTAATCGCACGTTAAAGTTAAATTTATCCTTAGGATCTGAAAGCATCAAATCAATGGTTAAAACTCAGTGATTGTAACTCCTCGTTAATTAACTTACCAGTTTCCTTATCATTAAAAAATACAGGTTCAATGTTGACGTTAAAATCTGCAAATTTCCTTTGTACTCCATCACGGAGATGAATACCTTTAGCGTGGTTAGAGCCTACACGCACTGAGAATCTACAGCCGATAAATTTTAGAAATTTAATAGTTTTTTATGTGTTAAAAATCTTTCACATACCGTAACAAGTTGTCCTTAGATTGACGGTTTTCAAGCAAATGTTCGAACGCTTTCTCCACATTCAACAGGCCATGACCTTGGGCATAGGGATCTACATAGCCCACTCTTGTTGCAGTTACGCTTAAGGCGCGCTTAATACTATAAGGTGAGTACGTAATATTTTCTTGCTTCAGTCCAGAGATAAGCAAAGCCACTGCACCGGCTACATGGGGAGCAGCCATACTTGTGCCATTCATCAACTGCGACTTGCTCATAGTGAATTGCGGCACAGAAGTAATGGCACCGCCAGGTGCGCACACTGTTACACCCTGTCCACCATCGATGCAGGGATCACGGGACGTCCATGTGTAGACGTTACCAGGCAGCTTCTCTCTCATTGCATACTCTGCTTCCATCATCTGCGGCGAGACGTACGCACCCACACCAATTAAACTGGGCTGGCTTATGTCCGGCGGGGTGCCCACAGTACATAGCGCAGGACCATGATTTCCTGCTGAGGCAATCCAAACCACTCCATACTTGTTGACGATCTCATTCATCAGATCACCAATGCGGCTATAAACAGAAAAGTAGACATAATTAGAATTAAAAATTTAAATTAACAATCTATATTATTTTATGTTTTAAAATAAACAAGTTAGATAGATTATGTTAATTAATCCAATTAAGTGTAGAGTGTAACAAACAGAAACGCATATGTGTTTCATATGTATGTATGGGACAAATCGAAAAAACATTTGGTTTTATGATTCGATTTACCTAGGACAACTTATCTTCAGTATTCTGCGCTTTTTATTGACAGATGAAGTAAGTTCTTCGGATTCGCTAAAAATCACACTTGTCAAGCTCTCTCGTAATCTACAGGTATACTTTTAAAAGCCGCTAAAACTTAGCTAATGCTTACCCAGAGTTTGACCAATTGGAGTGCTCGCCATAACTCATGTTTATAACATCGATTTGACGTCCCTCGCGGCAAAGGTCCATCACCTTCATCATGCCACGCACCAAAGCTGTACCGGTCTCCATTGAACCCAAACGTCCATCACCAATAGTTATCGATACAATCTTTGCATTGGGCGCTACGCCATCAGTATCCCGGGACTGGTGATTACCACTAGCAATGGACGCCACATGCGTACCGTGTGGAGCTATATAAAAAATTTAATGTAGGTGAATATGTATGAAAACAACTAGTAGCTAATCTCCTTACAGCACATTCCTACCACTTCCAAAACATTGCCTTCATCGTGGATATTGACAGATATGGAGAGATAATCATCGACATTTTTAGTTTCGTGAGTTTTAGTATATTCGCCAATACGCAGGGCCTGATCCAGGTCACCTTTCTCTGTGATATCGATAATTGTCAACCAACCATCATCGGTAGGAAATAGTACACAATCGTATGATGTTTTGATGTCATTGTAGAACTTTTCATAACTGTTAAGCATTTCCAATTCAAAGTCAAGATTTTCTTTGACAACCTTTTTGTCCCAAGGTAGTTTGGTGGCGTCCCCTAAAATCGAAATGAACTGGCCAATTTAACAAAAAGGAATTGGAATCACTATAAGAATTCTTACCAGGATTCTGAGATTCAAATTCAACAATCTTGCGACTGGCATTAGCTGTAGCCGTTTTGTGTGACATGTCCCAGCTCTTTAATTTTGCCTGAGCCACAATATTATCACGCACTTTTGGGGGCACTATATCGTTAAAGCTCTTTAAGCCAATACGAACCGCACGCTCCTTGTCCGTATTAAGCGCCAACAACTCAGGGCTAAGCTTTAACGTGCGACCAGAAAGCCCTTTAAAAGTTCCATTTTCATCAGGTGTAACTTTCTTGCTCATATCCACATCACCGCAGCCGGAGCAGTCAAAACGTTCAATAACCTTCAAGGTTTTTCCATCGCAAAGTGTCTGATATAAAATAATTAGGAATTAAATTTATTAACCTGACCATCAAGAACAGTATAGCACACCTCTAATCCGGTGGCACGGGGATCTACACCGGAATCAAAAATGGCTATGGTTACATCTCGGCCATCGTAGTTTGGATACTTTTGCAAAAAATTAAGAACACCTGTCTCAGCCTTAGGAACCTGCAGTAAAATAAAAAATGTATACTAACTGTATATAACTGTATGTGTTGTTTGTATGTATTCGTACCAGGGCACCCGTGGGAAACGATGACTCGATAATGCCGCTTAAATCGCTACCCATAATTTGCAAAGATTTAATTTCACTGTTTCTATTGTTATCTTGTAGTTTATTTGCAGTCTTTTCCTCGGGTTGTTCAGAGCGTAGTCCTAATATAATTTCCTTCTTTTCAAGTGGCTGATACGTTGCCTGCGTCCTGCGTTGCGGGTTTATTGCACCTTGAATACAATGAGTTTGCGGTTATTTGGATTCTTCTTTGCATACGTATACGTATGTATGTTTGAGGAAATATGTGGCGGTGTAGCCATATTTAATAAATGTCACCTGTTAAGAAGCAATGATATGGCAACGCCTGCCACTTTTATTGTATCGAAAACTTAATGCTAATTTTTTATATTTATTCCTAAATTATATATTCAACAAATAAATAATAGTTTATTTTAGTGTAAGTATTGAAATTCGAAATAAAAAAATAAATTATTGCAAAATAAATAATAAAAATATAAATTATCGATACCATAATATACAGCTGTTCCACTGAAAGCAACTCAAATTTATTTTCTATGATTTAGCTGGGTTATAAACCGGAATGAAATGAAATAAGAGAGACTGAAAGAGTGTGCCTGTGTTTGTGTTTTTAATAGAAGAAGAAGCAGCTCTATTCATTTGGCTGTGTTTTTGTAGCAAAATATTAAGAATACTTGTTTTTAATCCACACAAAAATGTGGTTCGAAATCTTACCTAGCGCTGCAATTATCACTGTCGCACTCTCCGTGCCCATATACGCAATGTACGGTCTGCAAAAACTGACGTTGGGCAATGTAAGTTGATTTAACAATATTAAATTCTTATATAATCTAAGTTGATCGGATACTAAACGTAATTTATTAAACATATTTTAAATGCGGTTTGCTAAACAATTGTCTGATTTTCACTATTAAATGAATAACGCACTGTATTATACACTTTAATACAGAAAAATATTTATTTATTATTTACTGTTCCACAGGCCTATCGCCGGAATATGGACGAGCGTTTCGACCGTGTCATGTATCAACGCGATTTCCGACTAACCGACAATCCATACATTATGAACGTAAGTTGAAATTTCTATTACTATACCTAATTTTTTTTTTTATTTATTGCTCTACTAAGTTGTAAGAAAATATTAGTTTTAATTTGGTGTACTTTCATTTAATTCATGATTTAACCCTTAGTTAGTCTTCATTTAATTCATATAGTAACCCATGGGTAAATCTTATTTAATTCACATGTTAACCCATACGTTGTGCTCAACTATCAACTAACCAGTAGCATTGTATTTTCATTCTTCTGCAATTAACTTGTGTATCAATTTGCACGTTTCATTCAAAAAAAAAAAATTATCCGCTTCAATGTGATCCAAAAACTGAGCATATATCTGATTCTCTTACAGGGTCTCAATGCTATTCCAGATGAGGGCAACAAATAAATGTTACTTAGTTGAAATAAAATTAAGCTTAAGTGCAAAGAAACGTAAATAAATGTATCATACGAAAATAGAAAATGATTTTCTATACAAATTTCTGAAAAGATTTTGTAACAAGTACAAAAATATAATAATGTTGTAGTAGCTGGTTGCTTTTACTCCTTGTTATGAAGTATTTTTCTTACAGGGCCTTGAGACTGTCGAGGATGAAGATAATAGCAAAAAAGAGGAAATACCTGAAGAACCTGTTCCGGATGATCCAAAAAAATCTAAGAAAAAGAAGTAAATTAAATTAAGTTCTGGGTTCAGTTTTAGTTTTCAAATGTCCTGTGATAACCGATTAGAATAAAGTGTAAGTCAAGTTTTCGCACTTTTACCGCACAACAAACAACCCTGTTCTTGCATTTGTATGGGAAAACCACCCCTATGGGGACGCTTCCCCCAATTGGGTTGTCAACTTTGTGGTATTCTGCGAAAAGGCGTCGACAGAGAAGCGAGTGCAGAGTGCGTTTCATCTGAGTTTTCGTGTGTTTTTTTTTCGAATCTTTTAATGAAATTGCTTAAAATTATTTGCAAATTTGTGAAAAACTTCTTCAAAATGAGTGTAATAATGGTACGAGTCGCCTAAAGGCTCAAACATAAATAGCGGATAAATATACGATAGCTTCTTCCATAAGTATTTTCATATACAGACACACACATACACATAAGCATACACACATCGAAAGGAAACCATGGCGGCCAAATTGGGGGCTCCCTGGAATGGGGAAAGGAGTAGTGCTAGAGTTGGGGGTATTCAAACTTTTGTATACATAGTTGTTATGAGTACCTTTGGGCTTTGCGTGCTATTGTTTACGAGCGAAGCGGATGCCAATTCTCTAAATGCCATTGACGTGGAAGAGCCAGCTCGACGTCACCACCAGCGACATCACAGCGAAACAAACAACGACCGAGACAGGGAACGAGAGCCTGAGCGTGAAGAGAAGGGCTATTGTGCACCATATAATGGCAAAGTGTGCAAGGAGTTTATTAGTGGTCCTGTATGGTATAGCCTGGAGGATTCATCTGGCGGTTGGCGCAACGAGCAGGTTACAACAGCGCTGTGGGATGAGCTTATTGTTGACTTGACCGGCTTGTGCCGTGAAGCAGCTGAGGTAAAACCTACTCCTCCTATGGAAAAATCCTTTTAGTAATTTCTTTTCTTCATTTTTGCAGAAAATGCTTTGTGCTTATGCCTTTCCACGCTGCCATGTCGAGAATGGACGTGCCATCAAGGCACCGCTGTGCTTTGAAGACTGCCAGGCAACGCATCTACAGTTCTGCTACAACGACTGGGTGCTTATTGAAGAAAAGAGGGAACGTAATATGTTCCTTAAAAGTCGGGCTCATTTTCGGTTGCCCAACTGTTCAGCGCTGCCTCATTATGATGCAAGCATGCGACGCCCAAGCTGCTCCTACATTGGTCTTACAGAAATCAAGGAGTCTGAAGTCAGCTGTAAGTATATCTAACCGCGAATCTTTTTTCTGAACATCACTTTATGTTGCCTATATATTTATTTAAAGATGATTGCCGGAATGGTAATGGACGCTACTATTTGGGCACCATGAACATGACCAAGACTGGCATACCCTGTCAACGTTGGGACACACAGCACCCGCACATGCACATACAACCGCCGCTTGTCTTTCCACAACTAATTGAGGGCGAGAATTACTGTCGCAATGCTGGTGGTGAGGAACCACAGCCCTGGTGCTACACTCTGGATGAATCCGTTCGTTGGCAGCACTGCGAAATACCCATTTGTCGTAAGTTTGATAAACAGCCAGCAGCAACAGATCATTCAATTTATTTTACATTCAGCTGACTATGTGGATCCCAGTGCCAACGACATGAAAACACCGATTAAAATGGAGGAATTCTTCACACCTTCAATAATATTCCTGCTGGCGGGCATTGGATTTTTTGGCATTGTTGCATTGCATTTAATCATACTGTTGAGTTATAAGTTGTCCAAACACAATAATTATACACAGCCATCACAGGCAGCACACGGCGAATGCAATGCCTCCGTGCGCGGTGATTGTAATCTATCTGCTAGTCGGGAAACGCTCGGCTCCACCAGTTTTTCTCCTGCAAATGCCAAGTGCGGCACCATACGCAGCACAGCCACCATACACAGTAACTGCATTATGCTGACCACAACAGCTGCGGTGCAGGAGCCAAAGACAAAACTGAATGCACGCCTCGAAAAGCTGGAGTATCCGCGCGGTGAGATTGTCTATGTGCGCTCATTAGGTCAGGGCGCTTTCGGACGTGTGTTTCAGGCCAAGGCTCCAGGACTTGTATCGGGCAATGCAGAGCTGCTGGTAGCCGTCAAGATGCTAAAGGATGATGCCAGTGATCAAATGCAAACAGACTTTGAGCGCGAAGCTTGTCTGCTGGCAGAGTTTGATCATCCAAATATTGTAAAGCTGCTAGGCGTCTGCGCCTTGGGACGGCCCATGTGTCTGCTCTTTGAGTACATGTCACCAGGAGATTTGAGTGAGTTCTTACGCGCCTGTTCACCATTTGCCACACATCAGGTACAGCCACGCAATCGTCAACACCTTGATGAATTGCAACTGCTTCACATGGCCTCAAATGTTGCCTCTGGCATGCTGTACTTGTCTGAGCGGAAGTTTGTGCATCGCGATTTGGCCACGCGTAACTGCCTCATCAATGAGCAGATGACTGTGAAGATAGCTGACTTTGGACTTTCACACAAGATCTATCTGCAGGATTATTACAAGGGTGATGAAAATGATGTCATACCCATACGCTGGATGCCCATAGAGAGCATTCTGTACAACAAATTTTCGCTGGAATCGGATGTGTGGGCCTTTGGTATTTGTCTCTGGGAGATCTTCTCCTTTGCACTGCAGCCCTATTTCGGCCTCACACACGAAGAGGTCATCAAGTACATCAAGGAGGGAAATGTGCTCGGTTGTCCGGACAATACGCCGCTCTCTGTGTATGCTTTAATGCGTCGTTGCTGGAACCGCAAACCAAGTGAACGTCCTGGTTTTGCGGAGATTAATCACTGCATACAGCATAGCATTGCTGAGTGCGAGTGCAAAGCGATGCTCTAGGATGTACATGCACATCAGACGAACTCCAACCAAACAAATCGAACTTATTCCGTCACGTTTCAGTCATTTTTAATGAATCCGTATCCGAATGAATGATTAAATGCTCTCCATGTTGTCTTCCGGAGCATACGCACAATTTATATATAAACATAATACAGGACTGCCATGATTTAACTATCAATAGATCTTAACACCCGTAGGAAGAAGTCCTCATATCGTCAAGCATATTCTGTATCACCTTCCATCTGCAATATTCCATTGGAAGTTCATCCGGTTGTTTTAAGCTTTTCCTTATAAGTTGGTAGTTATTTCATGGATCCGCTAAACACTCCATAGTTATATATTAACTTATATTTAATAACTACTATTATTATTATTATTATTATTAGCACATATATTAGTATATTACTTTACACAACGAATGCATCAAGTTAGCCAGTTTATTGGTAGTCATCATATTCATATCTAGTCCGTATAAACAATAAGTTTACATATACACATACACACATATATATATATATATATACACATATATACATATATATATATATATATTATCATATATATGCATTTATCAATTGAGGATTGATTTCCAATCGGGTTTTTATTAGGTTTAAGTTTAGAAACGCCGGGATAACAATTAGTCAGACTCGGATTCAAATTTATCACTAGAGTTATATATATATATATACATATACATATAAATATATTACAGGATTAACTTGGGAACGAATTACGATACACCGAAGACCATCAAAACAATAAGGAATATGAAATATGAAATATTTAGAGAACTGTCTACAGCCTCAATTCTTCTTAGGACATTTACATAATAATCTTGTAACTACTTATAAAATGTTGATGTAATTTGTATAATATACTTTACATAATCACAACAATTTAATTAACAACACCTTGTTTGATATTAATATTCGTCATAGTAGTCATAGTCATAGGGATATGGACGCTGATACGGATATGGTACGGGTACAGGTACAGGTAGAGGTAAGAGAGAGCCTACACCTACGCCTACGCCAACACCAACACCAACTCCTATACCGCCATAACCATGATGGTGGTGCCCACCATAATAGCCACCTCCGTAGCCATGATGATGTCCATAATGTCCACCAGGCCTGCCTCCATAGCCGCCTGGCCTTCCTCCAAAACCACCAGGCCTGCCACCTCCAAAGCCATGACCACCGCCATGTCCGCCTCCACCGTGACCACCACCACCACCATGTCCTCCACCTCCTCCTCGTGCATTGGCCATTTCCAGACCATCCAACAGTAAAACAAATATCACCAATAACCACAGACTTGACATTATGACAATTGTTCCTTCGTGTTCAGTTTTCAAACTGCGACTAAAATATCATTTAGGTCGCATTTCTGGATTGGCAAGCTCCAGTTATATATGTACCAAATTAATTAGAGTATCTGTATTAATTGGCAATGATGTTAAGCATGTCAGTAAAGAACATGAGCTCATCCATGGAATCCCCTAGTGTATCGAACCCAACTACATATCGGTTTTTCGCATATATCTCTATATATTTGCTTCAGCGCAATTCGTTTCTACATCGGGATATCACAGCAACCTAAGATCTAAACAATACATTTAATATTATATATATAAATGTAAATATATACGTATATGTATGTATATATATAGTTAAATAAACTAGCGGCTATTTATAAACATATTGCATTCAGTGCAATTTTGGGCAGTTGCTAGTTTTGCTGACCACTAGCCTTTCGGGATCTAACGAGAGTCGCTTGAGTACATCGTAGATTTTTTCTCTGATTTCGACGACAAAGTCCGTTTCGCGTCCTAGTACCCAAATTTGATCTGCATGTCCTATGGAACCGATGCTGCCACAGGACCACAATATGGCAAAGTTCTCGTAATCCGTATATAGCACCTGATATTTCCCAGATCCCGGCAATAATCTTGCAATAACTTCCGGGAAACGTGTATTAAACTAAAATTGTGTAAGAAATTTCAATGGTGAATTGATGAATTGCTTAGAGCCTTGCATAAGTAGGATTACCTTAAAATCCATTATGGAGGATTTACTGTTTTCTGGTGTGGCATAACCATGATTAACATTGGGATTACCAGTGCTAAAAGATAACATGATGAAATACAAATGGGAAATAATACAAAGCTTCCGCTTATTACTCACATACGATTGACAGTCTTTATGGAAACATCCAGCTTGAAGTTTTTGAACTTGGACAAATCCGCTTTGGTATACGGTGCAAACTCAAAGGTGGTGCAGCCAGAGGCAATTTCGGGCAAATAGAAAGAACGTTCCACCTCAAACCAATGCCCGAGTACCTTAAGAAATGATTACTAAGTAAAAAAAGGTAACAAATCTTCTTAAGACTAGCCAATCACCACTGCTGTCCCTCTCTTTCTTTTTCTCTCTGCTAAATGATGAGTAAGCACCTTAACTGGGTTACTATTATATTATACAAAAGGCATACAAAATACGAAGAAAAACACAAGAGAAGCAAAAAAATATAAAAAAAAAATAACTTACTGCCTTCACTCCCTGCGTTAAACATAAACATTTCAAGCATTTTTTGTTGCTGTTGTTGTTACTTTTTTTTTTTGGTAAACTGGTTTCACTGCTAGACGGCAGCACAATCTTCACTAGCTTTAACCAGGTGGCATATAAACCCAATGGTAACTGGTAGCTGTTAGTTCAGTCATTAAGCCAACAGCTGATAATTATTCTTTGGGTTGGGGTCTTTGGCCTCCAACTACCCCATGGCAGGCAGTTAAACGAATGATGTCAAAGTGCTTTAACGCTTCTGCCTATCAACAACTCAATTGGTCCAACTAAGTGCCTATCCAATCAGAGTCTGCCCCCTTGTAAAGTGCAGCTGTTTCCGCTTGTAGTCATCAGTGTTGTGTGCATGATAAGTGACTATATAAAGAGATATATAATATATTTTTTTGGGTAGCATTTGTACACAATACTTGAGCGAGGATTCAAGCTGTTTATCAAATTAATTTGTTGACTTCTTAAGTAGTTTTTTTTATATATTAAGTTTAACTTTCGCTTTAATCCATTGTTGTTCTGATTATCAAATTCATCACGCAGCCATCTCTAGTAGCTCTCAGCTCGATCTCACCCGCTTTTTATGTTATGAACTTTTCGTTTTCATTTTGTATATATTTTTATTTTTATTTTTATTTTTTTAAGTGGTGCTTTAAGAGATTCGAAGGCGGTCAGAGCTCAATGTGTTATGCATAGCTCATATATGATTAATCTAATTGAGCTGCTGCTAAATTGATTATGCCAATTTTCTAGTTTGTCCAACTACAGCAACTGCAACATAGCCACAACAACAATCGAAGCAACAACAGCAGCAACAAAAATACCAAGAGCTGAGCTTGGACTCTGTCCTTGGCATGCCAATGACATCGGTTAAAGTGTTTGCCGACTTCTTAAGTCTTAAGTCTATAGTTATGAAAAGAAGTGGATTGTTTGCCATGGGGTGACCAGCTTACTGGTAGCATTTATGATGAATGTTTTGTCTCCTTTTGCTGTAAACTGGTTTGCACTTTTACATTGTTGAAGACCTCAAATTAGTTCAAGTTCATCTTTATGCACAATCTATATATAAAAATATGTTTTAGCCGACGCCTTGTACTAATTAATAACAACTGCCTTTTCGTTTGCTATTTTATGATTTAATTTATGGTGTCAAAATATTTATATATATATAAACATCAATAAAAGTTGAAGTTAAAGCCTTGAGGCTCGACCCTAAACTAGGATTGCTATTCAATGAAATCTTACTAACATTGGTGAATTGGGATTATTAATAAAGATTCGACTTACCCGACTCATATTGAACTTTGGCATCGATGGATACTTTGGGCAACGTCCAAATCCATAGGCACTTGTCTCACCACAGTATGTCAATAACAATAACAAAACTGATGCAAAGAGCAACAAACGCGACACAAAACAAAACTTTTGCTCATTCATTTTTGTAGTAAATTTTTAAGTAAATAACTTTAAAACAAACTTGTGTATTGGCACGGTTTAAATAGCTTTAATAGGTCGTTATAAAGATTCTATATAGAATTGCAAAATGTTAACGATTCACTTGAATTATAGCACTTCCGTTGTGGATGTCAGTTGGTCAATGAACGCAACTTGTTGACTTCCATTTCCTTAAAGCGATGCGCACGAGGAGATTTGTTTTTGTTTTTATTACTTGTAATTGTTGTTTATTTGTTGTTGTTATTATTATTGGGTCTGTCTGCCTATTAATATTCCGCATAAGAAATGTGCGATAATAAAAACGTGCTGGTCGGCTTGGTTTGTATTGGCTTGGCTTGGTTCAGGTTTGTCTGTGGCTTTGGCTTTGGGTGGATGACTGCAGCAAGAGTGAAAATGATATGAACACTGCCACTTGTCGGTCTTCAAAACAAATCGTAAAGTAGGTTGGCTTTGGCTCGTGCCTGGCTAGGCGTTACGTAAAAGAAAATCCAAACCAAGTCAAACCAGACCAGGCTAAGTGAACCCACCGAACCGAACCGAAGCAAAGCGGCTGCCGCATAGATCCCCATAGCTTTTTGCAACTAGCCAAATCCCAAGTCCCAAGTCCATGCGGAATGCAACTTGCAACTGGTTGCTACTCAATGACTCTGCAGCAGGTAAATATTGCGCATTCATTCATAAACAAAAGTAAAAGGTCTAATAAAGGAAGCAGTTGTATTCCCAACTGCAATTACTACCGTCTCAAATTAGCCGATATGTGGATTGAATTTCAAGGCAAAAAACAGTTGACAGTTTATAAGGAACTTAATCCAAGTGGATCAAGTTCAAACGAAAATACAAATATATGGCAAAGCGGCTAAATATACAATTGTATACATAGTTTATTTCATAAGAAACTTTATTTCTGCTGTAATAAAAGTTTATTTTATATCCATTTACCGATTTGAAAAAAGCGAATGAAAATCAGCAATTGGCCAACCGAATTACCCGTCAGCCAAGCAAGCAAATTGCCATCGAAAATGCCGAGAAAATAAAGTGTTAATTTTGCAGACAGACAAACAGCAGGGGCGAAAACAAACAAACAACAAAAAGAAAGAAAAAAAAAACGTGAAGATAAAAATGAATTGTTCAATTACAAATAGTTATAATAGTTATCTTCCACTCATAAATCTTCAATCTTCAAGGCAATTGCAATATTTCAATTTATGTGAATTGGCAACTAATTAGTGTTTAATGTCTTGTAATTTTCTAGTTATCTGCTTATTTACATATTTACACTCTTGTACGCTTTGTAGGTTCTTTGGATTTTTCAACACAAGAAATTATTGTTTTTTTTTTATATTAACGCGCCTTTTTCTACCTTTACGATACAACCACACCGCACGACCGTTGAAAATGTACTGACTGATGACTTTTAGTATCGATAATTTGGAAAATTCAAATTAAAACTGCATCGGAGAAATAATATTTTTTAGTGGGTATACACTGGCTCAGAAATCGATATGGCATCGATTCTTGTGGCATCACCCGACCGCCACAAATCTAAAGACTGCCAAACAAATAGGAAAACAATAAACATTTTTAAATAAATTTGCTATTATTTACCTTTTGCAATAACAAATGGCGGCTTCATAGCTTTAGCTTCAAAAATATCTCAAATAAAATAGCCATGGCATCCTGTGTGCTTTGTTTTGGATGCTGCAAGGTCGGAGAGTCACATAAAATATTTTCCGAGGCTGGTTTGCGGCTCAATATTTGCAAAACAATAAACAAACATTTTTGGCTCGAGGTAAATACGAATAATAAAAGTGTTATACAAAGTTATAATTTATTGAGTTTTTGCAGTTGAACAGCACAGGTGAAAAGCTTGAAGAGATTTGCTATCAATGCTGGGAATGTGTTAGCAGTTTTAATGAATTTTACCAACGCGTCTACAATGCGCACCAGGAACGCCGATGTGATGTTAAGAATTTACCCATTGAGTTTTGTGGTGAGACGGTTCCAGGTAATCCACTTGCATTTGGAGGAGAAATGGATGCTTTAGCCGAGGATTTTTTTGCAACTGAAGATGTAAAAGTGGAGGTAAATGAACTAGAACCGTTGCCTAAGCTGGAAATGATTGAGGAGCCCGTGTTTGGATTAGTAAGCACAGCTACTAAGCGAGCTAGTGCCGATTATCCAGTTGTAGCTAAACGTCGCATTAAAAACGAGCAAATCACAGTGGCCAGTGATTCAGATGGGGACATACCCCTGGCTGAGTTCCTAGACTTAAAATTGCCTGAGAAGCCAGAGGTAACGGCTGACGTCAAGCAAATGCCATTCACGGGACGGCCATTACGTAGAAGTTCACGACGTGGGCGAAGAGCGCAAACTCCTCCAGACTCACCGAACAGCTTCAAAAAAGAGTTTCAAACTGACGATGAGCACGATAATGGTACAGATCTGGACTTTGTGGCAGCAGAAGCAGTGCTGGGCACTGATGACAGCGAAAGTTCAAGTGAGAGCAGTGATAGTGACTCTGGCGATAGCTTGCCCGATATTGAGCCGGAAGAACGATATGCAGAGATACCCAAACGGGTTGTAGTCAAACCTAAAAAGTATCGCAAACGTCCTAAGCCTTTGGTGCCGCCAGTTCGCATGAGTCGCGACGAGATCGAAAAACGAAAAGCGCAACAAAACGAATTCGATGAGATTATTTTTGACTTTTTCAAAAAACTGCCATGTCATGTCTGTAATCTGTTAGTGCCCAACTTTGGAGATATGCGGCGCCATTTACGAATGTCCCATAATATTGAAAGTGGCTTTATCTCTTGTTGTGGTCGTAAGTTTCACATACGCAAAGCACTCGCAGAGCATGTGCTAGTTCACAAGAACCCGGATCACTTTATGTGTACTCAATGCGGCCGAGCTTTTCAGGATTCAAAAACACTTGAGACACACGAACAAACACATACAAATCCTCAATTGGATACAAAAGATAAACGCACTTATCAGTGCGATAAATGCCCAAAAGTGTTTACCACAAAAGCTGCTGTCGAGTATCACAATGTATCCAAACATGTACCCAAGTCTGACTTTAAATACTCCTGTCCTGAGTGCAACAAGAAGTAAGTAGAGTAGACGCTTCGTTGAATTTTTAATTCATCTCAGATCTAATTCCCTTTATTTTCAATTGTAGGGTGCCCACAGAGCGAAAGCTTAAGGAACATCTGCGCTATATGCATGATCCGGAAACTGCCATCATCTGTGATAAATGCGGAAAAACCTTGCGATCTCAGGCGAATCTTAAGAAACATCACGAACTTGAGCATTCCGATAAACCACGCCCTAAACCCGATCCAGTGCAATGTGAAATATGCGGCACCTGGCTACGTCACCTATCCGGTCTTAAACAGCACATGAGCACTGTACACGAGCCACCCGGTGGGGAGCATCGTTGCCACATCTGTGACAAGACGTCCACAAACTCACGAGCACTTAAGCGACATATTTACCACAATCATCAATGCGAAAGAAAGTTTCGGTGTACCATGTGTGAAAAGGCCTTTAAAAGGCCACAGGATTTGAGAGTAAGTGAAAAGCTTATACAAGTCAAATAGAAATAGGATTTGCTAAACTAAAGATATGTTTTGCAGGAACATACATCTACGCACACCGGAGAGGTGCTTTACACTTGTCCCAACTGCCCACAGACGTTCTTTTCCAATGCCAACATGTACAAACATCGACAGCGACTGCATCGCGCTGAATGGGAGGCGGATCGCAAAAAGCCACTACCACCGAACATAATGCAACAAGCGGTGGGTGCCACAACTGCAATGAAAAAACGACAGGCTAACAATACTGGAACAACACTGTTTACACAATCTATAGATCCTGCTGGAGATGTCCAGAAACAGGAACCACAGATACAATAGTTTTTATTATTTATGATAATTTAGGATAAATGAGACACTCATAAATATACTTCATATAAGTATACTTTAAGATAAGAGACAAACTATTAACCGTATCCTTATTCTGGTTAATCTAAACTAATCCGCTATACTCCTACTGTACTGAAGTCATGTGTTATTTGTACTAAATGTCATCCTGGGGTATACGTATTGTGTCACAGATGCCTTCTTCACGATGCAGAGTGGCCCAGTGCAGTGATAGCTGACGACTAATTGATTTCCTGAACACCATACAAGTAATGTGAGGTAACTTCTCAAATCGTATACGAAGCAGACCAAGCTTGGCTAACGCAAATCTCCAGTTTTTCATAAGACTGGCATTCTTTCCTACATGCTGCGAGTCGGGTGTAATGATCACAAGTATTCCTTCTGGACGCAAAAGCTCATATGCCTTTTGACAGCACTGGAAGCGCTGCTCTGTGCTGGGCATATACTCCAGTAGGAGGCTAAAAATGACACAGTCGTAATACGTGGCAGGTAATCCTCGTACGCTTTCTTCACTGATGTCAGGCTGCGACAGCTTCTCATCGATGACAACTGTTAGAAAATCTGCCTGTAACACAGGGGACCCGTGTGCCGGGCAGAGATCAATAGCTGTTACGTCTAGATGAGGTATACTACCAAAAGGATTGAAACAGCTGCCGACATCCAGAACAGTCAACCTATCCGGCGGCTCTTCCATATATATGCATTCTACATCTGCAAGCTCGACGTACGACGCCAACAAACGTTGCTCCCGCGTGCGTTTTTGCAGGTAGATTCCCTCGGTATAGAAGTATTTTGTAATATAGTCAATTGTCCATTTAATCCGACTGCGTGCCTGTAATTCTTCGTTATTAGTATTTGTTTCCCAAATGACAGCTAGTTGCTGCATTGCATTCGCATACTCTGCCAGTTTTTTGGCATTCTGCGGTCCAGTGTGTTCCTTCCAAGCTCGTTCTGCACCATACAATTTAGTTAATTGTCGTAAGCTATCATGACAACCCTTGACAATGTTAGCCAAACGCTGATGCTCCTCTGTAGCCATGGCTTATATTGATAGCTTTCAGTGCATAGAAATTGTGAATTTATTTTGTGGATAAGCAACTGAGTACAGCTGTTGATAAACACATCTTTGTATATGTAAACACATTAATTCGGACACCACTGTTTCACTGTTCTGGCTTGGCTATTATTTTAGCCACCAAAAGGCCACACCACATGTAAGCAATTGTGAGACCAAACTTATTTAGGCAGTATCAAGATTTGTTAAAATCGACTGATTGGGTCACACTGAACAAAACACAACCAATTAAAGCGGACACTTTTTAAACAGTTCATTTTTTTTAATATAAATACATAATAAAGGCAATTTTCTACTACAAATATTTAAAAAAAATAACTTCTTTAAATGGAAAATGAGTGATAATTCAGTATTGAAATTACTACAGTTTGAATAAATATTCAGTGCAGAAATCACAACAACTATTTAAGTTCAATAGCAATATTATTATTATTACACCAAAAAGTTTTCAACTAAAAACGCTTTAAACTATTACTTTTTACGGGTAAACTAAAAAACTACTTAACTATTCTATTTACCTTATTGTTACAACGTACAACTTGGATAGCTATTGTGCAATAAATATATTACTTCAGTCAAAGTGTGAGTGAATCAAGTTTCACAGGCAATACAAACAATAACAATAAGTCGCGTGTAACACGTCTATAACATTGAATCTGTGACATATATTTAGTATATTTCTCTCTGTCTATATGTATATGTATGTATGTGTATATGAATAAATAGTAGCTTCGAGTATATTGCATTGTATGAATAATCATATTAAGTGCCTACACTCTAGCATGAGTAATCTACAAATGGTAGGATATAGTTTACAAAGGGCAGGGCAAGAGGCTTAAGTGATAAGATCAAAATCGTTGTATTACCAGACAGACAAAACTAGAGACTATGCGCTAACCCTCTTATCAGTACACATATTGACCACACACAACCCAATTAAAAATTGCTGTTGCGAACTATAAATTATTTGACAAAAAAAGTGTTCATGGCATTTCACTCTAAAGGTCAACAAGGTGGGGCATACACAACCAAATGTAAATACTTTTAATGTTTTATGCCACATGTTAAATACATTAACGAATACTTTGTACCCTATGTACTATTTGTACATATATATATATATATATATATATATATATATATATATATTTATATGTATAACAATGTGAGTGTATTCATAAATTATTCGATTTGCATCTTTATGATCGTAGCAAAGCTAGTTGATAGCAAGCACAATTAAACGAGTTAATTTAATATTGTACCTCGTAGCCAGTTATAGCAAAGTTATATATACTAAACAATATATACATATAATTATATTTTAATTACTAAATTTTAAAAGCGGACAGATACTATTACATACATTTTATAATATATGTACATAAACTATAGTAGCAGATACGAGTCTAGATACAAATCGAAGTACTCAAATTTCACTCTTTATCGCAACAACAACTTATCGCTAAGACATTTTAGAATTTTAGACTCTGAATGGCAAATGGCGATTATGGATGTTTGTTGCTCAACGGGTGGTGGCGCTGCTTGCGATAAGGATAAGAATATGGCAATTGGGCAAATGGTATTTGTTCGATAATTCAGTCATTCAAGTGTAGTCTACACAGTTGCACAGTTTTTCTTTATTATTTCTTGGCTCCACTTAATGCTGACTTTCATTTTATTTTAGTTACACAAAGGGACTAAAAATGAAAATCGAATGGGTACCCGCTAAGGTGCCACCCAAGCGACGCTTGGAAACTTTAATTACTGGCATCTTTACATTGTTCTTCTTTTCTCTACCTCTAACATCCCTGGTTGCCTTGCTTCTACTCGTGGTAAGAATCTATATACAAAATTCTATATGAGTTCGTAAATTCTCACATTTAACACCTAGGTATATGGCAATTTTTTGATACGGACACTTCTGGTCATATACGGGGTTTATATATATATAGACCATAAGCAGAATCACTCAGCCATGGATGGCAATGGGTAAGTAAGGTAATTGCTTTTAGGTATTGGTATTGGTATTAACTTGGTATGAACTTTTCTATAGCTGGTTGTTTCATCGGACTAGCCTCTTGAATCGTATATATCGCAACTACTTTCCTGTCACATTGGTTAAGACAGCCAATCTGCCACCCAACAGAAACTATATTTTAGCTAGCTTTCCACACGGTGTACTTGGGTAAGTATATGGGGGTATATTAACTTATCTTATCGATAGTGTGTTAACAAAGTGAATTTTTTTTGATTGCACTTACCTTAGCACTGGTATAAGCATCAACATGGGCCTTGACATTAGTAAGTGGTTAAAGCTATTTCCAAAAGTGCGTCCGAAGGTGGGAACACTTGATCAACATTTTATTATACCCTTTTTGCGTGAAATGTTGCGTTGGTGGGGTCTGGTTTCAGTGTCCAAGGAGTCTCTCACATATTATTTGACTAAATCCAATGACCCAAAACACCCAAACAATCGCGATGGCTTTACATCTAATGCAGTTGCTATATTGGTGGGCGGTGCCCAGGAAGCACTTGATTCACATCCAGGCAAATACATATTAACACTTAAGAATCGCAAGGGCTTTGTCAAGATGGCAATTCGCACAGGGTAAGTTGCTAACATATTTAAGCCTTTACTTTATTATCACTTTCTAACACAGTTTACATATTTTTTTTGGTACACAGTTCTTCAATTGTGCCCACAATTTCGTTTGGCGAGGTGGACATCTTCGATCAAGTTAATAATCCACCTGACTCACTGTTGCGTCGTTTACAAAATCTTGTCAAGAAACTGACTGGCATATCACCACTGATAGTAGTGGGTCGTGGCTTCTTTAACTACACTTTCGGTTTTGTACCTTACCGCCGACCCATTGTACAAGTTGGTAAGTGCTGAATACGGCTTATAAGCAGTTAACTTTGATAACTAGCACGAACTAATTCTTCACTTTTTATCACTTTAAAAACATAGTTGGAGCACCTATCGACGTAGTGCAAAGCGCGGAACCCGACGCGAAATATGTGGATGAACTGCACGGTAAAGTTATGAAGGCGTTGGAGAGTATGTTTGAACAATATAAAGAAAAATATATGCCAAATGCAAAAACGAAGCTTGTGTTCAAGTAAGCACACGATCCACCTGTTCGGGGCTGTCAACTCGATAGCAGAAGTGCTGCAATGAGCATTTGTATGTGAAACGTATTGGGTCACACTATAGCCGAAAGGCGCTGCTTTTTAAATTTTTAAATAAGGGAGAAAAGTTGCAAGTGCTGGGAAAATAAGCAAAAAATAAAAAATAATTGAGAAGTTAAGTGAAAAAACAATAAACATTAGTATAAAATAATAATAAACTTATGTATTATAATTTGTTTAGTGGGAACCGATATGATTTTAAATGTGTAATTTTGAAAAATTGCTATTTAATTAGATTAGTTAGTTGAGGTGACATAATAAAGACAAATTGTTTTGTTAATTTAAACGAAAGCGTATGTCCTTTTATTAATATTATTATTAATTTACCAATTAAATTTGTTACTTCGTACATAAATATTATATACAAAAAGAAAAGGGAGTATTAGAATTTCATTTTTGAAAACTTAACTAGATTAGTTTTATTTTTTTTTTTTTGCATTTTGTGCCATGATTTGTTTTAATCGTTTTTTGTTTCATTTACCAATTTATTTATTTATTATGCTATATAGAATTTTAACAACTATATATAAGGAAATTTTTTTTCTCTTTTTGTTTAAAAGTACAATATATATATTTATATATATAATATGCTACACTAAATTCAATCGCAGAATTTTTCGAGTAAGGTACAATTAATCAATTAGCAACAATCAATCACCAACTCCTATTTTGTATATAACTCTAAAGCAATTATATATATATATATATATATATATAAATATATGTGTTGGGAGATACAACAAAAACAATTATAGAAACTTGCCTAGTTAATATTAGTTGGCATTAAATATTAAATAATATGTTTATATATATGTATATATATATATATATGAATTTATCTACAAATAGTTGGAAAAAGACGCGTATTAGGAAATTACTTAAAAAAGGAAAACTTGGCATAACTGGGGGCTTGGGCCTATTTCAAGGGTGTCCTTGTTCACCAAACAGTTGAGTATAGAAAATGCATTGTTCTCTTTTTGTGTATGAAAGTAAGTCAAGTATATATATATATATAGAGTATGATTATCATTGTAATTGTAGAAAAAAAATAATAACAATAACTACATATACTGTGGGTTGTAGTAGTCGCATCAAAATATACTTCAACTTGCACCTAGTTCTCTCCTTCTGTTTACTCTATATTACTCTATATACTTTTTGTATCAATGATGTGTTTGTGTGTGTTGTGTGTGGCAATTTAATTGCTATACTTGAACTATGAATACATATATAAATATAATTTGATTAACTTGTTTAGCAATATAAAAATGTTTTTCTTTTGGCATAATTTATATAGAATGTGTGTGTATGTATTGATGACTTACATTTTTGAATTATTCAAATTTGTTTTAATTTGTTTTGGTTTTTTGATCAATTAATTAAGAGCCTAAAAACATTTGCTAATTATATATATATATATGTATATATATATATTTAAATTTATATGTATATATATATATATATATTTATATGTATATATTTTGTATGTCATATTATATTTTTATATATATCATATATTTATTTATTTTAAATGCTAGCTTTTTGTTTTTTTTGTTTTATTATTTCTACATTTTTAGGTACTAGCCAGGCAGCCGATTTTTTGCGTTTGGGCGCAACAATGCAAAAGGTTTTTTTACTATTTAATTTATTTAGTATTTTTTTGCTGTGGTTCCAAAAAGCGTTTTCTTTTCATTTTTAATTTTAATTTTTGTTTTGTTTGTATTTTGTTTTTTTTTTGTTATTTCTCGGTTGCTTTTAATCAATCCCTGAGTGCATTTGTTTATTTTTACATTTGAATGTAAAACGCTTGGTGTTTGTTTTCACAATAGAGAGAATTATTATGGATAAGATTAGAATTAATTTTCAGCGATTTTGAATTGAGATTTGGTTTTATTCTTTTATATTTTTATTAATATATTATTGGGGCTTTTTTTTTCTTCTAATTTTTGCTTTGCGCGCGTTTTTGTGCCTTAATTGAAAAAAGTTGTTATCATTAGCTACATTTAGATACGAATTTTTGTATTTGTTTAAAGTTTTTTTTCATGTTTTTTTTTTTTTGTATTTATCTTTTACCAATCTCAAAATTGTGGCAAGTGATTTTTAGTAGTTAAGACGAAAAAACGTTTAAGAAATTTGATAAATTGTATGAGTTTGTTATTTGGTTTTGAGCGCAAAATGTGCATGGAAGATTAACAAGAACTTACAGAGTGTGTGTGTGTATGAATATAGGTGTGTATGTGTATGTGTTGGTATATGTTTTTGAACAAACATATTCTGAACGAACATTTATTAATCGTTTTCAATTGATAACTGCTTCTCAGCTTTCATTTTGTTTCTTTTTTTTATTGGTGTTTCCATTGCGGGCCTTACGGTGAGCTCTAATCATTAATTAGTTAATTACATAATTAAGTATATCTACAAAAGGTTTTAATTAAACTTAAACCCAATCCCTCTTTAACAACTTTAAAATATATTATGCTCATTGTTGGATCATTTCCTTTTATATCATTTGTATATATTTAAGTATATTTATATAATCTTGTAATTTCTTTACCTTTTTTTGTTTTTTTTTTTTTGTATAGTTACAATTGATTTTATAGTATGTACGTATTTTGTGGGAGCGGGTAAATTGGGGGTATGGGAGTTAATCCAGAACGCTTCACTTATAGGATTATACAATTTAGTAGATATATTTTGTAATACAAGTACGTTTTGTGAATTGGATTTGTCACGTTCGATAACATTACAACAATATTTCAAGCTATCAATTTAATAATCTTCTTCTTATATATCTTTTTTTGTTAATAGTTTTCTAATTTGAATTTTTTAGCCGCAAAAGTTTACTAATTTTCTTAAATTTTTTTTTTTTATTTCTTTAGTTCAATTTAAATTATATTTTGTAGCAAATTAACAATTTTTTTGGTAGCTTTTTCTAATATATTTTATTCTTTTCATACACCTCATAAGATTGTATTTTATTTGGATTACAATTAGTTTAGCTATCAGGTTGCTGGTTTCCTTCCATACGATTTACTATAATCCTACACAAATATATATCAATTATATATATATATATATATATCTCAACAATTCTTGCGTTTTAACAAAAAACTCTTACGTTTAACAAGGAAAACAAAAAATAAAATTCTATAAAATTTATAAAAAATTTCATAATACGTGCATGTTATATGTGTGTGCATGTCTGTATATACGTCTGTTTGTGTATGTGTAATATATATATATATTTATATAAATATATATATGTATAAATGTATAACTATTCATGGTGGTATAACTGTTTAAACAGCTACAATGGCCGCCATCTACGAGGCAGTCGGCACCGGATTAAAATAATGCAGGCCATTGGTCTGTAAGCAATTAAAAGTAAGATAATAATATATTTAAGAGTCTAATATATGTGCGTATATATAACGTACCGCCATATCGTATTCTGTTATATAGGCGGGTATTTCCAACTGATCCTTTGTTATGGCAGAGTACAAGTGCTCAACGCCGGGCAATGAATGCACTTTGGCCTTGATGGCTGGTGCCATAAATGTGGTAAACCACCAGGTCATCATTTTAGTCCAGAACGTGGGATGCACAATATAAAAGGCCTTCAGATTCTTCTTATATCTAAGAAAAATTATTACAATATAGATTACAAAAGTTCTCTCTATTTGAAATTAAGAGCACCTACTTATAAGGCAATACACTGTAGACCTCACGCAGCCAATGCAGCGATGGATAGTTATTTGTGGATGTGAGTGTGTGGAAGTACGCAATGACATAGTCACCTTTGACAATGGGATCGAGCAATTTTATCAGATACAACAGTGCCTGCAAAGTAATATATATGTTATAAACAGATGTATATATATATATTTAAGGTTGTTAAGTTACCTTCTCCAAGTCAATATTATGTGCTGGAAACCATTTGCCACAAAATACAATCACAGGTCGACCGAGACGATCTACACCACTTTGATAGAGGCAACCAATGCCTGATACTTCATTAAGATCCTCGACTTGTGCACGATGCAACAAACGTTCATATCTGTAAATAAAATAAAGAGATTTCAATTCGTAAATGATTCATAGCCATCAAAATGATTCATATATAATTATAGTATAATCTATTATATACTTTAATTTATTAATCTCACCAATATGCTAATGGCATACACCGAACAATTATCAAATAGATCATGAGAATTATTTGTTTAACTGTCAGTTAAAATTTCAGTAGCCAAAAGCATTGCTTAACCAATATTATTATTATTCATAGTTATAATTGTGTTTGCACCGTTAACTTGGTACTTAAAATTCGCAACACATTTTCAGTTTTGTTTTTCTTTTTTACTTGCTTAATTTGTATTATACTATATACTTATATATATTATATATACTATACATATATTTGGAAAGGTCTGACAGCAGCTTGTTACGCGATTTAGTTCAGGTTTTTGTATTTTGTGCTTAAAATAAACGCAAATATTTGTTAGATAAGCTCAAAAAATATAAACAGGAAAAATAATGTCAACGAACAGCGTAAATTCATTTTTTTTATATATAATATAAAAGCTTCTTCTTTTTCGCCTCCATTTTGTTGTTATGCTTTTTGCTTTTGCTGTTTTTACGCATCAACAAGCTAAATATAACAGCCACAGTGCAGCCTACATACAACAGTTAACAGCACTGCACACTGTTAACAGTGCAGCAGACTGTTAACATCGCTGATCGGTGCACACTGTTAAAGGATCAATGTTCTGTAAAGTAACAGCAGTTGGTCAGAATTTGAATTGCTAAGTGGATAATGGTTATTTTCCAAGCAAATTTGAGTCAGAAAACTATGAGAAAAAAAATCTTATATTATGTGGGTTAATCGATTATAAACACATTTAACAGCTTTTTGTGGGCTATTAGCAAAGTTTATTTCCTTAGCTTAGTGTTAGACCCATGACTGAGTCAGCTGTTAAATCGTTTTGCTGTTGATATAAATTCATGCGCCACGGAAGGTGATAATCAAGCAGTTTTCTTTTTTTTTTTTGGAATCTGGTACTCACACACGCCGTGTGCCAATCACTTGATGTGTAGTATGGTATGTGAGTGTGTGTGTTTTGAGTTAATGCAAAGTGACGCAGTAAAGGCAAACTCCAGTAGCAGCTGGCTATATGATAAGCCAGAAGCCTTAATACACCGATAAGACGACAGCATCTGCAATGCAAGCCAACAAAAGCTTCACAACGCAGATAGATATAGATAAGATTTCCTCATCATATATATATTCTCTATATAAAGTAACATAATAAATTGTGACGCATAATGACGCAGTCCGTAAATCATTAATAAAAACGTATTATACGCTATAATATATATTCCAGATTTATATACAATATCTTTAAGTGCGAATACTTAACAATTGTCGTGTGAATTTTGAATTTTGAGCGCATTTGTTTGATGTTTCTAATTTACTAAATTTCCAACAATTAACATGCACTTTATAGCTTTAGTTAATAATTGAAGCTAACGCTTAGGATTATGGCAGTACACAGTGAAGACTGTCTATAAAGGTTTTGTACATAAACCTTAAAGTAAGACGAGCGAGTAGTCAAGTTTTAATTGAAAACATAGAAATTTACCTACATTCCACAATATACGTTTACTGTACCTAATAGCTACTGCCTCCCCTTGCACCCACCCGCAGATTGCATGCCATTGTTCAATTGAATTGACAGGTACCTCGGTACGTAAGTCGGAAGCAAACCTATTCCCAGGGTTGTAAAGGTTTTTTTTTATAGTTTTTTAAATAATGCATGACTGTTGATGAGCTGTCTGTAAAGGACTCTGTAGAGCTGTTGCCCAAGCTCAATGAGTATGTAATAAAAAAATTGTAATAAGTGGTTCTATAAATAATCAACAGACATATATAGTATATATAATATAATGTGAGAAATTTGAATGTGGCTTGTTATAAACCAGAAACTTCAAATATGAGTGGGTTAAAATGGTGGTTAGAGTGGGTCAAAGGCTATGACGTCATGTCAATTATAAGCAAAATATTTTGGAGAAATGCCAAAACGTCATGAAGTGTGTGTGTTTGTGTGTGTGTGTGTGGTTGGGTGTACGGCTGTGGGTGTTCGATGAATGACATAGTTTAATTGATTTCTTGAGATTGTGTTTACCTCTCCTCTGGCGTCTCCATGAGCTCATCGGCGCCCATCATATCCCCAGTGGTCTCTTGCATGGGACTTGAGCCCAAGTCTATAGACGTCATGCCCTCAAGCATTGTCATTGTGGGTGTAGTTATTGTTGTTGTAGTTATAGTTGTAGTTGTAATTGTAGTTGTAGTTGTTGGATAATTGGTTAGTTGGGTGATTGGTTGGTGGTTGGATTATTAACTTAGTTGGGTGGGTGGGTTGGTTGGTTGGGCTTATTATTGTTGGTGCTGCCTTTTGTGGTTGGGCTTCTTTATTTGCTTTTATACTTATTGCAGCCCTTTTTAGTTTTCTTTCTAGTTCAAATATTTTGCAACTTTATCGATCCGAACGTAAAGAAAAACAAACTATATTCAATTTGTTCAAATGGATTTCTGAGAGAAATTCTCTGCTTTCTTGTCTTTCGACTTGTCGTCTGTGGTTATAATCCAATTGACGCAAATTGGCGCAGACGATTTATTTTTAAATAAATAATATATAGTTTTTAATATTTCACAAATTGCGTGGCAGCGTTATATATTTATATTTTGTTTTCTTAGACTTTTACGTTTCGAACGGAAGTATGAATCTCAAAATATTATTTTGGAAAATTACAGTATGTATATACAGAATTATATATATATATATACATTTATATACATATATATTTATATTGTATAAGTATATTCTGAGTTGGACAATCTACTCTAACCGTATTGTGGAACACACACGACCGTTCACAACGAGCTGCGTTTCTCGACTGAGCGGCAGCTGCTCAACCCAATGGCTCGTCTGTACACCAAGAGACATACAGCAGGAAGTGCACACACAGGCACACACACACACACACACACACACACGCATACATATTCACTTACTCACTGTCTCTCTCTCTCTCCCTCTCTCTGTCTTTCTCACTGTCTCTCTTTAGTGTTTATTGAGCATGCGCCCTTTTGGCTTGTACAATGACATCAACACAAAAACGATAACAACAACAATAAATACAACAACATTTCTAAGGAGCAGCGACCACACACACACACACACACACACACAGGAAATTATCCAAGGACATGACAGGCATCAACTGACAGCCGACAATCGCATAATGCAAATGCCATGTCCAAAGAATCAGTTGAACCTGTCGAGAGTTGAGTTTTTCGTGCCACTTTTGGACAGCGCAACGTGTCGTATGCGCAATTTCCCAACGGCAACAACAACAAGCAGCAAATATGACAGCCAACAACTGTGAACCCGGCTAAAATGCATTGAACCAATTCATTTGCATGCTGTCACACATACATATATATATATAAATAATATTCTATATTTATAAGTAAATTTATTAAGAATTAAATGAAAACAAAATGCAATGACAAACGATACTCAATATGCGATTTGTCTCGAAACAGAACAAAATGTGTGTGCGGTTTGCACTGAATCAATGAACTGCAACCAAATCAAATTATAATTACTACAACTGAAGATTAGCATGTCAATATATATAGTAAATTATGTGTATTTATATATATTTATACAGTATATGGAAATAATCAACCGCCAATAATTTAGTTGACATCAAATTTGACATTGAAAAGAAGCTCAACGGAATTTCAAGTTGTTTCCAAAATGACATTCAATTTACGAGTATTTTTTGCATGAAGAATTCGCTATGAATATTTTTGGATTTGATTTGGATGGGATTGTAACTGAGTTTCGGTTTGAGTATGTCTTTTGATATATATATATATATAGAGTAATATGCAAATAGAGACGCAATAAAAACTAAAGGTTATGTGTGCAGATAAGCGAGGGTGAAACAAAGAGTTGCTGAATGAATTTTAAACCATTTCAAACTATACCAACCTATACTTCTAGTAGTTTTAATAGAGAAGTTTCAGAAAAAAGGAAAAAACGTACTTAAATTAACAATTCTATAAGTTGGAAGCAGTTTAATATATAGTCTAAATATCTTGCCACAATTTAAGTCGCTTACAAGAAACTGAGCTACCCTCGTACGTATTATTAATGACGTCTTATTTAACTATCTTTGGCATTTCAGCAAACAATTTCCAGCTGTTACAGTTCTTAAGATAGACAAGTGACTTTGCTATTCTGAGCTGAACAATAGTAAGTTGTAAGTATATTTAGCAAATGTCTCCCACAGTAATGGAAACTATATTTGTACTTGAACATGCAATTGATGACGTCGTAAGTTTGTAAACGATGCCGTCAGTTGACAGAGAGTCACCTGGATCAGAGGGATTGAAGGGAAAGTACTCAATACAATTGCACGGTTTGTGTTCGCGTGCCAATGCCCTGTAAAAATTTGCATAGGCGCACGTGTAGCAGGTATAGCAGAGGGGAAAAGGGGGGGCAGATGAGTATTTAAAGGAAACGAAGAGTGTAGGGCTTAGGGTAAACGGTCAAAGGAGTCATTTGTAAGCCAATTAAAAAGTATTTCCGTCACGAATATGTGTATAAAAATTCTTCTGAATATTAACCCCATTAAAAGTGGACAACTAAAGGAATAACGGTTAACGTAAGGTAAGAATTAAACGGAGAGTTACGATTCTTGTGGCATTTTTATGATGTGCAAACAGGGCAGTTCACATACACATATATATATACATTTGTATATATGTAAAAATGTAACTGAGTATGAGAGCAAAAAAAGGTAGAACAATTTTAGTGACGTAAGAGCACACCTGATGGCAGTAGATAGAAATGCGACTGTTTACATGCGTGTCTTGACACAATGACAACAGCGGTACGAAAACAGAAATACACTTAAAAAAAAAATCACTTTGATTTCACTTAATGGGACCATAATAAATCTATCAAAGTGCTATTCGATATTTGATTTAATATCTTTTATAAACTATATATAGTTATATAACAGAACTAAGAACTATCTCTTTTTATTACATCAACTCTTAATAAGATTTTAGCACTTACCTTTCTTGATGCTCCATGCCTTCAATACCCTCGGAAACAACGCTCTCGTAGACACCATTTCTGGGACGATCACTCAGCAGATGCTGCCTATCCAGATCACGCTACCAGAAGAAGAGAAGATAAAGATACACCTTAGGTATGTTTCTTTTAAACGTAATAGATAAGTTTTGCTTACCTGTAGCTGCGCCTGCAGGCCGCTGCTGTAGGAGTTAAGGCTAAGGCCATTCATATCTCTGGCGCCATATTCCAAATCTGAACTATTGCCCTCCATATCGTGTGGGCTAACGTCTGAGTCGTCGTCAGCTGTACGAACGAAGAGAGAAAGTAATGAAAAGAGAATTAAAACACATAATTCTATTTATATACTTTAAATTGAATAATAAATTATAAGTCATTGTATAGTATTTACATGAGAATTCAAACGAATTGTTTATCATATTTGTATTTGTTATTTATTTTTGTTTGTTTTGTGTTCTTGTTATGTTTGGGCCCAATTATCAAAAAGTTGCCTTTATCAAAGCTCAGCCTCAGTGCGTTGATTATCCGCAACTTCAGCGCTGAGAAATTTGATATGAACTGAACTGAAAACGACGCCAACGCTGTCAGCTTTTGTACGCAGCTTTTGTCAACTGCAGCAGCAGCAGAGATATGAGCAGCGATTGTGACTGCGAAAGCGACAGCAATAAGCAGATTGACGCGCCAGCGTGCCAAGTTCCAGAGCAGTAAGCAATTGAATGCGTACACAGCTAATGTTAGTGGAGCAGAAGCAGGAAGCAAGGCGGGTGGACAGCTGCGAATAGGCCGATAAGCGCGCTGTTTTGTTATTTTCAAACGTTGACATGATTTAACCAGGCTATAACAAAACCTTGCCATCACGACAACAGCTAAACAACAACAGCATCAGATAATAACATGGCTGACAATCATCTTAAGTAACTGTCCTGATAAGTAAGATAATTAATATCAATGTTTACCTATGAATTTTTGATTAACTGACTTAATACGTAGCCTCCAAGGCCTGCGTAAGAAGCATTACTGCATTTTTTATTGGTTTATTGGATATTAGTATTCAAAGCCCAGAACTATGACTAACTCTGATATAAAGCTAAAACAGCTGCCTTATAACCTAAGCACTTTTTTCTTTATCATTGCAGGTAATCTTTTTCATTGATTCACAATTGAAATGGATTTATAACACTGAGTCATAAATGAATGCACTTTTAATATACTTTACAGCAATAATTTCATTCGATAGTGATATATTAGTGGTTTTTTAAATTGTAGTTACCAAAATATCAAAAAGCTTTATTTATAATGATAGATATATAATCCTTTTTGATTCAAATAACTTTCCTATTAATAGAATTGGTAAAAATGTCTATCTACTCTGTATATTGGGGCACGTCAAGTAACTTTGAGTGATTTTCGATAATTTTATATAACTGCCGCAAAGTATGCAGTATAAATTATTTACCGCAAGAAATGGCAACTGCGACGCTGACGTCAAACCTGACGTTCGTTGTAAATAATAATACGTATTAAAAATCAGAATTAAATTATTAAGGAACCCTATATGAATACAAGCTTGTGGTTACCAGTAGATCACAAAGTATTTTGGAACACTTTCTATTTTTTTTTACCACATAAAAACAAACTTACAGAAATGTGCGTTAAATCAATATTTGACTTTGGCCTGAATGGAAAAACTATTTGTTTAGTCACTTATAAAATTTAGCAAAACGTTGGAAGAAAAATGGTTAAAGTGCTTTAGATAAATGCCGTAATATACGTTTGTGACCACGCGAAAGCGTCTTTAGAACGTAACTGAAGCCATAGTAATAAGTGTGGGGACAGTTTCAACGAATTTGATTCGGATTGTTACTCGGCACAGCAAACGCACAGTTCTATATATCAATAATATGCTATTGTGTAGGTGTTTATATATACATATACGTATACATATATATGTCTGCACACAAGTATATAGTGTAATCTTATCAACATCGACATTATCGGCAGCTGTTAAGGGGCTAAGCAAACAATGAAACGAGCAAAATGGGAACGAAGTGATATCAAATTCATTGTCAATGTACGAAACAACCATTGAATAATCCTTATAACGATTGATACTAAATAGTTGATAACTGATAACAGACAAATATACTGCTATAGACGTCATAGAAATAGACTTTCTTTAACACTCACCAAGACGATGACGCATGTGAACACTGTGACTGTGTTGTGGATTGCGTATGATACGTATTTGTCGATCAGGATCTGGATGCTGAGGTTCTCCCAATTCACCACCAGTATCCTTAGGCAACTGCCAAAGTGCACTACGCTCCTCCAGCTGATCACGTGGAAAATAGAGCGGCGCTAGAACCTCATAGGTGCCACGCTCATTACTACTGACGCACAATATCACAACCTGCAGTGTAAACTTGTCCAGATAACGGCGAATTGTACCTGTTGGATGGGTAAAAAATGAAACATAAGTATTGATAGTTACTCCATATAATACCATGCTCCATACATCTCTGATAGATAACAAATTTCAACTAGTCTTGTTGAGTTACAACAGCTATTGATACTGGTCATATTGCAATCTATCAGATCCGTTTGAAGCCTAGTGAATTACTCACGCAGTGCAATGTGTGCAGCGACATCGGCTGGAAAACTCTTCTGATTGCCGCTAATATTGCAGACAGCAATTGTGCGCAGGTTCAGCTCCTTGGCCTTGCAGAGCACATTTCTAGGTAAAGGTTAAAGCATACATTAGCAAATAAATTTTAACTAGATATTCAGTATAGGCAGGCATACCTGTAGCAACAGTGTAGTGCATTCTCAGCGGCTGTCTTCAGCTTCTCCTTGTAGGCGGGTGCAACAGTGTGCAGAACATACTTGGCTGGTAGATTGTATCCACGCGTAACACGCACATCACCAATGCGGCACTCTGTAAAGGATAAACGATAAACGATAATGGTGCACTTGAGTATATGGGAAAAGTGATTGGTCTGGGCTTTAGTTACCCTTGACAGTTGTGCTGAGCTCCTCTCTTAGCTGATTGCCCGCAACGGCGATAATGCGCTCCGATATGGTATTGCTTTCAGTCAGGGTTTCATCGCTGCTGTTCGTTATGGCGTCTACTTCCAATGTGGTCATGTCGCCATCCCTGCGCGATGGATAAACGAATCGATTAGCTAATTAAGTAACTAAATAAATGTTATTGCCAAGTTACCATATAACAAAGCGATTATTGACATCTTTGGACAGGGGAAAGGGGTTGCAATTGTGTCTAGGTCCGCCAAGTGTGGAATAGTCCGTTATGGGCAACCTTGTATCCGTCTTTTGTGAGCCACCCCAGGTGGCCAAGTTATCCAATTTGACAAGCTAAATAATAACAAAAATATTGATTAACTATATGCATATCTGATATATATTGAAATTCAACCAAAGACTTACACATGAGCTGGAACTGGGGCTGGAGCTAGAGTCGAACGCTTTGAAGTCCACATTTGAATTCGTATCGAGACGCATTGCGCTATAATACAAGAACATATAAACATATTATAGCAACTTATACATATATATATATATGTGATATATATAAATGGAATTGTTTGTGTCTGTTGTACATTTAATGGTAATGGCCAGGAAATGATGAGTAATTGTGTGTATTTAACCAGTATTTCTGCTTAGCCTTGTCTATTGTGTAGACCAGAAATTAACATTTATTTTGAAAACTTGTTTTGACTGAAACGTTGTTTAGTAAACATTGCGGCGTGTCACTGTTAAAATTTCATTGTTTTCAGTTAAGCCAGGTTAGCCAGGTGAACTGCCTATTGCCAGTTTGTCTGCCGGTTAAAACTGGTCCAAAGCAATTTTCAATACGCGTCTGGCTTTTGTTATCTGAATTAGGTTTCAACCGGAGTGAATCACAAGTACACGCACACACACCCACAACACACATATGTTGTAATCAGTATAAACGTCAACGAACTATACTTATTATTAGCCGCAGTTCTCTTTCTCGCTTTTTCTACCATTGAATGCATGAAAACAGAATGCAAAAAAAAAATAAATATTTACATCGTTTGCATTTTAATTGCCATTTTGGCCCAACCAGGCCTTACTCACTAAAAAAATGGCTAAAAATACATACATATATATTTATATATATAAGTGTGTATTTAAACTTTGAAGAGATTATTTGTAGGTAATTTCAAAGGTTGAGTTAACTCTTCGTTTCAGCATTTCAAGTCTTGCATTGACAGCTTTCAAGGTGTCTCCTTTGTTTAGCTTTCTCCTGTACTGTCCATGTCCACGTCCACGTCCAATTCATTCAACCAGCTTGTTGTCTCTATATATGGCACATGCGTCACGCATTTTGTGGCAAATGTTGAAAACAAAGAAAGCAGCAACGCCATGAGGCAACTGCAGCAGGTTTTCTTCTTAATTGCCCGCATACAGACAATGGTAGCATAAGGTGCACCTACACACTCACTCCCTCCCATCTATTCATGCTTACCACTCTACCTCTATATCCCCCTTACTCTTTCTTCGTCACACTATACTCACTCTCTACTCTTTTATACAGTATCCTTTGCAATACAAGTTGAACTTTGCCATTTGCCCTGTGCACAGCAGGTAAACAAAGCCTGTAAAGAAAGTTCATCTCTGGCATGGTGTTATGTGCTATATGCACACACACACATATATATATATATATAGAGCAGTATATAGTATACAGTTACAGCTCTGGCCCAAATTGGTTACAGTTATCTGGCTCAAGGTGCTATTTTTGAGAGCTAAATATAACAAAAGCGCAGCAAAATAAGAAAATTATTCACTTCAAACACCCGAGAGACATTCAACGTTATACTCGATACAGAGGCACAGGTGTGCAAACAAATGGCTGGAATGCATAACAGTATTATATAGAGTATTATATAAGTTAAGATGTATACTATATACAAGCCTGAAGAGACGCTGCAAGTGTTTACATCATAATTTGCAATTAAACTGATGCTGCGACTTGAAGCTACTTCGTAAAACTAAAGTATTTACTTGGCATCGTGTTTTATATACGATATTGTATACGATATAGTATATGATATAGTGTATGATATGGTTTATGGTATGGTATATGATATGGTTTATGATAGGGTATATGATAGTATATACAAAAGTGTATTTGAGTAAGTATACGAACAAGAGATGGCAAATCCCTAATCTGCATAGGGGCACTGAATACTCTCAAATTGATAGATAGGGTTATCATTATATATATATATATACATATATGTACATATCTAAGAATATCTATCCCATATCATGCATACAGAATAAAGTTCTAAGTGTAAACTGTAACTGAAAGCTGCCCTGAAGGATATCTAGCAACATCTCCCACAACTACTATATATCTCAATAATTGCAGGGTATTTCCTTTTATACCTTCTATATATATATATATATATATATCAATTTAAAACTTCGAAAGTCGAGAACAGGTTTTATAATTGTCTTAATCAGAGCCCAAATTAAGGTGAAATTTTTAATGAGAAAGATTAAAGATAAAAGTACATTTCAGTTGCAATTATTGTCATGTAATAAGGTTGATTATTTATGGAATTTTCGATTGTATGAACATCATACGATAATAGCTGATATATATATATATATATATAGAACAAAAGGTTTCTTTGTTGTCCGAGTCAAGTCAACTGATTAACAATTAATATATTAATCATAAAGAAATATAAATAATAATTCCATTAAAGTGCTTCACATGATCGTTACTTTGTGATCTTTTGCTTGCTATAATAATAATAATTTTGGAATTCACAAAAAGTATTTACAGAGACTGATATAGACATTACTGGGGAATATACGAAGTATATGCAAGTATCTGAAGTCAAACTAATTTGATATCATTTGACATAATTTCCAGCAACATGCAGCTAATTAAAGCAACATAAGTAGGTAGGCCAAGGAGGCAAGTGAAAGGTCAGATACAAGAATAAGTTAATTGGAAATGTAATAATTCTATTTAAAACTCATTTCTAATGAACTTAGCTCTACAAACAAGTTACTTAGTGTACTGTAAAGCAATAAGCAAATAACTGATTTAAATATAAAGCTGTCAGTAGAAATGACACAGCAAATTGCATTTGCTTTTTTCTATATTTCTATATAGCGATAACTAATATATATATATATATATACATAGATATCATCATCTATAGATAGATATAAGATGTTGCGTGATTTATTTGTTGTGTTTGTTTACTGGTTAATGCACAAGCACACAACAAACACACCCTGTATACACGTTGAACTGGTCTTTGAAGCAAAATCAAAATTGACTCAAAGTGTGGCAATGCTCTATGGGGCAGCAGCTATTCTGCTTATAGCCATAGTTGTAGTTGCTAATTAGATTCAAGACAGCACACCTCCCGTGGGTGTATGTATGTAAATATATAAATATATGTGTGCGTGTCTCTCACTCTATGTGTGTGTGCGTGTGTATGTTGACTTTTGAATGAATTACGTCTAAAACTTTAGTGGAGACACTTAATTGCTTGGCATTTGCTTAGCTGGAAAGCTTGATAAGTGACGCTGGGCTCACCTGGTCCCAACCAGCAGGTAAATAAAGCTCACTAACTAATTTGCTCGTCTTCTGTAACTATGTTTGTATGTGTATTTAAAATGTGCGTCAGACGATCACATCATCAGTAGCTTACAGTATGATAACTAACTTCACAGCACTTTCAATTGGATTTTAGTCCAATAACTGACAATTGCAGCTCAAACTCTATACTGACATATAACGTATACGTAGCGTAGTACAAAGTCGAAAAAGTCACGTTGATTACACGTAAATGCATTAAATATGAGTAGACGGGAAGTGCCCCCAACAACAATAACAACAACAACAACAAACTGGTAGTTAACTGACTTTTGATTTAGCTACCCAAACGATATGAGCAATAACCCTACGTTAACTTCTATTTTCTTCCCTATTTTTTGACTGACAATGAAGGAACATGTATGATTGTTGTCGTTGTTGTTGTTGTTGTTGTTGTTGCTGTTTCTTGTCGTGTTAAAGTTGACGTGCTATAGTCAATTATATAAGTCTATACGAACTGCATGCTTGTGTTATATGCTTTGTTTTTTATTTGTTTTCTCGTATTTCGTATTCATATTTTAACTGTATTTCGCTCTAATAACTTTCATGGAGTTCCATAGAATTTGTAGATGGGAAGTGAAAGAACGGAAGGGCGTTTACGAAAATGTTGAAAATGCATGCGATACCCCAGACAATTCTGATAGTAATTGATAATTGTTGAATAAATAAGTAAAATATAGATATATAAATAAATAAAACTATTAATAGACAAAACAATAAACACTTTATAAGTGACAATTGCTTATTGAATGACTTTCTATATTACTATTCATTGTGATTGCACCAGAACTCCAAAGGTTCTTAAAAAAAATTGTCTAATAATGATGTGGGAGAGTCATTAAAAAGAAAGAATCGATTTCCTGTCTAATATATGTCTATAGTTTGACCAAAATGGAATTGTTTTGTGCTAGTTTTCTAGGGCATTTATTGTGTCTATCATTTTGATTTTTGAAATTGGAGTTCAGCCAACTTTTATGTGTCCTGTAGACCGCTTTTATGATATTACCCAACTGCCAAGTCTGTGTGTGCTCTCCTTGAGCTTCTATCTGATATATAAGATATTCTATTTGTTGTTGTTATTATTGTTGTTGTTGCTGTTACTTTTTGTTGTATTATTCTGCTGGCTTGCACAATTTTGTTTACGCTACACGCTCAATCCGCCAAACTGTTGCATAATCAATTCGAATTTGTCGCCCACATGCCAAGGACTGCCAAGGACTACCTGCTCTCTTCCTTTTATCATATAAATAGCCTAATACATATAAGCAATTCTATATATATATATATATATATATATATATATATATATATATATATATATATATAGGTATGTTTGTATCATAACTGCGCTTGGCACGAAACAAACATAACCTATACGTTTGCTGGCATTGTCCTTAGATTTGCTTTTGATTTTTTTATTTTTTGCTTTTCTGATCTCTCTGGGCCATTAAGTTCATAAAAGGGACGACGATAATGTAAGAACGTAAGTTAAAAGAAGCTAAAATATATGCGAATGGTATGAATTGGGGTAGTTATAGCAATATATGATATATATATATATATAAATGGTATATTGGTATGACAATGCCAAACTTTCAGTACCAGTCAGCGAACGTTCGATTTGTGTATCTTTAAATTCAACGTTTAACGTCAACATCAACGATTTTTTTTGTTGTTTTTATTTGTCTCTTATTTTGTTATTGTTTTTTTTTTGTTTTCATTGTTTATATTTATTTTGTATGCGTCATTCGTCGCGCTTTGTGGGCTCGGTCTCGGTCACGGGCTCTTTTCAATCATTAGCCTGCCCGTTAAACAATAATCTGAGAGTAATATACAACTAAATACATACATACATACATTTACATATATGCATATATTATACATTTAAAAAGCTACCCAAAACTCAAAGCAATCATCATTCCACAGTTATACCCACAACAAAGTATGGACAGATGTAACCTAATGGCAAAACAATTCAAATTGCAGCAATTTGTTCAACATTTCAAAACCCATAAATATTGTCGAAGCTAAACAAATTGCATTTACCCACTGCATTTATATAATGATAGATAAACCCTTAATTAGTTGTATATACTATATATATACATATATATATATATTATCAATTATTACCAGAACTTTCTCTATATGCAGTAATAGGCAATAATTTATAACCAAATGACTCGCTTCTGCGTAGTTCTGTGCACATTTCATGTTTAAGCTAAACAGCTTATTAATTATAATCAGTATGACAATATGTCATATTAAGTGTGTACAGTGGGTTAACTATACAAATTATGCTGCACTTTTCCACACCATTAACTATATATATATACATATAATATCGTATTGTTATAAACTTCTCAAGAAATTCTACATATTTAATGGATTTTTAACTAATCAAATGCAAACCTATTTTATATCTACTGTATCTATCTGATAATCAAAAAAAAAACCACTATATTAATACAGTTGTTAACAAGTTTTTGGGTTATATTAACGTCAGCTAAGCTCTATGTAAATATACTCCAAGGTTATAACGAGCTATTGAGTTGTATACATAATTTAGCACCCTGTTTTAGTCGCCTCTATCAATCTGTTTATATTGCATTTATAGTAGCTAAAAAGCATTTGATAATTGAGCTTCAAAAGTGCAACCAACCGGTGAATATTTACAGTGTATACAACACAAGTATATGCCATAACAAATACCTAAACAATGTTTATATAGTCTAAGCTTGTGGCATTGAAGACATATTATATTGTGTGCAGGACAATAAAACTGACTCAAGCAATTAATCAGTCTCACATGTGGGAGTCATTCGTTTGCTTAGAATAATTGATATATAAACATATATATATATGTATGTATAAGAAATTACCTTGACTTGTCTCTTGGCATTCTTAGCAAGTGTTGCAAGTAATTAAAAAAAAACAGCTGGATACTGAAATATTTTGTAGCACAATTTCTATAAATTTTAAATGCAATTTTTTCCTGCAAAGTTGTCTTAATCGTTTCTCTATTTTTATTTTCTACTTGTACTTATACAATTTCCCTGCCCGCCTTCAATTAGGCGCCAGTTCTATTCTCCTACTCATTTATTTGTAATTAAATTTTCATTCATTCCCCATTCAATATTGCTACCAATAATGAATAATGACCTTCTTTAATAGCATTCACTTACGTTTAGTTTTATGTTTCTATCTCTCACGCTCTCTTTCTTTTTCCTTCTTATAATTTGATGCTGATGATTTTGCTTCTATTACTAGCTTTACGTGTTCTTCTTCTTCTTCTTTTATTCAGCTATTGGCTCTGCTGCAGAGTTTTGACAGAAAAAACGTTGCACAAGCTCTGAAGGTTACGTTTAATACGTTAACACAGCTATGTATGCTTATACATATATAAAATATGTATGTACGTGTATGTGTTGTCTCTCAATAGCTCGAATTGAGTACATGTGTATGTGTGTGTTCGTAGGTAAAGAACGCTATTGCTTTGACTTCGGCTTTAGCTTTAGCTTTGGCTTTGCCTTTGGCTATTTGCCTATTGAGTTCATCGTATTGTATAACTGGAATTAAAGCACAACTGACTGATAGTATTCTAGTATTTGTGTTTAGTATTTTTAACATAGATATTACTAGCGTAGAGTTTCGATTTTTGCGACTCTTTTCCTTTTCTTTTTCGCTGTTTTTTTTTTTTTTTTTTGTTCAAAACGAAAACACCAAAGAAAATCCAAGCGACATCAAAAATTCACGCTCACAAGCTCAACGTACGAGTAGGTTTATTATGTGGGTGAAGGAGTAACGGGGTAATGGAGCAGGGGTAAAAAGAAAATGCGGTAGTCAGTGATAGGCGCGGCGTTTGTATGTGTGCGTTGGTGTTATGTTTGTGTTAGTGTTTGTCAGGTAACTCTACGAATGTGTATAGGCTCACATGTGTGTGTGTGTACATACGTGTGACTGTAACAGTAACTGTGTTTGGATGTATGTGTGTTAGTATTTGCTTGCAATGAAAACTTGAACGCTTATAGCTTTTTTTACGCACTTTTTGTCTCAATGAATTAAAACTGTTAAATAATTAACACACTTTACGTTTGGCTGCTTTAATTTTGCTTACTTTTATGTCTCACTTTTAGTTACGTTTGTCCTTTTTTATTGCTTTTACTTTACTTTGTGCACATTTGCTAAAAATTGTTCTTCTTTTTCTTTTTTGTGTTCAATGTGTGTGTTTTTGTGTACTTTGTGTGTGTGTGTTGCAAATAAAGCTGGCTCGTCAAGCACGTCGTCACTGTCCACCGCTCGGTACAAATCCACGTTCGACACTAAAAGCTCGAACTTGGGTTTTACGCTTTTGGAGCTGAAAGCAGCGCTAAGCATTTTGCACTAAAAAATATGCCAGCAAATGGTGTGACCGTACAGCGAGCTAACGCAAGTACTAAAGCTGCTGTATGACACAAGCTGAATGCTTGCGGTTGCTCAGAAACTGTAAAGCTGTTTGTTGTAAGTTGGCGCATAAATTTCAAATATATTTAAAGTGTATGGAAATCTTTTCTACTTGTATATAGAGAAGTAAGCAGTAACTTTGGTCAGTTAGTGTAGGAACAACTTAATATTACTGCATAAATCAAATAGCCTGTGGTAACAGCTGATTTATCATATATTTATTTATATATTTATAGGTGCTTATCAGCCGGGTTCAAGCTAAGGTTACCAACACATGACACGGACATTACACACTGTTGTCGCTTGTTGTTTAACCAAAAAAAAAAAACAAAATTATACAGTAAACGTTGAAGTGAAACCAGCATTGGTATAGGCGAAAGTGAATCCCAGTTGCAGTTGCTCATAGAGTAGTTTGGTGGCAGCGTTTCTCGTGTCATAATCAGCAGATGTTTGCCCAGAGACGGCAACATTAAATATTAAAAAAATTCGAAAGGAGGAAACACAACAATGTTAGCAATGGCCAATGGTCAGCACAGAGATTGTAATGCCGTTTGAACCCAACCAGATAACTCGACTGAAAAATTTGCTAAAGTTTAAGGAAAAGAAGTAGAAGTTGCAGGAGGTGAAAAAAAAATAAAAAATAAACATTTCTGCGTATTTCTTTTTTTAAATTTTTTTGTATTTTTCGTTGGTTTTTATACTTTTTAGGTATTTTTCGTTTGTTTTTATTGAAATTCCTTAGATCGCAAGAAGCGCACAGAAGTAATAATAATATATATGTATATGGTAAATTGTTGTTGTAGATACATAATAGTATAATTAAGATATAATTATATAAGTAGTAAGTATGTATATATTGTGGGTGTATGGTATATAGTTGCAGTTGTATGTGTGTGTGTGTGTGTGTGTATGTGTCAGTGTGTGTGTGTGTGTATAAGTTGTATGTGTGTATGTGTTATACATATATGTATGTATACAATTATGTATAGCATAAAATATTTAGACATTATATTTTATATTATATACAAATCTCAATAGATTGTTGATTGATTTGATTTGATTTGATTTGATTTGATTTTGATTTTGATTTTTATACATATATATATTTATATATATATGCATATATAGATAACTGTTTTCAGTTTGTAACTTGTATTTTTTTTTTCATGTATAATATTTAAAAATTATAAACTATGTTTCAAAATATGTTTACTTTTTTTTTAACTTGATTTTTCTACTACAGACTTACAGACTAAACGCTCTAACATAACATCTTCTTTATCATTTGTCAACTTCATCATCATTATTAGCAAAATCATTATATATGTGTGCATATGTTTGCATATATATCTGTATACATATATAGACATATATAGAACTCTATATACAATTAGTTTATATCAAAAAATTCAATGAGCAAAAATGTTTCTAGTTGATAAATTGAGCTGATTTTTTTTTTCGTTTTTTGTTTTTTTTGCCTTTGGAATAGTTATTTATACAAACACACATACACACATATATACGTACAAAACATCATACATCATCATCATCATCATTATTATTATGTCACACAATTTAAGCTTAAGTTAATACAATATGAAAATTCTCTTTTAAAAACAGGCTATGCGAATTTTTTTTTTGTTTTTTTTGTTTTAAATTAAATTTAAATTAATTGTACACAGAAAGTAAAAGTTATAAATTGTTTTAGATATATAAATATATATATATATATAGGGTATATATATATATATATATATGTATATATAAACAGCAAACGCAATTAAGTAAAGTTAACATTAAAGCTAACAGTTAACTGTCTTTAAGTTAACAGTTAACAGGAAACATTCATAATTTTGCATATTGGACTTTGATTTGTCTTTCATTAGATATTTGTGTTTTACATTTTTTTTCATAACATTTTCTTTTATATAAATATTTATATATATAAAAATGTTTCTGTTCCTTTAGAATTATAAATATTTTTATTTTATTTTTAGATATTTTTGCAAATTATATTTATATATATTTATAATAGATAGATATTTTTTTATATCAGTTTGTCTCATGCATAAATTATCACCCAGTATATCAAATTCAAGCCAGTCACACACACAATGCATTACATCATTATACATCATACATTATACATCACATCACATCAATCAATCCAACAATCAATCAATCAAACAATCCATGTGTACATGTTGCTGCTGCTGCTGTTGCTAAACTTCACTAGATTACATAAGTTTCATTAAGTTATACGATATTATATATATATATATATTATAGATTTATATAGTTTATACTAAACTTTTACAATAATTTTACACGCAGAATTTAAAAATTTAATAAAAAAAACATTGAAAACTTTTCACTGCTTTTCTTTAGTTTTTGTTTTTTTTTTTTTAGTTTTTAGTTTTTTTTTTATGATATAAAATTTGTAAGTAAAAAAATTGTATTTTTTTTTAAATTATATTTTCTTTTTTAAGAGATTTTTTTTATTTTTTTTTTGTTTTTGACATGCTTTTTTTTTTCTTTTTTGTATACTGCGTGTGTGGTGTATTATGTGAGTGAGTCTGTGTGTGTGTGTGTGTGTGTGTGTGTGTGTAGTATTACATTGCTGAAATGTTCATCATTAATTTTTCATTTTTTCATTATGCTTAAAACATAATTCTATTGAGCAACGTCTTACGCTGAGATACATTTTGTTTCGGTTACATTAAATATATATATTTATATATATATATGGGATATATATACATATATTTATATATATATCTGCACTGTTATCCGAATATTAAATGATTGTACAGTTCTTAAGAGCAACACAGTTTAATAGTTAAAGACCTTTTCATATACAATATATAAATACATTTCATTTTTTTTTTTTGTAACTTTTTCAATTTGTCAGCTAAAAAATTTGACTAAATTTATATGAATCTTTTTTTTTTAAATATTTTCTTTTTATATATATATTTTTTATTATATTATATACATGTCATAATTGCTGCTTTTTTTAAGTTTAGTATTTAAGTATTTTTTTTCTTTATATATATATATATTTAGTATTTTTTTTTAAACCTTTTTGTATGGAATTTGTGTGCGGCGCAGCAACTGTGGGAAGGCCGCTGCGTGCATTAAGAAATAATTAATTAATAACAAAATTGATTAATTAATAAAATTTGGAAACAATTTTTTTCATTTTTTTTTTTTTATAAATATATATATATGTATGTATGCATGTTATATAAAAACTAAATAATGTGCTGTAGCTTCAACTGTAAACTGCAAAAACAAATTTAAAAAAAACAGAACAGAAAAATAAAAAATTCAAAATTTTCTTTTTTTGGTTTTTTTTTTTTTTTTTTGTGTAGCGCCGCAATTTTAACATATTTTTATTACAAAATCAATCTTTGAATTGTATGCAGTGAGGGGCTTTTTTCTTGTTCAAAAGAATTATAATAATAGTAATAATAATAGACAATTGTTATTATAAACATAATCATTAATATAGGAATATGTTTTCGTATTACAAGTTCTTTTAGCGGCATGTTTTGGGCATGGAAAATGTGAAGGGTATATGTCTGTGTGTGTGTTGTGTGTGTGTGTGTGGGTGTTTTAGTGTGTTTGTGTAAGTGTTATAATTTTAGAGTTTTGGGTTTTTATATATATTTTTTTTTATTCTTGTTTTGGTTGGTTCGTTGGTGACTTTTTGTAAAGGGAGAGTTAGTGGGGCATCGATTGATTGAGAGAGTTTTACAAGAAAATTTTTTTTCGCGACGCAAAATTTTTTTTTCTCCTTATTTAAAGACTGATATCTATTATACGAACATATATCTATATATATATATATAAATATGTATATATATATACATGCATTTATATACATATATAATATATATATATAGACATATTTGTTGTATTTTATATTGTCTGCCCTCTTCCTATCTATATATATATATATATATATCTATTTATATATATTTATATGCATACATATACATTCCTACATATATATATATATATCTATACGCATATATATATATATACACACATATATACATACACATATATAAATACATATATATATTTATATATATGTATATGTATATATATATATGTATATGCATATATATGTATATATATATATACATATATATAAATATATATATTATATTTATATATATATATATAAATGTAACTGTCTTTGTAGATCTAAAAGCAAAGGACTTGCACATCGATTGATTTTCATTTCATTCTCATCTTTTCAGTTTTTGCGTTCCAGTTTTGATTAGTTTTGAGTCCGGATCCGCATTGTTAATCCATACTCCAAAATTCACCAAAAAAATAAAAAAATCCGAAAAATATTTGTAACAATTTTTCGATTCATCATCCATTGTCCATACATGATATATATAGATATATATGTATATATATATAGATATATTTGCTTTTCCATGGAGGTTAACATCGTTTCTTTGCTTCATCCCAAAAAACACAAGCAGCGTCTGCTCAGTTCGTTGCTTTGTTTAGTTTTACCTGTGCGTGTGTGTTAGTGTGTGTTGTATATATATACATATATATATATATATATATATATGTGTGTTGTTGTTATGTGTATATTGTGGTGGTTTGTACATACATGACGTTCATTATCATCTAATGCCCTGTTTCCATTATAAAAGGAAACAACAGGATATACGACAGACTTGCATACAATTCCTTTTTTTTTCTTTCTTTTAAGCCAATTATGATCCAGTTCGGTATATAATTCAATTCAGTTCACTTCACTTCAGTTCAGTTCACTTCACTTTAGTTTAGTTCAGTTCAGTTCTGTTTCATATCGTCAGTTGGGTTCACAATTGAGTTTTGAATTGATTCTGTTTATTGTTGTTGTAGTTGTTGTTCTTGGTGGTGCTGTTGTTGGTGATGTTGTTGTTGTTATTGTTTAGTTTGAAATTGCTGCGCTGCTGTTGCTGTTGTCGTCACATTCAAATAGGAATCTTCACCCAAGAGCAACAATTGGGGTGGAGAACCATCATGCGGATAGAAATATGCAAATTGTCCGCTGTAAGTTCCAACCAATTCATTATCATCATTATCATCACCAACATTATATAGCTGATGATCATTATGATCCTGTTTACAATTCTTCAGGTACTGTTGTTGTTGTTGTTGCGATTGTTGGTGCTGTTGTTGTTGCTTTTGACTGGGACAATAAACAGGTAAATTGTTGATTTGTTGCTGTGTCAGCACTAAACTGCCTGTTGCTGCTAAATCATCAATGTTGTTGTTGTTATCGCTGCATTGTTGCTGCTGATCCGCTGGCCTATTACTGTAGCTGTTGTTGTTGCTAATGTGAAGAAACTGATAGCTGTTACTGCAGCCGCTGCTGCTGCTGCTGCTGCTGCTGCTGATGTTGTTATTATTCTGCTTCTGATTGCTGTTGATGTTCATATTTAAATTGTATTGCAGTTGTTGTTGTTGTTGTAGTTGTTGTTGTGGTGGTGGTAGTGTATTGAGTTGCAGTTGATGCTGTTGTAGTTGTAGTTGGTGTTGGTGTTGTTGGTGTTGGTGTTGTTGTTGGTGCAGTTGCTGGTACTGTTGCTGTTGCTGTTGCTCCACCAATCACGTGCTCAACCAGGTAGAATTGCACGTGCAAATGGTGCTGGGAATCACAGGTGCATAGTAAACGCCATTGGCAAAGATCAAACCCGGCGGACCCGCTTGGATTTGTATGGTCTGTGTCTGTGGCGTCTGCTGTGGCTGCGGCTGCTGTTGTTGTTGCGATTGCTGCTGCTGCTGTTGCTGTTGTTGCTGCTGCTGCTGTTGTTGTGGATCAGCTGTTGTTGCTGTTGGTGCTGCAGTTGTGCAACATATTGTAGCTGTAGCTGGCGCCGCTTGCTGCACATAGATCGTTTGCGTTTGGGGCGTTTGTTGTGTTGTTGAGACAAGTGTTAAAACTGACGTTGGTGTCTGTTGCTGTTGTGGATCCAATTGCTGCTGCTGCTGCTGCTGTTGTTGCTGCTGCTGTTGCTGGTGCTGCTGTTGGTGCTGGTGCTGTTGATGATGATGATGTAGGTATTGTTGATGCTGTTGATGCTGATGCTGTTGTTGCTGCTGTTGTTGCTGATATTGATGCTCCTGCGCCTGTTTCACTTGATTGGCCAACGAATGTATCAACAGCAATGTCTGACGACGCTCATGACCCATTAGGCACACAGTTGACATCTCAACCACATTATATAAATGCATGAGGTACTCATATTGGAGCGGCTCCTCGTCAATACCCCAGAAATGATTACGCAAATATGCCTCCAATTTGGTAGTTTGCGTATTTATATCCGGGAAATCAATAAAGAAACGTGAGCACATATAGCGTTCCAGTGTTTTGATCAATTGTGAATCAACTGCTGTATAATTGCGTACCAGAAGGTTACAATATTTGAGTAATCCACCGCCGCGTATCTCCTCCGGTTGACGTGTTGAGATCAGTTTCTTTTGCAAATGATATAATGCCTCCTGAAAATCACCATAGACCGATTCACCCACAACAGTTGGATAGAAGTTCTCCGAGATGGGCAGAGCAGCACAATCATAGAACAATAGCAATGAGTCCAATACTATTTGAAATGAATCCACTGAGAATTCAAACTGTCGTCGCATTGTGTCCACAAATTTGAGTTCAACATTCTTGTGTCCAGGTGAATTACCCAACGATATTAGGGACCAACGATCACCATCATTATTATTATTGACCTTTACCATTTTACCAACATAAGCCTCCTTGAGGGAGCATGTATAGATGCGACGTTTGCATACACCTTCGGGCATTAGATCGAGCAATGTGTTTAATACGGCTGTCTTGACTCTATCGAAGACACGTGGAGAGCTTAGCTCAATGGCAAATATAAGATCAAGATCATTATATTGTTGATCCTCGCTGGCTAGCACATGACTAGCTGCACCGCCATTTAAACGTATATCCTTAACTAATACACCAGCACCCCCGGTATTGACATCAGCTTCTAGTTTACGACGCACCAAATTAACCAGATCCTTAAGTGTTACCTCCAATGTTGGAAAATTACCGCGTCCATGTATGGCAACCTTTTCATCCATAACATTGTGCAATTTACGCACCTGTTCAAAGGATAATACGGCTAAACGTTGTGTACCACCTGTATCAACACTCTCCAACGATCCATGATCCGATGTTGAGGCTATCGATGAGCCTGAGCTTGGCGATGGTGGCGGTGTCTCGGTGCCACCATCCGAATGAAAACCATCATCAATCTGATATACGTCCATTCTGTTGTTGCGCTGTTGATGGAATAACGGTTCGGCGGCTCCGTCTAGTGTCCCGCACTGCCAGTCATACATAAATGGGAAAACAGAGAAAAGAGAGAGAGAGATAAATTAGTGATACTGATAAAACAAAAGAGAGTAAGGGATATATAAGGAATCGAGTATGTGTGTGTAGAGAGAAAAATGGAATGAACAAAATGGTGAAAGAAGAGAGAGACGAAGCACGCATAGTATATAGAGGAAAGGAAAGGGAAAAGAAGATACGCGTAGATGCAAGAACTTTGCTGAAGTTTCTAGAATGTGCTAGAAGCAATTCAGTTTGCCTAGAGCTTTCAGGTGCTTTTTTAAAGTAGCTTTTAGTTGTACATAAAGGTTGGTTTACTGCTTTATTACCCACTTTAAGGTAAGAGAAACACATAAAGTAGATACCTAATTGGGTTAATAAGACAAATTAGTACACTGAAAGCTTTAATGTGCTTTTTAAGTTATTGCCTGACGCACTTAATGCAACGTAGCGTTAAAAGAGAAGACTATTATGACTATTTCACACGATAATCTAAAAAAAGATTTATGCCACAATCATTCAACAACTTTTGATTAAAGTATATGAACGAGTTTTAAAATTTTATTTATGACTTAAGATATTTATCTGAACTGAAAGCAATTTTGTTGCCATGTGTATATTCTGGCTATATATAGTGTATATCTGTTAATGGGGTCTCCTATTTTGTAGTGCCAATGTCACACACACACACACAGAGAGAAAGAGCGACACACACATGACTATCCGGGGGCTTCTTTTAATTAATTAATTTGCTTTAAATTCGTTTAAATTTTTTGTTTTTATTCATCGCGTCGCCCACACAAAAATTTGTTGTAGTTCTTTTCAGTCTCCCACATTAAATTGTTTATTTTTTTCTATTTTTTTTATTTGTTAAATTTATTTGTTTATTATTATTTTAGTCGCCGCAACATTTAACATTTGCCTTTGCTTTTATTATTTTTATTATTTTTTTTTTATTTTCTTTCCATTTGCTCGCCATAAAAAAGCAACACAAATATCCGCGTTCTTATCGAATGGTCAAATATATTTTGTTTGGTGTGGTTTCCACTCTTTTGCTTTTTATTCCTCTTTACTTAATTTCCTTTCTCTTTTATACCTAATACATATGTGTGTGTGTGTGTGTGTTGATAGAGATTCAAATGCCACTCTCTGTGAAGGGGCAGGCAGTAGGCGCCTTCATATGAGTTTTATCTAACGCACAAAGCGCTATCTTTGCTTGGTTTTCCTTTTCTTTTTGTTTTTCCCTTATATTTGCCTCTAGTGCTTCTTCTTTTCTTTTAATATTTGCATTTTTTGTCTATTCTTTGTATTGTCTTGCCTCTCTTTCGGGTTTTACTATCAACAAAGCAAACATACAAGAAATTTTAATATGCTGACCCAAGGCAGCTGCCTGCCTTTTGGCTTAGAGATTTTAATAAGACAAAAGTCATAGGACTAAAATAAATAGTTTAAAGGATGTTTACACACACACACACATACATATATATACATATATTTATATATATAGAGCAAGACTTTATACGGTTACTGTACACAGATAAAATTCCATTCTAATTGGCCTTTTATTATTATATCTTTACAGTGGCAAAAAAAAAAAAATATAATAAAATTAATTTTGCTACGATTGTTAACCTAATTATTTCTGTCTTTATATAGTATAAAAAAAAAATAATAATAATGTTAATAAAGATCTATTCAGATTATACAGTAATGCTGTATATAGCATATAGTATAACTGATAAATTACCTGCAGCTAAAAAGCGAAAGGGCAAAAGATACGCAAAAAGAAAAAAAAAAACGTGTGATTCATTCAACAAAATTTTGTTGTTAATTTTTTTGTTATTTGTTTTTCTTCTTTATACAGAAACTAGTGTTGATTGCATAATTGTGTTGCCAGGCAGATAAGAGTAAAAGAAGGAGCGAGAAAGAGACAGGGAGACAGAGTATATAATAACAAAATTTGTTTTATTTTTCTGTTTTATTATCATGATTCTTGAATGTTCCACAAAAAACTACTACGACAGCAAAATATGAACGAATAGAGGAAAATATTAAGCGAAAACTATTTTTATTTTTTTTTTTTATCTTTTTTGTGCATGGAATTTCAGTTGATAAAGAGATGAATGTTGGAATGTTATTGTTGTTCTTGTTGTTGCCTGATTCATGATAAAACCCAAGAGCAGAAAAACGAACGCACTTTATTGTGATAAGTGCCACGTATAAACCATATGCAAGCTAAGCAGCAGCAGCTTAAACTGAAGATATTGCAACTAACTTCGAACTGTTGCTCATTTTATTGATTAACTTTTTCTTTTTGTTTGCTTTTCTTTCAACTTTACTTCACCCTCCTCTTTGGCAACAAGTTTTAGCTATTATGTTTACGCAAAAACTTCTTTAAGTCAATTTTCTATACAAAATTATAAAATCGCTTGGATTAGTTTTCAAAGTGACTTCAAGGAGACACATGCTGCGGGGGGAAAGAGAGCAAATTAAAGACCTTGAAAGGACTAGAGGAAATCAAGGCAAAGTCAAGCAGAGATCGAGAGTAGGGTAAGAAGTGGTAGAGCACGCACGAGCAAAGCAAGTAAAGGCCTAGGAGAGAAGAGCTTAATTCAAGGCGCCAGCTAAAGAAGATGAAGGCAAAGGCAAAAGTAGACAAAGTGACAACCAAGAAAAGACTTAGACTAAGATTAAGGAAAAAGGCAAAATAAATAAAATGAAATGTTGAAGAAGCAGCCCCAAGGGATGACGCACATAAGAGCAAAGGGCTGGCTAATAGAATGCCTAGAGTTTAGCTGGCTGAAAGCTCAAGGGGTGATGACCAAGTATAAGCCAAGACGACTGGAGGATGCCATAATAAATGTGTTCAAATGATTTATGGCCAAGTGTCAGGAGTTTTATAGTCTGGCAATTATCCATTTATTAATTGCAGTGCAAATTGTTTGTGTTTGTCTGGCGAATGAACATTTATTGTAATTGTAAAAAAATTTAATTGTTGTTGCTGTTGCTGTTGTAGTTGCTACTGTTGCTGTTGTAATTGTTCAATTGAATTTTCATGAGGCAGTACAATTAGCTGGAAAAGCACAAACAGAATCGCACATACACACACACACACACATATACACAATAATAATTTTTCTATAATATTTCTAAATATTTATTTTAATTTTCTTGTTTTTATTTTTTTTTTTTTCAGTCAATTGAAATGGAACTAATTAAAATGTTAATTTCTATTGCAAATCATTTTTCTATATACAAATATATACAAATATTTTCTAACTAAAACTAATTAATTAACTTGCATAACTTCAAAACTAAATTTTCTGCTTTACTTTCACCACCTAATTAACACACAATTAACACACAATTAACACACACAAAATGTTTGTTTGCAAAACTAAAAATAAAATTCACTTTTTTAGCTGCTGCGACACAAATTTTCTGCTTTTTGACATAGTTTTATTTTCTTTGGCAAGAATAAATATTTTTCTTGAGCTTTTTTTGTTGTTTTTTTTTTTAATTATAATTAATTTCTTTTTTTTTGTATTGTTAAAACAGATCTTGATTAGATTGAAAGTACATTTATTTAAAAAAGTGAAGCAAAAAGTATTTTTCTATTTTCTATTTTTTTTTTTTTTACTTTAACTTTAATTGGCAGCTGATAAAAAATTGTTTGCCGCTTTTTATGTATTTTTTTTATTTTTATGAATTTCACAACGCGTGCAATGTATTCGTTGAACCTGCACATATATATATATATATATACATATATATATATAGTATATAAATATTATATACTATATATGTATATATAGTATATTGAATCGTGTGTATTGTACTTTTTCCACAAATAATAAATTAACGCTGCAATTTTCACCAATTTCTTCTCGGCATTTATTTTATTGCTCATTATGAGCACATTGAATGGGCTAAAAACTTCATAATGATGATGATTATGCTATTGCTTATGGCTGCAGTTGTTGCATAGCTACACTTTATATACAAACATATATATATACATACTTTTATATATACAAAGATTTATATATATATATATATATATAACACGCAAACAGGTGTATCGGTCTATGGCGTGCCTGGTGGCCTAGACAGACTTGGGACTGGTCTCAAATAAAAGTGAAAATCGTCGTTGTTTTTTCTTTCTACCGCAACGCAGCAGCAGCAAAAAAAAGAAAGAGAAAAACTACAACAACCACAGCAACCACAGCAACCACAGCAACAACAACAACAACAACAATAGGCACAGCAACACTCGCAGAAAGTCTTTGCAAAGCAAAACTCAAACAATTGTAACTTAGCAGCTGGCTTCGTCTTGTATATACACATCAATATGTGAGTGCGTGTGTATGCGTGTGATGTCCAAAAACGTAAAAACAAATATGGATTCCGTGTAAAAGAAGACCAAAGTAGCAGCAACAGCAAAAATACGCGCAATTTAATATAAAATATAGTATGAGGAGTAGTGTTTAGGGTGTTGTTGTGTTGAATGTACGGCGTGTGTAGGGGAGGAATATGATTTAGTTTGATTTGGCAGTGGCAGTGGCAGTGGGGCAAGCATTACCGTTAAACAGGCGAAGACGACGCACCCGCGATTGTTGCTTTTGATTTTCTTTTTCTGTAATTTGCTTTAATTAAATTCGTTTAGCAACTTCTTGCACTTTGCGTGTTGATTTTTTTTATTTCTTATAATTTTTATGTATCAATTGTATATTTTTTTTTGCACTTTTCTTTTTTTTTTTTGTCTATTTTCTCAGGCAAAAGCACGCACTATATTTATTTATTTTCTTTTTTTTTTTTTTGTACTTCTGCTAAACTAACTGATTTATGTTTTACTTTTTGTTGCTATTCTTTGCTTAACACTTTTTAGTTTTTACTTTAAAATTTTTTAGCTTATGCGACGACGACGCGCGCTTCGTTTTTGTAGCGTTGCGTTACGTTGCGCGTTTGAAAACCAAATGAATTGAAATGCTTATTAGAATATTCGCGAGTGAGCGGCTGCTTGTATAAAAAAAGCTTTTGTCAGCTGACGTCACGACGCTCGGCGTCGAATTGAGTGCATTCGAGTGCTGCTTGAGTGGCTTTGTCAGTGAGTGAATTCAAGTTTTGTGTTAAAGAAGGAGAGCGAAGCAACTTTTAGGCGCTGTTGCTGCTGCTGAGCGCTTTGAGCGGGTTTTAACATGTTTCTGTGTTGCTGCTGTCTATGCATATGTATGTGGGGTTGACTGTGGTTGTCTATTTCTATGTATGTGTGGTGCTTTTTTAGAAGGGCAAGCATAAGCATAGTTGCAGGTAATTCTGACGGTCGTTTGGCTAGTCGGTCGATTGGTTGTTCGGTCGTTTGGTCTTTCGGTTGCTGTCCGCTGCCTACGACTGCATTGCGCGGCTGCTGCCGCTGCTTTTGCTGCTCAGCTGATAAAGCGATCATGCACCTTACTTGTCTCTCTCTATATGTGTGTGTGTGTGTGCATTTGTATGTGTTTGAGCTGCTTTTATGCCATATTTGTAATGCATTTTTTTTGTAGCTTGCAAGTTTTCGATTTCATTATTTGTTCATTTATTAAATTTTTATGCACTTATTTGTTAAGGCAAAAACAAAGGCCCAAAAAAAGCTTTTGTGTTTGTGCAAACAAGTTTTTTTTTTCATTATTTTTTCTATATATATTTTCATTTTCGTTTTCGTTGCGCCCCCTCTGCTGTGGTTGTTGCTGCTGCTGCTGGTGTTGTTGTTGCCGCAATAACGCAAAAATTGCTTAAATACTTCTTTTTTTTGCTTTACGTTTGCTTTTGCCGTGTCCAATCTATTATTAGAGTGCTATATTTTTTTTTTTACTAATTACCCCCACATTCACTTGTCATGCCTCCTCCAACAGCCCCTAAAACCAAAACCAACAATATACCAAAACCAACAACACACGAAATCAGCAGCAAAGCAGAAACACAAATAAACCGCAATGGGGTCTAGCAATGGTCAAAGGCTGATAAAAAGAGAACAAAAAAAACAAAAGAGACGTGTGCGCTTAGGCAGCACGCAATAAGACAAAGCTTAACAAGGAATATGGAAGAAGAGAAAGGAGCAGTGAATAGCAGCAGAAGCAGTAGGAGCAGAAATACAGGTAGCAGTGGCATTCTTACACGCAGCAGCAGAGATAGAAGGCGCAATAGAAACAGCAGCAGCACAAGAAGGAAGCAAAAGGAATGTGAAACAACTGAGACAGAGAAGCAGCAGCATCACAAGGAAGAGGCAAGCAAAAGCTTTTGGCAGCTGCTTTCCTTGTTGTTGTTGTTGTTGTTGTTGGTGTTGTTGTTGTTGTTGACGTTGATCACGGTTTAGTTAAGATTATGTAAAAGTTAAAGCTTTATTTTTACACAACAATTTGCAGTGGCGCCAGGCGCATACTGAAAATAGATTAACAGCAAATGCAAAGCACACACACGTACACACTCATCATATAAAGAAACAAAGAGAAAGAGAAAGAGAAAGAGAGAGGGAGAAAGACTAACAAATACAGTTACAATTATAAATTTAAATTCATTTTATGTATCATATTTTGTGGCTCATTTAAATGTTGGCCTTTCAATTTCACAGCCAAAATCATAAACATAGAGCTTTATATAGTACTTGCTGCTTTTATATACATATTTATATATATATATATATATTCATTGACCAAAGCAGATATATATGTACCGTTACTTTGGCATTTTTGTATAGAACACGCCGATCGGAATTATATTTGCAGCTGTCTGCTGTCTAGTGGCCTCTGGTTCAATGTTAATCAGCGGCTCAAATCGCATATAATAATTATATATACATAAGGCATATACACACACACACACACATATACACACGCACACATATACATGTACACCCACCATATAGATAGGCAGCAGCAGTCAGCAAAGTAACGCAATTTGACTGTCAGTTAGACCAAAAAAAAAAAGAAAAGAAATAAAAGAAGAAAAAAAGATTAATGTTTCTTTTGCCTTTATGATGGCAAGTGATGGATGCCCCCTAACTGTGCGACGGTGGCAGCAACAGCCATGCAACAGCCAACTTCAATTTCAACTGAACTTTGCTAATGTATCTTTCAGATACACACACACACACGCATACACATTTATATGTACACACACTGCTGCACTGCATTACAAATATACAAAAGGCCGCAACTTTTGCGTATCTCGTGACAGCTACCACCACCCCAACTCCCCCCATCCCCTCACTAGCTGTTTGCTACCAATTCTCCCTGTCTCAGAGCCCCCTCTTCCTGCCCTCTTCACAGCACCTCACCTCCTATTATTAATGCCATTTGCTCTAACTCTTTATAGCAATGTATCTGTAGTATCCATAGCTGCTGATGAGATGACACTCTAACGACGATGATGATGATGATGATGTGTATGCTAATGATGATGTTGTTGATGATGGCGCTGTTCGGCAAGACCCAAGCTCAATTCAGTCAGTCAGTCAGTCAGTCAGTCAGTCAGACAGACAGACATACAGACAGACAGACAGACAGACACAGTCAGTGTGACCCTGACCTAATAAGTACGCGCAAGCGCAAATTGTCCGTTTGCATTGTTTTGGTTTTGTTTTTTTGTTGTTGTTGTTGTTGCTGTTATTGTTATTGTTATTGTTATTTTTTTCTGCATTTCTGTATATCAAATGTATCTTGTATCTGTAACTTGTATATTATATCTTGCATCTCAACAGACTCTAAGCAGCAGCCTCAAATAGTTATAATATGTTGATTTATTATGAGATTTTTATGAGAGAGATCAAAAAATAGTTTTCAACTTTTGATATTGACTTAAGAGCACCTTTTGGATTATAGCTGTGATCATTAAGCAAAACCCATTTCACAACATTTTTTTTTTTTTCATCAAGGTTTACACACAAGCAACAAAAACAAGTATTCGAAATTTATTTATGAATAGTTTTTAATACTCATTCTATCAGATATTTATTCAATGTCACAATTTTTTCATACCTTTTTTTTTTTTTGGGTTAACCCAAAATCTTATTGACAATTACTTTCATTTTTCACTTATTTCAATTGAATACCCTATAAGCTATGGAAAGTGGGTGAATGCATATATATATAGTATATCTATATATAGTTTATAATCTGTTATATATAAAGATCGTTTAGACTGAATATAGAAATTGAAGCAAGTTAAAGACAAATCCAGCTGATTTCCTTACAAAGTTAATTTACAGGATATCTGTGTAGTCTAGCATTTGAATTTAAACTAGAGAGCTTAGCTTAAATTATATTGATTTCATTTTATGAAATGTCAACGAAAGTGCGAGACACGAAAAGTTCCAAATTCCAATATGAATACCAATATCAAAATCCAAATTCAAATCAAAATTGAAAAGTAAATTGAAAACCAAATTCTAGCGCGACGCCTTCAATGCAAATGAAGCTTAATTATTATGCCGGGCTGAGCACCTTCGACGTAAGCTCCAAAAACAACCAAGCAGCACCTAACACCGTATACCGTATACCACACACCGCACACCCAACACCTAACATCGAGCACCTATCAACCATCAAGCAACGCCGTGCACTATGCATCGAGCATTGAGCGCCAAGTGCCAAGTGCCAAATTGAAACCGGTTCGACCGACATTTCAAATACGTGGAGCGTTGACTACAATTCAATTATACAATGAGTAAAGGAGATAGATATATGCATATATATATATAAAAGTATACAATGACATATAGACAGAGTTATAGACAGAAAAGATAGACGAACCTTGCTTAAAGCCACAACAACATCGAAAGATTCACTTGCGGTTTTTTGGCATAGTTTCACATACCCAAAAAAAAAAAAAAGAAACACACACACACACACATTGAGAGGCCGACAGACAACGGGATTGAATATAGCTATGGGAAATGAACGTTGCGGTTAGCTACAATTACTACAACGAGTGTAACAGTTATGGTACGGTTTAAGTGAGGGCTGAGAGGGAGTGGCTCGTTGCCGGACATGAAGCCGACGCCGAAAATGAAAGTGCAGCAGCGTTGCGAGAATTTTTGAACCATTTTTGATGACGACAAAAATGACGGAAATAGTTTTCATATTTTATTGATATACGCCCACAGCTAAGCCCCCCCCCCCCGCCCCCACCGCTGCAGCCTTCTTGTACAAGCGTATACACTGAAAGAAATGGCTAAGCAGTAGTTGATGGAAAGACAATGGTAGCAGTGAGCAGCGTTGCGGGGTATTCGCATTACGTTTACATATTTCTGCCTTAGGTTGTATATTGATTTTTTTTAGTATATAGTTTGACGTCGTTTTGCTGCTTTTGCTTTGATTTCTGTTTTTTTATTTTTGGTTTTCCTTTTTTCGTTTAATCTTGACCCGCAGGTACAAAACGTGACCGCGCCTCGTAGTGAAGGTGCCGCCGTTGTAGCCGCCAGGTGCACTCTAGCGTAATTTGTTTGTTGTCTTTCTCTTTGTGTATGTGTGTGTGTGTGTGTGTGTAACAGTACTAATATTTAAAACTATAGACATGACTATAACAACAACACCAACAACAACAACAAAATACCCACAAAATTTATATAATTTAATTACTTTTTAGTTTGTGATCGTTCATTAGGTCGTTGCTTGAATTCTATTTTGGGCATAAACCAGACAGTTATATAACAACTCAAGAGGCACAAATTGATCAAGAGAATATACATACATATATATATATATATAAGTTATAAAATTATAAACTTTTTGTTAGCACTGTGCTAAAAATTAATTTGCTTAAACTTAATTGTAGCTTATTAAAAAAGAAAAAAAAAAACCAAAATAAAAAATTATATAGCAAAAATTTAGAAAGTTTTGCCCTGAATTGAACTATTGCAGTCAGTATACGATCGGCCATATGGTCAGATATATGATTATATGTATATATATATATATATATATGCTCTATTATATGACATGATTATATAGTCTTAATTTTTTATACTATCAACTCAATGACCCTCGATTGTCTATAAAAATTAACGCCATTTGACAAAGTAACAAAAGAAAAAAGATAAAAAAAAAATAAATAAAACCAAATCGATTCTGTGCAAATATTATTCAATTTTGCAAATATTTTTGCACATTTGTGCAAATATTATTCAATATTATTATAATGAAAACACTCTGCTTTATCATATGTATGTATATATAAATAAAGGTACTTTACCAACAACGATAAAAAAGAGTCTTTGTGTTTACAAACGGAAAGATATTTACCTGGAAATATAAATAAATTTCAAATTTTATAAGTAAATTATGGCACAGATTTTATAGAAAAATAGTAGATAAATAGCATAAGATGGAAATAGTTTATGATAGTTATAGAATGGGTTTATATATAGTATAAATAAAAGATTAGATATTAAAGTTAAAATCACTTTCAATTGCATTTAAGCTGCTTCATATGGAAGAACATCAATATTTCCCTGTAGCTGCTTACGTTAAGCAAGGCGCACAACCTCACCTTGCCTTAGCAAGGAAGCAAACCTGCTAGTAAAACTATTCACAGCTCAGTTTTATAGGCATGTGCTTAATTATGTTATTTTTTGCTGCCTTTAACTGGATCAAATGATATAGCAGATCATAAATATATATAAATAAATTATACATATGCATAAAGCTATATTATATGTATCATATTATAAGCTATACAGTAGCTACCAATTCTCTATGACACACTTCATAAATTTTCTTTCATATGCTAATTTCGGAGAATAATGTAAACAATCGAAACAATTGATTTTGTTTAACAAATCTGGTCACATTGTCTTGCCGCTATACAAAAATACATCTCTTATTATGAATTATCATAATGGTAATAAATAAAAAAAATTAAGGCAGCAGCAGCAACAGTTGCTGTTGTCGGTTAAGAAAGGTTTTTGGTTTTGTGTTTAAAGCAAATTATTTGAAAACAACAAAATAACTAATGGCAAAGTAAAGTTATTCGTAATGCATTAGCTTGATTAACACACATACACATACACAGAAATATACTCAACAACAGTTATCATGATCAGTTAGTTATCATGATCGTGTTTTATTAGCCTTCTTTTATTGCACACGAACAGCTTGTTTATAATTACACAAAGTTAGTTGGAAGCTGGCAGGGGGGCACCCGCTTGCTATGCCTAAGCTCTGTGGGGGGCAGACGGGGTAGTTAGATGCAACTGTCAGTTATACAAATGTGAGAAGATTTTAACTTATATATGCATATACATATATATAAATATATATATCTATTTTGCTCAAGTTAAACTACGTCAACGTTTGTTGCCAGTTTTTTGTTTTTGCCGTATTCTGTTAGCCGCACAGCGCGTGTGGCGCATATGTTTTCTCAGGAAGTAATTGATAGCAGCTAAAAGAACATTTGTGGCACGAAATCATCATTTATCAATTTTAATTACAATTCACAATTAACAATTCACAATTCACCACACAACCAACAATTCTCATGACAATCGAAAATAACACCAACAACAACAAATACAAATTGCAAAAAAATATAAAATAACTTTAAGTAAAGCAAGACAAACAATAGAATGGAAATAAGCAACAAAAGATACTCTATATAAGTGGAAGCTATAGAATTTATATATAAGATGTTATATATACAGTTATAGGTTAGGTAAAGTGATATAGATTAGGACCATATCAAAATTGGAAATATGTTGAAGTAAACTCTTCAAGTTTCAGGAGAAGTTGCAGAAAAGTGTGGAATGAGCTTGAAAGAGCATTGAAAATAGCTGCGATATGCACTTAGATATATATGATATATAATATAGGCTATCTAACTGATATATGCTATATAGTAAACTGATAATAAACCTAACCTTAGGCCTATTTAATTCAGAACAGAAACACCTTTGTAATACTTTCATACAATTCAAGCAAATGCTAAGCAACCTTTGATCCAATTGAACCGATTTTATATATATTTGGTATATATCTAATATACCCTCTGAATATCTCTAACTACAGGGTATGCAACAATAGCAATATATTAATAACTATGCCCCCTTTCAAAATATGTTTACAAATTTACAAAGAGACGTTCAAGGTCCAACTACTGCCTCGTTATATGTGGAGCAGTTAAAAAAGGTTTCTAATTGAAATATTTTAGGTTTTATTTTTAAATTTTTAATTATATTTTCATTAAAAAACACAAAAAATAACTAAAAATAACGTTCCGCAGCATTTCAGCCAAATCCTAAAAATATATCTAACTAATTTATATATATATATATATTATTTTTTTTTCTTTTTAACGGAACTCAATTCAAATTGTGTTTTTTTTTAGATGGAAATACTTAAAAACTCATTGTCAACATATCAGCTGTAATTACAAGTTGAATGATTTATATGTACCTATATATATATCTTCTACATATATATATATATATATATATATTTTGATTTTATGTCTAGTCACGCTATGAATGAATGAGAAAGAGTTTCAAATTGTACTATGAATAGAACAAATACGCAATTAAAACACTCAAAAAAACATATTCAATGTTGTTTGTGATGTTGTTATTGTGTCTGTTGTTGTTAGTGATGATGTGACATGAGTACTAAATAAATATAAAAACAAATAATAAAGTGGAGTTTCTGCTCTTAAATTGAATTCAGACAAACAAATTGATTAACTTTTAACTATTATTCTAATAGATTAAACCTAAACACGTGCGGCAAAATACTATACGACAGACAGCATATCACATAGAGGAGACTATAGAAGTGATCATAGAATAGACTATAATACAAGTCATCATAGAGTAGAGAATAGAAGTGATCGTACAGAAGATCGGATTATTGGATATATTTTGTATATGTAGTTGAGTGAAGACTAGATCATGGATCATAGAACGAATCATAGAATGGATCATAGAACACTATAGACTAGATCATTAATATTATAGGATAGCTCATAGAATAGATTAAAGAATATATCATAATATAAATCATATTGTTGAGTTGATAGTGAAAGATCATGTAGTAGAGTGAATCATGAAGAAGATCACAGACAGATTAAAAGAAATCATCATATTCAATATTGTAGATTGTATCACAGACTGAAGCAAATCATTGAGCAGCCTATAAAATAGAGCATTGAATTCATCAACTATAAAGAATTGATCATAAAGGAGTTCATAGGGAAGATTGTATACTGGAGATAATAGGAAAGATTGTATAGTATAGAACGTAGGGAAGATTCCTTTATATCAGAAATCAGAAAATAGAGCATAAAGTAAATCATTGTAAAGCAAAAAGTAGAGTATACATATTTTATAGGTATCTTTAACAGTCTACTTCTAAATAGAGTCGAAGGTTAATAGCCCAATTAAAGTTGGTTACAAATTTGCATAAATTTTTAATACAATTTTAAGCACATGTCAGTTAAGTCTGCAGCTTTCTTTATTGATCGATTTCTATATAAAAATGGAACGCCAATTCAGCTGTAAATATTTTTATCGATAAATAATAAAAGAAATTATAAGAACAAAAACTTAAAACAAGTGTGAAAAGTAAAGATAAAAAGAAAAAAAAATAATATATATATATATATAAATTAGTTAGATATATTTTTAGGATTTGGCTGAAATGCTGCGGAACGTTATTTTTAGTTATTTTTTGTGTTTTTTAATGAAAATATAATTAAAAATTTAAAAATAAAACCTAAAATATTTCAATTAGAAACCTTTTTTAACTGCTCCACATATAACGAGGCAGTAGTTGGACCTTGAACGTCTCTTTGTAAATTTGTAAACATATTTTGAAAGGGGGCATAGTTATTAATATATTGCTATTGTTGCATACCCTGTAGTTAGAGATATTCAGAGGGTATATTAGATATATACCAAATATATATAAAATCGGTTCAATTGGATCAAAGGTTGCTTAGCATTTGCTTGAATTGTATGAAAGTATTACAAAGGTGTTTCTGTTCTGAATTAAATAGGCCTAAGGTTAGGTTTATTATCAGTTTACTATATAGCATATATCAGTTAGATAGCCTATATTATATATCATATATATCTAAGTGCATATCGCAGCTATTTTCAATGCTCTTTCAAGCTCATTCCACACTTTTCTGCAACTTCTCCTGAAACTTGAAGAGTTTACTTCAACATATTTCCAATTTTGATATGGTCCTAATCTATATCACTTTACCTAACCTATAACTGTATATATAACATCTTATATATAAATTCTATAGCTTCCACTTATATAGAGTAT